>OW119924.1:32167854-32809818 GCA_933210815.1 Meta bourneti
GTAATCCACAATCTCGGTAGGCCACTATCCTTCCTCTGTCGAACTCGGATACTTGATCAAAAGATGATCGCTGTTTTCTACGAGGCATAATTGATCGTTTTTTTGAAAAAACCACAAGAAAAACACAATTGCCGTACTTGAAATCGTCGAAATCTCCAAGCCTTAAATAGCGCTTTGAAGTGGCGCCACAGGCGCGCGTGATGTGCGTCTGCGCTGAAATTCTAATCATTTGCATATCTCACCTCCGCTAATGCATGTTGTAAATTTCATATTATTTGCATGCTTCCTTCAGGGTGTTGCATTTACGGTGGCCAGCAGTGTAGTTTCTGATTATCCACTTAATTACATCAAATTTTCTTGTTGAAAAAGCGATTCTGTACCTTATGACGTTACATCTATGCCAATTTTCGCGTTCGCTTGCATTTCTTTCCATCCTGACTTCTATCTTCTAAATTTCTCGTCATCTTCTCTAATTATACAGGAAATTGATTAGAGTGGCGAGCTCTTCCGTGTAGTTTTTGCATTATTACGCAACTCCACAGTTCAAATCGAGCATATTTAATTTGAGCGACGAAATCTACAAATGAATCCAGTAT
The DNA here is from genome assembly GCA_933210815.1 of Meta bourneti. Classification (NCBI taxonomy): domain Eukaryota; kingdom Metazoa; phylum Arthropoda; class Arachnida; order Araneae; family Tetragnathidae; genus Meta; species Meta bourneti. Next base: position 32,168,451 of record OW119924.1, read on the forward strand.
CGATTTTATTTCATATTGCTTATATCCGTTTGTTGCCACTCATTAGTATACAAATTATATCGATTTCTGTGTCATGTACAGTAGTGAAATGTATACAGTATGTATATTGTCGTTTGTATAACGGTGCAATCAATCTCAACAGTAAAGTACTTTTAGGTTGACTGAATGTTGCACTCTCCGTCATGCTCATTCATGACCAGCAGACTTGAATATTAACATGCCCGCTTTCAAACATGCCGGATGGCGCTTCTGATAAATTCCAGATCGCACTCGCTACAATCGATGCACACTTCAATATATGGTCCACAATGAACAGTTGGAATACCAATAGGATGGATATTACTTCCAATAATTGCTTGAAGCTCTGTGATAATAGACACTGCTATTATTACAATTAGGGATTTTTGGTTGAATGGAGCTGTGCTGTCTAACCACGCTCTGCTAAACGTATTTAATATTTAATTTGCAGTTGTTGTGAAGCAAGTTATATATTACACTAATGTTCTAAAACTACTGTAACTCTACTTAAAATTTGGTTAAACGAAATCATATTCTATCTGTATTTATTTAAGAATTAAATTACACCAATAGTTGATATTATAATTTTAACATGCCAAATATATGATTTTTAATTACTCTGTATCAGATATGCAATTCTACCACTTATCTTATTTTGAAAAAAAAATTCAAACCAGTAGTAGTTCGGATATAATTAAAATAGACATGTAATATGCTTACAAAAGTAGAACTGTAAATAGTTTTGTAGATAAATTTCGTAACTATTTTATAATATTTAATACTTAATGAAGATATTTAGACTTTAAAAATGGTGCTTGATATTAAATCTAAATATTTTACATAAATTTAACAATCGCTAATTCCTATCCATTTTTTTCAAAAACGAATGGTTAACTTCTTGGAGGAAAGATAAAATTTTATTGTCAGTCAAAAAGTCCTTTTCGATCGATTTCAGTTCAAATATAACGTCGGTTCAAATATATCGGCAGTCCTATTTCACTATTCCTGTCGAAAGGTTTTATCCCTTTATACTAAATTCTATTAAATATTTTTTAAATATTTAAAATAATAAAAATATACACTAAATTGCACATAAAAGTGGCTGTAATAAGCCCGAGTTTCATAACTGATATTTATACAAATAAATTTGGGGAATCAGGTTCCTTAAATTTATACTTATAAGTTATTGCAACATTCTTCAGTTTTTGTTGCAGCGAAAAACCTAATAATCTATATCTTCGAACGGTATTCAAATGATTCTATCTGAATCAAAGCAACCCAAGTATTAATATAAAAATTTAAGTAAAAGCGAAATTAAATTTTTGTAGAATATTTATTCTAATATCTAAAAACACCTTGAAATTAAAAAAAAATTATTTAGAAAAACTAAAATTTGTATTGTATAAAATAATGCAATAACTTATTCTTCATAGAATAATGTAAATCTTAACGTAATAGATTTTTACACTGCAAATAATTAATATAAAAATTTAAATAAGCGAGAAGTTGAAATTTTGTAGAATACTTATTCTGATATCTAACAACACCTTTATATTAAAAAATAATAATTTTCAAAAAGTACATTTTCAGAAATAAATAAATTTGTATTGTATAATATATTGTAACAACTGTAATTCTTCACAGCGTAATATAATTCTTAACGTAATAGTTTTGCACTGTCGAAGTAAAAAATTATTTAATCTCACTGTTTATCTGAAAATGCCTTTTCATATTTTATATGGATATATTATAAACTAGCTCATGAGATAAAAGAAATGGACATGCAAATTTTCTTCGGTAAATTTTATACGAAATAAGCAAAATATAACACGTATAAGCTAGATAACGACTTCATTTTCTAATTTTAAATCATTTTCAAGAGAAGTTAAAAAAAATGATGCATTTCGTTTAAAGCAACACCAGCGAGTATTCGAGCTCAATTCTAATTCACTTCCACTTGCTGAAACTCTGCAAACAACCACGAAGGGAGCAGATTCTTAAATTCTCCGCCCATTTGGAATGTCCGTGATGTTGCACACTTACATTACTGAGTCCTAGTTCCATCTCACGTACAGACCATAGAAGGCATTACAGCTTTAGCAAAGATGCTAAGCAATTAACGTAAACGGAGAATCCCCATCCCAGGGTAGTAATCTTTATGAAACAAAATTCGATATACTTTCCCGGCTTTGGGTTTTCTTTGCTGGCGTACTCACATCGCTTAAAGGCTAAGATTTGCTTAGTCCTTAAAGCCATCCGTAAACGGATCTATAAGCTGCTGAGGCAATAAGAAAATAGTTCTGCAATGTCCACTCCAACTGTCACGATTTCATTTTGTTAAACGCTCCTCTTTTCTTATGTGACTTATGATTTTTTTTTGTACCATGAAAAATGCGTCTGGGTAAATGTTTACATCTACTGTTAGCTCTTTCCAAATGGCGTATGGGGCCATGGTAGCTCAGTTGGTAGAGTCGCGGATTAGCATCCGGTGGGTTGCAAGTTCGAAACTCGATCCAAACAAAGATAATCGTGTACGCGAGGGCTGGTGCAAGTTAAATCTGTCGTGGCCTCAAATATCCTAACGTTGGCGTGGTGTGGAAATTTGGCGAGTGGGATGCCAGGTCAGGTGTTGACCTCACCACCTGGCCGTGGTTCAAAATTACGAGGTGTTGTCCTCGGATCTTTCCCTTCGCGATTGATCCCGGACCGTCACCAATATCCCGTTGTTCTCCTTCAGAGATGTAAATTCAACTACCTAGCTATCTATTAAATGGGGTATTTGATTAATTGAACTTTGTTAAGACTTCAAAGACATTAAAAAGTGAACTTTTTCCGTTTGATTTTTGTAGGATCTTATAATCGAATATTTATAAATGGTTTTCCTCCTTTTCCCAAATAAAAGATAAAAATAATATATTTTTTGATTTTTAAGTATTTTTTCAAGTGTAACAGTTTGCAGGAGACTAAGATCTGCATACTCTCAAGTCTTTTCTTTTGTTATCAAAGTCGTTTAAGTTTGTTACTTACATGAAGAATGAAAAAGAAGAGCGTGAGTGCTAATTCAAACAAAACATTTTTAAAACGATGGGTTGCTTTTTAAAGGATGCATTTGAAAATTAGTGCAGTGTTTTCTGTTATTTTCAGACGTGCATAAATGCAGCGATATATCGTATATGCTTTGGCGAAATCTCAAAGTAGTCCATTTGATATGGTTCATTAATCGATAATAATTATAATCTAGCAATCATCGAACTCCTATACACCTGTTAAATCAGACTCAAAATTTCAATCTGGCTTTTTTTCAAATATTCAAGAATAATTGTGATTACTTTTAGGAGCTGATAACTTTTTATCCTTTGAGTGAACAAATGTGTATTGCTTGAGTTCGATATCATTCTCAACGTACCTATTTCACAACATTTGATCTTTCTAGTGTAACCAATATGTTTTGTAATAGTCCATATACCTTTAACATAAATGCAACGTGAAAGAATTTTTATGTATAATTAAAAAGTTAACTTCTAGGATACTAAAGGCTATATGTAACCAAGAGGGCGAAATCAATCTACAGCAATTAGTAATCGACACAGATTCTATTTTTAAAATAAAACACAAATTTAATATTCCCTTCGTGGTGCTTTCTTATTGTTACAAAACTTTTAAAATGCTCTAACCGAAACAAATTCTGAATTGCATCGGAATGCATGATATTGAGTAATATCAAAGCGTTAAATTTAATATTTTTGGTCCAAAAATTTTGATCCAAGAAAGAATTTATGATAAATTTTTCATCGATCTTTACGCGACATACATACATGAATTACAGGACAAAGTACAAAAATCAGTTAAGACAACATTTTAAATCAATTGAATCACACAAAATAGTTTTCTTTTACTACTTGTTTGCATTCGGTTAATATTTTTATTCTGAAACCCTAACATGGTATTGTTATTTGCTCTACGGGGGTATCTTTACACTTTTTCAACAAGATTTACCTTCTAAATATAATTACGGCTGAATTTGGCAAAAGCAGTAAATTCTCTTTTCGTTTTAAGTCTGTGATAAAGCTGTTTATTTACATCATTTGCTTAGAAGAAAAAACAAATTTGTGACAAAGATAAACTTCTTCTTTTCTTCGCGTATTTATTCGAGAATATATACATATAAATAAATTAACATAGAGTCAATTTATTTTTCTTTTTTTAAACATTGCAGAAAGGAAATTGTATTTTGGCATTTTTTGTGATTCGCCAGCAAAAACAGAAATTAAAACGATCGTTTGCGGGTATTTTAGTCGCGCGTATTGAAATATTTATCTTGGAATTACTTTCAAAATAATCATTCGCTTGGTCTGGATACTTTTCCCATTTTGCATACAATAATTATTTTTTATTAAATTAATTTAATTTTAAATATTTAAATCAATACAAGGAATTTTCTGTCAAGCTAAATATAGGTGCTTCTGAAGGGATACTTGTTTCCTGTACTTATTCTGAAAGTGACGACAGATAGCTTTGTTTTTCGAATACGATTACAGAACTTCACCAATAAAAATTCAAAAGAATACTTTCCGAATTGATATCTGATTGATCAAAACCAATTGGATAAATTAAACGCAGAACTTTATTCAAACGATGGTAAACTGCATTTTAGGATAACCCTAATATATATTATGCTAGAGAACTGGGGCAGCGGAAATTGAATCTTCACAGACTGTCTTGTCTGTTTACACTAAAAATAACTCGTATATCCATCCAAAAGTTAAGTTTTAAATTAAATTAATAGTTAATCTGACGAAAACATTGCTGTCAATTGTATTAAAGTATTTGAAGATTGCCAGAAGACTTGACTCGCCAAATTGCAATCAAAGAAAATTTCATTCGTTAGATGAAAAGCCATTTGTACAGAACTATAAAAATTCCTTTTTAATTTCGTTTATTTGAGTCACATTTTATACATTAGGTTAGAAAGAATTATAAAGAGATTCATAAATATTTTAATAATTCTGGATCTTTAGAATCGAGGCATTTAAAACTATTCTGAGTATTTGACTTGACTCAATTATCTTGGCGGATGTTTACATCTCCAACAGTGCCGGGTTTAGATTTGATTCAAATATAGAACAACGTTTTTTCTATATTTTGCCTCTTTTAGTGCATTGGGCTTAGATTATATTCGATTACTATTCCGTTCCATGGCTTCTTTTTTCATTCGGTTTGAAGATGCCCTTGTGAGGATGACAAAAGCACCTGTCTTGTTGGGTGATGCATTTGAAATAGTCTTGTGTTCTCTTCACATCAAGATCTTTCTGTACGTATTCGAAAACACGATGGATTTGTGAGTGATGCGTGTAAATATAAATTGTTAGGAAAAATTCTACGTGATGAGGAATTCTTTTAAAATGAATAAAACCTCTTGATTGATTTTTATTTCGCTCATTAGATAGTTGATATAATTTTAGATAGTTGCTTTTGTTCAAGAAAATATAGTTTCAGCTCCGCTCCATTATTAGTTTATTAAAATGATATAAAATTTAATTTATTGATTAAATTTGCAAAAAACATTTTCGGAACTATTGATTCTCGTGTATCAAATGCATTGTTATGACATTGACATTGATCATTGCAATGACTGCTGGTGCGTGAAATTAATTTTTTGGATATATTTAAATCCTAATACATTTACAGGAAAACATTTTCTCTTTGAACTTTTATCAATCTATGCTTGTTTTCAGAGGATTTACTGATACAAGAAAGTTTTACAGTAACGTACTAAAATGTTTGTATTTTACGTTTTATTGTATTAAGTTACAATAGGTATTATTTTGTGATATGAATTTAAATAAAAATTATTTTAATGAAGATTATTTTTCTCTTTCTTCATTAATTCCAAAATATTTTAATTCCTTAATTGTTGCTTGGTATGAAAACAATATCAAGTTATTCTATTGATATCTAAAAATGAGATCAAATCAAACTTTAAATTTCTCATAAAAACTAAAATAATTCCCCGAGTTCGTTTTACTCAGTTAAAATTTATTTAAGAAATCTCTAAAACGAATTCAATACCCCTATTTAAGAAGTCACTGAAGATTGTCACTGTTCATTAAACGTTAATACGTTGAACGAAGATTCACATATTAAAAATAACTCCTTAACCCTCCTGGTGGTTACCTCGAAGAGATATCTCATCATTAGCAAAACTGATCAGATCTTGATGGACGAGATATCTCGTCATTGAAAGAAAATTTACCAGATCTTAATCAATCGGCAATCAAATAAAAATTGACCCGATCAAAATAAATCGGCAATATCTTGATGACGAGATATTTCGTCGTCATTAGCAAAATTGGTCAGATCTTGATGGACGAGATATCTCGTTGAAACCACTTGGAGGGTTAGAAAAATAATAATAATTTATTAATTTCTGTGAAAAAATATTCATTGTTGTGATAATATTTTTTAAAGAACTTATACTATAAAAAAATTTCCTTTTATGACTTAAATTGGCTATCATAAATAGTGACTCCATATGTAACATTAGCAACAAATTTAAATCATGCAACTTATTTCATTTTTGAATTCCATATAATAACCGAAATCCTTTCTCTTATATAATTCTACTCTCCGGCACAATCTCTCTGGCATTAATCTCTAGTAAATAAAGTATACCCTTGAGTGGAGTAGAAAAATCAGCTCGAGATAAGAGTAGAATTCCCAGTGGAAATGAGAAAAAGTTTGGCTTTCGTGGTAACTTGTGAGAAAGAACGTTTGAGGAGAGTAAAGTTTTGATAATTCATGCGAATAATTTCCTAAAGTGTTGCGTCCAGGATCACGTAAGGGTAAAAAATATGTAATATAAGGTATTCATACATAGGAAAGGGAGGTAGTTGACTCGCGCGTAATTTTTCATAAGTTATGGGTTTCCACGAAGGCTTGTGGTCTGAAGAAACTTCGTTCTAAGTGGATAATGTTTTTGCATTTAATCAGTGCTGTCATGGTTTTGAACGTGAGATATTGGTCTCAATGCACTCGTTTGATTCAAAAGTTAAAGTAAATATTATACTTAAACTATATTTATAAATTTAGGTATGGTATTTAGTATTTTTAATTAACGTCGGCACTGGAGCAACATAACGGGCTGTTATATAAATTTAGGTAAATAAGTTTTGATTCGTCTTTTAAGTTCACATTACTTACAACTCAACTTAAGATATGTTTGAGCCAATTTTGTTCATTTTTATGGTGACACTTTTCTAAGGGGTTTTTTCACCTTTTATGCTAAAGAAAATTTTACAAGCTCACTTAAAACACATTTAATCCCACTTAAATTATTATTTGCAATGAGTTATGTTTTTCTGTATCTTTTTTAAATATTTAATGAGGCTTTATGAAAATCTAAAATTGCATACAAACAATTTTCTAGTTTTCACTATAAGAATAATCAAACTGTGTTTAAACCTATCGTTAAGAAACCGATTATGATATTTTTACTTTGAAAATGAATGTAGGCAAATAACTATTTCTGTTACAAGAAAATCGTGCTCTTGTGTTACATACCAAAAATATAGTATGGTTTTCCTCGCTTATATTTGCAATACTGAATTTAAAAAAATTCATATAGAATTTTATGTGCATCAAACGTTTGTAGAAGAGTCACTGCTTTGTGTGTAGAACGTCGTTTCATTATTCAAAAGTAACAGTGAATAATTTGAAAGTATATTTCTTCAAAAGGAATAGTGAACCCTATTTAGATTTTTAACATATATAAGAAAATCTCAATTAGTGAAGCTATCTCTTGACGTCAATATAACCATTTTTATGATACTGTGCACGTCATTATTTATTCAGTCTATTGTAAGTAGAAAACAATTTATTATTCACTACCTTATTATCGTAGAAGAATATAAAATAACAACTCTTTCTTTGATGTATACTCAACTTTATTAATGAATCAAACACATTGCTTTGCTGCAAGACTGCATTACTTCCACTCGTTGCTTTCTATCTAATTATCCATTCTAAGTTACAATGAAATTCTAATGAACAGCTAAAACAAAATAAATCCAGGAAGTTCTTCAAAGTCCAATTGCATGAATAATGAATAATAACCGACATGACTCTGATCCTCGAAATATTACACCTTAATGAAAAGGACATTACTCCTGGAACCTAACACCTGGTTCACTTAACCTGCAACGATGTTGTTGGTGTTCCTGTCTACTCCAGTATTTGAACCCTCCCCTTCGCTGCTGGAGTCCCCACAGTGGGACTGGTCGACGTTGTCTAAGGGGTGATAGTCAATGCCCAATCCTTTGAGCTGTTCCTTGGCTGTCTTGATGACGTCCTGTTCCGGCTGGGGTTGACGAGAGAGGATGTCCACGTTTTGGACACTGCCAAAGAGAACGGGGTCACAACCCCAGAGGAGAGCGTAGTTGTCGTAGTCGGTATCCACGATTCCAAAAGTGCTTAGAGTGAAATGTGCTGAAGAAACCAGAGTAAATTTATCAACCAAGCATTCAAACCAATATAAACATTTATGCATTTACTTAATTAATATCAATTATCTCAGTTTTTTAAGTTTTATAATATATCAAGCCAGCACTATGTTATCCAACAACCCTACTAAGTTATTTACACTATTTAGTACTGATGGATTCTTACAAATTGCCTTCTGTATTAGCAAATACATTTAAATATTTTTAAAGTTTCATTTTATAGATGTCCAACAGCACAACAAAATTAGAATTATTGAAAAATTTGAGATTTAATTTTCTTGTTAATTATGCTGCTGTTTTTATTGAATAGTTTTCGCACTTAGCAATAACCCTAGAATATTCTAAGAAATTATTTTCAGTTAGCTAAAATCGCTTTGTACTTTAAAACTTATTTTTGTATATAATTTTTGACACTGCTTTTTTATAATTTCATCAAATTCTATTATGTTATCGTTTTATTTTAATATTCTCTTAAAGACTCATGTTCATCAATAAAATTCATCCTATATTATGCACATCACATTAGCTGTAACATCACAGATATCAGACACTTCAGTTTCTTTTCAAACGCTAAAATTTTACTTGTAAACTTTGCAAAAAGTAAATCGAATGGTTAGTTATGAATGTAATTAAAACTGCACTTTATTGAAGGTGTAATTTTAGTTTCAAAGCATCAAAATGTTTTAAACAGATGTGAAACATTTTTCGAAAAAATAAATTTGTTATACCAACGTGGAATATAAAATGGGGTTATACAGCAACGTCGAAATGAACATTCTGAATAACCATCATCCCATCAATTGATTAAAAAGATATTTTATTTAACATATCTTACTTATGACTATAACACTAATTAGTGGCGCAATTGGCGAATAATAAAATCTGGGTTATATTAATTTAAATTTATGTTTTCTATTTATAATTGTCTTTTTGCTTAGTTGCTATATAACACTAAAACACTTGGAAACTCACTAAACTTTTATGAAATTAAATTCAGTGATATAATATAAACCTTTAGTATACCCTGTTCTAAACTTGCATTTAAGAACCGGTACTGTATGAAGATATTTCATAAGTTAATCAGACTTTAAATATAAAAATTGTGTGTGATAGCTGCAATGTTCTTCGTTGAGGGAAATCCGTGAGAAAGTGAATTTATGAGAACTGGTTGACCATCGGAACGAGTTACTATACACAAATTACTGCAACAAGTTGCAATTGGAATCAGGTCTGTAAAAGAACTTGCTTCGAATTCTTTGCCGCGAATTGTACTTAAAACTGAATGTGACTAGATACGTATGTAATTTGATCGAAACCTTTTAAGATAGTTTAGGGACTATGGATTACAGACAGCTTTTCAACTAAGGTTTAAGCAAGTTTGGCAATACATACTGCAAACTGAGGTATAAAATGGCTAATCAAATATAGATTATAAGTCAGAGACGTTAAAAATTTATCAATCTCCATTAAAAACATTTTAAGAGCATGTATTTTAACTTATAAAAAATTATATTTTGATTTATAACACCACAGTCATTCACATTGTGCTGCAACAATTTTTCAACATTTGTTATAAAGCTTCGCCATGAAGAATAAAATTATTAAAAATATTGATCCACACACATTTCAGATTTTTAACTATCGTTTATCACATTATTATATTATCTAAACATACACGTGATTATTAAAGTTTAGTAAATGTGTTTAATTTATAAATGTTCAACAAATGCGAAGACTATTGATTGGTCACTTAATGGATTAGCTTCAATTGCATGTAATTGTTTTAAACTAAAAGTAATTGTACAAATCAAAGTAACGGAAAATGCATCTGTCTATTTCTTTTGAACATAATTTACGAAATAAAAATCTGTAATTACATCTAAATACTATTCTCACGCATTTTCGCCTTGCAAATCACTTATAATTTAAATTCAGGACAATTATCTTCATTAGAACCAATTATTTCTTTTTTTCTAAACAAGAGAAGATAGATTTTTACCCCAAAAATCGTGTTATGAGTTGGTAAATAATAGTTAGAAACATACTATTAATTTTAATGCTTTGAGTATTTTATAAAGTTATTCATACGACAGCCTTAATTCATTTTTATTTTATTTATTTTCAATTTTCTTATTTAAATAGTCTTTTATATTAATATTTATAAGATATTTTTAAGAATATTTCCTTTATACTTAAGTCGCGCTTTGCATAAACTTTCATAATCGACACATTCGGTTCAGTGTACTGAAGCATAGCTTGCGAACATTTAGCTGAGCATTGTGCGAAAGTTGTGAGAAGTGTAGTGTTGCTTTTTCCCCACAACACACTCTCTCTTAATGACTAACGTCTTTCTAAAGAATATATGGATTCTTTCAACCTTTATAAAGATTCTATCTATAATTAAAACCTTTGGAACCATTCTATTGGTTCATTCTGTATAATAGAAGTATTTGGGGAAGATTCTACTGTTCATTTCTTCAAAATAAAATCCTTTCGAAAGATTTCATTGCTCATTTTCTTAGAATAGAATCCTTTGGAAGAATTCTATCTGTCAAGAAAGTCAAAATTGTTTAGAAGTTATACAGGGAAGACAGCAGGCTGCAAGGTGGAAGTATGCGTGTGAACACCTCAGAGAGTTGAATAAATCCGAACAAGCATGAAAACTTTTTTAACTGCCGTATTTCGTGAATATTCATTACAGTTAACAAAACCAAAATCATACTAAATAGAAAAGGTAAAAACTTCTTTACCGAAATACTTTTGACCGTAAAGGCAGCGATAAATGACGTGAACATGTTCCCAGCCTAATTAACATATAAATTAGATTTATTTTTTTAATGTCGGTAGAATTACTTTTAGCTATTAAATGTAAGACAATCTGACGAGAATTTGATAAAGGCTTATTTCTTAACGTGATGGCTAGTACTGGAGCTTTCAAAAGAATATGTGCTTGGCGACAGTTTTTATAATCATCTGTATATTTAATTAAATACAATAAACGCATATTTTTCTCGGTTTCATTTTCTCTCTCGTTGGAATGAATATCCTTTACTATTTTGTGATGCTATCAACTGAAGGACTAAAATTACATTGATGGCTAAATCGCGATGATTACGAAATATCTCTTGAAATTTATTTCGGCGTCTCTTGGATGTGTCCTTAAAACGATTCGAATAAAAATTAAACTTTTAACGTCATTATTCAAACAAAGAAACAAACATTTCACTAATAGGGGGGGGGGTATTTCAATTAACGTCACACTGGAGCAACACAACGGGCTATTGGTGACGGTCCGGGATCAATCCCAAAGGGAAAGATCCGAGGACAATACCACGTAATTTTGAACCACGGTCAGATGACGAGGCAACACCTGAGCTGGCACCCCACTCTCCAAACTTCCACACCACGCCAACGTGAGGACATTTGAGGCCACGACAGATTTAACGTGCACCAGCCCCCTTTGTACACGACGGTGTTTGGCTGGATTCGAACTCGCAACCCTTCGGTTGCAAGTCCGTTGCTCTTCCAACCGGGCCACCGCGGCCCTTCACTAATAGGAAATGACTTAACTCTTTAAGGGGCTCACACATATATCAGTTCCTCAACCTGCGGTTTACCCTGCGTGACTTATAATCAGTTTTGATCTTCTTGGCCAATCTTTGCTGATTCCTTCAACCATTAAATGTAGTTATTTGGTCATTAAGTGTGTTGTGACAAGACTACTCTCCTCGGAAACTTTGTGATTCTCAGAGGGTTAAACTACTCGAATGGAACAATTAATCTGTAAATAGAAGAGACTGCTCTATTGAATCGGTCTACAAATTGTCACAATAGGTGATTTTTTTACATAACCCTTTCGTCTTAAATGATGTAGGTATTTACCACCAATATCCTAATTAAATAATTTAATATTATAGTATATTCTAGCTACCTACTCGTGAAAATTGTAGACTTGAATTGGTGAAGAAATAAAAAGTTGTCGATTTCAACTTGAAAGTATTCAAGAGGTTGGAATTTTAATTTTTCCCTTTGAACTACTATATACACTGCTGTTGGAATACTATTGAATAAGCTATAACTTGAATGTAAACATAATGATAATCACTTTACGAGGAATAATTTGGTTAATTATCCTCAATAATAATTGGTAATAATTATCCTCAATTTTTAGTTACAGTATGTAGACAATCCTCTGTCTCTACCTTTCCACTCTTTTAGTAAGCCTGACGCTTTAAATTTAATAATTTACAAAAACATAAAATTGTATTTTCTTGCAAAGGTCCTACATTTCATGATCTACGAGAGACTCGAAAGTTCTATTATTAGAGACAAATTCTAACTACCGAAGGGGCCGTTGTGGGTCAGTGGGTATGTCCACTGGGCTAGCAACCTTTAGTTGTAGGCGGCGCAGGTTCGATTCCTGTCAGGGGCATTCCTCCATGAGTGTATTTCTCTCTTCTGTGTCAGTAAATCTTTCATTGTATGTATGTCTATTACTTAATATTGCATGTCTTGTGTCGGGTACAGCATGGTCAAATATGGTCCTTGCGCCATAAAACCCTCAAAAGAACCAACCATATAACTACTAAAATTGGTGAAGAAATAAAAAGTTGTCAATTCCAACTTCAAAGTATAGAAGATGTTGGAAATTTTCTCTTTTAACGATAAAATCTTCAGTTGAGATAAAATACGATGAGCTATAACTTGGGTGTAGACATAATCACTTTGTGATAAATAATTATCCTCAATTTTGTGTAACAGTATATACAATCTTCTATCTATATTTTCAGACCTTTAGTAAGCCTAAAGTTTTAAATTTAATAATTTAAAAAACATAAAAAAGACTCAAAGGCCCTCCATTCCTTTATCTACGAAAGAGACTTCATTGTAGAGACAAATCCTAACTGCCAAACGTACATACTGTACAATATAAAGCACAAACACTTTGAAGGTTCGAATCGATGAAAACAGATTACGTTCTGTAAAATTGCTGCAATTCAATGCAATGTTGTAATTCACTTTGAACTTGAATTCCAAAGTTTATAAGCGGAGTAGATTAGAACGGGATTCGGGGAATCTCAATTTATGAGCGACAATTTTCCTCTACTGAATTAATTATCTCACGAATTTCTCTCTCGTTTGTGATCAATGGAAGGAATTTCTCATTCCAAAGTTTCCCATTTGCAACTGGATATACTAATTAACATAGTTTGCTATCAAAATTTAATTAATTGATAGTTCCTTTCTTCTCAAATTGCGTTTTTCCTTTCTCCATCCACCATCGAAGAGCAATTATTATGGGTTAATTGCAAGTTGGGATCTGGCATTCAAGACATTTCTCAAGACACTCCATTACATTGTCGCCTTGTTCCATTCTTTGCCATTTTGCTTTCGGACTCTCGTTCTACCACGTGTAAGTGACGCTTGAAATTGACTGTTTTATCTTTTTTAATTCGATTCTTTTATGAAATAGCGTTGTTTTCTAAACAGCTTAGAGATAAATTCCTAAGTAAAGTTAGGAAACTTTAATATTTACTGTAAATATAAATTATAAAATATATTAAACAAAATGCGAATAGAAAGCTATTGCATGAACGAGCATGTCCGAGAGTACAAATATTGAGTGTTAAATTTATTTTGTCGTTGTTATTTATGAATTTAAACTGAAAGTAACATCATTATTCAATTTCTTAAATTTTCGCAGAATACAATATATAGTAATGTAAGGGTCATTTTCAAAATATGTTAACGTATGTTGCCTCGTGTATAATTTTTTTGAATGGAACATAATTTATTTTTCTCTGATTGTTGTAAGTATTTAAACAGTATTAAACAGCATTTTAATATAGTTTATATCTCAAAAACAATATAAATAACATGTTTTTATATTAAAACGTTGATCTTTTACTATGATGATAGACAAAACATGTTTTAACATAAACAGCTAATACTTCGAATTTATTATATAAAATGAATAACGATCACCCGTTTGAAATTTTATAACTGAGAGTACTTTTTTCCCTCGGAATTTAAAAGCTAAAAAAAACATATTATGCCTGGTGTTACATGGAGCTCTTAAACTTTTCTAATAAATAACTATATGAATAAAAGTTTTTAATATACACTCAGATATTTTGTATTCATCAAAACATATATATAAAATCAAAATCAAATAAAATAACTATTCATAAATATTTCTTACCAAAGTTTCTATAAATTTTTCTGTTATGTATCGCAACGTAAAAATATATAATAATAAACGTGAGAAATTATAAAAATCTTTAAGAACTTTGGTGGTTGAATATGTTTGACTAAACAATTGTATACTTAATTTATTCGTCTCTTAATGCTTATTGATTTAAAGAAAATAACGTGAATTGCATTTTGATTTAACGTATTTATTAGTTTACCTTGATGAATTTAAGAGAAGTTTCAAGGCTTTATTCTTACGTTCGATGCCGTTTTTGTAAGAACTAAATTATTCTTATCTCTTCTTAGAAAATAATAAACAGAGTTTCATAAAATCTTGAAAGAAAAAACGTACCGAAATTTCTTTCAATCCTGAAAATTGAACTGGTGTCATTTCTTAAGAACTTCAATTGCCTTGCTTTCATGTACTGGTTGTGGTAACTGCAACAGAAATATTGAACAATATCATAAAATACATACATTTTTATTCCATGCAAAAAAAGTGTATCAAGAAGCAAGATGAATCAATCTCCCTTCTTTCAAAATAAAGATCAAATTCAAATTTAAGACTATAATGTATGCTAATGAGATTACAATGCATCTCCTGCAAAGTGAGCTGATCTATCACTTTATTTTCACAATTCATGTGAGAATCTTCATTGGATTTACAGTTATTGTGACGTAATTCTGAGCAATGACGTCGCAAATTGTGAGGATCATATCCTTTATTTCTCCAATATACTCTCCAAGTTATATTTTCTAAGTAGAGGTTAATTATAAGGGTCTACTGTTTTTGAATACTGACCCTTCGTAATACCGTGTCTTGATATATCGCTCGTTTCCATTCTTCCCGTGAAAGATTATAACCCCCCAAAGCTGTGCAGCTCTTAGAAAGAGCACACATACCTTTCGCGCTAGCTGATCTTCGAAACCTTTTTTTAACTTGCATGCGAACTATTCATTCTGGAAGGGGAACCTGCCCTCTAATATAGACTCGTTCAAAACGTGAGTCAAATGTCAACTGACTATAGTTGGTTTATGAGAAAGATTTTCTGTGTAAACAACTAAACAAGACGGAATGAGAAGATTTTACTATCGTTACCCAAATGCTCTCGCATGTATACATATCGGGGTTACTAATCTTTGACCAATCAACTATCATATACAAATTTTAAATTCATTCTTTAGGATTCCTATGGAAGACAAAAAAGACGTTGAAATTATATTCGATAAACAAAGCTAACTTCGTCGGAATACGTTTCCTGTTCGTGTTCGTCGGAATACGAACAGGAAATACATTCCCCGCAGTAAGACAACCTTCATCTACATTTAGCTAGATAAAAAACGCCTCATACGCCGGCTGTTTTGAGAAAGTTCTTTTGGCCCTCCTGGTGGTTGATCGCAACGAGTGATCTCGTCATTAGCAAAATTGACCAGATTTTGATGGATGAAGTATCATGTCATTAAAAAAACTGATCAGATCTTGATCTCGTCATCATAAAAAAATCGGCAATATCTTGATGATATATCTAGTCGAAACCACTTGGAGGGTTAGTTAACATTTGATTTGTCTAATAACGTTTCAATCGGTAATGAGTGATTGCGTAATACTTACCCGAAATTCAGCCCAAGTGGTTTGCTTGTTTCATTAACTGTATAACTTCCCTCCGGAGTTTTCTCAAGGACAATCTTGGTGCAAGTCGCCATTGGGTTGAATCGTTTAATGACGTACCAGTCCCCAAGGAACTAGAAACAAAAATTTTTTAAATAGCAGGAAATGAATGCATTGCCT
Source organism: Meta bourneti (assembly GCA_933210815.1). Taxonomy (NCBI): domain Eukaryota; kingdom Metazoa; phylum Arthropoda; class Arachnida; order Araneae; family Tetragnathidae; genus Meta; species Meta bourneti. The sequence goes on from OW119924.1 coordinate 32,184,948, forward strand.
TTAGTTAATAAAATCACCTCTTCCCAGGGGCGGATTCAAATCAATGAAAGATCACTGTAAAACATCTGTTTTTGAAATCAACATCACCTATTATACAAATACAATGTTTACCAGAAGCAACTTATGAAAGGGATTTTCATGTGGCAAAACAGACCACAGTGGAAGTGAAGGTTTTTCTTATGCTACCCAAATACTCTGTGGCATGTTGCTTACCGCTGACATGGCGACGTTTGGCGTTTAATCTAATTGGCGTGAACCAATCAATTATCATGCATCAATTTGGAATTCATTCTTTGGAATTCCTATTGGCGACAAAACCAGACATTGAAATCGTATTTGGAAAGCAAGCCAACTAACGTGACGTTCGGAATACGTGTAGGAAACACGTTACACCGGGAAAATACTATCGCAACCTGCAATTAGCTTACATATTCTTTGTGACTGTTAAGCTAAAAGTAGTTTTAGAAGGAAGAAAAATGTTATCTAATACTTCCCAATAGGCAAGCAAAAGAAACGTTATATTGGCGTCAGAGATATCTTTAACATATTATTATGATAGATTTCGCATTGGTTGATACAGTAACACCTCGCTATATAGCTGTCTCTTTTTTTACTTGTTTCCCTTGGAGTTTTCGAACCCCAGAGAAAATCGCAATATGTTTTCTTGAGATTTGGGAACTCAAAGATCACACTTGTTTCAAACATTGAATTTCTATTTCAAAAGCGTTATGCCGTAATTAGTATTATTTTAAAAGGTTTTATTATTTTTGTTGTTCTTGGTGGTTTATCTTCGCGTCGAAAACTACCCTGAAGTGAGCCAGCCTTTAGTGCAAAAACCTATTCCATACTGTCACCAGTTAATAGATAAATGTAATACCTAAAATAATGAAGTTTTCTAAGTTTAAATAAAAATCTTATACTGCTGATTTAGCTTATCGATTTGCCACGAGGTTTTCATTACTCATTTGATCATTTCGTTCGTTCATAATTGTAATTTAATTTTGCTCAATCAAACTAAAGTTAGAATGCAAACTATTGACTTAAGTTCCAAAAGTTAGCTCACTAAGTTATTTAAATAATATTTTCGATTTTAGTAAAGTATTACAGTAGTCAATTTTCCAGGTTTTCCATAAATTTTTTTCTCCATATATTTAATGTAAGCATGCAAAATAAAAGTACATTTACTGTTGTATCTCGAAATGCCAGACACGTTTGCACTATATTTCTCTAAAGCCATGGCAAACTTGTTTTCGCCGGTTAGCTATTTTTCTAAGCGCTTACATAAGGAACAAAGGAAGGCTATTAAAAACAAATTTTTCGGTGGGAGTACAAAATAATAACTTTTGCTGAAGGCGCAAAAAGTGAATTACTTTTTTGTTCTATACCAAGTCTTGTTGCAGCTAAAAAGTTCTGGAAAAATTAAATTTGGTTATGTAGCAATAAAAATAATAAACCCACCTTTTCTCTGAGTAAAAAATGCGTTTCCTTTTACAATTAGCAAACGTTTCAATTATATCGAACTAATTTTTCAGTTGTAGTTTGAAGCTCCCAAGCTGAATTAGATTTAATCAAAGAATATCAAATCTAGTTTAACAAATGTATGAAATAGATCATCAGTTATGCATATATTTTCAGTTATTAATAGTGTTTATATATAAAACCAGATCTCTATAAACATAAATGCGAATATTTCAAAGCTTAGAAAATACATATTTACTTTTGCTCTATTTATGCATCTTATATTCAAATGATATTCAAACACATGCTTTCTTTCCTTTTGTATTATTAAAGTAATGTATTTTAATTTTTTTAATAAGATTATTTTTTCGTCTCTTACCTTTGTCTTACATTTATATATCTATGCCTTTCTCTTTTAATCTAAGTAGTCCCATTTTTAAATCTTTGACTATTTTTAAAAATCATTTCTTGATTCAGCTCTTACAAATTGTACAACACGGAATATTTGTACTGGTTGGTTTGGGTATTATGGCGCAAGGGTCATATTTGGCCAAGCTGCAAGACAAACAATCTCAAGTAATTGTAAAAAGAAAAGATGGAAAGAAGAAAGTAGAGAAAGATCTCTTGAGAATCCTGGGGTCGCAATCTCCATGTTTATCAGAGAAAGTAAACCCCATGGGAAGAAAATGGATCACTAGAGGGCCTCGGCTTTATTTTTGTACTGGGGAATGGGAAACCTTTTCCTTATTAATAAACAATGCTTCAAAAAGTTCTTAACATAGAACAAAATGCATAGATCTTTACAAAACTCATAAATTTATTCTAAAATACTTAAATTACAAAACACACTCTAAATGCAAAACTGCGCGCATTCTTCAAGCAAATGTACGTAAATAAACAGCAAAAACATTTTTGCAAACTAAATTTAAATCGTACCCTATCAAAGTCTACTTGATCCATAACCGTCACCCTTGGGCAGGCTCCCATCTTGAAAGTATTTCCATAACAACCTGCTATCACTGACACCGCCAAGGTTAACACTAGTATCGAAGACATTCTTGGACAGTTAACTTCACAGCACCGCACCACAATGAAGACTGCCTTCTATATACCACGCTAACGCCTTAAACGTGAGGCCCAATGACATCAATCCCCATTGGGTATGCGTCACTCCTTAATGATTGCGCGAAAAAGAAAGTTGCCTCCAACAAAGGTGTGACATTCATTCTGTCCCCTTCAAGGTCCGATCGAAACCAGTTTGCCTAGTCATCTGGAGAAATAAACGGCCATAACTTCCTTCCGAAACCCTTTCAGTCGGCGGTTCTTGAAAACAAACATTAGCAGGAAGGAAAGTGAGGGAATTTTCTTACAGGAAACCGGTGAAATCGAGCGTTTAAAAACTAGTTCTTTTTTATCGAAAGTAGGTTGAAGTTCAGTTATGTCTTCTCTCCCCCGCTTAGAAGTCGTTATGAGAATGCAAAAGGCTAATTGCTTGTTGCCGGTCGAAGGCGCAATCAGACTAATTTGGAGAGGGGAGCGTAAATGGTTCGAAATTATAAATGTTGGCTAGCGAAAAGAAAACCGTCTTTATCAGTGGGGCGATAAGGTAAATGAACCGTGAGTTTTGGTTGGTGTTTACAGGTACACATTTTGCAATCGAATTATTACCGCAAGGTTGTAAATTTGTTTCGTTTGCTTCCATTCGTTTATTCATACGGTTCTTTGCTTGACTACTCGTTGCATAATATTTAGGTTAGTGTTTTCCCAAACTTTTGATGGGAACAATCTCCAGCATAAGCACAGACTTTCTTGTCCCACAGGGGTAAAAAAAGACTAAAAATGGTCGTGTCTTTTACAAAATTTCGGGAATATTTCAGTTAAGAAAATGTTAGAAAACGTGTACAGAATTGCTATCAACAAAGAGATGGTTCGGTGGAGTTTTCGCTTTTAAAATCTAGGTCGCTGTCCTTTTTGGAAAGCCGTGGTACAAATTAAACGAAACTAATAGCACCTTTGCTATAGATCCTAAGCCTATGTCTATTGATGGCACAATGATACTCACATCTAATATCTATTCAATCCATTTGTACTGAATATTAGAATCGATATATCCATTTCGTAATGTTACAAATTAATCAATATAAAGCAAAATTTGATACTTCTTATGGGTATTTAGGTCCCCGGAAGCCTGGCTGGAAGTGTAACGGATTAGCAACCGAGTTGCAAGTTCGAATCCAACCAAAGACCGTCGTGTACAAGGGGACTGGTGCACTTTAAATACGTCGTGACCTCAAATGTCCTCACGGTTGCGTGGTGTGGAAGTTTGGAGAGTGTGCTGCCAGCTCACACGTGACCCCATCATCTGAGCGTGGTTCAAAATTAAGTGGTATTGTCCTCGAATCTTTCCCTTCGGGTTTGATCAAGGACTTTCACCAATAGCCCGTTGTGTTGCTCCAGTGCAACGTTAATTAAATACCTACCTACATTATGAGTATTAATTCATATTTTAAATAACTACATGGCTGAAAACCCACACTGCACCTCATTCACTTGTTCAAAGGCAATTCAGTATTTTTCACGCATGGACCTGTTTTCGCGTTCACGGACATTTTCTTTCTTGTGCTTATTTCTATCATCCCGATTCCTCATTGTTCCCCCCCCCCCTTCCGTAATCAGAATGCTGAAGTCTTTCATTAGAGCGGCGAGTTTAGTTAAAGCATCATTACGCAGCTTCATATCTCAAAAATATTTGAATTGAATAGCAAAATTAGTGAGTGAATCCCGTAACGATGGGTTTTTTATGATTTATATCCTATTTCTCCAGTATACAAATAATGTCGATTTATGTTCCTCGTACGTTAGTGAAATGTGTTTATATATTGTTAAAATTCAGAGATGTTTGAGAAGCGTGTCATTCTTGAATGTTTAGAGTGGATCAAATTATTTCTATTCACATATTATATCAGTGAATGGTATATGGCTTAAGCAATCTGTGCATGAAGTAATATGCCAGTATTACGCATTAGTCCCTCTAAAATGAGAGCCGCGGTAGCCCAGTTGGAAGAGTAGCGGATCAGCAACCGGAGGATTGCGAGTTCGAAGCTCGATCCAAACAAAGACCATCGTGTACTTAGGGATGGTGCACGTTAAATCTATCGTGGCTTCAAATGTCTTCATGTTGGCGTGTTGGGAAGTTTGGAGAATGGGGTGCCTGCTCAGGTGTTGAACTCGTCATCTGACCGTGGTTCAAAATTAAGATGTGTTCTCGGATCTTTTCCTTCGGTATTGATCCCGGACCTTCACAAATAGCCCATCATGTTGCTTCGGTACGACGTCAATTCAACTACCCCCTCCCTTTAAAGTGGATAGCAGGTTGCATTTTTATAACTCGTCAATTTTCTTTTTGAAAAATGCTTTAGTGGAATGTTTTGAAACGAGATTTATCGAATTTTAATCTTGCGACACTTTTGAATGAATCAGTCTCGCCCAAACTTTTGTTTTCATACCAATAAAGATTTTTTTTAATTGAAAACAGGAGGGGGAAAACTTTTCAATATTTTCTCTACCTCCTTCGATAAAACTTCCAGAACCAATTTTCGACCGTGTAATTATTCATCTTTCTTTGATGAGAATTTAAGTACTATCAAGACTTTTTTTCACCTCTTCATCGGATTAGCTTTAATCAAGCCTTCCTCGGAAAGTTTGTCCCTTCCAAACTGTATATTCCCTAACTGATTTGCCATTTTCCCCAGAGATCGATCCGAAATTTCCCTTTCTTTCGCACATTTACCAAAGCCCTCGTCTTGTTTGAAATGGTGGAGTATTTTTTAGCTTCAATACTTTTGCGAGAACATCCGTTTATTCCGTTTCAATTATCCCATTGTGAAGCACATAGCAATTGTGTTGATTGAAAGTAATTAATAGAGATAAGCCATCAAAGTGAATAAATGTGTCCCCTGTTCAAGTTTTACTGCAATGAATGAATCGCTCGAGATACGATTATTTAATTACCGCTATTGGATATTCTCAAAACAATAACCCTGTAATGAGAATACTCCGTCAAGTGTAAAGCAAATATGAAGCTAACTGAATTCTATATAGTAAATGAGTGTTAATGGGCGTACTCCTCAAATAGAGGTTCCAATTATAGAAGGAAAATTTTCGCTTAAAGAGCGTGAGCCGTAATATCCAAATAACTATCGGTTTGAACAAGTAGTAAATTGCATAGTATTTCAACCACAATGAGTATTAATGAAGATTAAAAGCACCCCGGTATATTGTAGTCTCAGCAGAAACATTAAATATTAAAATGTGCTAATGATGTTTTCGAAATAATATAGTTATACTTGCCCCCCCGTTATGGTCTTTAAAAACCCCCTTTTCTGTTACTTCCTTTTGCTAACGATGATCACCTATTTAATACATTCACGTAGAATATTATAAAGGTATTATTTTATTATAGATTAACACTTAAATATTCATTATACTATTTATAAGGAGACGAAGCAAAGATCTTTGAGAGGTGTTTAATTTAGTTTTATCACCTTCTATTGTGATTGTTTTAATTTTAATTAAAACTAGGTTTTTACCATCTCATTTCTTTTCGCTGAATACTTTCCAATTAAACCGATTGTGCAAAGATAAAAATATTATGATATCAATTACGAATAAAGCACAAAGTTCATTAGTATGAAAATTTTGAATAAATTTTATGAAAATACCCGAATGGATTTCCCCTTTTGATTTTGCTCAACGATTTGTTATATACTAACAATTAAAACGAATTTATATTCTAAGGGTATTATTTTTTATATGCTTATACTTAAATATTCGTTACACAAACTGTTTAGTAGGAGACGAAGAGAAACTCTTCATAGAGGTGTTTGATTTAGTAACATCGCATTTTATTTTGCGTCTCTCAAACTATATAAATAAGAATAGAGTGTTTGTACATTGAATATTTTCGACCCATTTCAAGTTTTCTATCCGTTTTGGACCTTTCTGATGCAAAATCCGTCTCTCGCGCGGTTGGTGTCTGCCTGAATATATGTATATCGGTCTGTCTGTCTGTCTATCTGTCTGTATGTATGTGTGTGCCCGTGCTACGTCCAAACTATTGAATATATTTTCATGAAACTTTGCATACTGTGAGTTCTTACATTCATTTAGTGACTGAAATTGGTTGCGTAAGTCTGTCTGTCCGTCTTACGGTTCTATGTTGGATTTTGTGTCTGTGTTTGTACAAGTATCACATAAGATTTATTCTAAACATTTTAATGCAATGTCCTCAATTTGATAAACCATATGCATATTTGCGATGCATATGGTTTATCATATACATGTGTGAATGCATTATTTGAAATTCCTTTGCATTGTATTTAAGCAATTCCTTTGCTTTGTATCTAAGCAAGTTTCATGTTAACACATCTGAGTAACTCTACTTAAATCAACCATAATTTGGTAGCTTTGGAGAAGCTGTAATGCATATTCAGCATTGCAATTACTTAAATTGTTTTACCAGTACTGCTGAAAAATCCATTATTTTTTAAAAATCTATTTTTACAGAATTTAAATTCAAATACTTTTTTATTTTGAGCCTTATTTATTTTCTTTGCAAAATATAAACTATTTCCGAACATTTGGGACAGACGATATTTTGCAACAAAACGGAAATTCGTGTTCGTTTGCCACGCGAAGTGATATTTTTTTCACTGCGAATTAATTTCGTATTTTAAAAATAAATCTAATTTTTAGTTGTAAGTTGTGGCAACTGTGCGAGATCAAGAGATAAAATATAATAATGAATTTATATCTTTAAAACTTTTCAACGCCAACTTTTGTTTTTTCTGTTTTAAATATTTATTATTTTAATAAATTGTAATTCCTTTTCATCACACGCAACACCACTGCAACGTATTGTGTTTAAAGCGGAATGTAAGTTAGAATAAAACAAATTTAAGTGGATTTTTGCCATTATTGAAAGAATGTTAATGTTAAAAATATCCGAACTAGGACTTTTGAAGTATTACAAATTCTTTGTCATAGCGACAGATGGCCAAAGTGGCTTATTTTACGAATTGAACCTATATTTAAGAAACTTATGTAGGGAAAGTTTGTTTAAAACAATGATTTTCTTTAGATGAAAAGCTGTCAAATTGATTTACCATTTTTAAAAAATGGTAATAGGTTACCTTTGCTTTATCACTACTTAAGATATTAAATTTTAAAACAAGTTCTTTTATTATTGAACGTACCACGAAACGGAATTTTCAATAAAAACATATTCGCTCTTAAAACAAACTTAGTGATAAATATCTTACCAAATTAGTCATCTTTCCCAAAATGGTAGCGAAATTCGAAAAGAGTGCCACAAAAAAATATTGGCAACTAAATTATGTGTATCTGCCGTAGATTCGTCATTTTTACGAATTGAGTTGAGCAATTTTACAGGAATAACAATTAAGAAAGGGAATCCTCCCTTAAATCGTCTTTTGTAGTAGTTACCTTAGTGTCTCATCTTTGGCCAATTTGTACCTTTAACATGGGTGCGATATATGTGAAATGTACTACATGGATGGATATGCATGTAATAGGATTTGTGTCCAAAGTAGGTTGTAGAAATTATAAAAATGTCGAAAAGGTGTTAAAAGATTATTTTACTCACACTTAAAATATTTGGCATTTTCTACGAAAGAAAGGAAAGTGATTATTTTCTGGTCACTTTCAATGTATAGTTAACCAATTCAACCCGAGTGAGGTCGGGCAATTTCGCTAGTCTATAAATAAGAATGGAGTATTTGTTTGAACATTAAATATTTTCGACCCATTTCAAGTTTTCTATTCGTTTTGGGCCCTTTTGATGCAAAACATTTCCGAACATTTGGGACAGACGATATTTTGCAACAAACCGGAAACTCGTGTTCGTTTGCACGTGCAGTGATATTTTTTTCGTTCCAAATTATTTCGTATTTTTAAATTCTATCTGATTTTAGTTGTAAGTTGTGGCAACTGTGCGAGATCAAGAGATTATAAAAGAATCACGAATGTATATCTTTAGAACTTTCTCCCGCAAACTCTTATTTTGTTTTAATTCTTTCCTGTTTTAAATATTTATTATTTTAATAAATTGTAATTCCTTTTCATCACACGCAACACCACCGCAAAGTATTCTGTTACAAGTGTAATTTCGTATTTAAAAATTTTGTTTAATTTATAGTTGTAAGTTGTGGCAACGGAGCGAAATCAAGAGGTAAAAAAGAATTACGAATTTATATCTTTAGAACTTTTTTCCCGGAAACGTATTCGCTTTTAAAACAAACTTAGTGATAAATATCTTATCAAATTAGTCATCTTTCCCTCAATGGTAGTGAAACTCGAAAAGTGTGCCACAAATAAAAAAAATATTGGCAGGTAAATTATTTGAGAGGGTACCTGATGTAGATTCGTCATCTTTATGAATTGAGTTGAGCAATTTTTCAGGAATAGCACTTAAGAAAAGGAATCCTCCCGTAAATCATCTTTTGTAGTAGTTACCTTAGTGTCTCACCTTTGGTCAATTTGTACCTTTAGCAGGGGTGCGATATATGTGAACAAACACGAAGTTTATTGCTTGAAATTTTTCAATAAATTTAATGAAATTGCAGAATTTTTTAAACAAAAGTATAAATTTCCCGTTTTGCTTTAGCTTAACGGGAATATGTAATACCCTGTACTCCGGCTTCGGCGAGCCCGTAGAGTCACGTGGTTTTGAACGAGTCTATTAGTGAAATTAGGCAACTGGTGGTAACGTAAACACATCATTTCCTCAATTGGCGTCCTTAGCGCGGATTCTGATTCCAAAGTGCCGAAAGTAGCATCAGTGATAACGCGTTAGTAGAGAGGTAACCCTCCATGTCGGTCGCCATTCATGCTTTTGCTTAGGCAGTCTTCTAACAATCTGTCGCACCTTTTCAAAAACCGTCTGACCCTCGGTCGAATGCCTTCTCATTGAGTCGCACTATACTAATTTCACCCTCCAGGTGGTAGTTTCGACGAGGAGTCTTGTCATTAGCAAAACTGATCCAGATCTTGATCTCGTCATCATAAAAAAATCGGCAATATCTTGATGAGGTATCTCGTCATTAGCAAAATTAGTCAAATCTTCATGGATGAGATATCTCATCCAAATCATTTGGAGGTTTTTAAAAATAAATTAAATTAAAACCCTTCTAAAAAATAATTCAATTAAAATCCTTCTAATCCTAAATTAAAATTTAAAAAATTGGTCATATTTTGATGAACGAGATATCTCGTCGAAATCACTTGGAAGGTTAAAGGATTATGTAATGAGTAAGGCAAACCAATATATATACCATGTTCTATTACTCCTCATTACATCTTAGGCTTTATGGCTCTTTTTTTACTTGTTCCCGATGAATTTTCGATTTGCGAACCTCAGATGAAATCTCAATCAGCATATTTAGAAGACAGTTCAAATATCACTTGCTTCAAGCAGCTTTCTTGAATTGGTAAAAAATATATTTGCGTGTTTCTAAAGTGGATGAGAAGAATTTTCTATTTGCAAAAATATTCTACCGTTTTGAGTGCCGTAAGTACCATAAGTTTAACCATCAATTTTGGGTTTAACTTCTAATTTTTCATCATTTAAAACTTGAAAAAATCGGTAATTCAGTTTGTGCCTTTAATTTTATTCAGGTTTTCCTCTTTGGTGTCAAATATAAGTAGACTGAACATTACTATTTAGAGGAGCTTTAAAAAGTGTGACCAATATATCTACTAGTAGTCACGTGACTGTCACGAAAAATTGACTGAGTTGGTAAATTTGGCACCTTATCGCGTAGTTTGGATCTTATGATAGGGTAGCTGTGTTAATTCGCATTTGTATGTAGTGGCGACAAAAATGGTTAAAATCGTCAAAGTCTACTACAGTGTCGCGTGGATCAATCAGATGATGAATCAATGGATGGTTGCCTTGACGGTGAACGTTCGTCTTCACCCGGAAGACGAAAGTACTCTGAGGGTTACGTTACTACTAGTCTTGGTCACATGATCTTACCACATAAAAGTTTACCATTTTCACTCTATTTTTATATTTCCTCTATGGTTTTCCTCGACTCTCGCTGGGCCGTGGTAACCGAGTAATTAGAGTCACGGATAAGAATTGGAGAATTGTGAGTTCGAAACTCGAACCAACCAAAAATTGTCATGTACGTGGGGACTGGTCCACGTTAAATCATCCGTGGCCTCAAATTTCCTCACTTGGGTACGGTGCGGATGTTTGGAGAATGGGGTGCCAGCTCTGTTGTTGACCTCGTCATCTGACCATTATTAAAAATGACGAAGTGTTGTCCCCAAAACTTTCCTTTCGGAATGGATCCCGGACCGTCGTCAATATCCCGATGTGTTGTTACAGTGCGATGTAAGTTCAACTTCCTACCTAGATTCTCTATATGGCTTCCCTCGATGTATCGCACTTTTTCTTGTTTTCTAATAAGCGCGATAGATCGAGGGTTACTGTATTGTGAAATAAATTGCCTAAAAAAATTACGTAATATAATGCATAATTTGTGCCATTTTTAGGTGGACTTTTCTTGACCTTCGTTGTATATATCCCCTCGATATATCGAGCTTCCTCGTCCCATTATAATCACGATATATCAAGCTGTATCTTGTCGCCTTATAAGCACTTTTTCGAGCTTTTTCTTGTCCCCTTATAAGCACGCAGTTGCTTCGTGTCCCCTTATAAACATGATATATCGATTTTTTTTCTTGTCCCTTATAAGTATGATATATCGAGCAGCGTTATTATATTATGAAATAAAATACGAAAAAAATAAATCTTATAGAAAGGGTTTCGTACACTGATTAAATCTGTGTGAATCAATGCAGCATTCCCCCTTTTTCTTTTCCTCAGCGATGTGTAATGTCTTACAATATTGAATAATATTGTGTAAAAGAAGAGCACAAAGTCTTAATCATATTACAACATTTTCTTCTGCATCATCAAACCACTAATCTGATAACCGGTACTTTTGTCTCGAAGAATCAACTACCATATCTAGTTTCCTCATAATTTACTTATTTCGTTGAGTGAATTGCATTGAGAGTGGCAAAGCTAGAAGTGCAACACTTGTTTTGAAGCTTTTGCTTACACCAACCGGTAATAAGGAAGAACCTGAATAATGAGCGATCGATTCGTTTTGACACATTTTATACAATTATTAGCAATCCCGCGCAGAGTCTGCACTTCATTTTATACCTAAATGTACAATATAAGCTGTGATATGCACAGTTCATGTCTCCAAATGAAATAAAAGTCAAAAATGTGAGGTTGTCTTTGTGTTTTAACGCTCATTTCCAATATAATGCATGACAAAAAGTTCACATCTCAGTCTTGTTAATACAAGTATCTTCTGAACATCTACTTCTATATCCCATTCACTCGTTTGTCAGGTTCTATTCCACCCCTGGTGTATTTCTCTATTCCGTATCAGTAAAACTTTGTATGTGTGCGTATGTCCATTACTTAACGTTATTTGTCTTGTGTTTGGCGCAGCATGACCTTGCTCCATGAAACCCAACCAACCTATTCAATTGTAAAAGGCATCATTTGGCGTCTAAATCTATTTTCGGGTTAGCTCACATTTTCTTTTCTGCCTTGATTTCTATCTTCCAAATTTGCATTGCCTTCCGTCATCAAACTGCTAAATAATTTCATCAGAGCAGCGAGCTATTTCGTGTAGTTTTAGCATTATTATGTAGCTTCATTGCTCAAACCAAGATATATTTAAACGAAGAGGCAAAATTAGTAAATTTAATCCAGTATCGGTTGATTTCATATTATTTACATTCCTTTGTTCACATTCGCTACTATACAAATAATGCCTATTTCTGTGTGCCACGTATCTTAGTGAATTATGTATAAGATTATTTGAGTATACCGGATGAACGGTTTAAAAACCATTTTCATATTGCTTTCAAATAGATTTCTTGATTATCTTTAAGCAGAAATAGAATTCAGTGGCTATAAAATCATTAAAAATAAGAATGTTATCTCTTGTTCTCAAATCTTGCGCATCACCTATTCTTTCATATTCATTCGTCGTCGTCTGACCGTTGTTCAAAATTACGAGGTATTTTCGGTTCTTTCCCTTCGGGATTGATCCCGGAAGTCACGAATAGCTCGTGTGTTATTCCAGTACAATGTTAATTCAACTCCCTACCTACCATATTCATTCTATAATTTTTTATACTGCCTTTTCCATCACGAATTAATCCATATTAATTCTTAGCACTTTAAACTTCACATATATTTTAACTTGCAATGAGACACATTTTTACTGCAGTTGTGAAAATAAAGGTTAATAGGTTTAATGTTGGACATGAATATGCAATAAGGACGTTTTCTCTTTCATACTTTAAAGTAGAAATGACATTTTAATGGAGGAAATAATGTTAACAACACACGTACCGATGTAAAGAATGAAACCCTCGACTCTTAAGTTTAGAAGGTTCCAAGCGAATGCACTGAAAAATAATACTACATTTGTTCGGAAATAATAGTACATTGGTTATATTAATTAGTTTCACTATCTCACTGTAATTGAAAGAACAATTGAGGGAATTAGAATAAAAGTAGAGTAAGTCAGTACTTTAAAGAGTTGTAGGAGCTTTCATGTACCGGTATCACCTTGAAACAGTTCGTAACTTGTATCAGGCCCCAAGTATCGCAGGCTCACATTTGAAATGCACTCAAAATTTTCGGGATGAGTTTTAGCTTCTCTAGACCAGAATGGGGAATGTGGTGGTCTCTAGACTGGTGAAGTTCACAAAGTCATTTTTATTTCTTTGCATGAAGGTTACATTTCTTCTTGAAAGGAAATACACTTAGTGAGTAGAATTCTTTCCACTTCGTTTTCTCAGAACTGTTTTTATATTTTGTGTTTCACTTAAAACCAACGATACTCTTGGTCCCAGATGACGATAGATGGCGGCCCAGATAATACGTTCTATGACGGGTGAACCAATAAGTGTACCAAGTACTCAATGTTTAACTTTCGAAAAGTATAAGTGTGTTTTTCTAGTTTCTCTATCCCCACTTGTTGCACAGCTTTAGTATTATAAACACAATGATAATATTTAACATTGTTTACTACAAAAACAACCATTTCAAACCTTTTTCACATGTCCTGGGCCCCATACAGTTCTACCTAGCCCCTGTGGAACCCTAGCTTGCATAATTCTTTTTGACGGTGAATGTTTAACAATACAGGAAATTAGTAAAATATAGTTCGTAACGTCTGTTTTCTAACCTTCGATGCACTCACTTTTTTTTAATTTGCTTTTTTATTTGTATATTTTTGACTTTTAAACGAGACGTTTCCACAATAATCAAAGAAGAAACCTAATGCTAAAAAATTTTAAGTACATTGGCAGTGAGCAATCGGCTCCAAGAACGAATTTCCAACTGGCGTGGTTTGTCAGTTTGGTGAAACATTTATTAATTGGTATTCATGTCGGGAACCTAAGGTTAATTAATTTAGTGGATCTTCCCCAAATGTTTTGCGTGCACCACGCTTTCCTTAACAGAAAAATCAAATATTTCATTATGGAGAAATGGAGGGAGATTCATAGTAATTCTGAGAAGGGCCTACGTCTAAAATCTTTTACGCCGGATATCGGCCCGGGTCTCCTCTCCGCAGACCGTTATCTCATTTGGTATCTCACAGGTCATGGCCCTTTTGTCGAGTACCTCCACAGGTTTGGTTTAAGAAACTCCAACTCTTGCACATGTGGGGAGTTGGGGAGCGCCGATCATTATCTCTTCGGCTGACGTCACACTAATGATTATCATTTGAGAGCCCCAAGTGATGACAACAAGGGCATTTGGTTGAGGGCTGTGCTAAATAACAATATATCCATTTATAAGATTAAAAAGGTGTGATGGCTGCCGGGGAGGTGGCGAATGGCCTCCCCCCTACTCTTAAATATATATTAAAAATATTTTAACTTATTTTTATCTTGGATTTTACTGGTTATTTTTAAATTTTAAAATATCATTGTTTGTAACTCTTTTATACAAATAATTGCTTGTTTTCCCTCTATCCTCTTTATGTTGTTTTATTATTCTGCAATTTATATTGATATTTTGTATTTTATGTGAGTTTTTAATGTTGTATTGTATATATTATGATTTAATTGTCCTGTTTTTATGTTTTGTTTTTATTTTGATTATATTGTTCGGTTTTGGGTGCTACCTGCTGTTACGGACTCCATTAGCTCATAGACTTCCTTTTGGATCCTGTGATAACTTTTTAACATCAACTATCTAATCTGTTATCTGTACAGCATGGCATTGCCCTCAAAATTGTTGAAATTCTAAATTGCGTTTTGTTTGTTGTTTTCTTATGTTGTTTATTGATGTTCTAATTAATCGCTAAATGTAAAGCGAGATGTATTTATATTGTAATTTAATTGTATATAATATCAATATTTGCCGTACGTGCGCCCTGTTGGGTGGGCGTGTGCTGGCCCCGCCCGAGAGCACACTCTTCTGAGAATCACTTTCCCCGCCCCCCTAAACTGGGCTCTAAACCTCGCGGTGAGCCGGGTTTTTCTCCGGGGGGGTGGCAATTTGTTTTTTCTACTTGGATCTTCATTTTCCTTAGAGTAATGGGACAGTTTTGTTTCGACCAGATAACTTGTCCTAAGCAAAACTGACAAGATCTTGGAGGGTTAATTTAGTCTAATTTAAAGTGAAGGACTCACTATTGAATGGTTTAGTTCGCAAAGGGACTAACAATTTTTTGGAAAATTTAATTTTTTATGGTATTACGGTCAATAAAATACCTAGAGGTAGATAGATAGGTATTTAATTAAGGTCACACTGGAGCAACACAACGGCCTATTGGCGACTGGGAAAGATCCGAGGGCAATTTGAGCCACGGTCAGATGACGAGGTCACACCTGAACTGGCACTCCACTCTCTAAACTTCCACACCACGCCAACGTAAGGTCATTTGAGACCGATTTAACGTGCCCTAGCCCTCATGTACACGATCATCTTTGGTTGGACCGAGTTTCGAACTCGCAACCCTCCCATTGCTAATCCGTTACTCTTACAACTGGACTACCACGACCCATAAATTACCTAGAAAAGTACACCAATCACACACAGAAAAAAAACACGTAACATACATTTTATGTGCTGTTATCATCTGTTTAACCCTCTGGTGGTTGAGTCAACGAAGTCTCATCATTAGCAAAACTAACCAGATCCTGACGGACGAAATATCTCGTCATTAGAAGAAAACTAACCAGATCTTGACGGACGAAATATCTCGTCATTAGAAGAAAACTAACCAGATCTTGATCTCGTCATCATAAAAAAACGGCAATATCTTGACGAAATTTCTTGTCAGAAGTAAAATTGGTCAGATATCTCGATGAACGAGATATCTCGTCGAAAGCACTTATAGGGCTAAACATGAAATGAACCGGGAGTTTTAAAAGTTTAATGTTTTTAGAACATTTGAGGATTTCATACGAAAATTCGGAAAAAATAAAAGCAATTAAAAAAATTTATTTCATGGCATTTGATAACTCTAATCTCTGACCCCTTCATTTCCTAATTTCATCTTTTATCACCAGTCATAAAGAGAAATGAAGCAAAAAATGAAACGTTCATTTCGTGTTTTTTGTAAAGAGAACAAGCAATGTCACAAAGAACTATAACCATGAAGTTGTGAACACTTTCAAAATATGAAAGGCTGCTTAGAATCGAATTGGGCGGGAGAAATAAAAACGCCCAAATATATTTTTCTCCCGGTAACAGTCCTAAATGCCTGTCAATCTGTCATCGTTAGAGTTGTCCAGAACTCATTTTGAAAACGTTTCTTTCTGTATTCCCCACATCTCTTTCTCTCTCGAAAGCGTTCGGAAAGTTTGATGATTTATGACACCATAATTTGAAGTTCGGTTCTTTTTTATTTTCGTCCTTCCCTTTTTAAACATATATCATGGCAATCGCTACCAATTTCTGAAAGGTTTCAAGTTACTCCTTTGCCTATATTTTATCATATCTGGCGAATATTCGATAAGAAATATGCAAATGGAGACGTTACAATCAAGCGAGCTGACAGGTTATAGAGGAAAAGTAATAGTTATAGAGGGGATAATAGTTATAGAAAGAATTTGAAGTGATGTTATCAATAGTATGAATTATACTTTGAAAATGATATCTATTCTTTACTATGAATGGAATATATTATTAGAACCTCAATACTAATATGCTTTGACGGGTTGGTTGATTAGATTTTATGGCACATGGGACATATTTTTGCCATGCTGTACCGAACGCAAAACATACATAGTCTAATAATAGAAAATTACCTAGAGTAAGAATTACCTAGAGGAGAGAAATATACCTAGGGTAAGTAACAGAAATCGAACCTTCGCAGCTTGCAACTGGCAAGTTTCTGACGCAGTAGGCAAACTCATTCAGCCACAGTAGCTCGGAGTTTTTGTAGCTGTATAAAAGCTACTTACACCGAGCCCTACGGCTTAAAAGTATATTATTTTCTTTTACAGGAGCCTCCGGTAGCTCAGTATGTTTGCCCATTGCATTAGCAGCCTGTAAGCTGCAGACAGCGCAGGTGCGATTCCTGTACCTACTCAGGGTGCATTTCCCATCTCTTTCAGTAAAAATTCCCTTGTGGGTGTAAGTCCATTTGCTAAAATAAACACTGTTTGGTACAGTTTGGCTGCAATAAAAATTTTGGCGCTATAAAAATTATTTAGCGCCATAAAAAACCAACTGAGCCATTAAAAATGTCCATTCCTAGATTGGAATTGATTGTTAGTTTAAGTTCATACTAAAGATTAAATAGCAAAATTTCTTTTTATCGAAAAGGTGAAGGCGTATTTATATGAGTCTTAACAAATGAATAGTAAATTTTTCTTCCATTTAAATTATCCGTATTAAATCGAAAAAACTATTTAGCATTGTCGAATAGAAAACAAGATACTATCGAAGACAAAAGATCTAAATTCGTTTATGTTCATTCATTATTCTACTTAATCTGCCTCATTTTTCCTCGTGTAGCTAAGATCACCGTAGAGCCTGAAATCAAACCTCTAAGTATTTTCAATCTGAAATAAAAAACTTCTTTTTCTAAATCGATTACCTGTAACTTTCAAATTAGCTTAATAGTTGAATTAAAAAAGAAAGTCGCCCTTCTGGTATTCAAATTCTTTTTCTGAACTTGAAAATCAGATGTCGTAATAAATAAATTAAGTTTTCAAAGAAATACAGCCCATGCGTGAAAGAAAGGTACCAAGTAACGTCACAATCAATTAATTGTTTTATGTTTCCAAAACATAATTTATAAAATAGTACTATTACAAAGTTACAGTTCTGCCATTACATTTTGAAAATTTTCATACCTTTTCCATTGATTCTGCAATTTTTTTTCTTTAGTTAATTTCCAAATAGGTTAAAACTTCATGCTGTGTTCGTACGAGTATATTTTTAACGCGAAGAATATAAAAAAAAACGCTTACACGCCAAAAATTAATTCTGTAACCTTAAAGTTTGGGAAAAGATTTCATCTTTTGTTCAAAGTTATTTGTGACAAAATCAGCAATTACCAGAAACAAGTTCGGTTGCAACTGATTTCATAATGATTAGAAAATTATTTTGTGCCTTGATGCCTATATATCTGTAAAGAAGAAAAGAATTATGCAATGAGGAAACGTAATGTTCTATGAGTCATGTCTTTCTGTAATCACAGTGCAGTAATCATATTACTTGTCTTTACGAAAAGTATGAAATTATTATTGAAAATACGTTTCTAATAAATCTGTAGTCATAGTCTGAGTTTTTCACTTTGACTCTTTTATATTAGGTATAAAGAATAACATGCGTATCAATATTTTTATAAAGCTCATAAGATTCAACATAATTTAGGAAGGAAAAGTGCATATAAAAAATTAAAATAAATAAATATAAAAATAAAGAAAAGAAAATGATTTTACCTCATGAAACACTCGACTAGCACGTAAATTTCAACTTAAGTATTTAATTAGGAATGTTGCAACTGAATCAAGTGCAGAAGTACGTATGCAATTAATAATTTTCTATAAAACACCTTGAATACGCCAGACCCTATTATCCGAATTCCATGTATACAAAAGTCGGTTTAACCAAAAAACGTCCTTAAAATGACACTTATTTTGTATACAGAAAGTATTGTTGAAGTGTATAATTGATAAATTATGTAACTTAACTTATAAATAATTCCACAAATTAAAAGTAATAATTAAAAAATATAATACGTCAAATAGCAAAGAAATCAATACATAAATTGATTCCTTCGACCATTGTGCATACACGAGAACTTTATTTCGTTACAAAATATGCAGCGATTAAAATAATATGAATAATAAATATTTAGTAACAAAACAGTCTTGGCACATCTTTTACAAATATATGTGGTTGATGGTTTCCTAATCATCACAAGTGGGTGTTAATGAGCTCATGACGCAACTGGCAGAAGCCTCCCGATTATCCAGAAATTCCAATGGAACTACGG
This sequence comes from Meta bourneti, assembly GCA_933210815.1. Classification (NCBI taxonomy): domain Eukaryota; kingdom Metazoa; phylum Arthropoda; class Arachnida; order Araneae; family Tetragnathidae; genus Meta; species Meta bourneti. The sequence goes on from OW119924.1 coordinate 32,203,997, forward strand.
TTTCACGAAATGCTTCAGTTTCCTTCTTTCAATCTATGAAAAATCAAGAGAAAATCGGTCAGTCTCATCTTCAGTACGATTCCCAGTACAAGTTCAAATGAAGTTCTAGGACTCAACTGTACTCAACCAAGTACCAAGTTTGATGACGATCCCAAGTACCAAATTAGATGATGGATTCCCAATTGAATCCTAAATATCTATTTCTCATGGTTTAACTCAATGTTTAACTTGACCAAATGCATTTTTTTTTCTTTTTTTTAATTGCACACGTGATTAACTTAGCCACCAATACCAAAATTGGCTTACGAAATAGTATATGAAGTAAGAAGTACACCGAATCAACCATGAATTACTCATCGGTTGACTGAAGTTGCATTTTCTTACCACCCATTGTCTACTACATTCGGAACTGGTAGACGTGATTAAGAACCAGCACGCTCTCAAACAAGCCAGATGACGCTTCTAACAAATTCCAGATGGCTCTTGTCACATTCATTAAAATTCAAAGATCAACAAAAGTTGAATTGCCAATGCTGTGCCATTTATTCACAACTGTCTGAAGTCCTTTGATAACAGATCACTGGTTCTATCCCTATCATCAAGGCTTCATTCTTCATGCCACCGCCTCATACTAGGCTTTTAATAAAAAGCAACATAGATCAGTCAAATAGTTATCATCTTCTGCAGGACCAAGGGCCGCGGAAGCCCAATTGAAAGAGTAACGGTTTAGAAACCGGAGGATTGCGAGTTCGAAACTTTGTCCAACCAAAAACAGTGGTGCACGTGGAAGTGGTGCACGATAAGTCTGTTCTGTCCTCAAATGTCCTCACGTTGGCATAGTGTGGAAGTTTGGAGATTGGGGTGTCAGTTCAAGTGCTGACCTCATCATATCACCGTGGTTCAAAATTACGAGGTGTTGTACTCGAATCTTTCCCTTCGGGATTGATTCTGGACAGTAGCCAATATCCCATTATGTTGCTCCAGTGCAACGTTAATTGTCTACCTATCCCTGCATGGCCTTGCATAAGGAAGTACATCCGTAATTTTAATACAGCTCTCACAGTTTCAAGCAATCTATACTCAGACAAATAATAACATCTCTCGAATCCAGTCCCTGCTAAATGCTAGTGATCAACTTAGCCATCACTATAAATATTAATTTATAATACCGTAGAATGTAAAGCAGTGCAACGAAATCTAAACCATGAAGTACGTTTTGATAGACTGAAGTTGAACTGTCTTTCCACGATCTGCTACGCACATTTGTATGAAACATGGTTGTTTGCATTTTACAACGTACGACGATTTGGCCTTGCTGTGCCAAACTCAAGACAGACAACATCAAGTAAGGGACACACATGGAAAGTTTTACTAACACACAAGAGAGAAATACACCCAGGGAGGAATCGAACCTGCACCGCCTATAACACGCAGGTTACTAGTGAAGTGGGCATATCCATTGAACCCCGACGGCTAGGTATTATTACAAGGAATGCTTATAAGTTTAAAGTTAGAAAACAGGTACATGAAAGTACAGAACAAATTTCACATTTTCCGGGCCCAGGTACAATGATATTGGCGATCCCCCTTTATATGGGGCCCTGGAGAAAACAAAGTAGTAGTCAGACTTTTCTCAAATTAATCAAACTTACCAATACCCAATCCTCCTAAATCAGTTATTCCCACTTCTGTCTCGACCAATCGCTCATCTTGGTCCAGCAGGACATCAATTCCCCCAGATAATACGACAAGAAAGGAGCCTCTCATAAGCTGATGACGTTTCTTATATATCGCCCGGACATAAGTCGATCTTTTCCCCCTCCGATCTCGGCTATCTCAACTCGACCTCAGAATCAATAACCTCCACGCCAAGATGGCGTGACAAACCCGAATCATAAAGGACCAGATTCCGAGCCAAAAGATTCGGAAGATGATTATCTGGGGCGATTCGTGATCAATCAAGTCGCTGGACACTCCTAATGACCGATTCCTGTACCGCAAGAGCGTTATTTTGTATAATGCGGAGGGGCGCCTTTTCAAAATTTCGGGAGACAGGCATCACGTGCTGTTGTCAGTTTATTCGATTGTGGTTGATCGATAGCCCTTCACTAGCGCTTTCTATTCTAAGTATTGGATTGTATCGGTATCAGGTGGTTATTGGGTTTCGGTTTTGTCTGGTGCTGTTTACGCAAGACGCTTAACGTCCGATCCCGTTAGACAGGAGAGGCTTAATGGATTCTGGATCCTATTGTGTGATGTGAGGATAGTAATTGGCTTTTAGACGTTGCATTGAACTAGGTATGCTTAGTGGCATATTTCTGTAGGCTGTAGTCTAGAGTGGCAAGTTGAAGGGAGGCCAAATGTTGCAACGACCCTCAAATATTAATCTTCTGAGGTTCATATACATATTTTCTCCTTCTCGTGAAAGTGGGACATATTTAATCCCACCTCCTCGGCATGGTTAAAGCTAGTAATATTAATTTCTATGCATTTTAAGGCCAATGATACAGAGGCTGTTCGGACATTTTTTAAACGATTTTAATGGACTGAAGCTCAATTTTTTACGTGAAATTTTTGTGTTTTAAATGTTCCGTTTGATAGCCCTTATTGTTAACTATCTTTCTACACCTTAATTTCCATGATAATAATGACTTTTGTAGTATCGACAGTGGTATTTTGTCCCATTCTTGCTCCACGGTTTTCCAGTCCTTGAATGGTTTTCGGTCGACGTTTCGATAATGCCCTTTTTAAAAGTCCAAAAGCACAAAAGTCCATGGGTGAAACATCTGAAGATTTTGCAGGAATATCATTAAAGGGTATTGACTTTATACAAGTTTCTTGTTCCATTTTTTCCATGAATTTAATAGTCGATTTCGATGTGTGGCTGCTTTCTTTACCCTGATGCAATTCTACTGATTGTTGGCACTGTGAGTAAAGATATGGTATTTCTTTTTTGAATATTAGGGATAAAATATGGTCTTGATAATATGTGTGAGTTGATTTTTACATTTTTCCCCTCTTTTTACTTTTAATTTTCCATTATATGCAAAACCGGCAACAATCATAAATCTCTTAGAGAAAGTTCTCACGTTCACTTTGCTATAGTCCTTTGACTTGGCGTATTCTCTTTTAAAATTAAAGATATTACCTTACAAATATTCTCAGAAATTTTTTCTTTTTTGGATACTTTTTTGTAAGTATTTACTATTCCACTTTTACGGTTTTTTTTCCTTTCTCATTAATAATATTACTTATCGTACCTTTAGATAACGAAAAACCATGACTTTTACAGCGTTTTTGAATAATTGAATAAGCATAATTCTCTTCGGAAAGAGAGGAAACATAGCCTTCCATCCATTGCTTATTTAAAAGCGCCGTTTTGAAAGTAAACAAAACTCTGAGTTAGCAGACGATAAGTTATACTTTAACTATTTAATTGCTGTGAAAATAAAATTCTTTCGTAGCATACAATTTTTTACAGCTCATCAAAATCGTTCAAAAAATGTCCGAACAACCTCTGTATATTACCTCATGTTATATTCTGATGCCTAGGAATATGCTAGAGAAGCAATGAGACATATCTCACCCTTAAAAACTAAACAAAACTTTAGTGTGTGACAAATACATCCATGTAACTTTATAGATTAACATGATAAAATGTCAAATGCCATCTCTAACTCTGTTGTGCTATGTGCGACTAGCTATTCTCTTTTAGATGTCTTATTGGACTACATATACTTCGTGGTATATTTCTGTAGGCTGTAGTCTAGAGTGGCAAGTTTAAGGACGGCAAACTTTTGCAACGATCCTCAAATATTAGCCTCTGAGGTTCATACTCACATTTCCCTTTCAGGGACAATGGGACTTCTGATGTCCTACTTTCTTGAAAGGGTTAAGGCTAGGAATATTAATATTCTATATATATTAAGGCAACTGAGACATAAATATTATCTCATGTTATATTATGATACCTAGGAGTGTGCTAGATGAAACATCCCGCCACCCTTTGAAAAATTAAACTAAATTTTATTATGTGAAAAATACATTTATGCTATTTTATAGAATAACAAGGCAATAACTAAGACGTCATCTATAACTCTGCTGTGTTATGTGTGAGTAACCATTCTCATTTAGATGTTGTATTGAACTAGATATGCTTAGTGGATTAATTATGTATGCAGTCTAGAGCGACAAGTTGTAGGGACTCAAAAAAAATTGTAAGGACTCAAATATTAATCCTCTGAGGTTAATACACACATGTTATGTGTGTATGAACCGTGTTATTCTATGAAATTATGTGAATGCATTTTTAGCATAATAAAGTTTTGTTTAGTTTTATTGAAGGTGGATTATGTCTCACTTTCCGTCTAGCACATTTCTAGAATATGAAGTGGGAGAATATATACAGGGTGACCTGTAAAGTCCCTTTAAGCCCTTTAAATTTAAAACAACGTCTTGTATAGTCAAGAAAGTAACGTGTACCTAAAGTAAAGTGACCATGCTGAATTTACTGAGACAGCTTAGCGGCAAAATAAGGAAGTTAAAAAAATAACTCGAAAACTAAAGGAGATCGGCCAAAAACTTCAATTAGAAAAATGTGCGCAATACCATAATAAAAGCACAGGAAAAAGTTCCATGGAGTTATCTGTAAAATTCGCGGATATATTCGTGATTGAAATTTGAACTATGCCATGCCTTGAAAAAGGGGTCGTCCAGAAATTCAAAAACGTGTTCTCCGGTGTTATACAGTTGTGACATACAGAAGTGAGACATATACCACCTTCAAAAAAACGAAACAGAACTTTATTATGCTACAGATACATTCACACAATCTTATAGTATAATGCAGCAATAATTAAAGAGGCCATCTATAACTCTGTTATGTGTTAATAGATTTTCTCTTTTAGATGTTGTATTGAACAAGACATTCTTTGTGGCATATTTCTGTAGGCTGCAGTCCATTTAGGCAAGTTTAAAGAAGGCGAAATTTTGCAACGACTTAAATATTCTCTACCCACTGAGGTTTAAACATGCATTTAACCTTTAAACATTAATCCTTTTTTTTTAAGATTTTTAATTTTCTTTACCACTATGTATTAAAAATGTTATGGATGTTTTTTTTAATTAATAGAGATGAAACTTTCTAGAGTTATTTTTAGGATGCATTTAAAACTTGGTACATGGTATTCGAAATTAAGTATTCGACAGAATACTGAATTAGTTTCAATTGATAAAATCTATTACTGCTGTATTTTCCCTGTATTTCGGGTGTTTGACAAAAATAACAATAACATGCAAACCCGTGTATTGAAAATAGTAAAATTTCTGAAGTAGTAGGAATTTTGAAATAAAGGAATAATTTTAATGAATTTTTTAATTATGGTTCTACGGGAAATATTTTTTTTTTGAAATATATATTTCGTGTGTATTTAAATAAGGCACCCCAAAACATTTTATTGAAAGATAAAAGCAAAAACGATCGTTCAAGTGTACCATTTTCCCTAAAATAAAAAAACTTTTATAACCACTCTTAATATGGAAAATAGACCTAAACTTTGACATTTAAAGATGACCCTAGGATTAAAGATGACTGGAAGGGATAGTAAAAAGATTTATGTTGCTTTTACGTTGCACTCATGTAATGGCTCCTACTCAACAAACGGGACGGTTCGTTTTTCAAGCACCTCCAAATCTTTTCTTGGGTATTAGAAATAAATTTTAAAACTTCGAACCGTAAACTGGTTGTTCGATGGCGGTTTTATCCCAGCAATATATATGATCGAAATGAACCATAAAGTAGTTTTACGATACAGAAGCGCGTATAGGTGAAGACGTTTCAGCAATAAATTCGCTAAAAGAGGTAGAAATTTTAGTTTATGTGACCCTAAACAGCCTAAAAATCTGGATAAAAATTATGAATGTTATTTTTCTAACTTCACACCATGTAGGTCAAGCAACCAGTAATGAATTGACATAGTACCAATACCTTGCCTTCCGTACTTTATACACTGCTGGCCACCGTAAATGCAACACCCTGAAGGAAGCATGCAAATAATATGAAATTTACAACATGCATTAGCGGATATGCAAAGGATTAGAATTTCAGCGCAGACGCACATCACGCGCGCCTGGGGCGCCACTTCAAAGCGCTATTTAAGGCTTGGAGATTTCGACGATTTCAAGTACGGCAATTGTGTTTTTCTTGTGGTTTTTTCAAAAAAAACGATCAATTATGCCTCGTAGAAAACAGCGATCATCTTTTGATCAAGTATCCGAGTTCGACAGAGGAAGGATAGTGGCCTACCGAGATTGTGGATTACCTTTCAGGGAAATCGGTAGTCGTGTTGGACGAAACCAAACAACTGTAATGCGGATATGTGATCGTTGGATGCAGGAGGGTACGACGGACCGACGTGTTCGATCGCATCCACCTCAGTGCACCACTTCACGTGATGACAGGCATATTGTGCGTATGGCAGTGACGGATCGCTCAGCCACATCACGAACCATAGCACAGCACATTCAGTCTGTACCGCATCATCCAGTGTCTGCGCGTACCATTCGACGCCGTTTACAGCAGAGTGGTCTGTCCGCAAGACGTCCATTGCTTCGTCTACCCTTGACGCAGAACCACAGACGTTTCCGCCGCCAATGGTGCGATGAAAGAAGGATGTGGACGGCAGAATGGAATGAAATTGTCTTTACTGACGAGTCACGCTTCTGTCTGCAACACCACGATGGTCGGATTCGAGTCTGGAGACACCGTGGAGAGAGGATGCTGAACAGCTGCGATATGCACCGCCACACTGATCCTGCACCGGGTATTATGGTATGGGGCGGTATTGGATATCACTCTCGCACTCCTCTAGTACGCATTGCCGGTACTTTAAACAGCCAGCGCTACATCTCCGAGGTGTTGGAGCCAGTTGTCCTTCCTTACCTTCAGGGCTTGCCCACAGCCATATTTCAACAGGATAATGCGCGACCACACGTGGCACGCATTGTCCAAGGGTTCTTCGTCAATCGCCAGATTGAATTGCTTCCCTGGCCAGCTCGCTCTCCGGATCTTTCGCCGATAGAAAACATGTGGTCCATGGTTGCTCAACGATTGACCCAGAATACATCCCCAGCTGCCACACCAGATCAACTTTGGCAACGTGTGGAAGCTGCTTGGTCTGCTGTACCCCAAGAACACATCCAAAGTCTCTTTGAATCAATGGCGAGGCGTGTGGCAGCGGTGATCTCCAACAATGGCGGCTACTCTGGCTACTGATTTTGGCAGGAACCACACTTCACAGAAGTCTATAATTTTAATCATTTGATACTTGGTCAACATGTTATCTACAAAATAAATTTTGTTGTGATATCTCTTGTCTTTCTTGGTGTTGCAATTTGGGTGGCCAGCAGTGTATTAACAAATGATGAAACCTTAATTCTGACAGTTAGAAAGTAAAATCACAGCAATCAATTTTATTTACAATTGAGGGTTGAAGGGATCCTTTTTTCGGATGTGATTGTTGAATCTGCATCTAAAGAGCCCTTTTAGAAAGAAAGATGACACTAAACTTTAAAAGGGAAAATTTAGTAAAGGAAGTCAAGACAGTAGGACTCGAAGGAACTCCAAGAAGTTTGCTCTTTGAAATCCCTGAGGTATCCTCACGTAATTGAATTCAGAGTTTCCAACTTTTTCTAGCAATTCCAAAAAAAGCGCCAAGTTTTAATCAGATTATCGATCTTCCTCCGAACACAAAGTAAAAAGGAGTAAGTTCCTAAATCTAAAATCCCTTTGTGAACTATTTAAACTTAGAAAGTCAACTAATTTTCCAAGAACAAACCAGACAAGTTTTAACACAAGAACCCTCGTTGGTGTCATTTGGACCCCGTAGCGTATTTGTCGCTTTCTCCTTTCTCATTTTTTGTCAGATTTCGGCAATTTCTCTTAATTTTAATGATTTTACTCGATATGCACTTGTTAGACATTTTCTTGTGTAACTCAATTCAGAAATATTCTTCAGCTAAATTTACCTAAAACGGCTGCTGGTGTCTTTTCGAAACCAAATATATTTCTCGTTTTAAATTATTTATTACTATATTTAATTGCAAATGCGTTATAATATAAATTAGGTAAACTAACCCTCCGAGATGTTTCGATAATATATCTCGTCCATCAAGATCTAACCAATTTGCTCCTGACAAAATACCTCATCACTAATCAAGATATTGCTGATTACTTTATGATGACGAGATCGAGATCTGGTGAACTTTTATCTAATGACGAGATATCTCGTCCATCAAGATCTGGTCAGTTTTCTTCTAATGACGAGATACCTCGTTAAGACAACTACCAGGAGGGTTAATGCTAAAATCAACCTAAATATAGCATTGCCAAAAAAATAACAATCTCTCCTTTTTTCTAAATTTCCGTACTTTATTTATATTCTAGAGCTTGGCAGTCGTTTTAGATTATCTTTCTGTGGCATATTCTCATGAAATTGTTGTAAAATTATCGGGAGTGATAGACGTTCTAGTGTTAAAAGTCAAAGCGATTGAATTGAATTTTCCCTGAGGCGCATTAGAAATCAAACACTACAATGTTTTCAAAATATATCACAGAAAGATAAAGACATACCCCATTATATATTTTCAACCATAAAGTAAATAAACATTGAAAACTACTCTTCAAGTTCGGTTAACATAATAGCTTATTCATTGTTTAATGAGAGAGTTTCTTATCTACTAAACTAAGAACGCATTTCCTCGAATTGTTTGCCCACAAAGATTTGCTTTCCGGGCGTATTTGCCTTAAGAATTACGTCATTTCGTCGCGTGAAAATTTAATGACACGCATAATGGCTAAGTATCACTTTTCACAAGATTTCGGTTATGAATCAATGGATTGACCTTCAGCTTTTATCGCAGAAATTTTTTGTGTTACTATTGTCATCGTTGGACTAACATTAAAAGTAACAGCATTTCCTACCAGATCATGAATCAAGGAAATATTTAGAAACGACTCCACCCATTCTATAATTCGAAAATGAACTGCACAAATATTTGGAGTTGCGCCATTCTTCCTGTTATTGTTTGTGTTTTTTATTGATTCGAATATCCCTAATCTGAGACTCAACAATTCACATGAACGATGTCATATACTGTTGGTATGGTTTCTTAGATTCATGAATGTGAAACATAAGTTAAGCAGTGAATAGTGGTTTATTTAAACTGTCGATTTTTGTTTGTTTTATACTGTCCATTTCAATATTTTTTTTTAAAAAAGCTGTTTCGTGCTCAGAAAGAAATTAAATCTGAAGTTTCAGAACTACATGATTCACAAATCTTTAAAATCTTGATATTTTTGGAATGCATGGAGAATGAAATCAGGTTTTAGTTTTAAGTCACAGGAAATCTATGAAGCAGTACTTCGTGGTATTTAGGTTCTGTCTTTTTTACTTTGTTTCTATTTATTCTTACAAGTCTTTAACCCATTAAGGGCCGGAATTCAACCATGATGTTTATTTTAAAAATATTGATTGTTCTCATCTTATACAGTCTTTAAAAGGGTGCTGTATGAATTTTTGTAATTATTTTATTTTTAATTATTTTTAATTATTTTATTTTGATTTTTTAACGCTTTGCATCTATTTTTATATTATAGTTAGAATACATAATAAATAATCTGCTGAGTAAAAGAATAATAATTTATTTACAATGGTCATGGTTTTAAAGTCTTATAAATATGCGTCCCAAAAAAGGGACGTTGGCCGTTAATGGGTTAAATACTGGTGTGTTGAAATACTGGAGAGCACCTCATTTCAAAATACTAATCTTCTGAAAGATATCTATATCAAAGACAATGTCGCTTTTCATTTCGTTCTGCTTACTTTTAATAAATCTTCATTATGGTAAGGTGGAGCAAGTGCGAACCCATATCTTCTAAGTTCATATTGAACCAATCACTACTCTGGCCTTTAAAAGTTCGTGTTTTTACCACACATTCCCAGACCCTTTTCTAATTAGCCTACACTCTTAACTGTTTCAAAATGCCATTGATATAATTTGAAATAGTAGTTTTCAGTGCATACCATGGATTATTTTCTTATTTGCAATGCGATAGCATTGCAAGAGCATGTCATTTCATTCAAGCCCTTTGGTCTGCACAATTTCCCAACCCAAATTCAAAGCGGTCTAGATGCGAAACTAATCTATGGGACTCCTTTAAGCATTTTCAGCACGTTGTAGTCCTAATACCTTTATAAGTATTTAATTACAGACGCGTTTTATATTCATTGGACGCGCTTACCCCGTAAACACACCTCCTCACCCTATCTTTAAATGCAGTCGGGTTGAAACAGTGCAGACACATCATTTCAAAATACCAATCTTGTGAAAGATATGCACTCAAAGTCAATGTCGCAAATGTTTGATTTGATTACTTATTTTATAAAACATTCAGTAAACAAATGTCATGAAATACGTTTTATATTAAAATTTTATTTCACCTAAGTAAAATAATATCCGGGCAAAACAATACAAATACAAGTAGTTGGAAGTATATTAAATAAATTGTTCTTGATCTTAGTCAATCCTAAGTAACAGATTGCATGAAATGTTACGACAGCTATTAAAAAGATTCATTGTTTGTGAGTTCGCTTTTTAAGGGTTATGTTGGTCGGTAGGAGAATTTACATCGAGTGTTAAGAAATAGGTGTGTTCCAAACCCAACCAAATGAAACTTTATAGAACACATTACAACCTTCATTAATGTTCCGTTACCCAAATTTTTCGTTTTGATTTATAATATGAGGTCTTATTATATTTTCTCTATTTAAAATATTTCTTGCATAATCCTTCGATTTGATTCTTGCGTCCACTGATTTGTCGATGCCTTGCACCACCCATTGCATAAATAGGGCATAGACCCTTTTCATCCAAGCAAAAACTTTTAATACAGGGATGCAACTTATTAAGACCAAGGCCACATAGATTTACTGTGACTTGTGAGAGAGTTGCCAAAAAAAACCTTGAAAGTTATCTACCATTTTTGTGTATTTTATTTATATTTACAAAAAAGGTAACGAAAATTAAATCAGTAATTTAATTTGATGCGCGACATTGCATTGATTTAACAATTATATTTGTTTCGATTTCTGTAGTATTCAAGCGCAATATTTATTCTAAATTTTCGTTAGTCAAGCGGCTCCTATTTTTCGATTTGTTAATATTCATGACTGAAAAGGTTGGTTCATATATAGTATGTTAACTCAAAGAGGCTTGTGCATTTGTCTAGCAACGATTTACAATTGTTTTAGAATTTTAATAAATTGTCTTCATTAAATTTATTTAATCGTTTTCAAGTCGATGAGTTGAAGCTGTACTGATTCGGGTGAATTTTCCGGTAAAATGGCAAAGCAGTTGCTAAATAAATCCAGCAACGGCTTAAATTTTTGAAAATCAGAAAAACCATCTTTGAAAGCTGATATCAAATTATCAATCCTTTCAACATATAGTCTTGAAGTTGCCATTAGACTTAAAAATTACCTATCGAGTGACTTGTTAATATTAAAATAACACATGGTGAGACGGGTCACCAGCAAATCAACGGAGGATTCAAATCACATCTGCATGTGACCCGCGGGTCTCCGTCTGTGCATCCCTGTCTTAATACATGTTATTTACAAAGAAATTATTTGTAAGACATTATGGCAATGACAGGTTTATTTTTCATAACACTAAACAGGATCATTAATATGAAGTAACATATCTGCTTTTGTGATGTCACTCATTCTACTGTCATCACCTGAAACGGTTTTTACTCAGCTTGTTAATTTGTTTCTGCTTGTAACACACTTTTCATCCGATAATTAGATAACTTTTCACGTCCAAAAAAAGAATCGCGTCTCAATCAAAGGGCACGCGTAGGCGCTCAGTTCTTTGTTGCGTGATGAAATCTTTTATTAATGATCCGTAACTTTAGAAACTAAAAAAACAAAGGGTACGTGATATATATTTTCCTGGAGATACAACACAGCAAGTACTGCATCACCATTCATCAATATTTCTTTATTTTATTTGCCTTGTTTTAACAGACCTGCTGCTAGCGTGTGTTTGACGTCAAAAAATTTCTACGAAAATTTGCAACGAATTAAGAATACCCCGTTTGATGTTCTAATAATATTTTGTATTATATTGTATTCTGTGTTAATTTTCTCCGAGATGGTTTAATATCTTACTTTGTATAGGGATCCCCACATTCATACACTCTGGGACCTAGTACCAAGTTAGATGATGAACCCCTGATGTGAAACAAGCATATGTATTGCAACTACTCAATAGTTTAGCTTGTATAAATGCAAAAATTATTTTATTTTATATGGGCTCAGGCGACTTTTTGCTGTTTCAACCTTGTCTTATGGGTATCTTTTTAAGCAAACTTGTCTCAAAACTACCAGTTTGAAAATGTTGGCTACTTTTTAATACACCAGAGATCAACAAAAATTTAGTTCCTTTGTTTTTTTCTAATAGCGGATGTAAAAAAATTACTTTGGATTTTTCTTTAGAGAAAAAACTTTACTAGGGCCTACAATTTCTAAGCTTTGGCACCAAGCCAGGGCAACCATGGAAGAAAAACTTTGGAATCTGGCTGCTAGATTGTCAGGAAAACCTTATTATGAAAATATTTAGTTTTTTTTAATTTTAAATTTAAATTTCTTAGGGAGATCATAAACGTCTGTACTTAATTTGCACATTTGGTGTTTTAGCCGATTCATTTCGTATCTGAGCAACTAAAATAGGATTTCAAGAGGAGATATTTTTGCTCTATTTTTAAACATTTATCCTACACTTTCACAAGTGCTTTGGCCAATAATAATCCCTTAGGTATTTGAACAGAAATTAAATACAAGAATGCAACTTATATTTCATAAAATGTTAATTGAAGTGGTCCGATAGGTCACACTACCAGGTCAGACGGCTCTTGTCTTGATTAGTACTTTTAATCGTCACACTATGTGCTCATAAAAAGCATTTAAATGCTTATGAAAGAACGTGTACTACTTTTGCAAATTTTCAAAAATTAGACGGATTTTTAGAATGGCGTTTAACTCCTTTCTAAATGGTTTAAATAATGGCACAAATTTTCTTGAAAATAACTCAAAAACCAAAACGACACTTTTAAAAAGTTGCCCAGACAGATAATTCTACATGGGTGTCGGATTAGGTATTGAGTAAGGTTGCGTTAAACAGTTTTAGATTGGCAAATGCGATGATCGTCTTCTTTTCAATCTCCAAAAACACGTTTTCCCAATTAATTTTGTGGTTCAAAATTACATGGCGTTGTCGTCGGATCTTTCCCTTGGGGATTGATCCCGGACCGTCGCCAATAGCCCGTTGTGTTGCTCCAGTGTGACGTTAATTAATTTCGATTATCCAATTAATTTTGGGGCCGTAGTGGCTCAGTGGGTATTCCTCTGCGCTAGCAACCTGAGAGTTGTAGGCGGCTCAGGTTCGATTCCTGTCAGGTTCGTTACCTCCCTAAGTGTGTTTTTGTGTTCTGTGTTTGTAAAATTTTCTTTGTGTGTGTATGTCCATTAATTGATGTTGTGTGTGTTGCGTTTGGCGCAGCATGGCCAAATATGGCCCCTTGCGCCATAAAACCAAAAACCAACCAATTTTTCTTTTTGTTCGATGTTGTGTTGCTCCAGTGCGACGTTAATTAAATGCCTACCTACCTCTTTTTGTTCGATAACTTCTATTTACTGACCCTCCTTTTGCAGAGCTGGCTTACACCACACATGCTTCTTTTAATCTAAATGTACACGGATTTTGAATAAAATTTATACTTAATTTCCATTTACTCTCATTCAAGGTACGCTTTCATGCTCTCACAACGGTGTAATATAACAATCGGGTTCTAATAAAAAATAACGTGGAAAACGATTCCGAAAAGATAAAATATAAAATTTTTTGAACATATTTATTAGTTTAAAAGTACTAACTTGCTTCGTACTCTAATCAATAATAAGCACCTGACTTGCTAACTGTTGAGCATAAAACGGTTTTCCTGTGTAGTTCAAGGATATTTACTGGAACAAAATCCGCTAGTGGTAAATGATTGATTACATCTTAAGATTGGATTACAAAGAACAGTTTGGCAGCCAGTTAAACGCCTTTTTCCCGTTTCCTTTCAGTTAGTTCTTTAACTTCGTGCTTTTCAGTTAAGCGATCCATGAAAATTGAATTAAGTTTCTCTAGACTGGAAATGGAACAGTATGGAAACAACCAAGCAAGATTGATTTTGGTGTAAATGAGAGGTTATTTTTAACGTTAGTATCTTTCAAGGGAATAGTTTTAGAAAGCTTAATTTTAGTTAGATGCACTATCAAATGCTATTACGGGTTTATAGGTGTTTTACTTTTTACATTGGTTGAAGATCAGATGTAAAATAATTATGAAAATATGAATTACAATTTCTAAAGTTGAAATATCTAAGTAATAAATGCTTGTCAAAATAGAAAATGAATGTTTCGTTTAAGAGCCATTCCAATTGCATATTCATAGATAGTTTTTTTTAATCTTTTCCGTTTCCTCTAATGGTATGTGATCTTTATCTCTGAATTATCATTACACAAACTCCGGGTTCTATTTTATTATCATTTTAAATGATTAAGCATATAGACTATACATATTTAAAAAGATGAGTGAAACAATGCAGCTTTGACTTCCAAAAAATATTTCATGGTGGAGATCGGTTACATTGCATATATATTATTGTATTATAAGTTATTTTTAAAGTGGTGGATAAGACTCATCACAATAATACCCCTACAGAATTTAGCAATTTCTGAATTCAATAGATGCAATCACTAATGATATAATTGCCGATTGCGTGATACCGTGAGAGCTGTATTATCACTGGTCTACTTCCATATGAGTGGTCATGCAATAGATGACCGTGGGTTATCCTGTATTACCTTTAGCAGCCGAGTGTGAGGGTCTGTGTGAAGAGAAGATTATCGGCCTCGAAGAGTGAAGCCGTGATAGTAGGAAAAGCAGTGTCTGGTCCAGCTAGTTGTTGGAAATAATTGGTATTACATTGGCAATACAATTGTTTACCGTGGAGCATTCGTCAAAGTGCGTGGCAATTGCTGAGAGTGGATCCTCCTCCAGTCACCAATTTAGAAAAACGTGCGAACGTCCGTGCAATTTTGTCTACCTAGTACTTCATGATGGAGATAGGTTACACTGCTGTACATACTACTGTATTGT
This sequence comes from Meta bourneti, assembly GCA_933210815.1. Taxonomy (NCBI): domain Eukaryota; kingdom Metazoa; phylum Arthropoda; class Arachnida; order Araneae; family Tetragnathidae; genus Meta; species Meta bourneti. The sequence goes on from OW119924.1 coordinate 32,219,261, forward strand.
AATGGTGGCTAAGTTCATCACACAAGCTGTTACTTAAAACAACGGATATGAATCTCAATTTGTCTGGTTTGAATAGTTTAAAAAGTACTCCTCTCATAAAATTTACTTCAAAAAATTTTTTATAAAGGCTTTAAAGTTAAAATATTTACACTCTTGTTTCTCTCTCTGACATGCAATCTTTTAACTCTCGATATTTAAAATAAAATGTGCCTCAAGCAAGATAAAAATGCTTTGTATGGGAAGGTAGAAAAAACATGCGAAACAGCAGATGGCCAAGTCTTTTTATTGTTTACTGCACGCTGTTTAAATACATGATTGTTTTCAGTCTTTGGAGAATTCTGCATGGCATTGTGTGCTTTTGATAGAATAAGAACGCGAAGAAATTTAGTGTATACCTTTATCATAACATAAACATATCTCCATAATCCAGAGTACATTTACAAGTATCTCTAAAATATAGCCATAATTTTTCACGAACTGTTGTTTTACTGTGTAAAGTCCTCTCATACAAATAAAAATAGAGAAAATATAGTCCAATGAATTATTATTTTTTTTATTGTTTTAAACTATTCATTCATTCTTATAGATATGAACGTAAACATCCATCCAACTGTTTGAATTTGAAAATAGAGGAAAACCAGAAAAGGATGGGAACAGTTTAATGTTTAAAAATATTATAGGTACTTTTTCTATGCAAAGTGCTCATAAATGAAGGATGAATGGATTATAAATTAATATGAATGATATCGCGCATAAAAACTGGCAGCTATTGTATATCTACTTTGATCAATATTCGGATGAAAAATAGTCCAAACACAAATCGGATTATACATTTGAAAATTATTATCTATTATAGAGAATTGGAAAATATATCCCTAGTATAATCCAATTCTCTACAGTACATAAGAATTTTCATCTTTACCATATTGTACTTCGTTCCTACAGCAGTATTGTTGCATAGTTTAAAAAATTATGCTATATTTTGTGTTTAATAATAAGATTTTAAATTATTTCAAACCCAGAGTCAATTTTATAGTTCAGATGTCTTTTCTAAATTGTGCTCTGCTTCAATTTCGAACTAATTTGTGACGTTGTCGGACAATTAGTTTTCAGCGAAAACTCGAATTTCTCTCATTCAAATTTTCTACAAATTACAAGCTTTTGTTAATCTGCAACCTCATTTTAAAAAGTTTGTGAGGAGATAACCTAAAGTGAAGCATTTCTGAAATTTAGTTGACTATAAAATCTTAAAAAATTAGGTTCCACCGAGATTTGAACTCGGATCGCTGGATTCAAAGTCCAGAGTGCTAACCATTACACCATGGAACCCGTCCTCCCACGCCGGGAATCGAACCCGAGCCGCCTGGGTGAAAGCCAGGAATCCTAACCACTAGACCACATGGGACACATGCGTCTTTCCAAAGCTTACAATTTTGTTCTAATAGATTGAACGAGTTATTTGTTCAGCTGATAGAATATGATTGAGTGATTTCGGTCCCACCAGCTGAAATGCTTCTTCCTAAGCGTAATATGAATTTGCACCTTTCGATTGCGTCCGCAATTTAGTATGCCTAATATCATCGTGACCAAATTCAAAATTATTTTAACTTAATAACGATAATTTATTTAATGAAATATTTTTAAACATGTTTAAAATACTGCGAAATCAATGCTGAATATCATTCCGCTATTTTCGTCTTGTATATTGTATTAGAGAGATTTTCAGTGTAAGCAAACAAACCAGACTAAAAGTGAAATTTTCATTTCAGCTACCCAAGTGCTCTCTCCTGATGTGTCTTTTTTTTAAAATGTAGATTATCGCAGTTTGGTGATGGTTGGTGTTTATTCTTATTAGTATTGACTAATTAAATTTCATTGTTTAGAATTTTTATTGGTGACGTTCTGAAATTGTATGCGAAAAATAAGCCAAGTGACACGTTCGGAATAAGTAGAAGGAACTCGGTCCGCACAGGAACTCTATCGCCATCTAAATTTAGCTTGACAAAAAATGCGTCTCATAAAATTATTTTTTATGGTGATTTTTAATTTTGAAGTATTAATTTTACATGTGATCAGCTTTTATCTGCATCTTTCAAATCTGAAGTGTTTTAATTTGAATTATAAATTGACGACTTAAATAGGATTGTAAACGGTTTCTTTAAAAAATCAGTAAAATCATTGAAAGAAATTAGAAATTATACGAATGAATACCTTCACAATATTTTATAATTATAAAAATTTTATTTCAAGCTATCCATTATAATTTTAGGCCGGGGAATATATTTCAAATAGTTTTAATTTAAAAACACGGCAGAAATATTTAAGGATATCAGTTTCATTTCTATGTTCATATCTGTGTACAATCAGAATTTCATAATTTTCCGAAAACTAGCTAAAATTTGTGCCAAAGAATAACTGTTCCTTTCTTCTAAAAACTTAAAAACATAAATAATAAACTTTTAAAAACATTTTAAAGAAATACAAGAACGTAGTATCGTTTAATACCAAATGTATATTATTTTCCAGCAAAATTGAACATTTGATATAAATTCGAAAGAAAGTAAAACTTGAAGGAGGCATCATGTCTAAATAAAGGGAAATGAAAATAATAGTTAACTTTCCCAACGGATGAAATACCAGACTTGTCAGAAACGAAGCCTGTTATAAAGTATTATTGATAGCTTCCATCTAGCATGTTTTCAATTTGTATCAATTTTCAACCGTGCTTCATTTTATAACACTAACACTTTTGGAATTCATTATTTGTAAGTCGGTGGCATATTCATTTGTTTTCGTTTACGATTCCCAGTTACATCATACATATATTAGCCTTAAAGCTAAGCAAACTTTTTGAAGCAAGTGAACCATCCAGAAAAACATTACTCGTGTATAGTGAAACACGCTTTATCCAATAAAAACACCCGCAACAAATTTCATTTGTTTGTTTTTGTAGACTCGCTGTAAAGTACTATAGTGAACCTTTTTTCGCTATTGGTTTTAAGTTTCTGCTACATTTTTAGACTTTCCACATGAAAGAGCCCTTAAATTACGACACCCCTGGGAAATACCGTTGCACTTATACGTTAAAATTCCAAGTGGTTTCGGCGAGCTATCTCATCAATCAAAATCTGGCCATTTTCACTATAATGACGAGTACCTTATCATCAAGATATTGCTTAGTTTTTCATCGACCTTCTAATGAAATAGACGGAACACGTGCACTCAGCTTTACGTTATTTTTCCCGGTCGCTCGGTTTGAGGATATGTCCAGTGGTTGTGGTAAAATTCATGATTGATTGGTTAAAGTATTTAATCACCGTGATCAAAAATACTAGTCACTTCTTGAATAGCCAATCGGCTAAGTCGATTCATAAACCCAGGGGATTTACTCTTCAGAGATCTTACGACTACGACTCCGTGTCTACATGCTCTGTCTATTTCATTAGAAGGTCGACGTTTTTTTTAATGATGACGAGATCACGATCTGGTCAGTTTCCTTCTTATCACGAGATATCACCGTCCATCAGGATCTGGTTAGTTTTGCCAATGACGAGATAGCTAGTCAAGACCAAGCACCTGGAGGGTTAACTCTCTAAGTGGTTTCGGCGAGCTATCTCGTCCATCAAAATCTGGCCATTTTCACTAATGACGAGTACCTTATCATCAAGATATTGCTTAGTTTTTCATCGACCTTCTAATGAAATAGACGGAACACGTGCACTCAGCTTTACGTTATTTTTCCCGGTCGCTCGGTTTGAGGATATGTCCAGTGGTTGTGGTAAAATTCATGATTGATTGGTTAAAGTATTTAATCACCGTGATCAAAAATACTAGTCTGTTCTTGGATAGCCAATCGGCTAAGTCGATTCATAAACCCAGGGGATTTATTCTTCAGAGATCTTACGACTACGACTCCGTGTCTACATGCTCTGTCTATTTCATTAGAAGGTCGACGTTTTTTTTATGATGACGACGAGATCACGGTGTGGTCAGTTTCCTTCTTATCACGAGATATCACCGTCCATCAGGATCTGGTTAGTTTCGCTAACGACGAGATAGCTAGTCAAGACCAAGCACCAGGAGGGTTAACTCTCTAAGTGGTTTCGGCAAGATATCTCGTCCATCGAAATCCGACCAATTTTGCTACTGACGAGGTATCTCGTCATCAAGATTTTGCTTAGTTTTAACCTTCCAACTGGTTCGATGAGATATCTCGTCCATTAAAAGCCACCCAATTTTGATAATGACGTGATATCTCGTCATCAGGATATTGCTGATGTTTTTTATGATGACAAGATCAAGACTTAGTCAGTATTCGTCTAATAACGAGATATCTCGTCCTTCAACATCTGGTTAGTTTTGTTGACTAGACCAGATACCTCGTGTATCTCGTCTAGACAAGTACCGGGAGGGTTAAGATGGTACTGTGTTATAGAATACCGAAGACATAAATTTTAGGGCATAATGAAGAGGGTTAAAGGTTTGACGCGTCCACTGGTCCATAGTGTAGTGAGTGTCGCGTACTCTGATGAAATTTCTAACTACTGTAATAGCGTTAGAATTTGTATTCATGTTGATTTCTTTTTCAGGTAGCTTCACCGACTGATCTTCTGCATGCCGTCATAGCTCTGTACAACACATGTCTGCCAGACGTCACAGTGCAGTCACTGTACCGAACTGTCTGCGCTGAGGGGACAAAAACGTTGCTACTGCTCCGTGATACATCCGGTGAGTTATACATATTCCTGTTGTAAGATTAAATTCGGTCCAACCAAAGACCTTCGTCTATGTGGGGGCTGGTGTACGTTAAATCTATCGTGGCCTCAAATATCATCATGTTTGCGTGTTGTGGAAGTTTGGAGATTGGGATACCAGCTCAGGTGTTGACCTCGTCAACGAACCGTGGTTCGACATGACGAAATCTTTCCCCTGACTGATCCCGGACCGTAATCAATAGCCCGTTGTGTTCCTCCAGTGCTACGTTAATTAACTACCTACCTACTTCCGCCAACCCTTTTACTTTTTGCTTTCTCTTCCTCCCTTCTGAATGATCTTTTTCTGCTTTCATCCCATTAGTCTATTGCCCAATCCCTCTTTTTTCCCTTACACGACATTTTTGCTTTACGTTGTCTGTCTTGTGTTTGGCGGTTTGGCCAAATACGGCCTTTGCACCACCAAACCCCCAAACAATATAAACTCTCTTCTATCGTCCCTCTAGTTGACGACTAGGGACAGTTAAGTAAGGAGGAGAAGGCGTCGAGCACCTCTTAAGTTCACCTAGACCGAAAGAAATCTTTCGGATAGATAAGTTGAGATTTATGACCGACGGTCAGTGGAAGACCTGCCGGAGTTGACTTCCCACCCCATTCTGTTGCTATGGACATTACACTGTTCATTGTTCTGCACTCAAGAAGTAGTTCAGACGATATTAAATTTCTGAGGGGTGTTGCTGAATGTGACGGGAGCAGAACTGAAAACATCATTTACTAACGGTAGGTAGTTGAACCAACGTCGCACTGGAGGAACACAACGGGCTATTAGCGACAGTTCGGATCAATCCGATGGGAAATATCCGAGGACAACACCTCGTAATTTTGAATCACGGTCAGGTGACGAGGTCATTCCCTGAGCTGGCACCCCACTCTCCTAGATTCCACACCACGCCAACGTGAGGACATTTGAGGATGCGACAAATTTAACGTGCTTCATTCCCTCCGTACGCGATGGTCTTTAGCTGGACCTAGTTTCGAACTCCCAACCCTCCCGTTGCTAATCCGTTACTCTTTCAACTGGTCTACTGAGGCCCCTAAGATAACTATGAATTTGATACTATACAGGGTGTCCCAAAAAGGTTGTTCCGCGATTTATCTTTTTACCATTTGGAGATAAGTAGGCAATGTAAATTGCAAAAGTGCACCAAGTAAGGTAAGTAATTAAGATATGTGAATAAAATTATCACGTGATAACAATTTAAGCGGATACAGTTTTTAATTTGTATACAACCCTCTAGATAAAAAGCCGAGATGGCAGAAATGTTCCTTACCTGCATCCCTATCGTTAGTAAAAAACCATATTTCTGTAGGTTGAATAGTAACGGAGATACAAGAGTTTCTATTTTAAGGGGGCCGTATCTAATCTAGAACGGAAATTGACCCATGGCCAAGAATGAAGAGCTAAGTTCTGCATTGCTGCAGATGGAAAAATTTCCTTTTATTTTTATTTAAACCATTTTTTCTACAATATTTTTATTAAAGATAACATTGTCTACTATTATGCATTGCGATTTTCATCTGCAGTTGCAATACTACATTACTTTGCACAATGTTGAACTTTCTGACCGAAAAAAAATGCTTTTAAGCATTGTGTATGCGGTCCCTAATCTGACTGCTTGAACAGCTGTGCACAAGCGGTATAAGTCAACTTTTTTGCGTCCTTGTCTCCGTTACTGTTCAACCTACATAAATGCAGTTTTCTGCTAACGATAGGGATGCAGGTAAGGAACATTTCTGCCATCTCGGATTTTTATATAGAGGGGTTGTATAAAAATTAAAAACCGTATCCGCTTAAATTGTTATCACGTGATAATTTTATTCACATATCTTAATTACTTACCTTATTTGGTGAACTTTTGCAATTTACATTGCCTACCTATCTCCAAATGGTAAAAAGATAAATTGCGGAACAACCTTTTTTGGGACACCCTGTATACTATACCACTGAAATATTTTTCCGTTAGATGATTATTTTTTAATCAATCGTTCTTATGGGAAATAAAAGTTTGAATGGTGAATAATTAATTATTCAATTGTTCCGTTGCATTTGCTGTAAGTAAAACCAAAGATATTGCTTGTCATTATGCCACAAGATGTAGAATATTTATTAGGGGAAAACTGTAAGTGGGAAATAAATCATTTCAAAAGATAATATAACTTGTCAATAAAACTGATGCCATGAAAGTAATGAGTATTGGTAAATAATCATACCATTGACAAGCTGTGTAAATAACAAAAGCTCTTAGCTTCAAACAAATGAAAGCATATTCTAAGTGCCGATTGCAATCAATGCTTGTTGGAAAGCCTATAAGTCTGCCGGTTAGACAAAACGGTACGATTTCCTATACCCTATAGGTCCAGGAATATCGGAAAGCAATAGATTTCATACGTTACTGCCACTTCCAGCACTTTGGCAAAAAAGCTTTATTCGATCGTAGCTTGCCAGTGTAATTAAATGGTGAATCTGCAAACATGGTAACCCTGAAACTTCCATCATTGTCAAACTCCGACGTTTGTAAAGAAAAATCACGTAGATGCGTGATGTATGAATGTTCTATTGTACGAAGGTTGTTATCTTCACTCGTATGTCACAAAAGAGAAACTACCCTTTACGTATTTTTTTGCCTTGGCTGATAATTATGTCAATTCGAATGTATCAAGGTAGAATTAAGATTTACATTTCTTCAAAAAATTTATTATTGTCTTCCATTCACATTTAGCTTTAAAGTGCTAAAGACTATTGCGGTTTACATTGATTTAACATTTTGTTGCCTAATGTATTGTAGCTCTTGTAAAAAATTGATAGGTTGCTTTGAGAACGTGAATACTCGGCCCTGATGTTGGATTGTGGAATGAAGAAGACAGGAAGTTGGAACGATTGTTTATTGTGTGAATATTCAACAATTAATTTCCAGTTTGAACGATACAATTAAAGTGCAGTTTGATATTAATATTGAATTATGATTTTATTGATTAAAAGACCTGCAATTGTAGCGTAGTTCGGTATCTTTTGAATGACACCATTACGCCAGCCCTCACTCGACACAATCCAAAGATACACTGGCCTATATCTGGCCCACACCATAGAATTTCGATATATTGCATACCCCTTCCCGTGCTCAATGCGCATGCGCACTCGGTCCGAAGGTCATATCAGGTGCGAACATCCTTTGTCTACATGACGCTATGTTTATCTTGTGGATATGTTTTCTAGTTCTGAAATTGTAAGGCAAAGAAGTTGTAACGCTCTTTTGTAACGCTCGACTTTTCATGCATGCTCCCCAGAACTGGTCCGATTTTAAAGACATATTCACTTCAAAAATCTTCCTTTGAGTCCATATTTATGCAATGAAACCAATTTATTCGTAAAACTCTTCTAAACCTAGTAACCAACTTCTTGGTCTTCTCATTCTTGAATGTTCGGTGTGGAACAAATTATCTCTATTCGCAAATTGTGTCACTAAATGGTATGGGAATGGGCTTAAGGAGGGGGGGGGTAATCTGTTCATGAAATAATATGCCACTATTACGCAAGTCCCTTTAAAGTGAGAGCCCGCGGTATCCCATTTGGAAGAGTACTGGAATAGAAACAGGAGGGTTGCTAGTTCGGAACTCAATCCAAAGACCGTCGTGTATGTGGGTGCAAGTTAAATCTGTCGGGGCATCATGCTCTCACGTTGGCGTGGTGGAGAGTAGTTTCAGGTGTTAACCTCGTCATCCGACCGTGGTTCAAAATTACGAGATGTTGTCCTCAATCGGTATTGATCCCGGACAGCCGGCGATATCCCGTTGTGTTACTCCATTACAACGTTAATTCAAATACCTGCCAATCAAAAACCTCTTGTATCATGGTCCTTTTCGCGTGTCTGCAGAAAGCATTGAGTCCACTCCACAATGGCCAAACATTTAGTCAGTCCCATTCACTGACGTACCACGCTTTGAATCCACACTTGATTGCCCCTCTCACCTTCCCCCAATCTATTCCATTCAACCATCTCAAGTTCCCTAATCTTATTCGGCTCATCCTCTTCGCCTCACTCTCTCCACACCTCTAGAAGGCGTTACTTAAGTCTCAGTGCACTCGATGTAGCATACATAAGTTACTCCACGTCAGGCATGTGGATGCATTCGCAAAGGCCGGCAGGCTTTACTGACGTATATGGGAGAAGTCATTCGGAAAACCCATTCTGTTTTTAATTACGTAACGGTTATCAGTTAGCATATAATGAGATGAATTTGAATAATAAAGGCATTACAGTTTCACACAAAAGGAGGTTATAATAGCTTGCAAATTATATACAAATGAGTTATTTGTGGTGGTGTTCTGAATAATAGGGAGATTTTGTATTAGCTTGCACACAAGACTGTATATGCTTGCGTTGTTTCTCATGAATTAATTGCTACCATGGCTTGGATTTGATTAATATTGGAATCTTCTACCGTATTTAAAATTAATTTTTAACTGTGGAGTCAACATTGTAAAACACGTAGTGAAAATATTCATACGCAAGATATTAACATACTCTTACTCTAAGATACGTATTTTATGAGCAAATTTCTCGCGTGGCATATAGTTATTTTTACCCTCCAAGTGATTTCGATGAGATATCTCATCCATCAAGAACTGACCAATTTTGCTGATGACGAGATATCTCGCCCATCAAGAACTGACCAATTTTTCTAATGACGAGATATCTCGTCATCAAAATACTGCCGATTTTTTTTGTGGTGACGAGATCACGATCCTTCTATCCTTCTTCCAAGATCAGTTTCCTTTTAATGATGAGATACTTCGACCATTACGATATGGTCAGTTTCTTTCTAATAACGAGATACCTCGTCTATCAAGATCTGGTCAGTTTAGCTAATGAAGAGATACCTCGTCGAAACAACCATAGGAGGGTTAATCCAACTAGCACACAAACTGAGCCCTTCAACCTTGAGTCCTAACACTTCGAACCAGATTTGGGGCGAGGCTGGTTTTAATCCAACAGACTACATACATACTGTTTGGTATGACAGTTGAATAAGTCTTACATTCTTTCATTCACTATAATTGAAAACAAAACTGTCTTACACGAATTGGAATGTTTTAAGCCTCGCTCATACCCGCTTCCACCGTAAAACAAAATAATAAGCATTTGAATGGGCAATAAGTGATTTCTAGAACCCGTTGTATTCTTATCTCAATGGTCTTTACAGCTGGTATATACAATACATGACATGTGTTTTTACATTCTTAAGTTGTGCTAATAAAACGTGAGTAAACAGTGAAATTCAAATATCAGAAAAATCCAAAACACTATCAACCACAGATGCTCAGAAATATCTGGTGGCCGAGTGATTAGCACTCTGGTCCTCGATGATTCAACAGACTCTGGGTTCGAATTCCGATGTAGGTATGGCTGTTGGCTGTAAGCCATAGGTCCTAGAAATCTTCATAAGCCATATGTCCTAGTTCAATTAGTCCTCGCGTCTGCAGTCTATTAGTACTTCGTGTTCAACCTTAGAATGACAACCATAAATGTCTTGGATTTGGCTTACGCATTTACATTGGTTTCGAAGTTTTCAATATTTATTTGGAATGCTTTTGAGAAGTGAGAATCTAGTTTTGTAAAACGGACAGCTACTGTTGTAGAGTTTCATTTTACTCTCTAACCAGTCTTCCGTAACTTAATCCCAAAGAGAGGCGTTAACAATAGAATTCAACACACGTAATACTTCTTCTGATCGAACGATTGTCGATACGTGTCTAAATTTCGATCTTGGAAAGAAACTCCAGGGACATTCTTAAGGGACGAACTTTTCGAAGTTCAATTCAAGTGGAAATGCTCAAGAAAGATCATCTCCATCAATTCTTAAACGCTTCCAATATATTTACAGTACATAAAGTTTTAAGAGAGAAACTAGTTTCTGCGCTAACAAATTAAATGCACATGAAAATGACATAATCTAAGCTAAATGACATATGACGCTTCTAAAAGAATAATCTTAACTCAAAATATAACTTTTCAAGAGAGGAAACTCTAATTCAAATTTCGTTGCTATTGCAATTGCAATTACAATATTTCGAATATTAGACAGACTTATGCTATTCTTTTACTTGATATCGTTTCAGGTATCCCTTCTTTGGGCTTAGCATGTACATTTTTGTTATGGCACTATTCTTTAAGAAATTGGGATATGGTATTGATTTTGGGAATGACATTCCTCCATAAATTGGAATATGGTATTTGTATTGCGTATGCTATTCTAGAAATTGGAATATGGCATTTTTTGTATGATGTTCTTTCAAAAATTGGGATATGATATTGGTATTGGTATTCTTTTGAAATTGGGATATGGTATTGTCATTCTTTTAGGAAAATTGAATATGGCATTGGAATTATGTACTATATTCTAGAAATTGGGATATGGTTTTAGGTATAATATTCTTCTAGAAATAGGGATATGATATTGGTATTGGGTATTATAGAAATTGGAATGTGAGATTGGTATTGTGTATGGCATTCTTTTCGAAATTGGATTAAGGTATTGGTATTATGCATGGTTTTTTCTAGAAATTGGGATTCTGTATCTCTATTGGCCCTATCGGCCTTCTATAAATTCGAATCAAGATATGTTCAAGATATTTAGATCTAGAAAATGAAATGGTGGAAACTTAAATACTATATCTATCGTTTCAAATCGTGTAATATCTCTTAATGATTTTTAAATTGTCTAAAGCTATCCATCCTGTACGGAAATAAAACACAGCAAATTCGACATCCTCCTAAACTAACGTTTACTAAAACTGCATTAAATTGATTCGCTGCTTCTAAAGAAAACTGTTACAAAATGTAGTTAAAATGTTAACAGACAACAGACTGAACTCGACACTCGTAAAATTGAATGAGGAGAGATGGAGAAAATGATTAGCTAGAACGTCTCTGTATTCGCCAGGGAACTCAAAATGTCATCTTCGAAAATTGCATTTCAAGAAGTGACCAAAACACAAATTTAAGACTACAACTTGTCAAATAGAAAACAATAGATTCAGAAGTGAAAGGAAGTTTATTTGAAAGGAACTGGAAAGACCAATATACCTCAATGTCAAATTACCTCATTTCTACGTACCTTTTCACAGAATTCTGAAAATAAGGTCTAGAAAAATTCTTTATTTATTCATTAGACATTATATATTACACGCATATATAATATATAGTATTACGAATATTATATATTGCGAAAAGCTTTTAACTATTCTTGTAAAATAACTTGAAAATTGCCATTCTAGAGGGTTTTCTTAAAAACTTGCGAAAAAATATTATTTCTCTACACATAACAAAACGAATATGTCCGGCTTTTCTGTTAAGTTTTAAATATAGGTGGCGGTAGTGTTCCTGTGATTCCTGTACGTGTTTCGGACTGTTGGTAGGTAGTTAATTAGCGTCGCACTGGAGTAACGCAACGGGGTATTGGCAACGGTCCGGGATCAATCCCGAAGGGAAAGATCAAGGACAGCACCATGTAATTTTGAACCACGATCATATGACGAGGCAACAACTGAGCTGGCACCCACTCTCCAAACTTCCGCACCACACCAACGTGAGGATATTTGAGCCCACGACAGATTTAACGTGCACCACCTCCCGTCTACACGACGGTCTTTGGTTGGACCGAGATTCGAACTCGCAACCCTCCGGTTGCTAATCCGTTACCCTTCCAACTGGGCTACCAAGGCCCCGTATTTCGGACGAGGCTTTTGTTTTTCGAATATTTGAACACGTTGTCAATAGAAATTCTGAAGAATGCATTCCGAAGTTATATGGATAGTTTACTGGTCACAACACCAATTAGATTAAACGCTAAACATCGCCAAAACGGTGATAAACTGCATTTCAAGGTTGCTCCGCTATACATCATGCAAAAGCATTTGAGTAACATGCAGTGAAATGTCTCCATCTTCCGTCTGGTTCGTTTACACTGAAAATCCCTCTTGTTGATAATTCTTGTAGAACACATGCTAGCAAAATTTTACTCAAAAGGTTAAAGTAGTTTCTTGGAAAAGCTATCTTTGAAAATAGAAAATGATCATTTTAAATAAAATCGAAATTTGAAGTTCAAAATCTAAATTAATTATTTTCATTTGTATTTTTACAAACTTCTCATAAGAGTTGAAACAGATGAAGCATCATTTGGAAAAGCATAAAATTGACTGCCCAAATTTCTAGAAATCCCAAAACTGGTATTTCTAGATTCTCAGTTCCAGTTTCCCATAAACCCGTGTTAAAAGCTTTCTACCAAGGATTCTGCAGTTCCTACTGCAGTGAATTCTACTAACGCGGCTGATGCAGATGTGCGTGTAAATCATGAATTCTGAGCAATCACTGCTTCTTGAGATGATGCATATAGTCTTGAACCCTGATTTCCGAGACAGCCAGTCAATGCCAGTCTCCACTCCCAATCCCATTGACCGGAACACTTGAAATTAGTCAATGTGTTTAACATCCTAACATAAGGTAATTAGGAACACTGACAGTGTAATCTACGTTAAAATGCTAAATTGGCATTTTAATGGTTATTCCTATTATTAGTATTTTATATGTTTGCGTTTACTGTGAGTAATAAATGCTCCGATGGGCATTTGCTGTGCATTCATCAGCCAAGTTACGTATATTTCAATCACCTAATATTACAGCACGATTAGGATCAAACAAATAATGTGTGATATGCAAAACAACATACCTCATGTGCGATGGACTATAAATTCAGGAGTACAGTATTTAGGGGAGTACCTTCACTCGATGACTGTAGTTAGGCATGTAAGTCAGTCTCACCAAACTTCATTTTAGCATTAAATTTATGTCAATTTTGTTAAATAAGTTTTAGGTACATTATCCTTAACCTTCTGATCAAGATTCTCTGAAGTTATTTTAGATTAACAATACACGTGCACACTTCATTTGGCGACCCGGACGTTCTTGTTTTGTATTGTGGTTGTATTTGGTTTTTGTATTTTTTCATTAAATTTATTTCAAATTTATAAAATCAATTTTAGTAACCCTTAACCTTCTGATTAAGAGTTTATAAAATATTTTAAACAAACAATACGTTCTCGCACTTCAGTTGGTGACCCGGACGTGATATGGTATTTTTGTATTTTTTCATTAAATCTGTTTAATAATTTTTAGTTGCAACACCTTAACCTTCTGATTAAGGGTTCCTAAAATATTTTAAACAAACAATACGTTCTCGCACTTCAGTTGGTGACCCGGACGTGATACAGTATTTCATATTTATTCATTAAAGCTGTATTTTTTTTTCAAATATGTCTTAGTTGCAATTTACCCTTCTCATCAAGACACCCTGAAATTATTTTAAATTAGAGATACATTCACAATTTTCATTGCAATTGAATCGTTTATTTTGTAAAAGAAATGTCTATAGTTGCAAAATTCCATTTCAGTTTTATATTTGACTCTTTTTCTAACATTTCGTCGATTAGTCTCTACAATGGCATAATTTTATTTTATTTCGACAAACATGGTAATCAAACGTTTTTGCAGATGAAAATTTTGAAATTTAGTTATATCTATTGAAAATAAAGATCCATTTCTTCTCTTTTTCCGATAGCAGCTTATGGATCGTATGACCCTTCAAGCACTAATTAGCACTAAAAGTCTCCGTTACCCCTGTGCATCATGGGAGATGCTGACACACCTCTTCAACTGGAAACTGGGGGACGTGCATTTCCTGAACCCGCATTTACGTGTCACCAGGAAAGAAACCAGGAAACTTTAAGCAGTCAACCCGACTTAAACGAGATTCAAACTTGTAACTAAGCGCTTCAGTTTACGAATTTTTCAGGGGCAACGTCTTTAGCCGCTTGGCTATAAGTGCTTCTAATACAACTGCTTACAGTCAGAATATTTTCCGCGTACTTTTCTACTTTTCTAAATCGTTTGTTGGGGCCCCGGTATCCCGGTTGGTAGAGTACCGGATTAGCTACCGGAGGCTTGCGAGTTCGAAACTCGACCCAAACAAAAACCGTCTTGTACGTGGGGCCTGGTGCACGTTAAATCTGTCGTGGCTTCAAATGTCCTCATGTTGGCATGGTGTCGAAGTTTAGAGAATGGGGTGCCAGAGATGTTATTGTTGCCAATCTCCACGTCTAGCTCCAACAAGACCAAATCCACAAGTCCATTCACCTTCACATAGTCATACAAAAAACGAAGTTCAGAAAATAGCACAGAAAAAGCAGAAAACAGGCCGTCTCGGGACAACTCCAAGCACTCGAGAATGTGTGCTGGGGAGGCCTGGTCAGACTGGCTTTTCAGGCAAGCAGGATGAATCTTGCAACCACAGCAAAATGTGAGACACCTCAGATGACCACTCAAAAACGGGAGAGCGCTGTCGGAATATGTATGTTGCAATTGTAAGCAAGAGATTTTCCGGGGCGATATCCACGATACCAAGAGTGTACCGTGGAACGATCCATGCCATCGTATCGAGATTTTTTTCTGATAGAGTAAAGCTCGAGAAACGTCAATGAGTGAGTAGCGAATAATGGTTCATCGACACCCTCCTTCGCCAAATCAACCGCTATTTCATTTTCCCTGAAGTCCACTCGTGAAGCTATCCACTGTAGGTTCACCTCACAGAAGGAGACATGCTCGAGTTTATTAAAGATCGCTATACCCGTTCTATCCTCCGCACTGCGTCAATTAGATAGATGTTGGATGAAGCTGCGACTGTCGGACAAAATCCAAACGACCTTTGGGTTCGAAACAGACATGATGTAGTAGTTAAACCCTTCATCAATGGCAATGAGCTCACTTCTGAAAATTGAATAGAAGTCCGGATTTCTTTTCTTGATTTTTACCTGTACTGTTTGGTGCTTTAATAAAAATTCCGCTGGCGAATCGAAACTGTTCGTCTTTACTACCATCTGTATAAATAAGGGTAGCCTCGCCGGGAATACTTTGATAATTTCCAAGGGGAACTGCCGGAGACAAGCCGGAATATCAAATTTCTTGGAGACCTGCGTCCCAGCTCAGTATGAAAACAAACCCCGGGAAGGCCCTCAAAGGGGTCAATGTTTTGTTTCAAGGACTGCTGTTCTACAGTATAGGAAATCAAATTGGCGTTCTCTACCTGACTGAAAGGACTATTTTTCTTGAATCTTTGGTTATTACACCAGTGCTGCAAGAAATCCTAAGTTCGGTTGTGAGGACTGTATGGTTTATTATAATACTTTACCAGGCCAGAGTTCTTTCAAAGATTCAGAGGCTGAAGATCAGACTCATACAGGACTACTTCGCTCAGATAGCTATTACGAACGCCAGTTATGATGCTAGAAGAGCTCAAGTTGTACTCTCAAGTTTCTGGAGAAAAATGGCGGAGGCACAACAGTAAACAGGGAAGTCGAGTTCCAAAATAGGACGAATAAAGCAGTGTACGAGGCTCTTATATATATATACTTCAGTCCAGAGATATACTTGAGGATGTTGAGTCTTCTACTGTTTAACACCAAACCATCCACATGTCTATTACTGGTGAATTCTGGATCTACAGTATAACCCAATTACTTAGGGTTCCTCTCGTGTTCACCTCGTCATCTGACCGTGGTTCAAAATTACGAGGTGTCCTCGGATTCTTCCCTTCAGGATTGATCCTAAACTGTCACCAATAGCCCGTTGTATTGCTCCAATGCGACGTTAATTAATTACGTCTCAACTGCCCTTTCGTTTATTATTAGAGAGAAAATAAGATCCTGAAAGTAATTAACATCCTAATTGAAAATGGTTTAACAGTAAACATGAATCGATGTTTTACGTACCCGTGAGGACATTTTAATTCAAACCTTTAATGCCCTCAATTAAAAATTCAGTATAAGTACTCGTATTTTTCAAGCATTAAGGAAAATTCTTATCTAATTTCTTCTCTCAAAGGCAATCTTCCGATGAAAATTATACTTTTAGTGGTTCTAGGAACCAGAACTGTAGGCGTCTGCAAACTAGTCTAATTTTCTACATTTTCTAATTAGTAATCCGTGAACATCCCTTTAATCTTCAATGAATAGAATTTAATTGCAAACTCAAAATTGCAAAGGGATTACCAAACTTTGCTCTTAGCTGCCTTCTAATCCTATTAAATCTCAATGGAACGTAGTTTAAAAATAATTAGATTCAAGAATCGCTTTGAATTTAAGAATGCTTTACACTGAAATATTTAGAGCTATGAGAGGTTTTAAACACGTAGAGTCGTTCTACCTACGATTTTTTACTGTAAGTGTTCCGGTACTTAGAATTTGAAAATTATGCACCGAACTAAGGACGGTTGGCCATAATAGTGCATTTTGTTCCAACCAAATGACTTTTCTACGGAAATGAACTCACAACTTAAAAAGCACCCGCACAATTTGTTCGGTGGACTTTTCTTAACATTTCATTACTAATGAAAGAGACACTTTAAGTCTTTTTCTTGGAGCCATTAACAAAGTAAACGGTTTAGTTAAAAAATACTTTCGAAACTAGTCTTCAATTTAACCATTTCGTTTTTGCGCCTGGGTATTATCTTTCCCATTCCTGCAAACGTCTTACTCTCGTTGGAAAAAGTTACTTAAATAACGTTAAGGTTGTTTTTCTTGGTTGAAAAAATCTCAAATTGTTTTTAGTGTTCTTCCGTTCGAATAACCGTAATAATAAGTGCCTGTGATAATATTTGGGTTTCTCGCTTCGGTATAAAAACCCATAACAGCCGTGAGATAATTTGTAACATAAACCTTGGAGAAGCACTTTATCCATTAAAAAATTTATGTAAAATGCAAAAGATGATTTTCTCATAACTTTCTTATTTTGGCAATCTTGCGAATTTTCAGAAAGGATTTTCACATGAAAAGTGTACCAAGATAATAAGAAAATGTTAGATTATTCAGGTTTTGTGTCGAGAACACAAACCGTGGTTTTGACGTGAATACAAACCGTGGTTTTGACGTGAATACAAACCGTGGTTTTGACGTGAACACAAACCGTGGTTTTGACGTGAATACAAACCGTGGTTTTGACGTGAATACAAACCGTGTTTTTGACGTGAATACAAACCGTGGTTTTGACGTGAATACAAACCGTGGTTTTGACATGAATACCCGAGCCAAGTGCTGAATTGTGGAATGAATGAAACAGACATAGAAAGTTTGAACGATTGTTTATTGTGAATATTCAACAATTCATTTACAGTTTGGACTGTTAAATTGAAGTTTGATATTAATTGTTGCTTAAGAGATTGTTGCCAAATATTAACTGTAGTGTAATTCGTTAGTTTTCGAATGACACCATTTACGCAGTCGTCGCTCCACGCAAACCAAAGTTACACTGGTCTAAAGTTCGCCCAGTACTGTAGAATTTCGACATATTGTGTACCTCCTCCCCACAACTCAGTGCGTCTGTGCACTCGATCCGAAGGTCATGTCAGGTACGGGCATCCTTTGTCTACACGACGCTATATTTATTTTCTGGATGTTTCTCCTAGGTCTAAATTTATAAGACAAAACTGTTGTAACGCTTTTTTGCAACGCTAGACTTTTCATAAGTGCCCCAAGTATAAGGGGCAGTCAAATGAAAACGAGACAGATGGAAAAAAGTAAGTAAACTGTTTATTATTTCAAAAGTAATCGCCATAACTGTTAATACATTTATCCCACTGTGAGACAAGACGGTCAATGCCTTCATGGAAAAACATTTGCAGTTGCCTAGGGAACCATGATTGTACCCAGGCGTACACCTCTTCGTCCGAAGCAAATCGACGGCCACGAATGTCTTTCTTCAGGGAATATGGAAATCGCATGGGGAGAGATCTGGACTGTATGGAGGATGTGTAAGGGCTTCCCAGCGAAACTTCTGCAGCGTAGTCTTAACAACCCTGGCAACATGTGGGCGGACATTACCCTGCAACAGAATGATGCCGTCCGTCAACATTCCTGGGCGTTTGGACTTGATGGCGCGCTTCAATTTTTGCAAAGTTTCCACGAATTCCACTTCCTGACACTCCTTCCGCAGTCAAAGAACGCACTACAGCACGCTGTTCCTCTTTCCCGGCCTCCATAGTGATGTCGGACGCACACACGACTCGCTGACCTCACTTCCAGCACGTCTAACAGACAAATGACACAGCGGTGAACGTTCGCGCAGTTCCTTCCTGATTCCCAATAGAGGGCGCTTCTATACACAAACCTACCTGCGTTACCAACTTCCGCGCCATGCTCGTTATATAGTCTGTCTCGTTTTCATTTGACTGCCCCTTATAGTTCCGATTTTAAAGACGTATTCTTGTCAAAAGTTAAGACAGAATTCCCGAAAAGGACCTTTTCTCAAATCTGAAATGCTTCGTAGCAGTGATTTTCAGCCGGTGATGCGTGAAATATTGTTTTGTCCAGTGAAGTCCAGACAAAATTTACCTCATAACACATTTAATTATTTTGTGCAATAATAAATATTACATAAATATAATTACCGTAGAACAAAAAAAATTGAAAGCGCATCTTTATTTTGCCGTAATATCAATAACCTTAATAAAACGTGTTTCAAAACTTCCTACGCAAAATTTTAAGGCGAGGTAAGGAACACAAAATTAAACCATATTCATTTCGGGATTTATGTTCTCAAGCGCCACCTGGTCTTCTTAGATGGCGCTGTTCGGCAGAGGTGCAGTTGACCAGTTTGAGCCATCGTCCTTTTAGGCTTCATGCAGGATACATGTATCATCACGATTGCTGAAATATATGTCGTGCACCTAGAATATGGGGTAGCTAACAGAAACGGACGTGCCGCTGTGAGATTGCACTGTGAATGGTACTCACTACAGAATCACATGTGCATGTGCATCATCTACATGTGCCGAATCACCGAATGTATGCGCGTTTGCACCAGACTTGGAGTGAAAGCAGAACATTTCACTAGAGATTGTAAAATCTATTAAACTATTAAATTATGTTTAGTAAAAGTATTGTTCCCATACTTCCTGTCTTTCGTTAGTACCTCAAAGTAACTTTTGGTAAATCTGGGCGACCTTCCCGGCCATACATCCCTATGTAAATATTATTTTATGTGTTTCCTATCTCCTCTTAAAGTTATAGCCCAGCTAAGTTTGAAACACCCTGTTTGAGTTTTGACTATACAAACTGCTAAATAAATGGCACACCACACCATAACTGCCAATAGCCCATCTCACTCATAAACATTACCCAAGCTAGACGATCACGATAAAAAGCGCAAGCCCACGCACACATGATTGCTCCAAATGTCACTTTCAGCACTCGGAACACCGTCAAAAGGGTACCCTCTCAACAAGCTGATGCTTTCTTAAAATTAACCAAGATAGGGTAAAGGGTAAAGAAAATCGATACAGGCGAATGCGTAATGAAAAAGCTGTCAGTTTCAACTCGGTGCAAGATTAAAGCCTCGAGCCATCCTCTGGAAATCACGTTGAATTTTTATTCATGCTGAATCCAATATTAAAAGAAATAATAAAAATGGCAAGAGTATTTCTGCAACTGTCGAGTAGTTACGTTGTCGTTGATATTTTGTCGTACTTGCTTTCTATAGGAGAATTTTTCTGTCTTAAATTATATTAAGTGAAGGATTAGCAGCATAAAATGATTATGCAGAGAAACTCGTTGTGTTTTTCAAGCATATTATTTTATTCGAATAAATAAATAAGGATAGGAATTTTCTGTCAAACTAAATTAGCAGTATAATATGATTATGCAGAGAAACTCGTGTTTTTTCAAGCATATTATTTGATTCGAATAAATAAATAAGGATAGGAATTTTCTGTCAAACTAAATAAGCAGCATAAAATGATTATGCAGAGAAACTCGTTGTGTTTTTCAAGCATATTATTTTATTCGAATAAATAAATAAGGATAGGAATTTTCTGTCAAACTAAATTAGCAGTATAATATGATTATGCAGAGAAACTCGTGTTTTTTCAAGCATATTATTTGATTCGAATAAATAAATAAGGATAGGAATTTTCTGTCAAACTAAATAAGCAGCATAAAATGATTATGCAGAGAAACTCGTTGTGTTTTTCAAGCATATTATTTTATTCGAATAAATAAATAAGGATAGGAATTTTCTGTCAAACTAAATTAGCAGCATAATATGATTATGCAGAGAAACTCGTGTTTTTGAAGCATATTATTTTATTCGAATAAATAAATAAGGATAGGAATTTTCTATCAAACTAAATGTAGATGATGGTAATGTTTCTGCGGCGGCACGTGTTTCCTGTAAGTATTCCGAACGTGACGTCAGTTGACTCGTTTTTTGAATGCCATTTCAGCACTTCGCTGGGCCGCGATAGCCTGGTTGGAAGAGGAGCGGATCTGCAACCGGAGGGTTGTGAATTCGAAACTCGATTCAACCAAACATCGTTGTGTACGTGGTGCACGTTAAATCGCATCAACTCAAATGTCCTCACGTTGGCGTGGTATGGATGTTTGGAGAGTGGGGTGCCAACTCAGGTGTTGACCTCGTCGTCCCTCGTTCTTTCCCTTTGGGATTGATCCCGGACCATCGCCGAAAGCCCGTTGTGTTGCTCCATAGCAACGTTAATTCAACTACCTACCTCAGCACTTCACGAATAAAAATTTCAAAGAAATTCTGATCTGATACATGATAGTGGGTTGGTCAACTTCAATTAAACACCCCTTGATAAACTACATTTTAAGGTAACCCCGATATGTATCATGGGAGAACAAAAGTATGTAAAATCTAACCTTTTTGGTCTGGTTTGTTTTCTAAAATTCGTCTCATAGCCGGCCCCAAGTTTAAAACATAGGACTTCCATAGAACCTTCTCCATTAGGAATTGGAGAAAGAGTGTGCATAAAATCTGTAAACTACTGCTTTGTTGCAAAGTAAATTTTATAATTATTTACAGAGTTTTAAAAACATGACAATCAGAATTGCAGAATAAGAACAATGAAAGAATTCTGATGTGCTAAATTCTGAATTTAAAATCCTAGATAAAAAATACAAATAAGAATGAAAATTTAAAAAAAAATTGAAAAGAATAATTTAAAATTAAATTACAAAATATTTAGGTTATTATTTAATAAAACTACTAAGTATTAGAATATTTATTAATGAAACTACAAAGTATTAGAATATTTATTAATGAAACTACAAAGTATTAAAATATTTATTTATAAAACTACAAAATACGATAATTATGAACTAAATGCTAATTAACCATTTTTTCTCTTTTAGAATGTAAAAGAGGGATGTAGTACTTAATCTTGACTTCCTCTGTTTTCTTGTTCTATTTCTGAAAATCTACGTACGAAATATTGAAAAGAAACAAACTTCGAAAACATTTAATCCCTCTTACGTTTTATGAATAGGAAAAGTAAATTACAAAAAAATATCAAAGTAGAAATCCATACAAAAACCTTTTCAAAAATAAAAACTGAATTCGAGTTTGAAACGTGATAAAAATCAAATTAATTTAACCTCAATTCAAAAGAATTTCATATCAAATAGTAAAAACTAATCTCTATCTCTGGTTATTAAAACACTTGAATGCAAAATTAAAGTATTGATTAAGAACTTTTTCTTTACCTTGTCATTTTTATAATTATCAAGTGGAATTTATCTAAATAAAAAATCGTCGTTGAATGATATTCAGTAATTAAACGACAAATATTACATATAATTCTTTTTCAAAAACTTGAACCACTCATTACGTTAGTAATACATTCCACTACTCTTTCTTCCCTGTTACTTTTTTTGGGAGGATGTATAAGTAAAACCCTCTTTTCGTGAACAGTGCTAAACTTTATACAGTTCATTGATCTTGTAGACATATATGTGTATATACTTTCGTTGATGCTAAGACTCCGAAAATTCCTTACAAACCGAACTCCTACAAAAGAAACTACGGTACCAAGCTGCAAATGTCGATAGTTAAATAAAAAATGGCCTCACTGGGAACCTTTTCCGATCACGTCGTCACACGCTTCGGTAAACATTGCAACCATACTCCTAAATCTTTCAATGCGAAAACATAATACGTGTAAAAAAACCAGCAATGGCACCGGTGTTCTGGTATTTCGTATTTATTTATATGTTTACTCTTTTCTTCCTCACTGTTCGCTGGAACGTGATCACGTACATAAGGGAATTTCTCTTTGAAAAATTTTTTCTATGTTCTTGTGTTCCAACAAAAAAAGAATTCGTTCCTATGAAACATATTTTTAGTGTCCCAGTCACAAATTTGAAAACATGACAAGTTTTTAGATATGTATCAGGAATTTTTAGGAAGTATGAATACTTTTATGTATATCGTTTATAATATGAATCCATAATGAGAAGTCTTTGTGAGTGGGGAGGTTGCCATGACACAGTGGGTTTGCCCACTGAGTCATGGCAACCTCCTCCAACCTGCTACAACTCAGTGGGTTTGCCCACTGAGTTGTAGCAGGTTCGATTCCTGTCGTGTTAGATTCCTCCCTGGGTGTATTTCTATCTTCTGCGTCAGTAACTTTCCTTGCGCGCATGTTCATTTACTTGACGTTGTTTGGCACAGCTTGGCCAAATATGTCATTTGAACATTAAAAAAACAACCTCTGTGGGCAATCGAAAAGGGCTGATCAAGAAGACAATCTTTCGGTCAAACATTAAAAATTGAACCTATCAACATCTATCGAAAAATCCGAAGATATTAGAGGGATTTTCAGTGTAAACAAACTAGACGTAAAACAGGGACTTTATTTCCAACACAAATGCTCTCGAATGATATATATCAGGGTTACCTTAAATGTAGTTTATTACAATGTTGGCGACGTTTGACGTTTAGTTTTGCTGGTGTTGACCAATCAACTCTCATGTATCAATCTTAAAAGTTCATATCGCTTGGCCAAATATGGCCCTTGCGCCAAAAACCGCAAAACAACCAACCAAAGTTCATATGAAACCAATTACCACTCTCTTTCAGTACTTTTTTAAATGTCATAATTTTACCAGACATTTTACTAACATGTTTACTCTCTTTTTGTTCAAACTTATCTTTGATATAATTTTATAAAAAAATATTACATACATTATTATATTTTAAAATTTCACAGTTTACGTGAACTTGTTTAGGTGCCAAATGATAGAAGGCAAGCGATTAATGTATACGTCCAAAAAACATATATATACCCTTATAACTCCAACGGTTAGGTAGTTAATTAACGTTCCACTGAAGTAACACAACGGGATATTGGCAATGGTTCGGGATCAATCCCGATCAGAGGAAAACACCACATAATTTTAAACAACGATCAGATGACGAGGCAACACCTCACCCTCCAAACTTCCACACCACGCCAACGTGAGGATATTTGAGGCCACGACAGATTTAACGTGCATCATTGTACTCGGCAGTCTTTGGTTGGAATGAGTTTCGAAATCGCAACCCTCTGGTTGCTAATCCGTTACTCTTCCGACTGGGCTACAGCTGCCCCTAACAACGGAAATAACGTAATATAAAAATGTAACAATAACCTCTCTGATGAGTAAATGTAATTATATCCTAAAATATCCCTATATATAATATAATTGTATCCTAAAATATCCCTATATATAATATAATGTATCCTAAAATATCCCTATATATAATATATCCCTAATATAATTGTTTTTGAAAAGAATCAAGATTCTATGTGAACTATTTAATATAATTATATTTTTATATAGAATTTAGTTATAGTTAACAAGAACAAACGTAAAACCTTCATTATATCAACTACATCAGAATCTAAAATTAAGTCTTACATCAACCGGTTTCATACAAAACAATTTCTGTTGAAATGTGACAACTACGACAGTGATAGATGCTTAATTGAATTCGAATGCACGTTTGAAGTTTATGATACAGCAGGAGAGGCTGGCTTTCCTTCTATTGTTCCAGATCAAGGATATATATAATAGATATCTACGATGACAGAATAGTGTTACCCTCCCTTTATTTGAAAACCACAAACATTTATAATCAAGAATAAAATTAATACTTGGAGAAACAACCTAAAGTAAACTGAATTTGAAAACAATGGAAAGCTGGATATATATATATATATATATATACCCGAGGGACTATGTTGGGGCGCCCTTGGACGGTCATCCGGGCCAGAAGAGAAAGAAAAGGGACAGCTGGGAGGGGCAAGGAAAGAGGACTGGACCAGCGGATGCAGAAGCGGACGGATGTGCGAGGGTCCTTTCGATGTCAATGTGCAGATTTGATGTAAATATTACAATGTAAATAAAATCATATAATCAAGAACCCTTTGAAGAAGCGTCACTCTTTGGTAATCTATATGGATATGGAAGTCCATGGAAGTTTCCCCAGCAAATTGGAAAGCACGGCGTCTCACAATTGGCGCAGTCGGTAGGAACCTCGCACGTCCGTCCGCTTCTGCATCCGCTGGTCCAGTCCTCTTTCTTCCCCCCCCCCCCAGTTCTTCCTTTTCTTTTTCTTCTCGCCCGGATGACCGTTCAAGGGCACCCCACCCGCGTTCATCGGGGAACCAATGGTTCCTTCCAGCCAACGTTCCTCATGTGTGTTGGACGGAGAACCTCACAGCTTACTTAACTAAAGTCATGATTTTATCTTAACTAAAGCGTAAATAAAGCTTAGAAATCAAATAACCATTTATATTGCCAAAATAAATACTAAAGCGTTCTTATCCTGCCATTTTAACCATTTACATTATGTTCGGGTGTGAATAGCAAGCCATAAATCACAAGTTTAGTAGTTTTCAAAAGTCAGTTTCGAATATTTTTACTGTGCATATTGTTTCCTATAACGCAGACACGGAATTTGGTTTTCTAAACCCAATAAATGACTTGGTAACATCCATGACAAAGGAACAAAACTGAACATTTATAACCCAAACTTTCAAAACACATTTCCGAAATTTAAATCTCATTTACGATGAATGACGCAGCTGAATGCAATCTGGATATTTAAAAAGAGGAAATCTCTTTTCAAACGCAATCATCTAACTATTTGCTCTCAACCGAAAATTACACAATTGAGTTTGGGATGATCGCTGTGAATAGCGTCTGGGTTTTTATGTCCCAGCATGAAAGGAGGAGCTCGACTGGAGCAAAAACGTTTTTCACGCGAAAAAATTCAATTTCGGGTCTTTTGTTTGAATTGACTATCGCGGTCTTTTCTGTCTCCGTTCACCGCAATGTTTATTTCGGGCCTTTCACTTCTTCGCTTGCTTTTTCTCGTGATGTTGGATAAGAAACAATTAGGGACCTTTCCAAAATTAAATGTGCTAAACTCAAACTCAGTATGTTAATTCATCGCATATTTATTTTGCACAAAAAATGCGTAAAATATTGAACATTACGCATATCTGGAAAAAGTTAAAGCACGCCTCTTTATTTCCATGTCGTACATATTAGAGGAAATTCGGAAGTATCATTCAATAGAGAATAAAGTTTTTCATTTTAGATGCGCGATGGATCCCTTCTCGTGTGGAGGGCCACGGTAGCCCTGTTGGTAGAGTCACGGATTAACACCCGGGGATTTGCGAGTTCGAAACTATCCAATCAAAGACCGTCGTGTATGTGAGTGCACCGTAAATCTGTCGTGGCCTCAAACGTCCTTACGATAGCGTGGTATGGAAGTTTCAAGTATGGGGGCGTTACTTCGGTGTCAGGTGTTACCTCGTCATCTGACCATGGCTCAAAATTACGAGGTGTTGTCCTCGGATCTTTCCTCTCGGAACTGATCTCGGACCATCGCCAATAGCCCGTTCCGTTGCTCCAGTGGGACGCTTATTAACTACCTACCCAAGTAAAATTTACGTAATTTGTCTTTTTATTTAAAGTTTATTTTTTTTTAGTTTTGAATTTTTAGTTTCAATATAAACTGCAAAACTAATATTCTAAATAATTATTAATTAATTGCAACATTCATATGTTTAAATTCCTTATTGAATGGTATCTGGTTGGGGTTTTTGTACGCCTCGAGAGCCAGATCTGAACACCAAACATTTTTTCCTCCAGTGCGACGTAAATTTAAGTACCCCCATAACCCCTACTCATGTGTACCTCTGGGGAAATGAAATAGTAGATAACTTGGCAAAATGTAGGTTAGTAGTTGAATTAACGCTGGAACGAAGCAACGGTCTATTGGCGACGTGCAAGGATCAATCCCGAATGAAAATAAATACCCGAGTGCAATACCTAGTAACTTTGAGCCATGGTCAGATGAGGAGGTCAACACCTGATCTGGCACCCCACTCCAAACTTCCAACGTGAGGACATCTGAGATTACGACAGATTTAACATGCACCAGCCCCTACCTTGCCAAAAGGAGGGCATCTCAGAGTCATTCCAATAAATTAATCCTCTTATTTATTTTGAAATTTTTGTGAAATATAAACATCAGAACTATTCCTCTCAGAGAAAACATGGGTGGTCTCAAATTTGAGAGTGGTAGAGGTCATTAGACTGTCGTCTATAGACGGGCCAACGACCATTTATGTCCAATTTCATTTGATCATGGCATTAAGGTTTTCTCGACCTGTCAGAAATGCAATTTAAAGTAAGCCTCTCCTGATCACATCAGTGCTTGTTTATGACAGTCCAGTGGTTCAAAATTACGTGGTGTTGTCCTCGGATACTTCCCTTGGGTGGGTTCCTGACCGTCGCCAAAAATCCATTGTGTTGCTCCAGTGGACGTTAATTAAATACCTACCCATGACAATCCATCGAAGATCTGGTATTTTAACACTAAATTTACCGACCTTTTGTAAGTACCAATTTATATCGAAATGGGCTAAATGACGCATTTTCCATTTGGATGCAGGTAACAGTGGAATCGGAGCTCGAAATAATAAACAAAATATTCTTTAAGTAGTAATTTGGTAATAAAACAAAACGACCAATATTCAATAACCATAAGTAAAGTTTTGTTATGACTTTTTCTTTAATATTCGATAGTCACATCTCGATTCATTTGACGCATTTTTTATGGATGCTCTGTTGAACACTCCGCCAAGCATATTTCTTGCGCAGAGCAGATTTTAGTGGTTTTACCTTATGGCAGTTACAGATGCTACTGCCATATTAGTGAAATGAAGCGTGATGGTGTGTGTGCTTATTGTTTCGCACTGCAGTTTTAGAGTTCGTAATGTTGTTAAAACAAATAAAATATTAAACCGGTCAAATGACGCGTCATAATAGAAATAGGCGTACTTCATACGTATGTCGGATGCAGGAAAGGTGAAGAGAAATATACGTATACAACCAAGTTAATTTCATAAACATTTCAGGAAAAGTCGTGAAGTCAATTGAAGAGAAAAGCCATAAAACTTAAAAAGTAATTTTAAAAATCAAATTTTAAAACCGATCATTTAACTCGTTTAGTTAATTAATGATAATCCTACGCTCGGTGTTGAACGTTTTTGAAAGTGTATGAACTCCGTACTTGTTTTAGCCTGTCTAGACCAAATGGAAGATGGAACGGCACAGCAATTTATAAGCGTGGAACTTTCATAAGAGACCGTCGTCATATCAAATTCCGTATAAATTTTATAATTTTCAATGTCAACACCCAATTTTGACGTCAAATTACGTGTATATCAAAATTTAACCTCGGAAAACTTATCCCAAGCGTGAGGATGTGCGAGGGAGAGGAGAGAGTTGAGTTGAATGTAGACTTAAAGTATTGATCACAATAAAATGAGGTGAAAGCACTCTTGTGAGTTGGCATTGTAGTCACGTGGTTTTGAACGAGACTTTTTTTTTTAAATTAGGTGGTAGATTGAAACGTAAACAAAGCCCTCCCACAGTTAGCGTCTGTGGCGTGTATTCTGAATTTATCATTCGGTTCCGAAAGGGATAGAAGTTAGGAGTTGGGCATGTCTGACGATGCCTTGGTCTAGTTTTCACCCTAGTGGGGGGAAAACTTGAGCTTGTTCTTTCTAATTCCTCTTGGTCTAACACATCCTACACCAAGTCCATAAACCACTTGTCTTTAGAAAATCCAAAACATCGAAAGGATTCTCTAAAAGCTCATGGGAATCCAAACCGACACACGAAAGCATGTGAGCCGGGGAAGCCTGTGAGTTCGTACATTTAGGATGAACAGGAATTTTTTTATCTCCATTTTGAAAGTTGAGTGTTAATATGGTTACTTCTGAATCTTGACAAGGCTGTCTGTGATTTTTGATACCATACCTCCAAAGCATAGTTCCTCTATACCATCATGATTAGGGTTAGTTGGTTGGGGTTTAATGGCACAATGGCCATATTTTGCCATACTGCGCCTGACACAAAACATACAATATCAAGTAATAGACACACACAATGAAAGTTTTACTGACACAGAAGAGATAAATACACCCAAGGGAAATGCACATGATTAGGGATAGTTCTTCATATAATATTATTGCAGCTTGGACTTTTAAAATTTCCTGGAACGTTAATTGGTTCAGTGTCCCTAGAGTCTCCAAGGAACCTTCATTAGCCAGCCCGTCCGCTGTGGCATTTCCTTTAATGTTGATATGAGAAGGGATCCGTTGAAAGGGATATCTGCATATTTCGACAAACTTTTGAGCTTAGCCAGAAATCCAAAGGTTGTGTCCCTGACATTTCAAAAAACTTGCACTTGTCCAGACTCACTGAGAGAACTCATTGGGAACGCTTCCCACATCTGTACTGATTTTATTTGATCAAAGCAGAGAGATTATTCTCCATTTGAAGACAAAGTAACGAGTTGGTGTAAACGGGGAGAAATCATCGACAGCAATACCCTACATGCATTTGCCAATGATAGCTTTTTCCCCTGGAGAGCTTAGTACTTTTCTACAAATGGATTCCACCAAGGTCATCGGCTTTCTCATGAGAGTCCCACTCTTCATAAGGCACCCACAAAATAAGTGTTTAGATCTTCTGTCTAATATTTTATACGTATAGATGACGCTGTCAAGGTCAACGCCTGTATCACGAAGGGATCTTTATCCCTGTTTGTATTCTTCCGGCTATTCATTGGAATAGATTTGAATCACTGACGGAGCGCAGGAGCTCCCCTTACATTTCGATGGGTTTATTCCCTCTTGATCATTTTTATGGGTCCTAATTTCGATGTAATTTAATGGTATGTATCTAATTAATGTTTCTTCTAAAATGAATACTTGGCCAGTCTATCTTCCTACATCAACAAGTACAAATCGAGTTTTACTCATAAGCAATTAGGCTTTTAGGAAATGTTTGATAGTCATTTTGTTTATATTTTGTAATTCCAAAAAATATTTTTTTTAACTAAGATAAAATGTCTTTCACAATAAAATGTTCCTTGATAATAGTTTCAACTACTGTTTTTAGTTTATGCAGAGCTATTTTTGTACAAAATGCTTATATTTGTTAATCTATAGCACCGTTTGGGATGATAGATTTATAAGATTGTGTAAATGTCAATCTGATACTTGAAAATAAATAAGTGAATGAACATATCTTGATAAAAAAAGATAAAACATGACATTTGAACGCATAAATTAAGCTTAAATGCTCAAATTAATGTCGTGAAGAAAGATATGCAGGAAACACGAAGGTTTGGAATAAAATACACGATCTCAACATTTAAAATACTGGCAAAAAATTAAATTTCTTTCAAATGCCCTACAGAGAGATATTTGTTTCAAGTTGAACGAAATAAAAAAGAAAAATCTAATCTTTAAAACCGATTTTATCTTGACACAACCCCTTTTACTCTTTTAATCTCCAAGGGAATAAAACCCCATCAGGGGAGGGTTGCCACGGAATCCCACTACTAATTATCTAATAATGGTCAAAGAAGTAGAAAACGCAAACTAATGGCTCACGAAAAAGAGCCTGACCTTGAATTGTGGCTTCTAGAATTGCAATCCTCCTCTATTAGCGAAAAGTACGATGGAACTTCAGATCTCGATAACGTTCTGCTGCACGAGTTCTTTAATCGAATCGAAATAATCGATATCCAACGCAGGAACTCCTTTTTTCCCCTACGGCACCATAATCTCCAAGGTCCTATTTTGCCCTTATCAACAAGAAGAATGAGTCGAGGATCCAAGTAATGTTCTTGATACCCTCAAAGATTCAGCCCAAGAAGCAGCTATAAGGAATCAACGCTGACAAGGCTCTGGTCTTTAGAGAATTAGTTTGACCTGTCGGTTGGTCACTGTTATTTTAGAGCGTCAATCGTTTTAGAAAGACTATTGATTGAAGTTTAAAACCCATAACAATACAGAAAATTTTAAGTTGGTTGGTTTGGAGTTTTATGGCGCAAGGCCCATATTTTGCCAAGCTGCACCAGAAACAAGACAATACGAGGGAGGAAAACAAAGCAAAAGGGTTAGGCGAGGGTTAAACAGAAGGGAAGACAGATCACTTGGGTACCTCGGACTGTGGTGCCCGTACACACCTAAAGATGTGCCCCTGAGGGAGAATATTTTAAGAGTATCTTTTAGTTGAAACATATTCTTAAAGAGTAATAGAGTGCTTAAAAGGTGTAATACATCCTAGGTTAGGCAATTTTGTGTTTTGGTATTCATACACTCCATACAAAGAATGATATAACTTCAAAAATTAGGAGACCCTTATAAATTAGATTTCAAAACTATTCGCGTACATTTAAAGAGTCGCATTAAGGTCAGGTGCTCCCTCTCTATTCTGTAACCATGGTAACGTTTGCTGTGATCAACGCACCGAACTTACTTTCCCACTTCGAATAAGAATTCACTTGTTAATGTTTTAGATGGAATCCAAGCACAAAACTAAAGTGGGGAAAGTGAGTGCAGCACATGAGCAGCAGATGTTACCATAGCAACTTGAGAAGGATTGGAAGTTACACACAAGAAATCCTTTAATTCAAATTTATTCAGCAATGCCACGAACTGTCCTCCATTTAACCCCTTAAATTCGACCCTGTAGAATCGGCATTTGTCACGTGGTTTTGAATGAATCTACTTTTTAAGATATGTTGATTGTTTGGGGTTTTATGGCCCAAGGGCCATATTTGGCCACTTCTGCGCCATACACAAGACAGGTTGTGTCAAGTAATGGACATACACACATAAACGAAAGTTTTATCGATACAAGAGAGAAATAGCACAAAAAAGAAAGTTTTACGTACATAGAAGAGAGAAATAGCACACAAAATAAAGTTTTACTTACAAAGAAGAGAGAAATACACCCTGGAAGTTTTAAGTTATGATGCAAGTGAATGTAAAGAATGCGTTCCCACAGTTAGCATGGCTTCTTTCAGAGTTTATCGTTCAGTACCGGAAGCGATAGTAATGGTTACGAGCTGGTGAATAAACTAACCACCTTTAGCGTTTTGCATGATTTTGCGTAAGGCAGTTGTAAATGTTTGGGGATTTTCTTAAACAATGGAAGAGCTATTTCTTTGGGACGACACATTTATTAATCATTACTTAGAGGCAAACACGAATAATAATACAACACGACACATAACAAGGGGAAAACACTCGATGCTACATGCTTGACGACAAGTTCAACACTGATCATTCTCGTTGATGACCCAAGCCTATTCGCGCGGTTTCTCAAATCGGAAGTACCAACAGTACTTGTTACTTTCCCACGCAGAGGAATCATCCGATGAGTCATTCGGGAAGGAATATCCGAACCTCACAGCAGCCCTTTCCCCGACGAGTTTACCACCTTCATACATACCCCAAGGACGTCTACCTTCTTACTGAAGCCTCTAAATGTATTTGTGAAGCCGCACGGCATAGATTTCACGATGTATGATAACCAGGCAAATGTAACTTCAATGTATGATGCATTTTAAGATATGTGTGTGACCATTAAATTAAGAGTTAGACAATAAAAATAGAGTAACAAACATCTCTTTATGCTGCATCAACTAAGTACGCTATAGAAGAGATGCCCTTACAGTTTATCGACACATTAGGTTCCCGGTGCATTAACATACGAAATTTCCGGAACTGCCTCGATCAGAGCATCCACTCCCAAACAAATTGCCCCGTCAGAAAGCAGAGTACATAGGCAGTCATTATACAAGATGTACGCGGATGAACAGTTTGGAGAAACAGTGTCGGAATAGAATGAACAATGGTGTTTGCACACAGAAGAGGTTGTCAACCACGAAACGAGATTTATCCACACAGCTTTCACATGAGGCCAATCTAAGCAATTGTACTTGTGCGTAATCATCGTTGCTGACAATGTATCTCCGTGATTGTCCTTTTGTCCATGTTATTAAGGAACACAATCAGGACCGGCATTCATCTTATCGAAACGCTTCTGTTCTAAACGAGGGTTCTGAAGATTAGCCTTTAGTATTTTGGAAACTTCACCACAATGTCGTTGTCTTGTGATTCGAAGCTATTGCGTTCCTCATCAGTTGACAAGAGTTATGTAAATGACTCAGAGTGCGATTGCGTTACTCTTCAGCTGGCAAAAGTTATGTAAATGATTCAGTTTTATGCTGATATCAAAGTATTCTTTGAATGTTAAGGCCATGAGTTCGGGACATGGGATTCGCGTGTTTAAATGTAGCTTGGAGAAAGCTTGCTATCGTTATTATACTTAATAAAGCTCCTGCTTTATTAAGTTGTGGTACAGTAAGTAGGTACGTTAGGTCCTACGAAGGCCCAGTGCGACGTTAATTCACCTGCGTTAACGTCGCACTGGAGCTACACAACGGGCTATGGTTGGCGGTCTGTGATCAATCCCGATGGGAAATATCCGAGGACACCTCGTAATCTTGAACCACGGTGAGATGGCGAGGACAACACCTGAGGTGACACCCACTCTCCAAATTGCCACACCACGCCAACGAGAGGACATTTGAGACCACTATAACGTGCACCAGGCCCCATGTACACGACGGTCTTTGGATGGATCGAGCTTTGAACTCGCAAACCTGTGGTTGCTAATCCACTACTCTTCTCACCGGGCTACTGTGACACAGAGTTGTACGCATTTCATTTAATGAGTTTCTTAATTTATCATAGTTTTACATTGGCTGAACTAAATAAAATCGTTATAAGACACTACATCCTGTACGCTTTGCGACTCCGATGCAATTGTGAAGGCCGATCATTTAAAAGACTGAGAAGTTATCTGCAATTTCCGGGACCAAATATCCTACCAAATGGTCTTTTATCACTAAACTAGTGAAATGCATAATATGTAGGTTATTAATAGTGATTCTATAGAATCGAAGTAAATTTACTTTATAAAAACTATTAAATGCTGCTAGAAACAAATTTGGTATTGTGGATTATTTATCAATTTTGTTTTGTTGTAAACGCAAGACATTTTAATAAAATTGGCCATCGTTTAAAAAGTATCCGTCTCAATCAATGTTCCTGCAGACAAACTAGTTTCTGCTTCTGTATCCAAATATTTCTTGGACTCGTCGAGATCAATCACATAATTGAATGGAATAAAATATTTTTAAATTCAATCATGGAATATTTTTTATTCCAAGTTTTTACGTGACTGGTCATATCATATTGTTAAAATAGTTCTTATTATAGTTTGCATTTTAGTTATTGTCCTCTTTTGCATAATTTGGTTTTCTAAGAATGGCAACAATGTACTGTTTTTAAAGAATTATTTTTATAAAAGAAAAGATTTTTTTAAAAAAAATGTGTGAAAAGGCAACCTTATTGTTTTTATAAAACAATATGGCTGATTAAATAAAGTGAATTTTTTGTAGAGAATGTCTGAATATTTTGATTCGGAAAGAGTTTCGTAGTTTGAGATTCAAAATTGTGGTATTCTTTAAAAATAGAAAATAAATAATTGTTCCAAGATGTAAATGGTTCTAAATACATCTAGAACAGTTTCCGTAATTGACGTAGAAGTTTTTATTAATGCATTTTTTAAATATTTTGTAACACGATTTTTTCACATACATTATCAACTATCGATAAAAGTGTTAATATTTATCGATATTTTCTATATTTCCAGAGATTTTGCAAGAGTGGGAAAGTCATCATCTTCCTAGCTCAGCCAGCCAGTCTAGAGAAGATTCATTAGGAGGTAAGATCTTAGGATATAGGAAATTAGAAGGCGAATGTTTCTTATTCAGAAATAATTTTCCCAAACCTTTTAGAGTATTTTTAATAATTTAATTTAGAAAATGGAAAAAACAGAAATGTAAAACTTTCATTGTGGATGTCAATGAAAATGGATTGAGATTTTGATTTCTTATAATTAGATTTTTGTGGAAATTTAACAATAAAACAATCTGGATAGTTTAAAAAACGATAAAATATTGTAGTTCCTTAGAGTTTCAGCTAAAACACAAAATAAATTAATTCTTACTTTAAGACTTGAAGTTTAAGGTTCGATTAATGTATTTTATTATGGGTGTGTCAATAATTATTCACGATGCTTTTATAGACTTTATTTCTATGAAAGTAGACAACTTAAAATTCCATCGTTTTTCCTCGCTTTTCAGGCACTTGTTCCATCGTTCCACACAAGTTTTTTGACGCCCTCAAAAGTGTTTTCGGCTGAGAAGAGATAGATAGCCATGCATGCACCGTTTCATTCAGTTCTTGGTCCATGGTGAATGACTAATTTGCCCCTTAATCAGCAAAAGTCACTCGCAGGTGTAACGAACTCATGTTACGCATACAATAAATTGCTGTTGGCAATTGTAGTTGACAGTCTTCCTTCATGCGTAATACTTGTGTGACCCTTTTTGAATTTTTCAATCCATTCGTAAATAATCTTTTGAGGCAAATGGCCTCTCTCATATCGTTCTGAAAGTATTCGATAATTTCCACTCCATATACACCTTCAGATCATAAATTAAGATCTGATCACTGAATGCTGCTTTGGCGCGTTTCGAACACCATAGGTCGCTATTATAGTCACTTGTAGTAGCTGACGATCGTCTGGCTTCTTAATCCTCCAAGTGGTTTCGACAAGATATCTCGTCCATCAAGATCTTACCAAATTTGCTGACGACGATATATCTCGTCATCAAGATATTACTGACTTTTTCATGATGACAAGATCACAATCTAGTCAATTGTTTTCTAGTGACAAGATATCTTGTCCATCAAGATCTGGTCAGTTTTGCTTAATGACGAGATACCTCGTCGAGACAACCACCAGGAGGGTTAACCATCCAAGTGGTTTTGACGAGATATCTCGTCCATCAAGATCTGACCAATTTTGCTAATGTCAAGATATCTAGTCATTATCGAGTCATCAGTTATTAGTTATTAGTTAAGAAATGAATTTTTAGTTGATTTTTCAAATGTTAAATTCCTGAAAAAAATATTTTTTATGCTTTCTTGAAGAAAAATTGTAAAAACCTATTCCCTCTAGCAACTTGATTGAGGGTTAAAACCTGAAGAATAATATTAAAGGAATAATTTCCAACAGGGATTGTCTTTATGGACAAATTAGAATTTGAGGTATCACTTCAAAAACATGCTAATTAGCTATTTTATATCTAAATTAGATCAATAATTATTAGCTTAATCATTTTTTCACACTGAAATGATTTTAATCGTAAACAAATGACATACCGTAAAAATTGGATTTTTAGTCAGAATTTAAAAACAATCTTTGAGTGTATAAATACACTTTAAAGTAATTAAAATGAATGTAAAGCTATAGCTCAATGAGTCATTTGAATTATTTGCCAAGTTCTAGGCTTGGCTTCTACTTAAAAAAAGGGCCGTCGTGACTCAGTGGGTATGTCCACTGCGCTAGCAACCTTCGAGTTGTAGGTGGCGCAGGCTCGATTCCTGTCTGGTGCATTCCTCCCTTGGTGTATTTCTCTCTTCTATGTCAGTAAACCTTTCATTGTGTGTCTGTCTATTACTTGATATTGTATGTCTTGTGTCTGGCGCATCATGGCCAAATATGGTCCTTGCGCCATTAAACCCCAGCAAACCAACCATCTACGTAAAAAATTAATTGATGCAGGCCCCTTTCAGAAAAAATGTTTAAACTTGTAACAGCTGAGCAGATGTTACAAATTCAGCTAAGTTAACTATTTTTTTATTTATGTATACTTACTTGAATCAATACTCCAGTTTATAAAAAGTTCAAAACTAAAAAGCTTAAGCTGAAAATTTACAACAGCTTGCTTACATTTTTATGACTTAACGTCTTAATTTTAGTTGTTTGGTATTTTTTACAGTGTTTGTCACACTAAATGCTGATAGATGAACATAAGATCATTGTAAGTAATTACATATGATATGTTTTTAAGCTTCTAATTTTTTTATTTCAGTAATTGAATTTTAGATTTTTGATATTTTACCGTTTAATGAGTTTTTGTTTTCGGGCTTCATCATATTTCGATCGAATAAATAGAATTCTACATATAACATCAAACTGCCGATTAATCAAACTGCCCAATTGTGTACCCACCTTTGCATATTTAAAATTATCTGTATTGAAAATTTTCTTATTTTGCAAGTATTGAAGTAAAATACCCCTAAATCACCATGAAATAGCTTGGGTTTAAAGTTAACTCTAAAGATAATATACGACCCCTTGTTCAAATAAACGATATGTTTAGTTGGTTGTGGGTTTTGTGACTCAAGGGCCATATTTGGTCAAGCTGCACGAAGCACAAGACAAACAACATATACTAAAGACTACCGACGAACAGTTTTCAAGATAATCATCATAACATCTATTCAGAATAACCCTATGGTGTTGTAGCGTCTTCACACTATGTGGTGGGAAATCGTATAAATGAGTACTAATGGTTGTACTGCTTTCTGGATTATTTAATAACAAAGAAATATCTCCAGTTACATGAAATATGTACAGTACAGAAAACAAATTTGCCCGCAACGGGACTTAAAGGCGGTACCCTTTCTGGGACCTCTGAGAGACACTCCCAACACCGTTGAAGTTCTAGCGTCGTCTGCCTTCATCCTCCCCGGACTCGGGTCGGCAAAAGGCGGTGGGGGACGTCCTCTCGTCCCCCATTGGTCAAAGTTCTCCTCCTGGTGGATTTTTCTTTTTTTTCTCATGAGTTCCAGAATGTTCGGGCGCCGCCGAGACGAACTGTCCCCGAATTCCTTCAAAACCCTGGGAGCGTCGGCAGAGATGAAGGGGCTTCGGTTCCCATTCACCTTTTGTGCCCCGGCACCGAACCATGGCTGCTGGGCTGATCGGCGCCTCCATAGTCTGAAAAGGGGAGAGGAACACCTCCGGGAAAAGGAGTGTAAGATGCTTCGTCACAACTCCTCCCCCCATAAAGACGAAGTTTCCAAGGTAACCTGGAAACCTCGGCTAAACCTGAAAGTAAGCCCATCTTAAGATAGTCCCCTGAGAGGCATTCACCCGAATCCCCGGAATCCTCAACTCATACTAAACATTGAGTTTTAACCAAAATAACATGCTTCGGAAATACAAATTTGGGTTCCGAAACTAAATCTCAGTTGTGCGATCTAGTGACAAATCTTTACATACCAACTAACAAATATTTACATTACATAATTTTAACGAAAATAACACTTAAAAATACAAGTAAAAATAAAATTGATGATGTCTTGGTTTTGGACACCTTCCTAAATTTTCTGATTTCCAGCTCTACTGAGACCATCCGCGTTGCCATTTTTGCTCCCCGGCTTATGTCTTACCTCAAATCGGTACTGTTGTAGAAACAGGGCCCATCGAGTTAAACGACCATTCGTCCCAATCATTTTATTCAGGAAGGTCAGGGGGTCGTGGTCCGTCTCTATAACAAAAAGTTGACCGTCCAGATAGTAGTGGAGTTTCCTTACGCCATATACGATGGCTGCGAGCTCGCGTTCGACCACTGCGTAGTTTCGCTCTGCTCTCGAAAACTTCTTACTGAGATAAATTATGGGGTGCTCATCCTCCTCGATCTTTTGGGACAAAACAACACCCACACCGGAATCGCTGGCATCCGTTTGCATCGTAAACTCTCTCGAATAATCCGGAGCATACAAGACGGGCTTGGTTACTAAAGCATTCTTCAGTGCCTCGAAAGCCGCCTGACACTCCTCATTCCAATCTACCTTCTCTTTCCGGTTTTTCCCTTTCAATGCATTTGTTAAGGTGACCGCGATGACGCTGTAATTTTGGACGTACTTGGCATAATAGCCACTCAACCCTAAAAACGACCTAATTTGCGTCTTCGTTGTTGGGCTGGGGAATTCATGAATGGCCCTAATTTTTGCTTCACTAGGGGAGCGTTTGCCACTTCCCACTTCGTGACCCAAAAACCTAACATGGTCTTGCGCAAATTTGCACTTAGAAGGCTTTACAGTAAGCCGTGCCTCTAACAACCTATCCAATACCGAACTCACATCCTTAACGTGATCTTCGAATGTTTTTGAATAAATTGCAATGTCATCAATATAAGGAGATGCAATTCTCTCCAAACCTCCCAAAACCTGAGCCATTAGCTTGCAAAAATAAAAGGGAGCGTTCACCAGCCCAAACATCATCTTTTTGGGAATAAACGCTCCAAATGGCGTCACAAAAGCGGCGTACCTCTGCGCACTTTTTTTCAAAGGAATTTGAAAGTAACCTTTCGTTAAATCCATCACCGTTATATAAGGTGCGGCACTAACCCGCTCTACTACCTCTTCTATATTGGGGAGAGGAAACGACTGGATTCTGGTAATGGCATTCAATCGCCGGTAGTCCACACAAGGACGTGGTGGTTTTCCCTGACTTTCTACCAGAATCATGGGCGATGCGTAATCGGACTGCCCCACTTCTATCACCCCCAAATCCAAAAGTCTTGTAATCTCCTCCCTCAAAATTTCTGTTTGTCTAGGAGACATGCGGTAGGGCCTAGCTCTAACGGGCTCACTACTGGTAAGCTCGATATCCATCTCTAACAGGGGCGTAGAACCCGGGTCCGAGGAGAACACCTTGCTATGATTTCGCAACATGCACCCAAAACTCCCTATCTGTTCCACCGTTAACCTTTCCACCAAAGCGCTCTCTCTTATCATCTCCTGGAGATCAAATTGGGTAGGATCGGGTAAGGGGTAAGGTATTTCTGCCTCCTGCTCCACCTCTTCACTCTCCTCGTCCATTATCAAATTAACACATTCGGGTCGCTTGAAATAGGGCTTAATGAGGTTCACATGGTATATTGTGGATTTATCCCTTTTCTCTGGGAGGTCCACCAGATAATTTGTATCGGAGATTTTACTGGTCACAGTCCCTGGCCCTATCCAGTTGACTGCCATCTTGTTTAACTTCGACGTGGACAATACCAGCACCTGATCTCCAACCCTAAAAACCCGCGATACGGCATTCCTGTCATACCACAATTTTCGTTTGCTCTGCTTGTCGGTCATTTGTTCGGCCGCAAGCTCCATCCATTTTTTTAGCCTATTGGTTATTCCCAAAATATATTCGACTACATTTGGATCCGAGTTATCCGGCTCTAACCAATTTTCAAAAATCAAAGTCTGGGGGGTACGAAGATTCCGTCCGTGCACTAATTCTGCCGGGCTAAACCCCGTACTTTCGTGAGTAACAGTTCGAAGAGCAAACAAAGCCGCTGGCAAATTATGCTCCCAGTCCTCTCCCGTCTCCAAACACAACACTTTGAGAACCCTCTTAACCGAGGAATGAAATCTCTCAACAGGGTTGCTTTGGGGGTGGCACACTGAACTGTGAGTCACATGAATCCCGAATCTTTTAAAAAACTCTGATGATAAAACACTGGTGAAGGACCTTCCCAAGTCGCTTTGGACTTCTTTAGGAAATCCCATGCGTGAAAAAACCATAATTAGAGCGTTAATTACATTCGCCGACGTAATATCCGGAACGGGAATAGCTTCGGGATATTTAGAGGCTAAACAAATCGCTGTGATTATGTATTTATTTTGTTTTGTGCTCTCTGGAAGGGGACCCACCGCGTCAATATTTATTTTGGAGAAAATCTCCGAAATAACGGGAACCAGCTTCATAGGGGCCTTTCTCTTATCGTTGTTTTTGCCGACTTTCTGGCATTCTTGACAATTTTTTACCCAGGACTCTAACTCGGGGTAACACCGGGGCCAGTAAAATTGCCTTAAAACCCTATCCTTCGTTTAGGTCGCCCCCAAATGACCAGCTACATCCTCGTGGCACAATGCCATAATTTTCTCCCGATACTTTAAGGGAATGCATAACTGTACTCTTTTTTCTCCCCGCTTCGACTCCACCACACGCGTTAATTTTCCCTTCAATACCTGGAATTCCTCCCCTTTCTCGGAAAGTTCCCAACACGATTTCAAAGAATCGCAGTTCCTCTGTGCCGATTCGAACTCCCGGGACGATACTCCAGCCAAACTATTATTCTCCTGCATGGACAACTCCGGGGGAAAGGGTAGTTCTTCCTCCTCAGGGCTCTGTGACGAATTATGAATGGAAGCTCTCGTTTCATTTGCGCCTTCGACTACTTGAGCTCGCTGCTCTTCCCTCGCCCTACTTCGCGTAATGGCATTAATAGGGGTTGGGTTTTTCCTATTATCTTCTAAAAGTTGGGCAGTTTTGTTCCCTAATAAGTAGTAACCCTGATCCAAAGCATCCGATTTCACGGCGACCTTCGTTACAACTTTCCCGAAATCCCCTTCTAGCTCAACTCTCGCTAACGGCAGACACTTGCATTCGGGGTCTAAAGGTTGGCGTAACCAAATTACTTCACCCGTAAAATCCTCTGGATCAATCCAACTCCTCACGCATACATCAATGCCGCTTCCACTGTCACGCAAACAACTTCGTTCTATTCCATTTACAGATATAGTGCTGATGAAAGGTCTAAAACTCTCGCTTAACCCACTCAGATTATTCAACCCTTCTAATCTTTTTTTTGCTAACTGGGGACAGAGGGGCCTAATGTGACCTGGCTCATTGCACAAAAAACAGACTACTGGCTTTTTCCTATCAAAACCCTTATTTTCCGTGATTAAAGCATCTCCTTTTCCTCGCTCTTTCTCCCTGGGCTTTCCTTCCCCGTTTTTAAACTCGCGCCTGTCCTTCACGGAGGCATAGTCATTCCTTTCTTTACCAAAGGGACGTTTTTCCCATGTTCTGACTTCCTTCATTTTATAATTACGCCGGACGCTCTCGTAATGGTCAAGTTTAACCGCCAAATCCGACGCCTTTTTGAATTCTTCCCATTGATCTAGATAATGGTCTCGGGCTGCGGGCGACGCTCTCCTTCTAAGTTGCTCTACCAGCATTAACTCCTTAAGTGAATCAAAATCAGTCACCTCAACCGACTCCAGCCAATTGTCTAAATACCCTTTTAATTCAAACACAAGATCTGACCATGACGCCCCAACCTTTCTTCCATGTTCTTCGAATTTAATTCTCAGGTCTCCGGAGCTGAGTCTAAATCTCTTTAATAATACCTTTTTAACATGATAATAATCATCATTCCATTCCCTTGGTATTTTAACTATAATTTCAGAAACATCCGCAGGCAATAAAGGAATTAATTGGGACACCCACTTGTTTTCTGGCACACTTTCTTTGTTCGCTTGCCGCTCAAAAATCATGAAAAATAGGGCGATGTCCAACACCTTTGGATCAAATTTAGGCACTAAGTCCTTTAAATTTACGCGCCTAACAATTTCCTCAGCTGGCGTAGTAGTTGACGCCAAACTTGCGTTCCCAAATGAAGCATTAATTTTTAATTTCTCCAACTCATGTTCGCGCTCTGCTAAACTATCAAGACGTTCTTGTTCTGCTACTTTATCAAGACGTTCTTGTTCTAATTCATCCAAAATCCTATCCACAAAAGCTATTCCGGTCTCCTCATCATAATCCGGTGCACTCAATATGGACCGAATGATATTTTTAACAACATCTGAGCTAGATACGCTAACTTCAAATTCTGCCGCTAATAATAATAAGACCTGCTTTTTCTGATTTTTTAAATAAGCCATATTTTACCCTAAATGAATTAATATTACCTAAAGGGTACTCTCAACGATACACACTAAACTTCTACAATTTCTTACTAGATCAAAAATAAATTCTCTACTCCGAAAAAAAGTTGTCAACTAGATTTCAAAACTGAGTTCTTATCATCTACTAATCACAATGCACAATAATAAACCTTATTTTCTTAGATGTACAAATTCCCACACTAGGTATCACTCTGAAGTAAATTTAACTTTAACAAAATACACTGAAAACACAATTGCTAATGCCATTAAATTAAATTAAACACTAAAGTTTTACCCTACTTTCACTGAATATAAACTCTCTCGCTAACAATTTGGAAAACTACATAGAATTATGCCTCTCAAAAGAAAAATCTCCAAATAGGCCTACCTTTTCCCACATCAGAACATCAGGCTCCCTTGTCATCAATCTCGCAAGGTCGGGTCCAAGATTCCACTCCGTCGCTTTGCTCACGCTGGAGTTGACTGCGCTCCTTCAAACGTCTGGACGCGGCACACGCTGTAGTTGACTCGCTGATTTCAGAGGTCTGGAACAGCTCCTTTGAAGAGTTTAGCGCCCGTCTCACGCTGAAGTTGACTCGCTGATTTCAGAGATCTGGATCGGCTCCTTTGAAGAGTTAAACGCCCGGCTCACGCTGAAATCGACTGCTCTCCTTCAAACGTCTGGGACGCGGCTTACGCTGTAGTTGACTATAGAGTTCAGTACAGTAACGACGAACGGGTCCGCAGATTTGATTTAACGAAAATCCGCATCCGATAAGCTGCCACCAATAGAAATATAATTAATAGCTGTAGCGTCTTCACACTATGTGGTGGGAAATCGTATAAATGAGTACTAATGGTTGTACTGCTTTCTGGATTATTTAATAACAAAGAAATATCTCCAGTTACATGAAATATGTACAGTACAGAAAACAAATTTGCCCGCAACGGGACTTAAAGGCGGTACCCTTTCTGGGACCTCTGAGAGACACTCCCAACACCGTTGAAGTTCTAGCGTCGTCTGCCTTCATCCTCCCCGGACTCGGGTCGGCAAAAGGCGGTGGGGGACGTCCTCTCGTCCCCCATTGGTCAAAGTTCTCCTCCTGGTGGATTTTTCTTTTTTTTTCTCATGAGTTCCAGAATGTTCGGGCGCCGCCGAGACGAAGTCCCCGAATTCCTTCAAAACCCTGGGAGCGTCGGCAGAGATGAAGGGGCTTCGGTTCCCATTCACCTTTTGTGTCCCGGCACCGAACCATGGCTGCTGGGCTGATCGGCGCCTCCATAGTCTGAAAAGGGGAGAGGAACACCTCCGGGAAAAGGAGTGTAAGATGCTTCGTCACAGTGTGATTACGAAATTAAGTGTCCGTGAACATCGCTTCTTGTATCCGTTATGACGGTATTTCCCTCATTTTAGTACCTCAAAAGTATTGTATTTAGTATTGTGTAAATATATTGTATGTTCTGTATGTTTTAGCGATATACAAACCTATTTTAAGATTAGCTACG
Source organism: Meta bourneti (assembly GCA_933210815.1). NCBI lineage: Eukaryota > Metazoa > Arthropoda > Arachnida > Araneae > Tetragnathidae > Meta > Meta bourneti. The sequence goes on from OW119924.1 coordinate 32,263,468, forward strand.
TGCGAAAACCTGGATTTCAAGTTTTGTACACAAGTGTCAAAGAAGTAATAGTTTAATTAAAGTGTACAATGCTTAACACACGAAATATATTTCATTTTTATGCAAGTTTGTAATTTTAAATTTTTATTTTAAAAAAGCTATTTAGACCGCAATCTGAATACTTTTAGAATTTGAGATACGAAATCTGTTTTTGCATGATTTACAATTAGCTACTCAAATTAATACCATTATAGTCCAGGCTCTGGTGAGTTGTAATTTGAGTCACGTGGTTTTCAACAAAACTCGTTAAATTAAGGGGCAGAGGGAACGTAAACAATGCGTTTCCACAATTGGCTTCTTTAGCATGGTTTCTCGTGATAGCAATGGCTAGTGTTGACGAAATGAATAATCACCCCTGGCGGTCGCCATACAGGATTTTGCGCATGGCAGCCCTTTCTCCTGGCCAGCTTACCACCTTTCTACAAATGGACTTACCCAAGGTCATCTGCCATTTCACTGGAGCCGAACTTTTTCGATTTCCCTTCCAGAACTGCTTCATTTGGGAACCTTGATGTAAATGCAAATTTCCGTAGTATTTAACCTTCTTTTACGATTTAGAGTTTTTATCTGTTATTCTTGAAAACAAAGACAAAAAGTTGGGCAAGACAATATCTTAACGCAAAATCCAGATAAAATTCTAACCAACTTTAGTTAAACCGCCATCTCTATTTAAATAAATGGCGCTTACTTTGCGCATAAACTGTTATCTTAAAAGCCTTCACGCTCTTAACTTAAAAAAGACATTGCAAATTCCCATTAATTATGGCATTCGGTTTTAAAGTTGGAAGCCCTTAGAGGAAGTAGAGTTCTTCCCAGTTCGAGGGCTCTTAAAGGATTAGAAGAACTTAAAAAATATCCTGCTTGAAAGTTTATTCGAAATATTTCCAGAGTATTTTTCATGCAGAAATGTTTAAATACAAGAATTTTATTTGGTGGTAGCTTTATTTTAGTCCACAAAACCCTTTGTGATTTATTTTATCAACTTTTTCTTAAAGAATGGAATGAAACTTCAATTCTTTCATATTTCGAGTAAGCCTGTTCAATGCTTAAAATAGTTTATATATTGTACTAATTACGGTTTGTTCTACACATACTAAATAATGATAAAGGAAACAACTAAAACGATCAATGCAATGTAATGTATCATCTCAACAAGATGTAACTTTAACTCGCACGAGATAAGACTACCTTTTCTAAGTGTTGATCAGAAACGTATTACTAAGGATATAGTATCTATATATATAATAAATTCTCATAAAATCATAAAAACTCAATAAAAATTAGTTACCTCATAAAAATTGTAGATAGGTAGGTAATTAGGGTTTTATGGCGCAAGGTCCAAAAGCTGCGTCACGTAAAAATTGTAATTTTAAAATCGTAGTCATATTAGTTACAGCAATATTAACACATTATGTATGAATTTCGCATTTTATTTAACCTTCCTGGTGGTTGTCTCGACGTGGTACCTCTCGCCATTATCAAACTGACAAGATTTGAAGGTCGAGATATCTTGTCATTAAGAAAAACTGACCAGATTTTGATGGGCGAGACATCTCGTCATTAGAAAAACTGACCAGATCTTGATGGACGAGATATCCCGTCATTAGAACAAAACTGACCAGATCTTGATCTCGTCATCATAAAAAAATCTGCAATAACCTTTATAACGAGATATCTCGTCATTAACAAAATTGGTCAGATTTTGATGGCCGAGATATCTCTTCGAAACAACTTGGGGTTAGAAGGTACAATAGCTTCATACAGCAGGAGCTCATGTTATTTTAGAGCGCAATGTAATAACATTTCATGTTGTTTTAGTACTCTTGGTCCACATAAAACTGTTCAAAACATTTGGCTTCTTATTGCGACCGATCTTTTTATTTGTCGTTCATCTTGTTTTGTTATTCGGCTTATCTCCCTTTGGCAGTTTTTCTGCAGCGTGTTTTACTAGTAGTAGAGATTTTTCTCTTCCCCTGTTTGGCTGATGTCTCACATGAGACTCTTATTTTACTTGAATCCACGATATTTCATGATGTAGGATTTTATTTGCGTCTGCGTTGTGACTTTTGCTCGAAACGAAGATTTAGAAAGAACCATTTTATCAGCCTTTCATTAATATTGAACCCCATTTTTAAATTGTTTGGGGCGTTGTGCCCACTTTAATATTTACACCATATTTTATCTATTATTATTATAGTACGCTATCTATTTTATTATAGTACGCATTAATTCCTTCTCAAAAACTTACGAACTTATGTCAAGTACTGACGCAAGAAATTCTAACTAAATATTGGATTTTCATAAGTGACTCTTTTGGTATATTCCCTCGTATTATTTTAACTATAATTTTAAAATATCTTTACAAACAAATATATCATTATTTATTCAAGACCACGGTAGAAGGTTGGAAGAGTAACGAATTAGCAGACAGAGGGTTGCGAGTTCGAATTCAACCAAAGACCATCGTGTGCAAAGGAGGCTGGTGCAATCTAATCTGCATTAAATCTGTCGTGGCCTCAAATGTCCTCACGCTGACTTGGTGTGGAAGTTTGGAGAGCGGGTTTCCAGCTCGGGTGTGACCTCGTCATCTGACCATAGTTCAGAATTACGTGGTATTTTCCTCGGATCTTTCCTTTCAGGTTTGATCCCGGACCGTAGCCCGTTGTGTTGCTCCAGTGCGACGTTAATTAAAATGCCTAACTATCTCATTCTTTATTCTTGTATCATGTAATCAAACTTCCTTAAATACGAATCGAATTTTCTTAACAAGTATACTGTGTTTCAATACTTCTGATATAAACTTTACCAGAAACACAAAAGAACCTTATTAAGAATACGAACTGTTCATTTCAGAACATAGTAAATTGATTCATGCAAAACAAACTCACCACAAACGGCCTTTTATACACTTTTTCACAATAATCATTTCTATTAAACTTGGTGAAGTAGCAGCTAAAATTTCTATTTCATTAACCATTGAATATATTTGAACAAATTTTACGCTATTGGTATTAAGATGGCGGTACTATAAAGCATCTGTCGCATGGTTAACCGAAAAAACCGTTACACAATTAGTCTAGGAATTTTTAAAATGTGGTTACGTGGTAAAATCACTTCACTTAAAAGGGTTTTGTCGCGAAAAGGTACTATCAATGTCACACCATTCCCATATATTTACAAGTATTTACTTCATTTTTCACGCCCTTGTATGCTAAAAAAATGAATCCATCATATTTTGACGATACTGGTCTAACTCGTTATACCTTAACGTTAGAATTTCGAAAGTAGTATAAATCTTGTTGGGACATCACGGCTAATAATCTTTTTGCCTTTTATCCTGTTTAAATTCCCATTTTAACTTTCGTCTATATATTCCACAATACGATTTGATTCATTCGTGTTCATAGTTTATACTAATATAATATGACTAAGCTTTCATTCATAATTAAATATCGTTTTCCCAATATTATTAATCCTCCTTTAAAGTTCCTTAGTATCCGATTAATATCGTTTTCTGAAAACAGTCTCTGCTTTCAATCAATTCTAGGCTAACTGGATTAGACTCTAGTATAAATAGGCTAACCAAACCATAAATTCCTTAGCTATATCTTGGTGTGTGTTTATTACTTGACGTTGTATGTCTTTTGTTTGGCTCAGAATTGCCAAATATGGCCCTCTCGCCATAAAATTCAAACCCAAAGCAAACCTTAGCTAGATAAGGCCTACTTATCTTATTTAATTTAACCTTTCCTGACTTATAAGAGAGGCGTGGTGGTCCGGTTGGAAGAGTAGCGGACTATCAACCGGAGGGTTGTGAGTTCGAAACGCGACACAACCAAAAACCGTCGTGTACGTACGGGCTGGTACATATTAAATCTGCCGTGGCCTTAAATGTTCTCATGTTGGTGGGGTGTTGAGGTTTGGGGAGTCGGGTGCCAGCTCAGGTGTTGATTCATCATCTGACCGTGGTTCAAAATTACGAGGTATTGTTCTCGGACTATTTCCTGAGGGATTTATCCCTGGCCGTCGCCAATAGCCCGTTGTGTTGCTCCAATTTGACTTTAATCAACTACCTATCTGTATCGTGTGAGTGTATGTCTATTACTTAACGTTGCATGCCTTGTGTTTGGTGCAGCATTTCCAAATATGCCCTTGCGAAATAAAACTCAAACCCAAATCATACCTTAGGTAGAAAAAGCCTGCTATATCATATAATTTATCTTTACTTAGTTTATAAAAAGTATTCTGAAAACAGATTGCATATACAGTGATATAAATTTGCATTGAACTATAGGGCAAATGATGAGTTTTAATAAAGCAATGTTTCGTGTCTTACACGTTCCTCAAGTTTGGAAACATCTGAACATCTGGAAACATTTCACAATAATGTTATATTCCTGAGAAAACTATTTCGTTATTCCTCATGTTCCAGGAACGCAATCTTTAAGGAAAGCGGATGACTGAGCTTTCAAGCTCCGATCTGTCCATCTGTACCCAAGTCCTTTATTGCTTTCAGGATCGGGAAATGCTTCTTTGCTATTTGTTCTCTTGTTCCTTCCGGTGCTTCCTTTTATCCTTTTATATGACATATACTCTTCGTACGGTTTCTACAAAAAGCAAAATTGCCTATGGTGTAAATCCATTTCCATTCATTCTTGTGTTGTGTGTATGTGTTATTCTTGGGGAAATATCCCCTTTCTGGAATTTCGTTTCGATTTGGAACTGTCCAGTATGAATCCTTTAAATTTCATTGTGAGTCCTGGTGATGTGTCTTTGTTAAAAGTATTCTACAGAATTCTCTCTCTGGCCTAGTTCGAGGGCTGCGGTAGCCCAGTTGGTAGAGTAAAGGATTAGCGACCGGAGGGTTGCGAGTTTGAGACTCGGTGCAACCAAAGACCGCCGAGTACGTGGGGTGCACGTTAACGGTGCACGTTAAATCTGTCGTGGCGTCATGCTGTCATGTTGGAGTGGGATGGAAGTTTGGAGGGTGGGGTGCCAGCTCAGGTTTTGACCTCGTCATCTGACCGTGGTTCGAAATGACGAGGTGTTGTCCTCGGATCTTTCCAATAGCCCGTTGTGTTACTTCAGTGTGACATCAATTCAACTCCTACTTACTTGACATAATTCGAAGTAAGTCATGTTTCGCATGATTTTAAAGTATTTTATTGGCTTCCGTAGTGTGCTAGCTTGGGCCTTAATTTCAACAGGCTCTGGATTCAAATCCCGATCTGGGCATGAATTTTTGTTGGTTGGGTTGGTTTTTATGGGCGCAATGGCCGTATTTGGCCACGCTGTGCCAAACAACAATCACATTAATGGACATACCACACAAAGGAAGTTTTACTGACACTAGAAATACACCCAAGAAGGAATGAAACCTGCGCTGCCTACAACTCGCAGGTTGCTAGCACAGTAGACAAGCTTACTAAGACATGGTGACCCTATGGATTCACCATTTATTAGATCTTATATGTGGTTTTTTAGTAACTTGAAGGGGGATAAATTACTGAATTACTGGGGAAGAAAAAATACTTCCGGCTTGGAACTAATTTGATAAACGCCATTTCGATGATGTTTGACGTTAATTTTTAATATTAACGACGTATTGAAACTGCATTCGAATAGAATTAGTTACGCCATTTGTTACGAATAAAGTTACTAATACATTAGTTGTATTTAGAACTTAACAAAAAGCTTTCATAAATGCCAATAACATTTTTGTGTTTGTTCTTCCATTTAACCATCACATCGTTCGCGAATATTACGTTAGTTTTAGTTAAGACTAATCAGATGATGAAACCACCCGGCAGGCGAAAGTATGTATATGGTCTAAGGGTCACTTTATTACTAGTTTTGGTCACAATCCTGAGCACATAAAAAGGTAACCATTGCTTTCTCTACTCTCATAATATATTTTCTCTAGGGATCTAGCTAATTAGCTAGACCATAAGGAATAAGTAACAACAAATTTCTTCTACCAAATGGCACATTATGTATCATTCTTCTAGAAACGAAAGACTATATCGTCGACTTAGAACCGAAACTCATTAACTAACAAAACTATTTTTTTACTATACAGTTGTTTAAAAACTAATAGTTTTAAGTCAGAAATAAAAATTTTATAAGCATTTTGATAGTATATCTTTTAAACTGGTTATAGCATGGCTATATTTCTTGTCATCATAAAAATAAGCATCTAATGTCTCAAAGAAATGTCAGTTGGTGAATTTCTGCTTCAAACCGCCGATATAAGTAGGTCTATATCGTCCTTTCTATATTCCTCCGATTCTTAAGAGAATATCGTTTTAGATATGTAGATAGATGAATTAACGTCACACTAGTACAACACAGCGGGCAATTGGCGACGCTCCGGGTCAATCCCGAAGGGATAGATTCAACACCTCGTAATTTTGAACCACGGCCAGATGACGAGGTCAATACCCCACCCTCCAAATATCCGTACCAAGCGAACGAGAGGACATTACATGCCATGACAGATTTAACGTGCATCAGCCCCCCCCCCACGTTCACGACGGTTTTTGGTAGGATCAAGTTTCGAACTCTCAATCCTCCTGTTGCTAATCCACTACTCTTCCAAACGGGTTACTCTATTAGAAAATCGCCGAAAAATGAAACAATTTTGATCAAATGTTCCGAAGCTCTTGGATGATTACGACTTTGATTGATCGGGACATTACAGCAAACTTTCCCCTCTTCTACGGGGCTTTCCCTTCCGGGCTATCGAATTCCGAGACCTGGAGCCGCCCCATGTTTGTTTTGACAACATCTCTTTCCTTTATCTGTTGTTAACTCACTTTCCATGCGGCAAGTGAAATACGGAGCTTGGAATAAAATCACGTCCACCTTCTAAACAAACTTTTAAAATTGACGTAATGAAGAGTGATCGTGTTTCAGAAATAGAAGCATTCGTTTCGTGTGGAATTCGTGTTGAGATGACGTTGGCTTTGACTGCTTGTCTTACCAATTGAAGGATAGAGAAAGAGAATATCTGTCTTCATGTAAAGGAAACAGAACTTAGTGTATTTTTTGTTGTCACGAAAATCCTACAACTTCTTTGCAGGTAGTTGAATTAACGTCACAGTGGAGTAGCATAACGGTCGGGGATCAATCCTGAGTGGAAAAGTCTTGTAATTTTGATAACATGAACATTTCGTAATTTTGTACCACGGTCAAATGACGAGATCGAAACCTCAGCTGGCACTCCACTCTACAAACTTCCACACCACGCCAACGAGAGGACATTTGAGACTGCGACATATTTAACATGCACCAGCCCTCGCGTAAACGGCGATCTTTGATTGGATCGAGTTTCGAACTCGCAATCCGATTGCTTATCCGCTACTCTTCCAACCGGGCTACCGCAACTTCTTTTCAGTCCTTGAAAAATAGTATCGAAATTTTACGTCAACCCAGTACTACGTGAATAAGAGCATTTTTCTGCAAAGCTAAAGTATAGAGGGCGTTAGTGTTTTGTGGGGTACGGACTTCCTGTTTTAGTCCGGAAATGACGCATTTGGTATGTAACTCCATTTCAGTTTCAGCCTGTAGCTTATAGCATTTATCATACTTTTGTTTGAGGTCTTTTCTTTTATTTAACTAAGAACGTGGCGAATGCATTAAAACAAAGTAATCACTGACATTATGGTTAAGACTTTAAGAAACCGATTTATTTTAAGAGATGATATATAGAGTCAGTATGAACGTGAATTACCACTAGTGGACCCGAGGTGAGACATCCTGTTTTAAAGTCAGAGGAGAGAAAAGTATGTGAGAAGCGGCAAGCAGATCGCTTGAAAGGTGCACAATCAGCTAATTGAGGATTTTATTCACAGATTTCATTGAATTAGAGTCGGAACCTAGGAACTAGAGCATGGGATGCAATGAAAATTACATCTTGATAAACGAGTCTGGCGTATTAGAACGCCTATTTCACGATCTCTTCTATAAACCAGGAAAGCAATATATATATATATATATATATATATATATATATATATATATATATATATATATATATATATATATATATATATATATATATTGCTTTGCTGGTTAAGTATAGATGAGTCACGTTTTCTTTAAGAGAATTCTAAAAATGTTCTCTCCCGTTCAATCGAACAAGATATGCAAGTCTTCCTCATCAAGGCAAATAAGGCACTTGCTGGAATCAGCCAGGTGAAAACGATTCAAGTATGCCTTAGTTTCAATGTGGCCTATTCTGGCTTTAGCAGAAAAAGTATCAAATGCTCTAGGGACTTTTTTGAAGTAATGGAGGTCATTAGACTCACTCCTCTGGAATTGGAAACGATGGCGATTCATTCCAGTGTTTCTCCATAAAGTACACCAAAGTGATTGAACCTCTCCCCTGCCCCTACCCAGACACCTAGAGTATAAATATATATGAATATAAATAGCGTTCACAAAAGTGACTGAAAAAGTGTCGAAGGGAATTAATGCCAAATGTCTCCAAACGGCGATAAATCGAATTTTAAGGTAGCTAAATTGTAAAGTTCTCGACCTGAAGTGTCTTCTCTTAGGTAGTTTGTTTATGTTTACACTGAAAAACTTTTATAGTTGAACTGCGTATAGCGCAGTGGCGTCCATTTTGCTTAGATAATTAAAATTTTGGGGTTGTTTGGATTGGGTTTTATGGCGTAAGGCCTATATTAAGCCAAGCTGTGCCAAACAATGTGAAGTAAACGAATATGCACACATGGAATGTTTTTTACTGAAAGAGAAATACAACCAGAGAGGAATTGAATCCGCGCCCCAAGAAATCACAGATTGCTAACGCAGTGGTCAAATCCACTGAGCCACGGCGACCCCCTATAATATTTGGGAGGTGTCTCTAGTATAATTTAAGCACCTTCTCAATTATGAATAATATACAGGATGCATCTATGAAACTACCGTCATTCCATTTAAAAATGCTTCAAAATAGCAATTCGAAATTCTATTAACCTCTTAGAGCTACCCATCTTTAACATGCATGGAAGAAGGAATGCAAAAACTAGATTTTTAAATTCAGTTTATGGAAATGTGTCTCTTGCTACTTTCTCCCAAATAGCTCTTGTGGGAACGTAAATGGATTAAGAAATCCCTGCTAATGCCAAACTCAATTAATGAAAGCAACCACGTACCTTTTTTAAATTTTGCCAAGGAAATATTTAGCGAAAGCAATCGGAATACATGACAGTCTTTCATTAAGAAAATTTCCATCTACCCAGAGAAAAAATAGCATAAAACAAATGAATACTTAAGGAAATTTCAATTACCACTCTAAGCTGCTTCATACATTTCTTTTCGTGGTAAGAACTGGCTCTGAATCTTTAAATCCTAAATGCGATTTCGCTGTGCATTGAATAAACACGATTAACTGACGCCTGCTCAACTTATCCCAGTGAAAAGTTAATTAGCGAGGTCTACCGATTCATTAAACCACTAATCTCTTCAAGAGGTGAACTGTTTCTTTTATTTTCAGTTCGTTCCCACTGTTTTTAAGTAAAAAAGGGTTTTAGGAAGAAAGCAAATGGATTCCAGCACGGGATGTTCAAATTTAGGGTTCACTGGGTTAACAAGAAGCACGTAGCTCTGTTATTTGTTTTGTAACAATAAAAAGGGAGGTGAGAAAGAAAAGGTTCGAACGTAATTTTTACGAAATGATGTCGTTACATGCCACAGTTTTGCCGCGAAGTAGTTGCTTCCATTTGGTAAGGGTGGAATACATTGCTTCTAGGGAGTATTTTTTTATGAAAACCTTTAAAAAAATTTCTTGTTATTGGGGCTGCGTAAAAACGGGTCCGTAAATTGAGAAATTATTTTGCCTGCCTCTCTGTTTTATACATATCTTGATTCTGGCTCTATCTCGCATAGAATTTCTTTAAAGCACGTTTCTTTCTTTTCTTTCTTTCGGAAGCACTTATTTTCTCTTTCTCAACTTCTATTTGTTATCGCTATATATATCTTACTTATTCTAATACTTATTCTTATTTTCTTTGTCTTAGTATATATCTCTTTACCTTAATATATATATATATATATATATATATATATATATATATGTAGGGTTTGTTTCGTGTGATTCCACAAAGAGAAACAGTCAGTGAAAATGACAATCACTGTTTATTTGGACGGACACAACACAACGAAGAGACATAAAATACAAAAACATTGAGAAAAAGAAAACACAGCGCAGCTTTACGTCTGCACACACGAACGTTCCCTCCAGAAAAAAGTCTCCCTTCCCGCGCAGCATCGCGTTACATCATAAGTATGATGTCATGGGAGTATCGTGCTGCCATCTGGAGTCCATTTACAACAATCCTACAGATTCGGCCATCCTGCTAGTCACTGGCCTCAGGGACATTCATAAGAAAAGAACATAAAATTACTATTTAGAATATAAAATAAGAACACTGTTACAACAAATAAAACTACTCCACTTAATTTTGATCACATTATTTCGCATCATTTAACAAAAGAAAACGAGTATAAAATTAATACAATATGAGAATACGTATAAATCAAAAATAAATCATAAGTATAAAGCGTCACATTTTCGAAAAATATTTCATCAGAGGTAGTGGTAAATTTGGGACCTGAATGTTCACCAACCCTCTCAACCTCATATCTGTCTTTGGCTTTCACATTCGTCACCCTGTATGGACCTAAAAACTTAAGTCTCAGTTTGAGACCAGAACCAAACTGCGTCCTCTGAATGGACACTAAATCGCCAACTCAGGCGCTTTCTTTCTTTTCTTGTTGTAGGTTCTTCTATTTTCGGTTTGAATTTTTTGGATGTTTTGTTTTGCATCTTGTCTGTTACAATTTCTTTCATCTTGGAATTGTTCTATCATTTCTTCTACGAGGAGATCTCTGAGAATGATGTCTTCCTTGTTTCTTATTTTCACCCCAGTTAAAAGTTCAAATGGTGTCCACTTCGTACTTCGACTCATTGTACCATTAAGAACTTTTTGTAATTTATCCACATATTTAAACCATTTTGTCGCGTCATCAAGTGTTAACTTGGTGAGGACTGGTATAAGAGTACGGTGGATCCTCTCAACTTGCCCGTTTCCACGAGGTACTCCTGTGGCGATTTGTAAGTGTTGAATTCCCTCGTCAGCGCAATAGTCGGCAAAAGCTTTTGATGTAAATGCTGAGCCTCTATCGGTTATGATCCTCAAGGGATTTCCAAAAGTTTGTTGTTGTAATCGAATTTTTTCCAATGCATCCTCTGCAGAAACTGATTTGACTGGATATAACCAGGTAAATTTTGTAAAGGCGTCAACAATGGTCAGAATGTGTTGGTACTTTTTGTTTGTTGACGGCAATGGACCGGTAAAATCAACGTGATAAGTACCTAAGGGTATATCTTCCTTTTCAATGGGATTCAGAAACCCCTCCTTTTTTCCACATTTCTTATTGGCCAAAATGCACGGTACACAGTTGATGATTACTTTTTGAGTTAATTTATTTAAGTTAGAAATGAAGAATTCTTGCTTTACCACATCTTCTGTTTTAGTTGCTGAAAAATGGCCCTTTTCGTGAGCTAATTTAATTATTTCGGTTTGCATATCTCTGGGCACTACTATAAGTTCGCGACCATTTACAAATTTGTAGAGAATGTCATTTCGTACAAAATACTCCTGAGACTCGTTATTAGGCAGGAGTGTTTTAAGGGCACAAATATGTTCATCTGCCAACTGTGCATTCTTCAGTTGAGCAGTCAAAGTGTCATTTCCTACAATCATGACTGGATGTCTACTTAAGGCATCGACATGCTGCATTCTTTGGCCGGGTCTATGTACAATTTCATAGTCAAACTCCTCTAATAAAAGGGCCCATCTTGCAATTCGTGTTACAAGATCCTTTTTGTCCATTGTTTTTCTGGAAGACCGAGCAATCGGTTACAATTTTGAAATGGTTGCCCAACAGGTAAACACGGAATTTTTTTAAGGCTTCGACAATGGCTAGGACCTCCAGTTCATAACTGCTATACTTTTCTTCGGCTATGTTTGTTTTCTTTGACATGTAATGAACAGGGTGTAGTTTTCCATCTTCACAGTCTTGCAGGAGCATGGCACCATAGCCATGTTTGCTCGCATCTGTATACAGTTCCGTTTTCCTTCCTTGTTTAAAAATACCTAATACTGGACCTTCTGTTAGTAAGTTCTTAAGTTTCTCAAATGCCTCCTTTTGTTCAGGACCAAAAGCAAATGAACTATTTTTTCTGAGCAAATCACTAAGCGGTTTAGCAATTGTAGAGTATCGTGAAATAAATTTCCTGAAGTAACCCGTTAGTCCTAAAAAGCTTTGTACATGCTTCATGTTTGTTGGGACAGGAAACTTCGTAACCGCCATAGTTTTCGTAGGTGATGGACGGATAGTGCCATTTTGAACTATGTGACCGAGAAACTCCACTTTCTTTTTCAGGAACTGGCACTTGGTCATTTTCAACTCGAGTCCATACTTGGATGCAACTTCAAATACAGTTTTTAACTTATCTAAACCTTCCTTTTCATTTTTCGATGGTATGATAATGTCGTCCATATAAATTATCACGAAACCTTTGTTCATAAGATCTCGGAAAATACTATAAACATATCTTTGAAAAACACTAGGGCTAGTACTCAATCCGAAAGGGACTTTAGTGAATTCAAATTGTCCGTCTGGAACAACAAATGAAGTGTATTTTCGACTTTCTTCCTCAACATTAACATGGAAAAATCCGTTCTTCAAGTCTAAAGTAGTATACACTCTAGCATCTTCCAACTTGTCTAATACATCGTCTATCAAGGGAAGGGGAAATCTGTCTTTAACTAATTTTCTATTTAGCTTCCTATAGTCTATGCACAATCTGATTGTGTTGTCTTTCTTTTTTACTAATACTATTGGACTAGCATAATCCGAATTACTAGTCCTAATTATTCCTTGTTCCAACCATTCTTGGATCTGTCTATCAACTTCTTGTTTCTCAGGAAAAGACAGACGACGAGCTCTTTGGTAAATCGGCACAGCATCATTTAGAATAATTCTCATGGAGACATCAGTTGTTTCTGTCTTTTCCGGTTTATACGATGACGTTATCTGTTTTAATTCCGCTTTTATTTGTACGTCATTAATGTGGCTAAGATCAATTTGATCTTCCTGGTTTACTTGGGTTATTTGCATGAGCCACATCTTTTCTTCATAGTTATTAAATTCAACACCACTGCTGGTAAAGTTTAATGAAGCTTGTCCCAAAATATCTGCTCCAATTACTGCTTGGTAACTCAACTGTGGTGCAGGTACTACATGCCATGTTAAAGAAAAATGATATCCATCTATTTTAACTTCATGCTCAAAGGATCCTTTCGTCCAAACCTGTGATCCTCCAATACCAGACAAAAGCAAGGGTGTGTTTGACAGCTTGGGAAGGTCGATTGTCTGTTTGTAAACATCTTCGCGCATGAGGCATACTGAACTACCTGTATCGACGAGTGCAACAACAGTCAAATTGTTCAAACAGATCTCTTTGGTGTGAACCTTTCCGTCTACCACATTGTTAGACGTTTGTGTAATATGGGTTTCTGATGTCCTTTCTTTCTCATCGGGTTTGTGCACTGAATGCAGACCACTGCCATTTCTCATAAATCGATGACTTGGTGTTTGTTTTGGATACCTCTGGTTCTCATTGTTATTCCATTTCTTGAAATGGAAATGCATTTGATTAGGAGTTGTTCGTGGTCGTCCACGTCCAAACTGTGCATTCCTCGGAAAGTTTTTCTCTTTTTGAAATTCGCTTGGTTGCTTCTTGTAATTTACTCGCACTTTTTCATACTCATCTAGTTTTTCAGTTAACTGGATTGGTGATATCATCTTTGCCCAATCATCTATGAAATGTTCTCGAACTTCCACTGGAACCTTTCTTTTTAATTGATCCACTATCATGAGATCTTTGAGTTTTTCAAAAGTTGTTACTTCTAAACTCATCAACCACTCGTCTAAATAATTCTTTATTTCGTAGTAGAAATCTCGCCATGTATTTTCAGGTTTCTTTTGATGCTTCACAAATAATTGTCTAAAGTTTTCTGGTCCTAACTTAAATCTCTTCAAGAGCAACGATTTTATGTATTCGTAATCAGTTGCTTGTTCATCCGATTCTCGTGCAATTAGGCCGACTATCTCTGATGGGAGTCCGCTGACTAAGTGGGTTACCCAATACTCTGTCGGTATTTGCATTATTTTGACCTGGCGTTCAAACATAACCAGATATAAACTAATATCATTGTCTTTTGCATCAAACTTTGGTATTATTTTTTGAACGTCAAATTTTGGATTGTTTAATTTACCCATAACTTCATTATTACCGGTCGATAAATTTGAAGACATTTCGAATCGTTTCATCTCTAATTCGTCTTTTCTTCTTCTTTCTTCCATTTCATCCCGTCTTTTCCTTTCTTCTACTTCATCTTGTCTTTTCCTTTCTTCCACTTCATCTTGTCTTTTCCTCTCTTCTGCTGCCTTGTCTTCTTCTGCTTTTCGTGATTCTGCGATATTATCTAACAAATTTTTCACGAAGACTTCATCATAATGTGAACTACTAGTTATGAGTTCTTTGAGTTCTATTACTTTCATTTCCTGCTTAACGGTTTCACCCATTTCATCTGCAAGCAGTTGCAAATCTACTTTTTTGTATTTTGCAAGGAAAGCCATTATGGTCAATCTTAAATCCAATGTCCCAACACAATCGTAATTTAAAAATTTCTCACAATTCTTAATATACCACTCAATTGTAAATTAATACATATATTAACACATTTTTGCTCCTAAGCGTTAATATGCATCTTAAAATTAATTAAATGAACTTAACAGGTATAACATGTAGCACATAACCTTTGACGCTAATATGGTATTTAAGTACAAGCATAAACAAACATCATTCAAATACGTTGTTATAGCATAATAAAATAAAATAAACGAAATACTAGGTAACAACACAATCACATCTAAGAAAAATATGCTTCAACTTTCAAATTATAAAAACAAAACAAACGTATCAAACTATTACGCATTCTCTATCAAAGAATCACTAAGGGAAAAAAATTACTGCAGGTGGTATTTCCAACAAAAAAAAAGATCAAAATATCACTTATGTTAAAAAAAAAAGATTTTCCTTTTCGTCACCTGATTTTTTTTTCTTTTCTCTGTTCGTTTAAAAAACGGAAATGCAGAGAAGCCATAGAAACAATTTTTTGTGTGTGTGTTGCAGTACTTTCGATTTAAACTTTCATGAAATGAAATATTTGTACCAGTTTCTTTTTCGAAACTTAAAAGAACACACTTGAAGGAAATAATGTTACTCTTCAATAGTAGCACATAGAAATTAATGCATAATAACAAATTAAGTTAAATATGTTGATAATAGTTTTTGCTTATCTGCGTTCTTGACGACGAGGGCAGGGAGCCTCCAATAAGCGACGAGGGTAGGATTCCTTCAACACAGGACAAGGGTAGGACGCTTTAACACGGACGAGGACAGGATTCCTCCACAGACGAGGACAGGATTCCTCCACAGGCACGAGGACAGGATTTCCTCTAACGGGCACGAGGACAGGACTCCTCCAACAGGCACGAGGACAGGACTCTTCCAACAGGCACGAGGACAGGACTCCACCAACAGGCACGAGGACAGGATTCCTCTAACAGGTACGAGGACAGAACTCCTCCAACAGGCACGAGGGCAGCATTCCTCTAACAGGGACGAGGACAGGATTCCTCACGCACATCAGTCGAAAAACTGGAAGAGTTAAAGTGTCATGGCGACACTCCGAAATATCCGATGGGTCTGGATGACACCGCAAAACAGAACCAGGGTGTGGTTCAAGCACTGTGCTTTCTGTTTCGGCTGTTCTCTTTATCCAAAGGCCGAGCCCCCATATTCTGTAGGGTTTGTTTCGTGTGATTCCACAAAGAGAAACAGTCAGTGAAAATGACAATCACTGTTTATTTGGACGGACACAACACAACGAAGAGACATAAAATACAAAAACATTGAGAAAAAGAAAACACAGCGCAGCTTTACGTCTGCACACACGAACGTTCCCTCCAGAAAAAAGTCTCCCTTCCCGCGCAGCATATATATATATATATATATATACACAAACATATATTTATATATGTCTTATCTTTCTATATTTTACAATATTTTCCCCTTTTTTGCAGCTCCTAACTTTCTTTTACTATTCATTTGAGTTATTTTTATTTTTTCAATATATGATCCTCGTGTTCTAACGCCTATATGTTTATTTGTCTCATTTTTTTCTCTTTCCTGTCATGTTTTAATTAGGATTCTTTTCAAAAGAAAATTCTAATAAACGCGAGGTTGGTTGATTGGTTGGTTAGGTTTTTATGGCAAAAGGGCCATATTTGGCCATGCTCCGCCAGACAACATCAAGTAATGGACGTACACACAGGGAAAGTTTTACTGACACAGAAAAGAGAAATACATCCAGGGGAGTAATCGATCCTGACAGGAATCAGACCTGCGCCGCCTACAACTCGCAGGTCGTTAGCGCAGTGGGCCACGACAATAAACACAAGGAAAAGTAAAGTGCTGAAAATATCCTTCCTCAAAAAAGGTCTTCTATCGTATTTGCTTGCAAAAGCAATTGTTTCAAATATATTTATGCGAAAACATGTGTCCTTTAATTTACTAACAAGATAAACACTTCTTGGAAAACATAATTAACTAACATTTCGCACAATTTTTTCATGATTTATGAACTTTAAGTAGTGCCTAAAATGTTCTTTTGTCCACTGTGCCATCGGGGTGCAGTTTTGCAATCAATATAGTTTTATTTCATAATCAACTGTTATGCAATAAAAAAAATGTTGCACTATATCTCTTATCCATTTTCTAACAAAGCGCTATTTTATGGAACATCTCATCTGGTTTTAAAAGATACAAATACAGCTCACTTAACTATATCCTGTGAAAATCATCAATATTTAACTAAACCAAATATTTAAAGTTATTGAGATAAATATTAGAGAATTCATGACTAAGAACATTTCTCATAACAAAAAGTACCATAGTATAATTCTAATAAACTATCCATTCAAGGGAAAATGCATGAATTCTGTGTATAATCTTTCAAGCAAACTTAATATAAACTGCACATTCCCGACATAAACGCAAAAACGTTTTACAAAACGCTTCAAAATTCATGAAGTGTCACGAATAATTGAATTAAAGGAATATGGGTGGCAACAATCTAACTCAATAACTGTAGTTATTCAGCTGTTCATGTCTTTTATTCGTGAAATCCTTATTTTTATAACCAGTTTTATTTTTTATTTCTTTAAGAGAGAAAAGCATAGATATTTTTATCATTTATTGAAATGAATGACTTATCCCTATTCAATAGATAGGGAATTCCATGCATTACCATTGATAAATTACTATAATAGTAAGAATATTAAACCTTATCAAGAAAATTAGTTTCAAAATAAATGCTTCTCCCAGGAATGAAAAATATTTCCCGTTTTTAGAGCTTATGCTCGTTCCTAATGCATATGAAGGACAAAACGCGAAAATCTTTTTTCCTTTTATAATACTAAAATGGCGACTTTAACGATTTGCGAAAACTGCGTCTATCTTTAAAACATGTTATTGCTACCACGTTTGAAATGAACTTGGTAGCAATAAGATGCTACCAAGTTCATGGTGTTATTTCAACTAACACTCTAAAACATCACTATGAACATTCATCTTAATTTTAGGAGCCAAGATAATTAAGAAGGATGAAGGGCAAAAGCGTGCCTAATGTTTAAGCTTAAATATGGTTCATTTTATTCCAACATTCTACCAACCGTAACAGAAATTCTTAGAGGGTATTTTTCAAACATAGTATATTAAAACTTTTAATATATGTTTGAAAATAAATTTAAATTAAATCTTTATTCTTATTATTTTTGAGTTTCACCTCTATTTAAAAAAATATTTCCTGTAAAAACCAGGTAATTATAGCGGGATATTCGCACTTTCAATTAATCCAAATTTTCGAGAAAATATTAAAAACTGCTAAATATGTGAATCCAAGAAATATTTGGTTTTCTGAATTTTTTCTCCAAATTGCCAATTATTATTCACAAAATTAATAATTGATTATGATTAATTATTTATTATGCATATAAAATTAACTTTACTTTCCATGATGTATTCATTTTGAAACCCTAAAGACCAAACGCGCGGGGCCGCGGTAGCCCTGTTGGAAAAGTAACATATTAGCAACCACAGATTTGCGAGTTCGAAACTCGATCCAACCTAATACTCTGGGGGGCTGGTGTACGTTAATCTGCCATGGCCTCAAATCCCCTCATGTTGGCGTGGTGTAGAAGTTTGGAGAGTAGGAGTAGTGCCAGCTCAGGTGTTGACCTCGTCATCTGACTGTGGTTCAAGATTACGAGTTGCTGTCATCGGATCTTTCCCTTCGGGATTGATCCCGGACTGTCGCCAATAACCTGTTGTGTTGCTCCAGTGTGACGTTAATTCATCTACCTACCTGAAACCAAACTTGGATTACTGCTTTCTTGACTAGCATGGCAATATAGTATTATTATTAAAGAACTCAGGTATGCTCATTTTACCACACTATCTCATCCAACAGAAATCAACAACAACCCCGCCCTGAACCAAAGCAACGGAGAGGGTGCACCAAAGGAAAAAACCACCAGCAACGAAGGTTCCATCGACGAGAATGAGGGGAAGCCGGAAAACGAGAAGCAACGGGACATCATACTCTCCTCCTGCACGTCGCCTCGCTCGACGCCAGACCTGGAAATCACCAACCAGCACAACTTGACGCAGAAGAACGAATCGTCTCGCAACACGCCGATCATAACCACCTCAAATAGTAGCAACCTCACAGAAGGCCATCTAGATGAAGAATGGAGGCCATGGACTCCCAAGAGCAATAACAACTACTTGGAAAGGTAAGATTTTCTAGGCTGTTCTGTTTACTTGCAGTCCACTCTTCAAGTTCAAACGAATCCTTAGTTAGACTCAAGTACACGGTACCATCGCCAATTGGCAATAATTTCAACCGCAATAGGCGATAATTTTAGAATATGGTTACTTCTCGCTGGTTTGCTACACGGATTTCCACTTGAAAGCAAACGAAAAGCATTCAATATGGCAGTCTACCCAAATAGCCTTTTGGCGACGCAAATTTTAGTCGCCAATTTGGTGAGGGGCCGGTACCTTGTGCTTTTTTAACCGAATTCTTGTAAAAGCTTGAAAGCTTGAAATGATTGAAATTGCATGTATAAACCCGCATTTATTTTATGTAATAGACCCTTTCAAAGGTAGTGAGACATCTGACGTCTCACCACTTCTGAAAGGGCTAAACCCCTTCCCCTTGTACTTTTGAATGTTCTAAGTTCATTAAGGCTCAGGTATATAAATATTCTTTCATTTGTTATTCTGAAGTTTATAGTTGCTGCTCTAGATAGGATACGATGTCTCTCACCTTCCCTTAAAAAATAAAAGTACTAAATGTTTGTAAAACAAACATTCCTATAAGACAGCTATTTTCATCTCATGGCACACAAACAATTTCTAAAATTTTGCATTAACACCAAAATTTGTTTCTATTTTTAGCCGATCTGATGAAAAAATAGTTTTAGTTTTGATTGATTTTTAAAATAATAATAGTAATCACCTACCCTTTTTGCTCCAAACTGTCTTCAAAAATTCGTTTTGAAGCAATTTATTTATACTTTGTAAAATCCAAAGAATATTACTGAAAATTATTTATATGGGTATTATTTGTGATCACACTGATCAAAAGTTCAAAGTAAACCATTGATATGAAAGCAATCATACAGTTCAAACCGTTTCACCATCCGTGCCGTGGCACATCGGTTGAAATCTGTTATCAAGTGATAGGGTCTTCAGCCATAAATTTTAAAAAAAAAACATTTTTATCATAGTCTTCAACGGGTTAGCAAATGAGAAGCTGTCCGGTCTCTTAAAAGATCCTTTGACTCGAAGTTGAATCTTCAAAATGTGTGGTGTGTTTCTAACTACGGCGTTATTATTCAAGATTGTTTTAGCGGGTTAGATATTTGAATAGTCCATGCAATGGAATAAAGTTATACAAGACTTATATCATAAATAATCAGTCTATATTTTGCAAACATGCACTATTTGCGCGGTACATATCAGAGTTACCTATCTCCATAATGAAGTACTTTTTGGTTGACAAAGTTGGACTGTCTTTCGGGTATCTAATTAAATTGACTACAGGCGGACATTTTGAACTCACTCATTTTCAAAAGCAAGTCCTGATGGTACTTCTAACAAACACCAGATGGCGCAACAATCTACAGGTCCAATATTCATTGCATGCTCTAAACCTTACGGTTAGTGCGTCCAGGGAGGGTCTACAATAATAATAATTCATTGCATCCACGCATACAAAAGAAAGTACACCAGTAGTCTGAATACAGCTCTTACGGTCTCACACAATTGCCAATTTGTCAACTAGTGGTAGCATCTATCGAATTCATTCACTGCTAGAGTATTGTGTTGAACTTAGCCATCCCTACATAAAGTGCCTTGCAATAGAAGTACACTGGTAATCGTAATACAGCTCTCGTAGTCTCACATAATTGGCAATCTGTTGACTAGTTGGTAGCATCTATTGAATTCAGTCAATGCTTAATTCTGGAGGGGAAATATTGTGCTGAACTTAGCCGTCATTAAAAAAAGTAGTGCAGGCTAACTTCCACTACAAAAAGTACCTTGCAATATAGTAGCATATATAGCAGTGAAATCTATCTCCACCAAGAAGTACTTTTGGGTAGACAAAGATGGAACTGTCTTTTGAGCGTCTTGTTAAAAATACATCTTCTGACAGTTGCAGGAATGTATGTGTGCTCATGTATATCCTATTTTTCAGATTCAGACCTGTAGATAACGGCCCAGAGAAAGTGGTCAGTCCTCTTATCCAGCAGACTTCAAAGAACAGGAACCTCACGCTTCCATCTCACAGCGACAGCAGCAGGGGTGATCCTGGAGATGTCCCGATGGAATCTCCTTTTTCAGACGTCTTCAGCGACTCTGGGGCCGAATCCGAGACTGGAAGGTATTCGATTCGAACCTTTATCCATGTGTTCTTAGTTTGGAAGAAATTGCAGTGTTGCGAGAGGCTTTTCCTGTTTTGCTAAATGTAGGTGGCGCTAGTGTTTCGGGGGTAGAAAGGGCTTCCTGTACGTATTCCATATTGGGTAACCGGAAGAAAAATTCTCGTCTTCCTGTGCAGGAGTTGGTGAGTTAAAGTGTAATTTTAATTTATTCATTGCTAATTGTATACACATTAAAGTTCTCATTATCATTAAGGGAAATCTTTTGTACAATAATTTGTGTTCAATGGAACTCTATCATTGAAGCACTCAATCCAACAACAGTGCATGATATATATCATTAATTGCACAGTAGGAATGTCATGGAAGTGGATATGGGTTGTGAGGGGTCAAAGGTAAATTAATGGGAAGTGTTTAGAAGAGTGGTACTCACCAGCTTTTGGTCCCTGGTATTTGTGGGCTGGGATGTAGTTGATTCCGGTTACGATGTTCTAAAGACGATGCTACGGGTCTCGGGAGATGCTGCTTTAACTTTTTGGTTCATCGATAAGCATGTACATCACTGGTCATACATTCCCGGCATTCGCAAAATCTGTCCCCGTTCCCCGTCACGTCTCCCTTTGTCCTCATGTCTTCCCAGCTCAAGCCCCAATAGCACAGCTTCATAATCAATGCTCTTCATAATCATTCTGGCAACAAGTCCACTCATCCCGTAGTCAATTATTTGACTGTTTAACCACTCCCAATTTCTAATAGGCACAGTGACGTAAATCCTTCTATTTTGTATTGGACCTCGCACCGTTATGACGGAAGTCCTATTTTATATTCGTCACATCATGCTTACGGGTGGATTGTTTATAGTGAAAATCCCTCTCGTAGCCCGTATCTAAAGTACTTATAATTGTGAAAGGGAGTTCTAGAATATGCAGTCTTTTTTTCTTTCTCAAGTGACATGGAAGAGGAAGATGACCACGAAGACTTCTCTCGTGGTCTAGATGCTTTCCTGAGAGCAGTGGTAGCCAGGAAGAAAGAGCGACGTGTCGCCTTGGAGAGATATTCCCTCCAGTCCACACACGTAGGCATTGAACATCGCCTTATCGCAGCTGCCACCTTCAACAAAAACTACAGGTGAGCATTCAAACATATCGATATCCTCTATCTGTTTCATCTTCTGAAGTATAAAATTATCACATTTTAAAACACTCACCAATATATGTAAACAGTGGCTCAGTCAGAGGGTCAGGGCAGTTTTTGAGCGATGTACTGGGCTTTCACTTGCACTCAGTCAGGAAAAATAGGGTCGCCCAAAAGGGTATACTTCCAACTTTAATTCCTCTTAGAGGCATATCTTTAGGTGTAGGTACGGGCTTCACGAACCCGAGGCATTCTAGTAATCTTTTTTTCCAATGGATCTCACTGTTTTTACTAAACACGGGGATTGCGCTCCTGGGATACCTAAGCGATCTTTTTCTGTTTTCATCCCATTATTCTATCCCGTAATCCGTCTTTCATTTCCCTTTCTTGACTTTTTTACTTGAAGTTGCCTGTCTTGAGTTTGGCACAGCTTCGCCAAATAGGGCCTATGCGCCATAAAACCCCAAAATGACCAACGAACTTGAAATGAACATGTCCAGTAATAAATTTTCCGATATTACCAATTTTATACTTTGTAGGTTCTTTATTGCGATTGCAATGAAAGATACTCATGAACCTGGCATGTTTTGTTCTTTGCATTAGAATATTCGAAAAGCCCTCATCAAATGAGTCTTAAAAAACTATCAAAAATACACGCTGACGCTAGTTACATCAGATAAAGCCACACAGGTAAAATATGCTTATGAATCGTCTATAGTGTGATGGTTGGATGGGTTTATGGAGCAAGGGCCATATTTGACCTTGCTGCACCAGACACAAGACAAACTACATCAAGTAATCGACATACACTTACACTGACCCAGAAGAGAGAAATTCACCCAAGGAGAAATCGAACCTGCCCCGCGTACAACTCGCAGGTTGCTAGAGCAATCGACATAACACATTGAGTCACGACGGTTCCGACAATAGTGTGAAAACAGTCGAAAAATAATGCTAAGCGTAATGCTGGGGCAACAATTTAGCATGAAAGATAGGTAGGTATTTTAATTAACTTCACACTGGAGCAACACAACGTGCTATTGAATTCATCATGAAAGAAGACTGGGCTATACGAAATTGCTTTATGGAGGGCGTTCAGGACACAATTGGCAACAAACAACGGCTTGATGAAGGGCGTACTTATAGAAAATCGTGTTTTTTTACAAGAGGTTTGACGTGAGCAGCTCATACCTTATGAAAGGCCCTGCAGAGGATAGCCTCTCTCCCTACTGAAAGTGTTGGATGCGTGGCACATTTTGTTACATAAAATATCAGTAAAAAGAAATTAAAAGTTTATTAAACTTACCAGAAAATATGAAAGCAAGAAGATTAATTTCCACCAACATCACCATTTCACATACCAATCATGTCAACTTTAGACGTCA
The DNA here is from genome assembly GCA_933210815.1 of Meta bourneti. NCBI lineage: Eukaryota > Metazoa > Arthropoda > Arachnida > Araneae > Tetragnathidae > Meta > Meta bourneti. The sequence continues at coordinate 32,287,179 of OW119924.1, forward strand.
AATATAAGATCGAACATTCCTTTTGAGAAGAGCTTCATAAACTGTGACCAACATATCGACTAGTAGTCACGTGACTGCTCTGTAAAAAATCGACTTGGTTGGTCGATTTGGCATCTTATCGCTTCGTTTGGCGATACATCTTATAACAGGATAGATACGTGAATGCCTTTTTTATATAGTGACGACAAAAATTGTGAAATCGCCAAATTATTATGTCGCATGGACCAATCAGATGATGAATCAATGGATGGATATCTTCTCCCATCCCTTGACCAATCAGGGGATGAATGTTCGTTCCCAAACGGAAGATGAAAATAGTTTATAAGGGTCATGTTTCTACTAGTTTTGGTCACATAATCCTGAGCTCATAAAAGGTTACTATTGCTCATTCTACATTTATATTTCCTCTACGATGTCAGCGCTCTAAAAGTGACAGAAATGAAAAGTGAACTTCGATAAGCGAGATTTATATATTTGTATCACTTCAATGTTATAAATATTTTTGGGCGAACACAGTCATTTTATACGAATACAGACTTTAATAAGATCATAATAAGGATAAAGGCTTAAAATTTTCTTATAATTTTTAAAGTCCAGATTTTTATTCGGCATAAAAATTATAGTCAAAATGTTAGATTCCTTTTAAATGAAATCCTGGCTAGGCTAGTGTTTGTAAACATCGTATACTGATTTAATTCAACCATTATTAATACACGGACCACGGTAGCCCGGTTGGAAGAATAACGGATTAGCAATAGGAGGGTTACGAGCTCCAATCCAACCAAAGACCGTCGTGTACAAGGGGGGTTGGTGCACGTTAAATCCGTCGTAGACTCATATGTCTTCACGTTGAAAGTTTGTAGAGTGGGGTGTCAGCTCAGGTGTTGCCTCGTCATCTGACCGTGGTTCAAAATTATGTGGTTTGTCCTCGGTTCTTTCCCTTTGGAATTGATCCTGAACCTTCGCCACTGGCCCGTTGTGTTACTCCAGTGCGACGTTAATTAAAAATACCAATCTAAAATACCTACCATTATAAATTCATATATTTTCCCCATATAGCTTGAAAATTTCCATAATAATATTAATTCTGCATTTTTTTCAGGATTCCAGGAACAAGAGTAGTGTACTTGTCACTTTTGACAGTACGAAAAAGATTCCGAAGATGTGGGATTGGAAAATATGTACTAAAAGTAAGAATATATATATATATATATATAAGCATTTAGTCAATTTTTAAATATCTCTTAAAAAGTTTTAAATATATATATATATATATATATATATATATATATATATATATATATATATATATATATATATATATATATATATATATATATATATATATATATATATATATATATATATATATATATATATATACAGTCTCTCAACAATTGTTCCTCTACAATTTGGATGAATTTCTTTTCAAATTTTCGAGATATATTCATAAATTGGATTTTATAAAAATCAACGTTTTATAAATGTTTAAGAAAAAATCTAATGTGGCATACATTTGATTACTATCGTGATCACTGGGTTGACATAATCCGATATGTTTTGGGCCACGGTAGCCCAGCTGGAAGAGCAACGGATTAGCAACCGGAGGATTGCGAGTTCGAAACTCCATCCAAAGACCGTCGTGTACACGGGGGCTGGTGCACGTTAAATATGTTGTGACCTCAAATGTCCTCACGTTGGAGTGGTGTGGAAATTTGGAGAGTGGAGTGTCAGCTCAGGTATTGTTCTCGTTAGACCATGGTTCAAAATTGCGTGGCGTTGTCTTTTCTTTCCCTTCGGGATTGATCCCGAACCTTCGCCAATAACCCTTTGTGTTGCTCCAGTGTAACATTAATTAACTACCTACCTATCGATATGTTTATTTTAAGTTTGGCATCACAGAATGAAATTTTAGATTAGTAATCACAAAACTACTGTAAATTTGTTCTAAATAGAGCACAGAAACTCGTTATATTTTCATGAAATTGACAAAATTCACATGAATATAAATTGATGCAAAGGAAAATTCTATTGGGTTTTCCCAGTTAAAGAATAAGACCCTGAAATAAACAAGCGAAGGCTTCTAAAATATTTAAAACATATCGGCCTTTGGAATAAAGGCATGAAAAATATTTTTGAAGTTTAGAAAAGTCGAGAGTAATTCATCAAAAATTGATGGATGGTACTTCGAAAATCTGACAAAAGTAGACTTTTTATACCAGCTGAAATTACTTTTCTCTCTCTCAAACTTAATTCCAACATGAAAAAGTTTAGTTCCGATACTAATCTATTTCTCAATTTAAGGTCCTCCAAGCGATGATGGATCCTCTAAAAGACCTGTAGGTCTGAGTTTCAATCTCTGAACCGTCGACAAGCAATTTATTTCCTCTGTCGGGAAATAAATTTTTCTTTCAATTTCTAATTTTGCTTTAAAAAAGTTTTTGTCATGGAAGATATTTTTTCATTCAACAAAGAAACGCGAAAACAACTAAAATATCTTAGAAAGATTTGGTTGTGTACTTCAATGGCTCAATTTCTGGGGATTTGTCAATATAATAAAAGAAGTGTTTGACTTCGAAGTGTTCGAATTAGCACAAAGTATATCAAAGTGGATTACCTATGAATAAAACCAAGAGAATCAATTTCGAGTGTCAAAACATGTATAATGTATCATCTCAGCAAACTTCGATTCAATTCATAAAAGATTGGCCTTGAATTTATTAAATGGTAATTGATTGATTAGTAGGTGGTTGAATTTCGTCGCACTGAAGCAACCCAACGGGATATTGACGACTGTCCGGGATCAATCCCGAAGTGAAAGATCCGAGGACATCTCTTAATTTGGAACTCCGGTCAGATGAAAAGGTCAACACCTGAACTGGCACGCCACCCTCCAAACTTCCATACCATGCCAACGTGAGGACAATTAAGGCCACGACAGATTTGACGTGTTCCCACTTACACGAAGGTCTTTCGTAGGATCGAGTTTCGAATTCGCAACCCTCTGGTTTCTGGCCAGACTCTATCAACAGGTCTACCGCGGCCCCTTGATAGAATAGAGTATGAAACTCTTAGTAAAGAAGATCAGCATGCGAACCACTATTCGCTTAATGTGTGAGCAAGTACCATTTATCAATTCTCAGTTGTAAAGAGGAAGGGTTCTCAAGAATTAGTATTTAGGGTGTATTTTAGGGGGTATTTCAATTAACGTCACACTGGAGCAACGCAACGGGCTATTGGTGACGGTCCGGGATCAATCCCAAAGGGAAAGATCCGAGGACAACACCACGTAATTTTGAACCACGGTCAGATGACGAGGCAACACCTGAGCTGGCACCCCACTCTCCAAACTTCCACACCACGCCAACGTGGAATTAGTATTTAAGACTCAACGCATTTCCGATAGGCTAGAATATAAAAATAACGACATAAAGTGAGACCTTGATTTATTAACCCCCCAAGTGAATGAGATATCTCGTTCATCAAGACCTGACCAATATTGCCAATGACGAGATATCTCGTCATCAAGCTATTGCCGATTTTTTAATGATAATGAGATCAAATTCTAATCAGCTTTCTGCTTTTGACGTGATATCTCTTCCATCAAGCTATTGCCGATTTTTTAATGATAATGAGATCAAATTCTAATCAGCTTTCTGCTTTTGACGCGATATCTCTTCCATCAAGCTATTGCCGATTTTTTGTAATAATGACGATATCAAGATCCAATCAGCTTTCTTCTTTTGACGAGATATCTCGTCCAAGATCTGGTCAGTTTTTGCTATTGACGAGATACCTCGTCGACACGATCACCAGGAGAGTTAATATGCCTGCATTCCATCCACTGTGTCAGCCTTTTCTAAAGAACCGATCTTTGAACACTGAGATCTGTTGTACAAATATAACACTGAATGAAATTAAACGTGTTTTATGATGTGAAGGAATAAAAATAATATTGTGTAACCAAGATGCATCCTATCAAAATGTTGACTTAAAACTCTTTATTCCACATTATTGAGCCCGTTGGAAAAGAAACGGATTAGCAACCGGAGGGTTGCGAGTTCGAATCCAGCCAAAGACCGTCGTGTACAAAGGGGGCTATTGCACGTTAAATCCGTCGTGGCGTCAAATGTCCTCACGTCGGCGTGGTGTGGAAGTTTGGAGAGTGGGGTGCCCAGCTCAAGTGTTGCTTCGTCATCTGACCGTGGTTCGAAATTACGTGGTGCCGTCCTCGGATCTTTCCCTTTGGGATTGATTCCGACCGTCACCAATAGCCCGTTGCTCCAGTGTGATGTTAATTGAAATACCTACCTACCACATTATTGAACATATGTAATTATTCCTTTGCTTGAGCATTAATTCATATGAATTTGATCTTACACAATTTATTTTAAGTGTTTCGATTTGGGTATTTAGTTAACATCGCACTGGAGCAACACAACGGGCTATTGGTGACGGTCCGGGATCAATCCCTAAGGGAAAGATCGAGGACAACACGTAAGTTTTAAACACTTTAAGTGTTTCGGAAGATGGCGTAGTCATCTGATCGGTTTCTAATTCCCTGGAGATGAAGAATAGTCATTTTCTGGTGATCAAAGTGTCAGTAAGATTGCATTAAATAATTGTAGATTAACTTTTCGGTTTCATAGACAGAAGCTTGTTAGAAAAATTGAGACACTTATTGCTAAACTAAGGACGATACAGAACTATAAAGAACATGAACCAACATTACGAGTTGTCGCATCTTTGCTTTCAAGATCGATCCTTGACGTCGTCAATAGCCCGTTGTGTTGCTCCAGTGTGACGTTAATTAAAATACCTACCTACCAATTCTTCCAAAAGTTCTAAAACAATTTTTTATCGCATTCCATATCGTGATTAGTTTCCACGTGTATAGGTAAAAATACATTCACTAATATCATAGTTTGCGCCTTGTAAAGACTTCAGACTAAGATAGATGGCGCTCTTGCGCATGCCCAGAAGGACTTTGAGAAAGGAAAGAGTTAAGAACGAGTGTGGCGAGAGACGTGTGGGTTGTGTTTTTTGGAGAGTGATCGAGACTGTGTGAGATGTTTCGTTTTTGATATATACTACCTTTTCTATTTATGTTGTGTGTCGTGTTTGTACTGTGTCTGTGAGTTCATTAAAATGGTTTGAACCAAAAAAAAGGAGTATTCCTTGTGATGATAATTTAAAATTTTGAGCAAGTCAGTACAGACTACGAAGAAATGGTGGCAGCCGTTTGGATACGATCCTGGTATTGCTGATATCTCCAGTGCAAATTATTGGGTGAGTACCAGATTTCATTAGCAACAGTGCCTTTTTAATTGTAATTTGTAAAGTTTTGCATGTTGAGTTTTGGTTCATTGAAGAATCGTTGTTTTGGTTTCATGCAGTTTTGGTTTTGTAAAAGGCAGTTGTAATATGCAAAAATGCTCTCTTATTTTAACTAGGCTGATATAGTTAAAATTTTGTTTGGTAAAATTGAGTGGTAATTTTGAAAAAGTGTTCTTATTTTAACTAGGTTGATATAGTTAAAATTTTGTCTGATTTTGAAAGGCAAATTTATTCTGTTGATTTGCAAAACTATTCTTATTTTAGCTAGACTGATATAGTTAAAATTTTGTTTGATTGTAAAAAAAGAAAATTTAGGACACTCATGTGGTATATATAAAAAAAGAATTTTCTGTTCTGAATGGTTAGAATTAGAACTATTCAAATGGTCAGTCTGAGTTTTGTTTTCTGAGAAAAGAGAATTATTTTAAAATTTTAAATTGAGATAGCCTAGTTTGTTTTGTGTTCTTTTGTATGATGCTATCTGATGACAATTGAAGTGTTGTTAAAATTTGATTTGATTCTGTTGTATGATTCAAAATAGAATTACAAATTTGGTGTAGAAGTATATAGTTTGAATTACAAGTATAATTCTTTTTGATGAGTGTTGTCAACAGCACCAAATGCCTAGAATTTTCAATATTTAGTGCGTCTTGGGTTATTTTGCTTTGGAAAATATTTTGTTATATTTCTGAATGAATCGGAAATTCATTTAAAAGAGTTTTGGAGTGTTTTGAAATTGTCATTTTCATTTGTTGCTCATTTAAATGACTAAGAAACCCCTTAGAATTGTTTATTTATTTTGCGGAATTTTGAATGTCTAACTTGTGTACTTAAGGAAATTTTTGTTAGTAATTTGAAATTGCTTTGTGTAACTAATTTGGCAAATGTGAGACCATTTTGTGTTCAGAAAAAGAACTCGAAAAAAAAAATAATCTGAAAGTGTGGATTTGAATTATTCACTTCCTGTGTTTGTTGACGAAAAAAAAAGAAAAGGAAAAGAATGATATTCTGTTTTATATTTTTGTGTGTGCATTTATGCTTCTGAGTGTGAATCAATTGTTCATAGAGAAAAGGGAATTCTTTTGAACTGAAAATACCTTTTCTTGATTAGACAGGAAAGTTGAGTTTATATTCTGAATTGTATTTTAATTGTAGTATTATTTTCAAAACAGCTGTTCTTTAGTTGAACTTTTCTTTAACTGTTTATTTTCTTCTCAATTTGAAAACATCTTTAAAAAAAGATATTGTTTTAATGAATGAAAATTTTAATTTGTTTATGTGTTCGAAAATTATTTCTATTGATTTTTGGTTGTTCGGTAAGAAAGTTGTAACGTAGAATTAGCGAATTTAATTCTTTGATAAAGTCTTGTGAATTCTGTTGGAATTTAATACCTTAATAGAGGTTTTTGATAGTGTTTCCCCTGGCCCTTAATCATGGCATTTCTTGCAATTGGTAGAAAGCAGGACTTAATTGCTGTTGCGGAAGAAATTGGTGAGAAGGTACCAACTTCGTGCAAGGTTGCGGATATTAAACAAATAATTTTAAAAAGCCCAAATTTCGATCGGGAGGAGGTAACGATAATCATGGAACGAGCCATAAAAGATAGACTGGAAGAGGAAGAATTAGCTAGACAAGAAAAAATTCGTGAGGAAGAATTAGCTAGACAAGAAAAAATTCGTGAGGAAGAATTAGCTAGGCGACTAGAAGAACGACAAGAGCGGGAAAGGGTCAGACAACATGAACTCGAAATTAAAAAACTAGAAATGGCTCAGAAGGAATTTCGCCGGTCTGAAGAGGAATCTGAAAATGGGGCGGATAGAAACAGAAAAATCCAACTTACCCAAATCACTCCCAAATTTGACGAAAAAGGGGATGAAATGGGATTGTATTTGATCAATTTCGAGAGGAAAGCAGAGATGGCTCGAGTGCCGAAGGAGGACTGGGTGGCTTATTTGCTGGCCGTTTTGCCAGCCGAGTTATCTAACATGCTTGCCCGAGAACCTCCTGAAGTGGCCAACAATTATGATGTTGTGAAAGATCTCATTCTGAAACGATACAAAATGAACGCTGAGAAATTGAAACAGTGTTTCTACAGACATCAGAAAACAGCAGAGAAAACATGGAGAAATTATGCTCATGAACTGTACAGCTACTTCACTGAATGGCTTGCTGAATTGGAAATTGAAACCTTTCAGCAACTAAAAGATTTAATCGTTGCCGAGCAATTGAAGTATCGTGTACCAGATCAAATCAAGGAGCATTTTCTTGACAAATGGATGAAGTTGAAGACACCTTTTGAATTGGCAGAAGTGATCGAGGAGTACGAAACCATCAGGCAGAGTTTCAGGAAGAAGGAATTTCCAAAGAAGTATGGCTATCAAGGTTCAAAGGGACATTTTAGTGGAAGTAGACCCAAAGTACCATTCAAGGATGACAAGAACAAACATCCGGTCAAAACCGAACCCGCAAGCAACGAAAACCGTGAAAGAAAGTTTGAAAAGAGAAGACAGCTCCGATGCTATGAATGCGGTTCGTTATCACATCTGAGACCCCAATGCCCGAAGCTCAAGAGATCTGAAGTAGTAGCTGCCAATGAAGTCTTTGGAAGACACGTGCCTGAGTTGATGTCTCCTTATACTAGTGCTGGGACAGTAAATGGAGCCCAAATGTCTATCTTGAGAGATACTGGTGCCAGCATCGATCTTATTCCCAGAAAATTTATCAAACCACATATGTACACAGGTGAGCATGTGTGGCTCGCTTCTCCATTAGTAGACAGCCCGGTCTGCTTGCCCATTGCAGAAGTTGATTTGAACTGCGAATTGGGACATGTCCTTACGAAAGCTGCTGTAAGAGACAGTTTTCTGGATCAAGAGCATTACCTACTAAGTAACAAAACCGTTGCTCTGATCGAGAGTATGAAAAAAGATAAGGAGCTGGAGATCCAAGTTATTAATGCAGTTCAGACGAGAGCTCAGAAAAGTCTTTTGACAGCCGAAGTTGAAGAGTATCCAGTTGAGTCGAGTCCTGGAGAAGAGAATGACAGTACCGTGTTAACAGAGGAAGACGGAGAGGTATTGCCTATGGCGGAAGAAGCCTCACTTCCAGATCTGATTAAAGCCTCACGGAATGATTTTGTCGAAGAGCAGCGCAAGAGTAAAGAGTTGAAACCACTTTTCCTAGAAGCTGAGGAGTTAGCAAAGGAAACCAAGTATGCAATCGTTAATCAAATGCTGTTCTATCTGAAAAGTGACAAGGATGGTACGCAGAGAAAACTGCTGATTGTTCCAGAGAAGTTTCGGGACCAATTAAAGAAACTGTCTCATGAAGGAACAGCGGCTCACTTAGGAGTGACCAAGACTAAAGATGCTCTTTTTAAAACTTTTTTTTGGCCGAATTGTTACAAAGATGTTGAAGAATTTGTCAGATCTTGTGACCAATGTCAGCGAGTCGGGAAACCTCGGGATAAGAAGAAGGCACCCATGAAGATCGTTCCTGTCATCTCGGAGATCTTCACAAAGATTAATGTGGATGCTTGTGGTCCTTTACCTACTACACCATCTGGAAACCGGTATCTCATCACTGCAATTTGCATGTCTTCCAAATATCCCGATGCAGTTCCTGTCCCAAATCTTAGTTCTTCAACCGTGGTCGATAGTTTCCTGCAAATCTTTAGTCGGATGGGTTTCCCGAGGGAGCTGCAAAGCGATCAAGGAACGTCGTTTACAAGTGCACTCACAACGGAGTTCCTGGAGAAATTTGGAGTTAAAGTAGTGCGAAGTTCCGTACATCATCCCCAGAGCAATCCTGTGGAGAGACTACATAGAACTTTGAAGAGAATTCTTCGAGTCCTGTGTCTGGAGTCAGGACCTGATTGGGAGAAAATCTTGCCTCATGCCCTGTTTGCTCTACGAGTTGTTACTCATGACAGTACTGGATATACTCCAGCTGAGCTGGTTCATGGACAGAATTTGAGGACTCCCATGACTCTACTGTACGAGAACTTGACAGAAAGCGAGGAAGAGAAGACTAGCGTAGTATCATATGTCTTCAAGCTACTAAACCGCATGAAAAGGTGTCAAGAATTAGCCGTCCAAAACATGGAGAACGCCAAAGACAAACAAAAACTATGGTATGATCGCAAGGCTGTGAAGCGTAAATTTTGTGAAGGCGACCTTGTGCTGGTTGTCGCTACATCTAGGCCTAACAAAATGGCAGTTCATTGGATCGGCCCAAGGAAAGTCGTTAAACAGCTTTCCGAAACCAACTACATTGTGCAGTTTCCAGAAAAAGACAAATCCCATGTGAACATGCTCAAGCCATATTTCCAGAGACCCGAAAATGTGAATTTAATCTGTCTAAAAGAGATTAGGAACTGTGACAACGAGGAGGACATTCCAAGTCTCGAGCAGAAAGCCTGAAGTCTCGGAAATGACACAAATTTGGCAAGACATAGAACAAAATGGTCGCTTGTCAGAAGATCAGAAGGAGCAGCTGAGAGAGTTGCTATCAAAATACTCTAGCTCATTCTGAAACCAGCCGGGGTGTACTGATCTTACTGAACATGACATTGAGCTTGAATCTGAGAGGCCCATCTGTGCCAAACCTTACAAGATGTCTCCACGCCAAACAGAAATTTTGAAGATGGAAGTGGAGAAGATGCTGTCGCTCAAAGTCATTGAGCCAGGAGAATCTGATTTTACTTCTCCTCTTATTCTGGTAGAAGTACCAGGAAAGGATGCAAGACCGTGCATCGACTATCGAAGACTCAACAAGGTCACTAGAACCCAGTACTTTCCTCTGCCAAACATTGAGCAGCTTGTTGAAAAAGTGTCAGCTGCCAAGTATATCACCGTTCTAGATTTGACCCGAGGTTATTGGCAAATACCTCTGAGTAAACGAGCCCAAAGATATTCAGCTTTTGTAACCAGTTTTGGGACATTTCGACCGTTGAGATTGCCATTCGGTTTGAAAAATGCCCCTTATGACTTTAGTCGTTTGATGGCCGAACTGTTGAAAGACTGTGGAGAATTTGCATGCCCTTACTTGGATGATGTAGCCATCTATTCCCTAAGTTGGGAAGATCATTTACAACATTTGAAAACCGTCTTAGAAAAGATGAATGCAGCTCATCTGCACATCAAGCCTTCTAAGTGCCAGTTTGCTCGTGCGTACGTAAAGTATCTTGGGCACTTGGTTGGTCAGGGCCAGAGAACACCTGGAGAATTGAAGATCCAAACTGTAAAGGACTTTCCGACCCCTGCGACTAAGACGCAGATCCGATCTTTCTTAGGACTTGCGGGGTATTATCGAAAATACATTCCTGACTTTTCAGTCCTCTCAGCACCAATTACAGATCTGCTGAAAGGAAAAAATCGTCGTGCTGCTGTCATATGGACTGATGCTTGTCAAGAGGCGTTTGACAATTTAAAGAAACGGTTGTCGGAGAATCCGGTGTTGTACAGTCCAGATTTCTCGAGACAGTTTCTCGTCCAATGTGACGCGTCAAATCTTGGGATTGGCATCGTTTTGTCCCAAATTAATGACATTGGTGAGGAACATCCTGTCATGTACTTGAGTCGGAAGTTCTCAAATGCAGAACAAAAGTACAGTACCATAGAGAGAGAGTGCTCAGCTATCGTGTTCGCCATCCAAAAGCTGCGATGTTATTTGGATGGACACCAGAAGTTCATGATCCAGACGGACCATAATCCCCTTGTTTGGCTGGACAAAAATATTTGAACCAACCCTAGACTTTTACGTTGGGCTTTGATCCTGCAGCCATTCAATTATGAGGTTGTCCATAAGAGGGGGAAACAGCATCAAAATGCTGATTCATTAAGTCGCATCCCATAAACCTCATATCCTTTTATTTTATATTAGTAAGTTTATTGTTTATTTTGATATTTGTATTATGTGTGAAAATTTTAAATTTTTCTTATCATTAGTGTAAATTGTTTTCCTAAATTTTTAATAAGTATATAATTTTTTGTATAATATTTTTGAGTTCAAGGCACTGATTGCTATAATCTGGTACATGTGCAGTGTATTTTGTGTACTTGAACTCTTGAACTTTTCCAATGACTGCACCTATCTGGAGACTTTTTCAGGCAGTGGAGTCATCAAAACTTTTCCCTCATTCTTCGAGAAAAGTTTCCTCCTTGTGGGGAGGAGTTTATAAGTCTGTAAAGACTTCAGACTAAGATAGATGGCGCTCTTGCGCATGCCCAGAAGGACTTTGAGAAAGGAAAGAGTTAAGAACGAGTGTGGCGAGAGACGTGTGGGTTGTGTTTTTTGGAGAGTGATCGAGACTGTGTGAGATGTTTCGTTTTTGATATATACTACCTTTTCTATTTATGTTGTGTGTCGTGTTTGTACTGTGTCTGTGAGTTCATTAAAATGGTTTGAACCAAAAAAAAGGAGTATTCCTTGTGATGATAATTTAAAATTTTGAGCAAGTCAGTACAGCCTCCTTAGTAAATATAATAACAAGACACAATAACGTTTACAAGTAAGCTAGCAGGCAGTTGCCCTCACACAATATCGGAACTTTCCCTTTGGGATTGATCCCGGACCGTCACCAATAGCCCGTTGTGTTGCTCCAGTGTGACGTTAATTGAAATACCCCCCTCACACAATAAGAATTAAATTCACGAAGTACTTGCACAAGCTCACAAAGTATGAAGGCGAAGGCTTGAATCGAACGAGAATAATCGATTCAGATCGAATCGGAATTCAACAGAATGACGTTCTGCTGCATATAAATTTGAATTATAGTACATTCAGGTCGATTCCCAAAGGGTGGTAAGACCTCGTAGCTTCCTGGACTAATTTATATCGGCACAAAATGGCCCGTCCGTGCTAAGAATGTGAAGCAGGGGTCGATGCTCATGCAGCCAACGGTAGTGGCGTTCATTCAAACATTTTCTGAAAATTCATTATACCAGAGGTACACTGCGCGTATGTGGTAAAATTCTACATAGGTGGATGCATTTCAAGACCGTGCCACTAGTACACTGAAAAATATTTATTTGGTCGGTAGGTAAGCAGTTGAATTAACGTCACACTGGAACACCACAACGCGCTATTGGCGACGGTACGGGATCCGTCCCAAAAGGAAAAAGATCCGAGAATAACACTTCGAAATTTTGAACCAGTTAGATGACTTGGACCGGCGCCCCACTTTCCAATCTTGTACACCACGCCAACATGAGGACATTTTAGGCCACGACATATTCAACATGCACTATCCCCCACGTACACGACGGTTTTTGGTTGGATCAAGTTTTGAACTCGCAAACCTCCTGTTTATTTGGTAGGTAGGTAATGGAAATAACATCACACTGGAGAAACACAACGGGCTATAGGTGACTGTCCGGAATCCATTCTTAACGGAAAGATCCGAGGACAAGTCGTTATTTTAAAATACGATCGATGACGAGGTCAATACCTGAGATTTATTTGGTCAAATAAAAGGAATAGTTGTGTTGCTTCAGTGTGACGTTAATTAAAATACCTACCTACCGTCACATTCAAAGTATCATTGTAAATATATCTATCCTTCGTGGATATATTTTTGATGTAGGCATTAACCCTTCTGGTGGTTGTCTCGACGAAAGATCTCGTCTTTAGCAAAACTGACCATATTTTGATGGACGAGACATCTAATCATTAAAAGAAACTAATAAGAATTTGATCTCGTCATCATCAAAAAATCGGCAGCATCTTGATGAAGAGATATCCCATCATTAGCAAAATTGGTCAGATCTAGATGGACGAGATATCTCGTCGAAACCACTTGGAGGGTTAATATGACCTCAAGTAGTGTAGTTAGCCTTCGTGTATGAAATACGTATAGCGCGATAAACCAACCAGAAATTTCAAGTTGCAGAAAGAAAAAGAAATAAGTGCTCTTTCCTCTTTTTTGCAGAAACTGAAAAGCCCATCTCAAGTAGGCCCTTACGATGCGCTGATAGTGAGAGCGGACACTACGGCTCTGAATTTCTTCCTCAAAAACAGCTTTACGGACGATCTCATACTCAACAGTCGCTTCAGGTAAGAACATTTCTCTCTTCTTGTGTGAATGAAAGTACTACGGTATCTTGAAAGAACCGTTGCTTGTAATGAACAGTCATAAAATAGAACGCTCACGACTTAATCGTAGATATTTAGGTCGGCTTTTTCAACAGAGAATTATTCTTTGTGGAATTTCTTTGTACGTACAGTGGCTCCCAAAAGTGTTCGTACACTTACGAATTTCAATGAAATGCTGCTCTATCCATCAATAAAAATTAATATTTCATAATGGGAATTTTTTAATAACATCTATAACTCGTTCTTAACAAAACTACATAAAATATTTTAAAAACATAGTAAAACTTTTTTTTGGAAAATCAATAATCAAAAAATAACAAAAAAGTTACCTCACAAAAGTCTTCGTACACTTTAAAAAAATCTCTACATATTAGTAAATATTGCAATATTTCGGTAAATTAGTACTTAGTAGGCTATCCTATAGCATCCACAACAGCTTTTAAACGTCTGGGAATGAAGTTCACTAGTTTTTTTGTAATTTCTGCATCAATGTTCCTCCATTCTTCAATCATTACTGTTTTTAGTTCGCTTTTCGTTCTAATATCGTGTCTTCGTACTCTAACCTCCAATTCTCTCCAAATGTGTTCTATTGGGTTTAAATCCGGCGACTGAGGTGGTGTTTTCAGAACTTGTGGACAACTATAGAGACACCAGATGCGAACGTTGAGAGCCGTGTGCTTAGGATCGTTATCTTGATAAAAAAACAAAGTTGTTTCCAATACCCAAATTTTGGGCTGATAATTTTAAATTGTCTTTTAAAATATTTAAATAAAGAGCATGATTCATTATGCCATCAATAAATACCAAATTACCTAGTCCTGATGCTGACATGCACCCCCACACAAGGACAACTCCATCACCATGCTTTGCTGTTCCAGCTAAGTTCTTGGGATTAAGTTCCTCATTTTTTCTTCGCCATACAATTATACGCCCATCAAAACCAAACATGTTAAATTTGTTTCCATCTGCAAATAAGACATGATTCCAATACGTTTCGGGCTTATTTATCATTGATTTTGTGAAGGAAAGCCTAAGTTTTCTATTTTTCGCACCTACAAAAAATTTTCTTCGGGCAGAACGCCCATTTAATCCAGCTGATCTGAGCACTCGTCGAACAGTTTCAGATGAAATTGAAGTAGAAAATTTTTCAGTAAATTCAGTAGAAATTTTTAAAGCACTCAAACGTGGATTTTTCACAAATTTTCTAACTATAAATCTCTGATCATGTTGAGTTAACTTAACCGGACGACCTTTCCTTACCTTCTTTTCGATCCAATTTTCTTCTTTAAAGCATTTTATCACATACTGCACTGTAGAATGGGATAAATTGACTAATTAGATATATTAGAGATATTCCGAACTGATTTACCACTACTATGATGAAAAATAATCAATTTTCGAATGCTTTTCGTTGTTTCCTTACGACTACGAGCCATTTTTAAATAATAAATATAATATTACGAAGCAGGCAAAGATTAAAGCCAAATTATTTTTTAAATGTCACCACAATGCAAAAATAAAAAAAATAGATAAACGATAATTTTATTTATGAATTTATCCGAAAATGTTTCGGTATACGATCACTTTTGTGACGTGTTCTTTCTCTGCCTCCTTGCATTTTCATTTTTATAAATAGAAAATGAGTCAATATTTTTTTAAAGAATATTAGGTTTTATTCATAATCACATGGAGATGATATGAAAAAATATTGGACTTTATATTCGAATTCAATTCCAGGTTACAGCGCTTTTTCTACAAATTTTTAAAGTGTACAAACACTTTTGGGAGCCACTGTATGTGAAAACAGACACGGAGGATGTAACTGAGATTATAACGGATCCCAACGTAAATGGCGTCGTTGGGTATGATCTAAGATATGGTAATGGTAATTAATTAACGTCGTACTTGAGTAACACAATGGATTATTAACGACGGCCCGGGAATAATTCCGAAGGGAAAGAACCAAGGACAACACCACGTAATTTTGAACCACGGTCAGATAACGAGGCAACACCGTTATTTTTCTGTGTCGCGTTTGTGAGGTTAGGACGGTGTTGGAATTGGTCAGATATATTTTATCAATCAATTTGCCGTGGAGGCTTTGAATTATTGTGGAAGTTTGAAGAGTAGGATGCCAGCTTAGGTCTTGACCTCGTCATCTGACCAAGGTTCAAAATTATGAGGTGTCCTCGAATCTTTCCCTTCGGGGTTGATCCCGGACAGTCGCCAACAGCCCGTTGTGTAGCTCCAGTGTGACTTTAACTCAACTACCTACGTTTTAGTCAAACGTTCTACAGCATGATATAAAAAATCTGGACTGGGTTAATATTGAATTTTGTCGTAAATTATCATTATGGAATTTGTGTCCTTGGATGATTATCCGAGAAATCAATAATCAAACGATGAAAGAGAAGTGTATCAAGAAAATCGATTAATTATACTTCCATCTTAACCAGGGCCGTTCCTGAGGAATGAGCTGTCCGTGTGCAAATCTTAGACTGACCTATTCTGTAAAACAATTGACTTTCTAAAAGAACGCCCTTCATCAACCACGTAATTTGAAAATAATATTGGATGGTCTTCCTTCTGGTTTCCTAAATGCCGTCTTAAATGAGAATTAGGGCCGCAGTCGCCCAGTTGGTAGAGACGCGTAATAGAAATCCGAGAGTTTCGAGTTCGTAACTCGATCCGACCAAAGACCGTCATGTGCGTTTGGGCTGGTGAACCTTAAATCTACACTCCTTCCCGTTGGCGGGGTGTAGAATTTTGGAGAATGGAGTGCTAGTTCCATTCTCCCACTCAGCTTTTGAATTTTTTTTCCGGAAAGAAAAAAAATTAATTTTTCAAAATAACAACTTAAACCCATAATCATAAACCACCGCCTTCATGGAACTGCAAACATCACAAATCTATTTTTGTCTCTACACACTTCATTGGGTTTGACAAGCTAACAAGGCGACCCCTTCCGAATCCCTTCCTTGGTGCAACACATGTCGTTTGCGACCTGACTTCAGAGTACCCATGGGGAAGATAGAAATGAAGTATAACCCCTCCCCGTTCACAACTCTACAGAAGATGGGTATTGATTTCGAAAATAAATACCGTATATCTCATCTTCCCCAACCAGTTTATTCGGGTGTAATTTGATGGAAACATGTGCTTTTCGCTAATGGATGGCGACGTATTTTATTCCGATGGCTTTATTGAGTACAGAGGGAATCCCGCAAATGATCGATATTGCACGCATGCCACAGCTAAAAATATCCAGATATGCTTTACTGGGCTGGGAATGTGTGCCCGTAATTTCCTTCTGCCGTTATTTTTCTGTGTCGCGTTTGAGGTTAGGACGGTGTTGGAATTGGTCAGATATATTTTATCAATCAATTTGCCCTGGAGGCTTTGAATTATTGTCTAACACACTGATTTGATCTCGTGGCCTTTTTTGTTTCTGAGCTGTGTGATCGATATAGAACGGTGGCGCCAAATTGGAGGAATTTGCTTTAAGAAGGGCTGATATTCCAGGGGCTTAGATATACAGGTGTTGCGGTAGGTAGTTGAATTAACGTCGCACTGGAGCAACACAACGTGATATTGGCGATGGTTCGGGATCAATCCCGAAGGCAAATATCCGAGGACTACACCTCGCAATTTTGAACCATGGTCAGATGACGAGGTCATTACCTGACCTGACAACTCTCCTAAATTCCACACCACGCCAACGTGAGGACATTTGAGGTCACGACAAATTTAACGTGCACCAGCCCCCACGTACACGACGGTCTTTGGCTGGATCGAGTTTCGGACTAGCAACCTTCCGGTTTCTTAAGGAGTATTCCTCTATTCAAATGCAGACTGTCGCGTCCTCTTCAATTAATACTTGAAGGATCATACGTATTGGAAAAAAAATGAAAATTCATTCAAATTAACAGCTAGCAATAAGCTAAAGGTTGTCCTAATTTAGCAAAGAAAGCGTTGAATTTCATTTGAAGTTTTCAATATAGAAACCAGAGGTTTAAAAGGAAACAAAAAGTGAACACTTAAAAGCCTTTGTGAAAATTTAACCTCCGTTTATACCTATTTCGTACATCAAGTGAGCATCCATTTTCATATTTTTTCATTCGTTATTATCAAATTATTTTTTCATCCATTCTTTCTTTGAACAAGAAAAGTTTCCACCTTGAAAAAAAACTGTTCCTTTCAAGACATGTTTGCTCTTGCCTCTCATGCAACTCATAAAATGCTTTCTTTTTCAGGGAACTTGAAGTAGATGGTTGTCCAAAAGGCACATTATTATGTTACTTGCCTCCATTTGATGGTAAGAAATTTCTTCATTGCATAATCATTAGTACAAGGACAAATTTATTTTTTCAGCAGTTTGGTCTTTCACATATTTTTAAGGACACAGGTGTAATGAGCCGTTGGACTGATTTAATCTGTAATGTTTTTTAAGTGCTATAGCTTCGCATTTCTATAAGTAGAATACATACATATATTTATCAACACAGAAAAAATTTCTAAATTCATTACTTGCTCTGACATCATAAGACAGTAAGCATCTTTCCAATTAATAGGAAAAACTATATTTCACTATAAATATATTTGTTTTCAAAAGACTGCATACCTATTCTCTCTGAGCATTAAAGTAGGTAGACGGTTGTCCCGGAGAAATCAAAGGACAACTCGTTATTTTGAACCAGTCAGATGACGAGGACAACACTGAACTTCACCCCACTCACCAAACACCTACGCCACGCCAACATGAGGACGTTTGAGGCCATGGCAGATTTAATGTGCAACCAGCCCCCACGTACACGAGTCTTTGGTTGGATCGAGTTTCGAACTCGCAACACTCCGGTTGCTAAACCACTACTCTTCCAATCAGGCTACCACAGCCCCTCTGAGCATTGAGATTTCCGAGTAGAGTAGTATTGTCTTAATCCCACAACATTTAATGACTAAATAACCACATGTATTGGTTGAAGAATAGTAAGAAAGATTATTGAAGGTCCAAACTGGTTACAAGTCATGCGAGGAAGATTGCAAAGGTGCAGATTGGATATATGCATTTGAAACCCTCAGAGGGTTAAAACTGATTGTCACTCGATTAAACTACATAAAGACAATAGGCATGACGTCGCATCAAATATGATGGGAACGTGTAGGTTTTCACTCCAATTGATGCCATATTACATTATTTGTTCCTTATATCTACAGGTATTTCACAACTCCCTTTAAGAAGTAAGGTAAAAAATTAAATCATATTCACGCAGATGCATTGCAAAAATTAAACGCAGCAAGTGTGTGAACACCATTGTTACTAGCCCTAATTGTAGTCTGACAGTAGTTTACACTTTCACAATAGGTGCTCGAAGTTCCGACCATCGAGAGTAATACACGCCTGACAACGTCAACTGAAGTATGGATTACTGTACATGTTTAACATTCCTGATGAGTGTCTCGTCAGAAGTAAAACTAATCAGACCTTGATAAACGAGATATCTCATCATTACAAGAAAACAGAACAGATCGTGATCATAAAAAAAAATCGGAATAAATTTGATGGTGAGATATCTCGTCATTAACAAAATTGTTCAAATTTTGATGGACGCGATATCTCGTCGAAACGACTTGGAATGGTTACAAACTCTTTCGGACACAGCGGCGACAACAAAGCTTGCAATGAGGTCAGTATTGGAGTCAATTTGAGGTCTCGCACACGATGACAAGTATTCCCTGAGGAAGAAATCAAAGCAAGATGCATCCGGTGATCGTGGTGACGGTATCAAGACTAATTCGTCTAGTCCAAAGTGCTAGGTGTATATTGGCCATCTCAGCATTCGAGAAATGATACAAATAATCAGTACGAAATCGGGGTCAAAATGGTGATGGCCCAAACTGGCCAACTGCCAAGCTGAACAGCACCCTGCAACGCATCCTAATGACATTTATTACCAAATATCCCTTCCTGAATTTGATTCAATTTCGTGTTCCCTAAATCCCTTTAAAGTTTGCACAGAAATTTTGAAACTCCCTGTTTAAATTCAATCAGTGAACAGTCATTTTGTGCATGTGTGAGGATGAGAAGCTACATGCAATATTGCACTACTACAAGTGTTAATGCTATTTACACACATTAGTAAAGATTTTCTAACACGACAACCTGAGTGCTTCAATGGAAAGGCAATTGCAATTTTAATGGAAAATGAGTTCTTTTAATACAACTGCAAATAGCTTTAATTATTTTACGGTACTGACTTGACACGATCGAATATTCTTTATTACTAACTCATACGTGATAAATGTATGCAGATATGAAATTATATCACTTAAAAAATAATATTGTGTGCTTCATTACAGGTCACTATCCACCCCTTCCAGGCGCACAAGACTGGAATAGTGCGGATGCCATGGTTGCTATGGATGAAGAGGTGGAAAAATGGTAGGAATAATTTACCACATGCCTTAGCTTTAACCAATGAATTTTTTACAAGTGTTATTCATGTCAATTATCTTTAAAACAAGTTGTAACAGTATAAGCATTATAACTAATGCCCCCTTATACCTTAATGCATTCTCTTAATTCTAAGGCCAAGACTCATCGTTATTTTGTGATTTTCATGGAATTGCATATATTGTACAGTGTGCACAACACAGCTAATGCTTTCATGTTTACACTATATTGCAAAGCATGAAGCAAAGTATAAAATGAAAATTTTGAAGTAAAAAAATACAAGTACAGTGGTACCTTGAGATACGAGTGCCCCAACATACGAGTTTTTTGAGATACGAGCCGTCACTAGGTCGATTTTTTGCCTTGAGAGTTACGAGCCTGCTTCGGTGACGTCACAACCACCACTCCGCTCAGATTCCCGAGTCTTGCGCGTCGTTCAGTTCACGTTTACCTCACCTGATGACAGTTAATGACTGTCACAAAATCAATCAATTTCTTAATTTGGTTTTACATTTATTGTCAACTGCTACCGGAAGACCCGAGTCCTTTTCTTATTTATTTTATTTTTTTTTCTTTTCACCGACCAGATGCGTTAATTCTAAAAACGGGGTGATGTAGATACTTAGCTAATTTTTTTCGTATAACCACGAGTCCAAAGGTGAGTGGAAAGAACAGCGGTGAGAAAAGGAAAAAGGTAATATCCATGGAATTAAAGAGTGAGATAATTCCGTGGTTAAAAAACCCTAATACCTTTTTTGCCTTACTGAAGTTTGTATGAGTAAATTGCTAAAGGTATTTAGCAGAGAAAATTTGAAGTTGACAAAGTAAAACTTCATGAATTGCACTTGATTTACTGTTCCATGTTTAACTTTTGAAGGATAGTGTATACATAATTACATTGTTCTCACGTTTACATGTTTTATAGGAGGCAAAAAAGCTTAGAAGCCTATCAAACACAAGTAACTTGTCTCACAAGACTACAACAAGAAGTGTTAAGGCTTCACAACTTGGTAGGTACTAAAAAATAAAATATTTGTATACTTGAAAATCACTTGTACATCTGAAATTTATTAGTAATTTCCTATTCTGCAAGATATTAAACAAATGTAATAATTTAAATTAGCATTATCAATAAAAATAATTTAAATAGAATAAATTAATAAATAGTTATGAGGAATTAATCTCCCAAGTTCTGAACAAACCTTATTCATCATGTATGGAATTTTAACTATATTCTTTTCTATTTTTAAAGTTAAGGAGGCAAGAGACAACAATACAGTTCCTGAAAAAAGAAAATTCAAGACTTCAAGGAAGATTAACAAAAGGTGAGTTCGTTTGGGCAGAATAATATTTTCCATTAATGCATCGCATTGTGTTAACAGTTTACCATTAGTCAGCTATACATTGATTGTTATATTTAGAATAGGCAGCTGATGGCAAAACTCTTTCGATTAATCAATTTAATGCTGTGGTAAAATATCTTGTTTTCAAAAAAAATGTTTTAAAAAGGTACATGAGAATGTGTGATCAATCTATATATATTGGATCTATGCGAATGAAATGTCCGATGAGAAATAGCTTTGGGAATGACTCCCATACAGCTAAAAGTAATTACCTACGGAGCTACTATAAATAGCTATCATGCGTCTGAAGTACAAGTTCCAGATTTAATTTGCTTGGGCGTAAGGTACTTCCAAATTCGACATGGAAAACTCAGATTTGAGTCATCTTCCTTACGAATTTAAACTGAGACATTCTGCTGTAGTTGCTGCACGAAACATTAACACAACATTCGGGGAGAATACAGCCAATAAACAAACCATTCGGCGATGGTTTGCGAAGTGGAGATATGGACTTGAAAAACGAACCATGTGGTCACAGAGAAGTTGCAGTTTCTGACGATGTTCTGCTAAGTGTGGTTGAAGCTGAACCGTGGAAAACAAGTCGTGAGATAGTTGCCAAACTAGGTGTCCACAACACTACAATTGTTCGCTGTCTGGTTGCACTGGGTAAGGTCAAAAAGATGGATTTTGGGATGCCTCATGAATTGACAATTACCAAGATGAGACGTTTGGAAGTCTGCATCGCTCTTTTCCAGGGATGAAAGAGAACCTCTACTGCAGCGAATCATTACCTGCGATGAGAAATGGGTCCTTTATGACAATCAGAAACGATCTGTACAATGGTTGAGCAAAGCATAGCCTCCTGGATGCCATTCCAAGCCACCCTTACATCCCAGGAAGGTTATGCTTCTTGTTTGGTGGTCTACAGCTGGAATAATTCATCGCAGTTTCCTGCCAAGTGGCCAAACCATCACTTCAGAACGATATTGATGAATTATGACAAATGCATCTGAAATTGATGGTGAAACAACCGGCTTTGGTAAACAGGCATGATGTTCTCTTGCAAGATAATGCCAGTCATGTTGCACAATGGACGATGCTGACACTGCATGAGTTGGGCTATGAAGCGACGCATCATCCCCTCTATTGCCGACTTGTCACCTACAGATTTTTATCTGTTTCGTCACCTGGATCGCTTTCTGTCTGGCAAACGATTCACCCAAGATACGGAGGTTCACCGTGCAGTTGACTTCTTCACATCCCAACCACAAGACTTTTCGTTCCAGGATCATGGCCTCGTCAGACAAGTGGCAACAGTGTGTCAATTCAGAGGGAGATTATTTCGAGTAGGTTAAGTACTGTATTTTTCAATTATCGCCATCGAAGTGTGGTCATTTTCCGGACATTTCATTTGCACTGACCCAATATATTTCACTAGCGACATGGATACAGAAATCGACATTTTAATCAATTGTCAAATGGCAATGGATGTGAAATTAATTGCTACAGGATTCATTAGTCTATTTTGCTGCAAAGCTTAAATATGCTTGATTCGATCTAAGGAGCTGCAAAATTTTGCTAAAACTGCACCGAAGAGCTCGTCACTCTGGTGGAATTCTTCAGCAGTTTGGTGACAGAAAGCAATGAGAAATATGGTGAAAATCAGCACACACAAAGTGAGCATGAAAATAGGTTTAGAATGAAAAAATGCTGAATCGCCTTTGAACAAGTGAATGAGATGAAATTGAAAAGGATGTTCAGAAGCTGATAGGGGTAAACTTGTGGCCATGCTTTTTTATTGGAAATATATACTAACATCAGTAGGAAGTACCTGAAATGCTGCTATATGTTTTTGGATAATTTTATTTTATTTGGTGGTATTATGTGGATATGGTTAATGTATTCATTATAAATTAATTGAAATAAGATATGAAATGTGAGTAATGACACTTTGTTATATAAACAATTAAGACATTTTTGAGCAGATGCTATGAGAAAAGGTCTGCTAGTACTTAGTATTTCTTTCTAAGAAATATTGACTCATGAATTCTCAAATAAATTGAGGATTTACCCTGATTTTAACTGCTTAAAATATACAGAAATTACAGACCACAAAACACTAAAATTTTTTTCATCTTCAAAATAATACACTTAACTTTCTTATTCAATCCTTTGAAATTGTAATATTTTAAAGCTATACACTGATTTATGCTACTTAAGAATATGAAAGCAAGAAAAACAAAATAAAATACATATCCAGTACTTTAAATAATAATCTTAATATTTTCATCTAGTGGAAAGAAAATCTGCTCAAGCTTTAATTGACGTCTTGGAAAAAGAAGCAGCCGATTTTGAGCGTTTTTGCAACATCCAGTACCAAAACAATGATGACAGATGATTTTCAACAGAAGCACCATGATATTCTTCTGAGTAATGACTGAATAAGTTATTTTCATAACGTACGAAAATATGTTATTATCTACATGTGCTCCTTACATTCCAGATGGTTAAAACCATAACAGTACAAATGTAAAATATTGTTAATAACTTACATTCTTAAATGTTCTTGAGTTATCAACACTACATTTGCTATAGGTTACAAATGATACATTTTTCATGATTATTTGATTCTTAAAAATTTATTTCATAATACTAAAAATTAACATTATTTTTCCTTAGTCCATATGGAGTTGAAGACATACAAGAGATAAAACAGCCTATGTAAAAATCAATAATTCAACATGTATTAATAGTATTGCTTTGAAGAAAAGTTAACACTATTCAGACTGTTATGGTTTTAGTCCTTTCATTTATGAGAAATAACATTTTGCTAATTCTCTATTTTGTAGCTGGTAGCCCATGGTGTTAAAGTATTGAGCATAAGAAAATATTTATTTGTAATATACAACTTGTGTGAAATTTTAGACAACTATATTAAAAACAATAACAAATTCAAATAAAAATGAAAATATTTTTATTAATGCAATATTCTTTCCAGTTAGCCATTCAAATTATCAACCCAAATTCAAATCAAGATTTCTCATAAAATTTGTTTTGTTCTAACGATACTATGAAATACAATATGGTGGATACTATGAAATACAATATGACGTATACTATGGAATACAACAATCTTTATACCATTCACTTTTGTTCAAGAAAAGTAACAAATGAATAAAAAAGAACATACAAAACTTTTTAACTTTATTATTTTTAAAGGTAACTGTATCAAAAGCTAATTTAAAAACCTTTGTGTAATCCTTCTTATCTTATTGTTTTCCACACTGAAAACCAAAATGATTGGTTTTTAATTTTATGGCGCAAAGGGCCATGTATGGCCAAGCTGTGCCAAAGACAAGACAGACAATACCAAGACACTCAAGGAAGGTTTTACCGATTCAGAAGAAATACACCCAGGGTAAGTTACAGGAACTGAACATGCACTGTTCATAACTGAGTGAAAAACTAGGAATTTTAAAATTCAGAGTAATCTTGCAAGATTAACCTCATTTTGCAAATACAATTGTAAAAGTTTTTCAAACAGACTAGGAAAAAGTTAATCACAATTAAAAAATGCAATCACATATTACTTGAACTGCATTGAATGAGATGTACATTGATATATATATATACGTATATATATTGCTCATAAACATGGATAACGGATAAGTTATTGTTAGAGAAGTAGGCAAGTATCATGGCTTGATGTTTTTTCTTTGATATTACTTGTCTCCAAATTATGGGTTTGGTTTTGGTTTCTTGCTGAAATGCTCTATCTTCTCTTCTAAACTGTCTAAAAAATACAATGGAAAATCTTAATATACTACACTAGATACACTTTAAGCAAATTCTAACAGAAAAATCAACTATGTATTGAAGCATTAATTAACAAAGTACCAGAGTAATTCAAAATCAATAAATATTTTATAAATTAAGTCTTTTTACTGTAGCTTCCTTCCATTCTAAGTGGAAATGTTTGCTTAGAAGTTTATAGAATGTATTTTAATGTTTCATTAATTTTCTTCCCGACTTATCACAAAAGCAACCTTCTATAAATAAAAACATGAATGCATACAAAAAGCTTTCAAATATAAAACATTAATTAATGAGAACCCTTTTTGGTCATGACAAAATGAAAATACTTAAAGAAACTCAGGACTTTACCAAAAAACATTTTATTATGAAAGTTATTGTGTATTGCATTTTGTTCCATTAGAATTGTGAAGCAAATGAAGTTTAATTTCTCAGGAGTTTTAAAATATGGGCAATGGAAACAATGTTAAAAGAGGAAATTGTTATGTATAAATTAAAAATATAGATTTTAAGTATATCAGGAATATGAAAAAGAAAATTTAAAAAAATTGAGGGGAAATATCAGATAAATATTACAAATGTTTTTCAACTTTATTTTTATATTGTAAAATAAATACAATTGTTTGCGAAACATGAAAAATTACATCTTTATATTTGAAAAAAGTAACTAAAAATTGAACCTTGAAGTTAGAAATTAAGGAAATTTAGGAATTAAGTTAGTAAAATTTGAAAATATTCTTTTGAAACTGATTTCTAAGAAATTGATGTAGACATGTCAATATTAAAAGATAATTTTCTCAAGTTTTGAGAGTTTTAGTTATTTTAGGAAAAAAATGTATCTGTTGACAAAATATATTGCAAGTACAAATTACAATTTTAATAAATGAATGCATTTGAAATAAAAGCTGCTAAAATAATAAGCATTCTTATCCTTTAAATTATTCATAAGTAATTAATTAAATCCACAAAAATGGAAAATTAAATGATGGGTAAAATTGTATGCAAAACCTAATGAAACAAATTTACTTACAATAATATAAGCGCACCTTAAACATTTTGTTACTTTTAGGATAATGGTACCATTTGTAATTTTGTGAACATATAATTTTATTGCAAATATATCAAGTCAAATTTACAAATTGCAAAATCTGAATTTGTGTATTAAATTATTATTGTAAAGCAAACAAAATTAGTAAAGGTTTTAAAGTGTAATATTTATAAATTAACATCAAATTTCTATTCTTCAATCAAAATATGAAATAAATATTAAATAATTAAATTCACAACTAAAATCCGTCTATTACTACTTAAAAGTTGTTTAGGTACTATCGTGAAATAGATATTGGCTCCAACATTGTTATACTTCCATAATATAATGGTTACTGTAAATATTTTCAATTTGTATTACTACTCTAAAGAAAGAGTAACTAGACCTTTTTATACGTAGAAAAAGTGAGCAAGGCAGCAGATATAGCTGATAATATGCAAAATGTATGATTTTATGTTAATTCATAAGCTTAGACTAGGTATTCCAAATCTCATCTTACACCTTTTCCAACCTATAACTCACCAGAATTTTAAATCTAATTCTAAACAACTATTATTTATTCCTTTTGCATAGAGTAAATTTGAAATGTAAAGGTACTGCACAAAAAAGCACACCTTGACGAAGGTCCTTGTAAAACATAATCCTTTAAAAAGTGTTTAAAAATCTAATTTTCTCCCCCCATCTCCAACTTTGAATTCTCTAAAAAACTTCTTACTACCCAAAAGAGCTTTCAGGAAATATATCATCTTTCATTTAAAATCTAAAAATGTGTTAACTCAAAGTAATATTCTTTGAACAAAAAGTGTGTATACAATTATGTCTTCATACTACATATCTTTCCATTTCTCTGCCAGTATGTATGTGAATATAAACGTGGCTTTATCTTGTGATATTAGTTATATGTACAGGAATTGTGTGTACATTTCTCTGAACATTCAAAGTTCATGTATAGTTGTATGAAAAATAAGCTTATGTTTTATACTAAATAAGCTATGTGTGGTCGCACTGAGAAAATGTATGATTCAAAACTGTGTTCAATGAAACTTATTTGTTTAATAAAATTTCATTTCAGCTCTGAATAGCATTTCATTCACTGAATAAAGCTGATACACCAGTCGCAAACAAAATTGAAACAGCTTAATTGTCTTTCAAGAAGGTTGGTTAGTTCTATGGTGAGGGGCCATATTGTGGCCAAGCTATGAGAAACAACTTCGATTGGGTTTTAGTTCCATTTTTCTCTATAACAGGGATTTTCAATGTAAATTAACAAATTAGATGGTCTAAGAATATTTTACTTCTGCTGTCCCAATGCTCTTGCATGAAACATATATCAGGGGTTACCTTAAAATGTAGTTTTATCTCAGTTTTGACTAAGTTTGCATTTAATCTATTTGGCATTGATCAATCAACTATCAACAAAAATTCGGTATTCATTCTTTGGAATTTCGATTGAGGAACATGCTAAAATCCTATTAAAAAAACTGGCCAAGTAACATCACGTTCAGAATATATACGGGAAACATGTGTAGGCATAGAAAGTACTGCCACCAATATTTAGCTCAATAGAAAATCCCTCTTAAACAACATATCTAAAGTAGAAACTACAGAACAAAAAAGTTAAAATTATGTTTATTTATTCAATTCATTTTGTGACTTGCTAATGCTAACTGAAAGTTAATTTTCATCAACTTCAATGGACATTATGTATTTCAACCCCAAAAGTTACAAATGTATTTCAACCCCAAAAGTTACAAGTAACACAGTAATTGGGATAAGACTTCATATGAATGTTTTAAACATGTATATAAATCTTGGTATAAAAGAGGGCTCCAAAATGTTATTGATTTTCAAAAATAAAGTTAGTTGAACCAAAATTTGGTTAAGCCCATCAGTAAAAAATCGTGGACATCTGAAAATAGTCGAATATATTTCCAAATGATAATGCTCATTTAGTACTATAGGAGTTTGATCGGTTGCTAAAGCAAGCGAAGAATCCATCTATGTACTAGGTACCTAAATGAGAAGGTATTGGACAAGAAAAATGTTGCAAATTTGCTTAGAAATTAGTGAACAAGATGTATTTAAAGGAAGGTTTACAGGGTTTAAGCCCTGGTAAGTAGTTGGTGCTTGAATTAACGTCAAAAGATCAAAACAACTGGCTATTGACAACTGTCCAGGATCAATCCCAAAGAAAAAGATTCGAGGACTTTAAACCATGGTCAGATAAGTCAACACCTGAGCTGGCACCCCCACTCTCCAAACTTCCACACCATGCTAATATGAGGACACAATATATTTAACATACACCAGCCCCCAGGTACATTACGGTCTTTGGTTGGATTGAGTTTTCACAACCCTCCGATTGCCAATCCGCAACTCTTCCAACTGGGCTACTAGAAACTCCTGGTTTAAGTCCTTAAATGCTAAAAACTATCAAAAATACCCTCTGAAGCTAATGTAGTCAGTGTAAATTGAAGTTTCGTTTATCACACAGGTAAAATGCATGTGGATATGTCTAAAAACAGTGAAAAATTCACTAAGCATAATGTTCATTGAGCATTTCGGCCTTTCTATTGGAATAGAAAACAGGGAAAAGATTGGTCCCCCTTTGAAATTATTTCCTGAATGTTTCCTGGACAGTTGAGATAGTCAAAAATTTAACTTTAATTACTAAAACACTAAAGAGATATGGCAATTAATGATTCTTAAATATTAATAATTAAGCAAATATTAAATTATTTATGAATAAAATATTACTTATACAAGTAATTCTTAAATGTATAATTACCACAAAATTGTCGGTCAAGGAGTCTTTTGTATACACGAGGTTTCACCCCTGGCAAAAGACATTCTGCTTGATTAAAAACAGGTTCTGGTAAAGAACAGACATTCCCCAATTCCGTCAACATCTTTCGAACCATGGTTGTCCTTCACATAAAGCAATAAAAAAATTAATATATTGAAAGTACAGATTTCCTCATAAAACTACTATTTTAAGATGAAGAATTAAAGATGCATGATAGTAAAAATGGAACAAATCAGTAATTCAGATTTTTTTCAGACATGTTACTGAATGGTTTCATGTATCCGTTATAGTACCTATGACTAAATTAAAAAAGTGGTGACAATTATTTTCACTTTATTCAGAATCCACATGAAACCTTTATTTAACTCTTAACGAATTCATAAAAGCGAACATCTTATGCACATAAAATAGCATGTTTGTTATTGAAAATTATCAATGTAAAGAAATTAATTCAGAAATTATGTTACGTTTTCAATCCTTGCATTGCATTTTCTTAGCAAGGGTTTTAAATACTAGTTACGCAAAACCTGTTGAAATAGCATATTTTACAATGGAAGAGTTAAATAACCCCATTATTCACTTTAATTATCTGGAGTTTACTTTTCTTGTTCCAGTGTTATCTAGATTCCATCAAATACCTCTTTTTATCATCTATATTATTTCTACAGTATAGATCTCTTTTATGCCTCTCACACACGATGAATCTTAACAAGTGAGATATCAAAAGAAAGAATTTCTTAGAGCACTGACGAATCCATTCTATTACTCCAAGGTGTGCAGATTGAGGCTAGAAACAATTCAAAATCCCCATATGAATAACATTGAGTGTAAAACGATTCTGGTACGCAACTCAATTTGTTTTACCAGTATTGAAGGAAAAACAACTTTTCCAATAAAATTGTTTTACCAGTATTACTCGGAAAACAATTTTTTTCATCATCTATATTATTTCTATACTATAGATTCCTTTTATGCCTCTCACATGCGATGAGTTATTTATTTATCGATTGAACTGGTTTTTCATTTCTTTCCATAATATCAATAATTTATGAATATGTGATTTGATGATATAAGGATATTAAACGACGCATATTCCATGCGAGGTTAAGATTTGAAAAAAAAAAATTGAAAATATACAACTTAACAATTTTTGTGAATTCTAGAGTTAAGATAACCTTAAGGCCCTTTGGTGGAAAAATTACGTGCTTTACACAAATGGTTGGAACAACACTAACAGTGATCTCAAGGAGGAAGTGTTGTAAATAGTGAATTGAATAAATTTTTTTGATATTTTGGATCTAAAAAAATTTGCTTACATCTTTCACCCTTACAACGGATGGGGGTGGATCTGTTCGTGCGAGAATTCTCGCATGGGCACATTAGTTAAAACTTATTAGCAGATGGTATCACAGGATAGAAATTCAATGATACACTGATTATTCAATATATGATACAAAATTCAATATATGATACACTGATGCCAATGGTGAAATATGTATTTCCGTATAAGGGAATTTATTCAAAAATTTCTTTTCTTAAAAAGAATGTTTACATTTTACTGATAAATCTTGAGCTAGCCTTAATTTTTAGATTCTACTCCAAAATTAACACCCCTAAGTAATTGTACAATTCTGGATATATATATATATATATATATATCCAGATCATTTGTCACAACACATGTAGTTTTTGCAAAGAACTAGAGTATTCATCGTTACTAAACGTAATTTATTTCTAATGTTTATGAACAATTTACCCTAATTCTGCAAAACATTTCTGTACATATAAATGAAGTCAAGAGAGAAAATTAAGGAATTCTTTTGGAATCAAGCATTAATATCAAAGAATTAGTAACAAGAAATCAGACAAACTAAAGCATTTCATGTTATGCATGTAAGAATGAATACTAACTTGACAGCATGCTCAGTCCACAAACTTTGGAGATGCTTGATAACATACTTCAAAGATCCGTCATCATAAATCCAGTCAACATTATCAAATGAGCAATCAAACAATACTAATGGTATTTCTACAAAAAATACATAACAACCATGTAAATTCATGAAATGAAAATATTATGTTGAAAAGAAAGCACAAAATATTTGAATGGCTACTCTACTTCACTGTGTACTAGTTAAAAGAATCATTCAAAATAAACTATACTTATATCGTGCATCTGATAAGAAGGTAAATGATCTTGGTAAAGTCCACTTGTAGATAGGTATTAACCTCACTGCAGGAAAGGGCTGGGTTACCATATGCAAATACGTGTGGTTCCAAATAAAGATGGTATTTTTTAGTTACCTGGTCACATTTTCTTGATGACAAAAAAGACATTCTCAACGCCATTTGCATTTGTTTTCCTAGCTTTTTCACATGACTTCACATTTTCTCTTTGTTTGAGGTAAGAATACTTAATGTTTATAAACTACTTCATTTTTAATGACTAAAATAATCAACTATCAGAAAAGTTATTTAAATAACTTTTTAAACACATGGCTGCAGTTCTGAATCTGATATTAAAATGCTATTAGTTCTCTATTTTGCCAAGTACCCTTAAAATCAAATTAATGCTTATTGTTACATGACCTGATTGATCTCGTTTCACAGAACTAGATATTTTTAAGTTTTACATTTAAAACTTTTGTGTGAGAATACATATTTAGTGGACTTTATCTGGAGAAAAACTTGCAAGAAAATCCTTTTGAAACAATTATGGTTGCAATAGGATTGTTTCCCACTGGAAATAAGTGTTTTATGAAACTTTTTTTTATTTATCCTTTTTTTATATTTTCTTTTTTTATTTACAACATGCAATATCTTTGAAGTTTTTGTGTGCAAAATGTAAGTTTTCTTTGCTACTTTGATGTTCATTTTTCATCGCCAAGAAAAGACCAGAGATAACACGGAAAGCAGAAAAGTGCAGAAAATTTAAGTCAATGCCAATAGCACTGAGAATCTCTTGTTGCCCAAAAAGTCAGCTAGAAAATGTGACCGGTGATAAACGAAAAGTACCGTTTTCTTGCCAACTCAATAACAGTATACAGAGCACATATTAGGAAACCATGCTGAAACCTCTGACTGTTGAAGCACACTATGAAATTTTAACCATGTTTTTCAAATTATGGGGAGGCCACCCTGAGGTTCCAGCTAGGAGGGAAGCAGGAACCTAAAAGTGTAATATTGCCTAAAGATATTTTCCCAAAGATAGTTTTTCATGAAAACGAAATTCAAATCAATGTCATAAAAAAGATCAAGACAATAACGCTACCACTCGGCTATATTGCAATGATTCAACAATTTACATACAGTACTTATTAAACTGAATACAAACAGTTCATCAAGTGCGTTTTGTTTAACGTAGAGAGAGCTCTCTCGATTGAGAGTGATTGAAAAATAATTGAGTTGAACCTACTAAGAAACCCCATTTGACAAAATTTACACTTCAAAATAAGTCTACCTGTTACAGTAGTAAATGTCGCATTAAATATTTTGATTATTTTTATGTTTAAGAAATTAGATTTGTTAAAAAGTATTATTGTAATATCCATTTTAAGTTATATTTTGAATAAAAGATCAAGATTTGTTTACACATATTTACAAACTATTTCATTTGTTTTATTCAATAAATCATGCTTAAAAGTTTATTTTTTTGCAATATTGGACTGCTGTGAAAATGAGGGGTGCAACAGTTTTTATGTGAAAAGGAGACAGAGGTATATAAAGTTGGAAACCAATGGCTTAATCTGTCACCAAATTTAACTGATACACTCGTTCAAAACCAAATGGCTTGAATGCCAATTTACCAGAATGTTTAACATCTACTGAGAGAAATTGTATTGTTAATTCTACATAATTTGAAATGAAAATAAATCTATTACAATTCATTGGCACCTTTAATTCTCTACTCATTTGATTTTAAAAGCCAGAGAGGGTTGTGGTACAAAGGCCAAACGGCATCAAGTAAATGGACATACACATGCAAGGAAAGTTTTACTGACACAGAAGAGAGAAATACACCCTGGGAGAATCAAAACTGCGCCACCTACAACTTGCAGGTTGCTAGAACATTGGGAAAACTCACTAAGCCATGGTGACACAAAAAAAGTCAGGGATGTCATAGTGTAAAAAGGAAATATTTTAGACTTTGGGGAATTGATAATTTACAAAGGTGAGCAATATTCTAGGATGGTTTAGGTTGATTGTTTGGGGGTTATACAGCCCAAGGGACATATTTAGCCAAGCTTCGCTAAACACAAGACAGGCAACTTGAAGTAAAAAATGTCAAGAAAGGAGAAAAAAGAGGGATTAGGGATAGAATAATAGAATTAAATCAGAAAAGATCACTTGGGTATCCCAGGAGTACGATACCCATGTTTATTAAAGACAGAAAACCTATTGGGAAAAGAAAAGATCACTTGAGTACCTCGGGCCTTTGAAACCAATATACACCTAAAGATGTGCCCCTGAGAGTAAGATGGTTTAGGATGCATTTATTACATCAAATTCTATATCAGGAGAAATGAAACTAAGTTTAAATAACGCTTTCACATAAAACTCCATAATTCTTGTACTACTAACATAAGCAATCCAATAAACTTTTAGATTAGAAAATTATCCCTAATAAACTGATTTGGAGTCAGATCATAATCTGAACAAAATGATTTTGTGCCAACTCAAGCCAATAAATGTATGCATTTCTATCAAAAACAATCTTATTGAGAAGGATTGACATCTGAAAATGTTTTGAATGTTTAGATCATATTAACAAATTTTCATAAGATTATTTTCAGATATTTTTTGCTGTTAACTGTATTAAACTAGTCAAATTCAACAGAAATTTACTGCATCTCAACAATGCTTCATTTTCAGTTACTCTTATATTGAGATTATATATATTTTATCATTTAAATTAATAAAACATCAAAAATGTCCCAAAACATGCAGTAAAATCTTTTTCAATGTTTAACATTAAAACCTAATAGTTGCAAGTAATTACAATCAGGTCTAAAACAAATTTGAAAATTTGTTTACCTAATGACATTACCTGATGCTATATCATACTGTGGTTTTCTTGGAACATTATCAACATCCAATAAGTGTTCTATAACCTGAAATAAATAACTACATTAACACCAAATTGCTAGGATTTAAAAACTTGTAATTAAATATTGGTAAAAACTAGTTCTGGAGTTGGGGAAAATTAGCATCTCCAGTTTTCTTAATAGCAATTTTTTATGCATTTTAGGAGATTAGAAGAGAAATTTAGATTAGTCAACAAATACCACTTGTATGGGACATAATGCAGCCAGAGCTCTTGGAAAACAATTTTTGCTGTGAGGTCTAAGGTTAAATGTCTCATTTAGGAAATATCCCATCAACAAGCTATAATTAAGTTTTCATAATTCATGTGGGAAAAAAGGATTGCCAACCCAGGGTTAAAAATAAGTTCAGTTTTCTTTTGGGGTTTGAACAAATATGTTTGAAAAAGTAGGTCTTGATTACATGTCACAGTAAAAACTATTGTCATGATGCTGTACACAGTACCTAGGGATTTCACATTATCCCCTTATGCATTTGAAACTTTTTCATAAAGTGTTGGAGTACAAAACTAGTACCCAATTTAAGTTCTGTATTCATGTGCAATCAGTACCCCTGCTAAAGAGAAAAGTAGAACAAAATACCAGTGGAAACAATATTGAGAATTTCTGTATGTGACTTGATAGTATTGAGAATGTCAGTAATTTGTAAACCCTACAATTTACTCTTTTACCCAATACCAAAAATAAAGCTGTAACATGTATAGGTTACATCACATAATATGACAGTAATTTATACTTGTAATTTGATTCTATAACAATGAGAATGCACACACATATAATATTAGATAAATTTGCACTAGCATTTTTTAGTTGTTTTTTTTTAATTAAAATTGATTTTATACGAAAATAGATTGATTTAGAGATGAATGAATTTGAATTTTACATGTAAAAAATTTACTTTCAGGTTCAGATAAAATTCAAATGCTTGTATAATAATTTTAATTTAAAGTTTTTGCTATGAATCTCGTATAAAAATGATAAGATTAACAAAATTACGAGATTGGTAAAAAGCAAGCTACTTTAAACACACATATAAGTTTAAAGAAATAGAGGGTTTTATAAATTTGACCTGTTGGGAAAATTTCTTGCAGACACAAATTTAAAGATTAATTTCTTGAGATTTTAACACACACCCAAGCAAGAAACCAATAGAAAGCAACTACTTGTTAGACAGAACATGTTTACAGAATATCCCAACATTGCACTCAGGAAAATGATACTCTTCAATTGCCTTTCATTATTGCTCTCAGAAAGAAGAAACACAAAAACAGCAATACAGATAGCTATAAAATGAATTTAAAAAATCATTTAAACCTTTTGAACAAAATTTTAAGATTTCCCGGAAAAAAATTATTGAGACCATACATTAACCTTTATAACCATTACACATCATGGGGACACCAATAAAACTTAAACAAAAAAGGAAGTCTGGGATAGGGAACCATAACACCATTGGTATAAGACCTGGAAAACAGCCAACTTCAAGTGATGTAGAGAAGAGAGCATTTTCAAGATTTAGAATTGGTAACACCATAACAGAAATACGTGGTAGGAAATAAGATTTATCTTGAGTACACAACTGTCAGGGTAACAGCATGGCTAGACTACATACTGCAGTGTTTTGGTAGGCTGTTTGGGGGTTTTAGGATACAAGGGCCATAATTGACCAAGCTGCACCAAACATGAAACAGACAACTGCAAGCAAAAAATGTCAAGGAAGGGAAAAAAAGAGGGATTGGGGAATAGAATAATGGGATGAAAGCAGAAAAAGATTGCTTGGGTATCCCACAAGCATGACAATCGTGTTTACTTAAGACAGTAAACACCATGGGAAAAGAAAAGATAACTAGAGTATCTCAGGTCCTTGAAGCCTGTGTACACCTGAAGGTGCCCCTGAGAGGATATGGCATGGAATGGCATTCAGGTGATCTGAGACTTGTTTAGGACATTTTTTGCAGGAAGGACATCATAAAACTAATCTTATTTTGGTTTGTTTTGGGGTTTATGGCACAAGGGCCATATTTGGTCGTGCTGCACCAGACACAAGACATACAATAATAGACATATACACAATGGAAGTTTTACTGACACAGAAGAGAAATACATGCAAGGAGGAAAATCTTATTTTGATCTGAGATAAAAAAAAAAAAAAGAAAGAAAGAAACATTATACAGCCAAGAAACAGGAAAAGTTTGGTAAAAACGGAAACTCATTAAAAGGGAATTACAATTTGTAGTTGTATTTGGGAGAACTAGAAAGTTTACAAAATCATATGGGTTAATGAAATAGGGTTTGCTGAAACAAGTTGAGACGGTATTTGCGAAATTATAAAACAGAATAAATAAACAAAAATTCAGTCAATATATATCTTACATCTGGAGTTTCTTTCTTTTGACCAATGAGAAATAACAATGATACAATGCAGCGTATCTGGTGCCACAGGAAAGCTTGGCCAACAACAGTAAGCTCTGCCATTTCAAATGCTTGTTCATCACTGAAAACAATATAAAATTAACAAAAACATTTAATTACATGTCATGTAAAAACAACAAAGCAATTTTAATGCTAAAGTACCTTGTGCCTAATTGTTTGATGTCAACATCCAAAATTTTCCTCTTGTAATTCACAACGCCATTTGCAACATCCATCTTACAAATATTTCTAAAATCATGTTCTCCAATAAGCATCATGCCTGCCTCTACCATACTCTAAAAAAAAATACATCCAATTAACATAATGTACTTTAATTATCAATATAAATTCAATCAATTATATCAATATCAGTTGAAACCCAATTTAACATTAGAGAAGATGAAACTCCCTTTTATTGGTACAGGCCAGATAGACAAGCAGTTAGAGATCTGGTTCAGCAGGCTGTGTTAAAATCCTGGTCTTGGCATGGACATTCAGTGATTCGGAATCCACTTTAAGCCGAATCAAATTAGCCCTCATCCAATCAAATCAGCCTCATAGCAAATAAGGACCATAGAGCAAATCAAATATTTTTGTATTACCAAATTGTACAAATAAGAGTTATGGAAATGGGCAAATGTCACGGTAAAGCATAAATAGAATACAAAATGATTGGCTAATCATTTACAAGCTAAAATGCTGTCATCTTGAGAAAAGATGTTGCAAATACTCAACAAAAATTCATTTCCACTAATCAATACATCTTATTAATCTCACTTGTATCTATTCTGGATAAATGTAAAAAGTACTTCACGAAGCTCAAATCATGACCCCATCAGAAAGTTGAACAAACTCAAATTGTATTTTTTATTATTTCCAGTGGCTAAGGAACAACCATAATGCAAAGGAAAGATGAAGTAAAACACACAAAGACAAACAAACAATGAAGGTAAAAAGAATTTTTTTTTTAATTTACATAACAAGAGAAACAAAGAAAAGAACATCAAACAACAAAGTCATGGATCAAGAATCAACTCTTTAAGTCCTCTTTCCTCATAATTGCAAGTATTAAATGATTCATTAAATCATTAATATTTTTCATTGGATTGATTTCAACACTTATTTTCATTGAAGCATTGATAAAATCATTAAATAGAGGAATTAATTATGTTGAGGTTCAAGTGTATAGCTATATAAACAAAGAATTAAAAACTTCAATTTAACTAAACATCTACAACCACATGCAGTTGTATCTACAATTAACAAGAAATAATAATTTCAATTTTTAAACTTGAAAACTATGTTAAACAAAGTTGACATAAGTATTTACAATCAAATATGCTTTTATTAAAATTTAATGATTGCTAAATGTATGAGTGATGGGGTGAGCTAAAGTGATGGGGGTCAAAAAGTAATTTTTGCTATAGTTGTCAATTTATAAAATTATATAATATATTGTTCTTTTGATAAATCTAAATATCTTACTTTGATATGAAGATTGCCAACTGGAAACCAATATTTGTAAGTCCTCTTCTTACAATCAAACCTTAAAACCGAAAATAAACTTTAAGTGTTTCAAGCCACTTACAATTCTGATCTACATGGACAAACTAAAAGATTGACAGAGAAACATTTAAGAAGCACTTTTCATCAGGTTGTGCTGATTTAAATCAAATTATTTATATTAAAAAAATCCTAATTTAAATAAAATCTTAATTTTTTTTCTTAAAGTTTAATAATACTGAGAAGGAAACGACCTGGGACATAACGGATGATGCAAATAAGTTTACAAATTTACTTCTACTTAGTAGAATAAATAGTAGGGGAGACTGCTGTACCTTAGGACAATTGTACCTATGGACATTTCTCATAAAATTCGAAAACAGGTGGGAATATAGGGTGGCAGTTCCTAGCGGATGTAAATTAGTGATAGGCAGTTACTCACGGGAAGTCGGCTCGTGGAAGACTCAAGGTAAGTAAATATGGTATTTTTGCTCTTTTTTGAAGGTCAAAGTAAAAAATGCATCTCATCCTTATTTTTTTCTTTCCCTCTAAATTTTTATGATTATCTGTCATAGTCGTAGTTTATTATCGAGGTTTTGATGATTTATTTTTGACTTTAAAGTCATCGAAATCTTAACCTATCTGTTGCTATCTCCCTTTAGAAAAAAAATGGCTTACATTGTACCTTCGAACCACTCTAAGGTGATGTACCTTCGGACACAATCGTTTATATCCACAGGTACATGACATTTTTTAATTTATTTTTATTATTAATTTGTCACTATTTTTGGTTTTCTTTAAATTTCCCTACAAAATAGTGTTTTATTTTTGGTTCTCTGTAAAAACCATATAATAACAGAGTTGTAAAGTTATAAAGAAGTTATAGGTCCTACAAAAGTTTTTTAATTGATTTTTTTAGATACGAAATCACTAAAATTGGCTATAATGCCTCGGAGTAAGGAGGGAAAAAACTTTTTATATTATGTCCACAGGTAAATCCGGGTATGTCCATAGGGCATATCAAGTTGTCATACCTAAGGACAAAAATTACAACTCCAAATTCTGAATTTTTAAAAATTTAATATTCAAAATTTTAGATTTTTAAAAATATTACTTTATTCACAAAGGTTTAGAACATAACCTGAGTGGTTTACTAGGTGAAAATATTTCCCAGCGGTCGAGAAAAATTAAATGCGAATTTTGTCCGTAGGTACAGCAGTCTCCCCTATTGATTGGAATGCTATGGCCCCAACTTTGAAAATTACACAGGTCTACAAAAAAAATACTTTTTGAAAATTGTTTTAGTTCTGATAACTGATTTTTATATTATTTTCAGTGATTCCAAAAATGAAATTCATTTTTTTCTATCATGTAAGGTTTTCAACAAAACGATTTCATATTTTGGGGAAATAACTCAAATCAAAATATTTTGGCATTTTTATTTTATCACCTCATAAATACATACTTTACATTTATATCCTAGCTTTGTCATGACTTAATTGATAAATGAGTTTATGAAAAAGGTTACAAATCCTTATACACCTAATTCTGTTTTTGCACGAACCTTTTTTACAAATTTGATTTAACACAAATTCAAAATAAATATTTCATTCTCTTTTTACGCGAGTCATTTTGATTTAACACGAACGGTCAAATCCAATTTCTAACAATTTTTTTTGCCTAAATTCTAAGAAAACAAAATTTTATTTGTGGCGTAGATCATTTCTATTTTCTATATGTATACCAGCTAGTGTGTGTTTTAAAACGCGTGCTTTCCTCTAGATACATTACATAACGTCTTTATTATTGAATTTGGTGCACATCTACCGCATTCGTGCATTGTATCTTCGGAAGACATTTAGTATGTAGCTCTATTTCAAAGTGAAAGAATCTATTGTGAAATTTGTGCACGTAAGTTTATAAATTTTGCCGAAAGTCAATAAATTGTAAGTTTACAAATTTTTCATACCTTTATTTATTAATTTTAATTTGAGATATTTTTCGGTAGCCCTTATATAATGTCACATAATTCAGCCATTACCAAATCGAAAAGGAAAGCGATTTCTTTGGAACTTAAAATTCAAATTTTAGATCGTCTTACAACTGGACAAGGTGCTACGTTTGTAGGAAAGCATTTTGGTGTATATGAAGCTACCATAAGAACAATTAAGAAAAATGAAGCTGCAATTAGGAAGTCGGTATG
The DNA here is from genome assembly GCA_933210815.1 of Meta bourneti. Lineage (NCBI taxonomy): Eukaryota > Metazoa > Arthropoda > Arachnida > Araneae > Tetragnathidae > Meta > Meta bourneti. Next base: position 32,327,292 of record OW119924.1, read on the forward strand.
TTCTGAAACAAAAGTAAATGTTAATTCATCCTCATATACAAGAGATATTGTCAAGAAAAAGATGGAAAAGGCTCTGGTAATATGGATAGAAGATAAGTCACAAAAAAGAGTACTAGTAGATGGAAATGCCATCAAGCAAACAGCATTAAGAATTTATAGACAGATTAAAGAAAAGTAGCCAAGCACTTCATCTCAGTTAAACAGAAAGTATGAATTTTCTGCAAGTACAGGTTAGATGACAGGGTTTCTTAAAAGGTATACTCTTCATAATATAAAAATTAAAGGTGAAATTGCATCTGCAGATGAATCGGCTGCTAAACTATTCCCGCAGGAACTTGCTAAAATTATTAAAGATGGAGGATACACTCCTGATCAAATGTGGAATGCAGATGAAGGTGGTCTCCTCTGGAAACGAATGCCGAACAGAACGTACGTAGCCAAATCGATACCTTAAAACCACTGCTGGTGGTTTTAAGGTAGCTAAGGATCGTGTGACCTTATTATTATGCTCCAATGCTTCAGTAGATCGTATGTTGAAACCACTGCTGGTAAATCAAGCCCTAAACCCACGTTCAATAAAAGGTGTAGATATCAATAAACTGCCTGTTCACTGGATGGCAAACAAGAAGGCCTGGGTGACCACTGCTATCTTTATAGAATGGTTCAACAAATGTTTCGTCCCAGAAGTCAGACATTACATGAATGTGAAAGGTCTCGAATTTAAAGTTCTTCTGATTCTTGACAATGCATCCAGCCATCCTGTATTGGAACACCCAAACGTGCAAATTTTATTTCTGCCGCCTAATAAATACTACATCTTTGATACAACCGATAGACCAAGGTATAATTGCGACATTTAAAACATACTACATAAAACGAACATTCCAACACGTTTTGGACAAACTGAATGATGAAACACTAACAGTCATTGATGTGTGGAAGAAATTCTCAATTATGGATTGTATCAATCAAGTTGGATTAGCGTTAACTGAATTAAAACCAGCAACTTTGAATGCGTGTTGGAAAACGGTTTGGCCACAATGTGTAAAAAGCAAAGATCCCATCATCCCTAATACAACCGAATTTCCCAACATCATTACAATGGCACACACAATTGGTAGAGAAGGATTCGATGATCTATTGTTTGAAGATATTGATGAATTATTAGTCGATAAAGCCTTAAGCGAAGATGAAATATTAGAAGTTGTCCTTGAGACTCCTAATCCCACAGAACGTAGTGATAATGAAGAAAATGATCCTGTTCTAAATGCAGATTTAATAAAAGAGGGCCTGGAACTGGCCAAAAAATTGGGTAATCATTTTGTCAAACATGACCCTAATGAGGAACGTGATGGGAAGTTTCAACGTGAACTGAAGTTGTTGACAGCCTCTTACAGAGAATTATATAACGGCCTAACCAAAACACAAACACAACAGTTAATAACTGAATTCGTTCGTAAAAATGGTGAAACATCAAGACCAGAGGAAACTCGTGCTGATTTTGCTCAAGAGATCACAGAAAGAACTTCATTAATAGAGGAAGAAGACGATGTTCACAACATTTCTAGTGATAAGAGTGATATTCCAGTCGTACACAAACGTATGCACCGTTTATTGTCAGAAAGTGAAAATGAATAAAAAAATTTTATGTGTAAAATAGATTTTTTTGTTCATGAAGAATTTTTTTCATTTTCATTACATATTATTACATGTGTATTTTGTTGAAATAAAATAAGCTTAAAACGAATATTTTCATATGGTTTTTTAAATTATTTTTACTGATTTTTTAGATTCGGAACCATTTTTTTCTTCCATAGATACAATGTCTTTTTTTACACAAATTTGTTTTACACGTATTCTTCAGGAACGTATCTATCATGTAAAAACAGAATTAGGTGTAGTGTTTTCTTTTTCTCAAAACTTCTTTTTTCGCTTTTATTCTTGTGTACTTGCCGGGGATCGTCTCTTTTCAACATCCAGCAGTAATCGGCTATCATGCTGATATTCCACCTTCCTTGATATCGCCTTTCCATTTCCTTTATGTCTTGGTGAAATCTTTCACCTTGCTCCTCGCTTGACTGCACTTTCCAGGTGCGAATGGAGAAAAGGAACTTTTAAGCTCATATTACACACTAATATCTTGAAATTTGCTAACATCTCTTATACAATAGATTTGTAGTTTGGGTCTCTTTGGTTTCCAAGCTGGTTACTACCAGTTTGAAAGATTTCCTGGTTTTTCTCTCGTTTGTTTCCATTTTGAGCTCAAAATTTTCATTCTTCATCAGTTTTCTGATGTCAGGTCCTACAAATACCCCTTCAATCAGCTTTGTTTCGGATAAACCCGGGAACTGTTCACAAAGGTATTTGAAACATTCGCCTTCTTTTGGTAATGCCTTAACAAATTGTTTTATAAGGCCTAATTTTATATGAAGCGGTGGAAGTAAACCTTTGTTGGATTAATCAAACTTTCCCTTTGAATATTTTTGACTCCAGGTTTCAATGTCTTCCTTTTTGGTCATTCTTTCTTTATGTTCTTTTCTTTCACAGCTGTCCCATTCACAAAGAAAACACGGGGATTTTGTGTAACCACTGTTGACAAAGCAACATAGATATCACCTTCAAATTACTGCAAACTGTGCTCTGAATACGAAACTTTATTAACCTTTATTCAGCTACCTGAATATGGGACGACTGTTGTCCTGGCCGTAGTCAAAAGGTTAAGTATCAATAAAGATTTACATAGCACTCTTTTAAATGAACCGAATGCCCAACAGGTACAGAAGCATACTCATTTCCATTATGTAATAGTACTGCTTTTAGACTTCTTTTTGACGAATCAATAAAAAGTCTCCATTCGTCAGGTATGTATTACATATTGAAAGTTGCCATGAGACCTGGAACATCGCTGCAATAAACAAGTTCACCCTCTTGTGAGAAAAACGGAACAAACTCTTCTTCTCTGCTCCAAAACCAATAAAATGATGTACCAGGAGCTAACAAATTTTTTTCCTTCAATCTGGAACCTAAAACGTGCTGATTCCTTAGGAAGATCTAAATCATTTAACTAAGATTGGGTAAAAAGTTTAGGTTCATCGCTACCGGGATTATATGTATCATCACTTTCACATGGACATACTGTTTCTAAATCACCACAAATTTCCAATGTATCTGGAGGCAACGGAACTGGTATACTAGGTCCATGAGGGACAGGACATATGGCAGATGGGATGTTAGGATAAAATATCTCCTTTTTGTTCTTTAGATTGAAACCTTTCATGTACATGTAAAAAAATAGCAGTCATCAGTATGATTTTTACTCTTTCCAAACCATTAGTATACTAAACCAAAAAGATTGGGTTTTTTTACATTGTCTTAATTCTTCTACACAAACGGAACAAACTTTGTGTGGGGCCCAAGGCTTGTCTTGATCCCCCAATTTCATACCAAAATAAGCAAAGTACATTTTCCACAAAATCTGAAATGTTTCTTTGTTGTTTTTTCACTACAGTTACAACAAATATAACAGAAACAATCTGGTGAAGTAACACATCCTCTGAAAGCCATTTCTCTCAACCTCAACACAAACTAAAAATAAAAAACACTTCTACTCAAAGCTCCGAATTATATACACGTGTACAGCACTGAACTAAGAAAGGCATTGATGGGAGTAGGAAAAATGGCAGGATAGTGGAAGGAGAATGATGGAGGGGAGGAAAGACATGCACCAACAGGCTTGTGATCTGGTTTTAACTTGTTTTCTCTGGCTTTGCTGTTGTATTTAACAGATAGTTTACCAATTTAGAGGAAAATCCTAAATAAATAATAGTTTATTCTTTCTTGGATAGAATTTATATAGAGCAAATCATTATTTAAAATCTATAAATATGTTTAATAAGTTCATACAAATAACATTACGTTGCTCTTAAATACACAAAATTCGTACACATTAGACCTGTGATTTATGATAAAACTGTACGTGATTTTAATTATTTTTCCAGTAATCAGCATCCGAAAAACTATAAAAAACACTAATTATTTTAAAGTGTTATTGGGTGTGTTATCACCTGTGTTATTGGAGTCCTATTTAAAACAACATTTGCTACATATAAGTTTCAAAACTCTATTTCATTATCTCTCTATAATCATTATCTATAAATCATTATCTATATCATCGGTATGTAATATTTATCCCTCATCTTGAAGGGGAGCCTGGCTCAAATCATAAAAATATTATGACCCAAGGAGTTAGGATTTCTAGAATTTTGCATCCCTTCTGTTCAAGAGACCTAATAAGATCAAAACACTGCTTATTTGGTTAATCGTATTATTTGTAATATTTATCCCTTATGCTTGGGGTCATGGGTGCTCTCATTAAAATTTAAAAGGCTTCAAATGGTGTCTGGATCCTATGGGATGTTTGCCATAGGTGTCTTTTAAACAACTTATTTGGTTACTCATTAGGAATATTTACCTCTCTAGTTACGGGAAACCCAAGGGGTTCAGACCCCTTGGAGTTAGCACCCATGTTTTGGATGATGGGTGATGTCATTTTGACATATTCTTTCCCGTGGAAAGGTTGGATATACATAAACTGATGCCCTTTCATGAGGAAATTTTCAATTTCTAATAAAGGTATCAGCACTGTTTCACATTTGTTTTCATTATGTTACAAATTAGTACTAGGCTCCCTCACTTCGCTTAAAGATATAGGAGCAATAAATTAACTAAAATCATAAAAATCTGATTTAAATCAAATAAATCTAATTTTCAAAAAATTCTTTTAATCCTGATTTTTTTACACCCTGCTTTTCATAACTAACCTGGCACTAAAGGTTTTATCCACAGGAGTCCAAGCAATGACCTTTATATTCGGAGGAAGAACTCGGTTCAGAATAGAAGGATAGTTAATCTCTTTGCCAGGATCTGAAAAAACAAATTATGAGTCTCGAAAAAATTCATTATGGTGATACATTGTCAATTTATACAAAATTGTGAACAGATAAAATGACAGAAGCAAAAAACAATCTGGAGCCTCTAAATATTAAATGGATAAATATTTTTTTTTTATTTTCTTAAAGGTTGAAATGATTTCATGTTTCATTTTTAATGTAAAAAATGGCAGTATTTCTTAGTGTTTCAATGATAAAAAGAGCAAAAATATACACAAAAACTTTAATGGAGAGTTGCAGTTTACCTTTTTAAATTTCTTACAAAATATAAATACTATGAAAAATCTGTGTAATATTTTAATTTTTACTATGCTCTACTTTGTACTGATTTAACTCAAAAAATCAATTCCTCTATCAAAATTAAACCCTTTTGGGGGTTGGTTTATCACTCCGGTCTTCTTTCTTACATGAAAAATGTTTTTAGATGCAAACAATTATTAGGTTATTTAACTTTAAACATAAACCCAATATTTCAGATATTAATAAAAGATAACTCACATCTCGACTTATCTTCAACAAAATCATCAGGAGTAATAATTCCTTTCCCTTCAGTTAGGTTACTGCGAAGATCTAGAGAAACAACCTAAAAATGCAAATTTCATTGATAAGCCATCTTGAAAAGATTAAAGTAAATGTACTTAAGTTTTTGTACTAAAATTTAAAATGTGATTGATAAATTAAAACTATTCCATGTTCAAATGATAAAACAGTAACGCAAAAATATTTTTAAATTATTAATGATATGAAACACAAAGACAAGAAGTGTAATGGCTGGAAAATTATGAAGGATCTACCTCATACCATGATTGAAAGAAAGTATACATGACACATTTTCAACATCCTCTGCATCACACAACAAACTTGAATGAAAATCAAATGGCAAAGTGCTTTAATTCGTCAATAAGTTTAGAAATAAGAAAATGGTACACATAGCTTGATAACTTGTCAAAATTAATAAAATTTCTTAAAATGTACTCACGACCAAAGCGTTTATGAAAAATGAATCTTTACATGAAATTTTGTGTGTGTGTGTGTGACTCAACATCCATGAAACAATTTCCTTTCATAAAATCTGAGTGTTTGCTGCAACCTGTTTCAAGTGATAATCCTATAGATTACTTTCGCCACTTTTTTACCCAAAATATCTTGGACGAAATAATTGCTGAAATCAATGACTATGCTCATAAAATACTTTGTCGCCGTGAAAAAAGAAACATTCTCGAATTAATGCTTGGAAGGACACCACAAAAGATGAACTATTGGTATTTGTGGGATTAATTTTACATATGGGAACTATACGAATGAACTGCATACAAGATTATTGGAAAACAGATACACTGTTTGGCTAATGTGTATTCTCAGATAATATGAGCAGGAATCGGTTTTTGTTATTACTGAGGGCATTGCACTTCGCAAAAATCCCAGAGCAGAATTCAGAACCCCAAAGGATTGACTATATAAAGTCAGAAGTATGGTGAATTTATTCAACACACAATTATCTGAAGAAGTATATTACCCAGGACGAGAGATTAGTTTAGATGAATCGATGAAAGTGCGGTGTGGTAATAAATTTATTTTTAGGCAGTATATACCAAACAAATGCCATAAATATGGTATTAAGTTGTATATGATCACAACATCTAATGGTATTGTTCTCAAATTTATGGTATATACTGGTATGTTGGATGATTCAGGTGGAAAAGGACATGCACAAAAAGTCATGCTGAATTTACTTGATGGAATGCTAGATGTAGGGCATAGCGTATTTATGGACAATTATTACAACAGCTATAAATTGGCGAAATGTCTTGCTGATAGAAAAACTCATTGTACTGGGACAATCAGAAAGAACAGGAAGACATTTGCGAAAGAGGTTAGCGAAAAAAAATTAAAGGGCAAACTGTAGCAAAGTATGTTAATGGTGTAATGATTGCTAAGTGGAAGGATAAGAGAGACGTCACTTACATTTCTAACGAATACAAAATGATATTGTAGAAATGACAAACAAAAAAGACGAAATGAAATCAAAACCACTTCCTGTAATTCAGTATATAATAAATTTATGGCAGGCATTGATAAGCAAGATCAAATGCTTGCCTATTATCCATGAGAAAGGAAAACAATTAGGTGGCATACCAAAATATTTGTGCATATTTTGCAAATAATGATGACAAATTCCCACTTTATCTATAATAAATATTACAATAGAAATATATCACTTTATGACTTTCGTTTATCTGTGATAAGATGTTTATTGAAACAGCCATCTAATCTTCGTGCTCCTGTGTGTGATCCATCTGTATCGGAACATGTGCTCAAACTGCGGGAAGAGAAAAAAGGTGGGAAGGTACTATGAAAGCAATGCAAAAGTTGCTATTCCCAAGGAAAACGTAAAGATACCATCTATATCTGCAAAGTTTGTGAAGGATCTCCTGGCTATTGTATAGATTGTGCAAAGATAATGCACAAATAACATTTTGAAATATATAGTTTATAATAATATTGTAATAACATGTAATTCATTTGTAATGTAATATATATATTATATAAAAACGTAATTCCTCCTTCAGTAATTTCCTCCTTTTCTTCCACCAGATCACGTTTTTAGGGAACGGGAGCGAGCGGCGAGTCGCTGGGGGGTTGGTGAGTGAAGCAAGCAGGGGGCGGAGCCCCTTAGTATACATATGTTTGTTTGTGATAGTTTCATATAAAAATAATGCATATTGTTACTTATTTTTCTTATTTTGATTTATTTTTACATGTCATGCACCAGCACGTAATGTGGCATTTGGGAAATAATTTTACCTCTAGTGCCAATCACACGCTGGCGCGTAGTGATAAAATTTTATGATTAAAGGCTTACATAATGCTTAGCTATCAGTGTGATACACATAATCATCTTTTTTATTAGCACTTTAAAATCATATTTCTTATAATAAGTAAGTCGGCATATGGGTAAAATCTTGCTTCAATGTTATGGCAATAACTATTAACACAACCTCACGTGACCGGCAGTCCCCCCCCCCCAATGTGTTAATATATTTAAATTACTTTACTTTAATGTATTTAAATTACTTTGTTTCTTTAATAAATTTCAATTACTTTTTCTTTTAATATATTTAAAATATTGTACTTTCCATTTACTTTAAGTGTCAGAATTTGAGTAATCTCATCAAAATATATTTTTTTTAAATTAAAAGTAGACCTTAAGAAATTAAACTAATTAATTATACAAAAATGGATACAATAAATTAACATGCAATTATTTTAAAAGTTTATTTCAATTTTTTGTATAGAAATAATTGAGATTGATGTTTCAGTAAAAGCTGCAGACTAACAAAGTTCGAAAAATGCTAATATAAAGTAAAACAAGAACAATTTATTGCTTCAAAATTCAATACTTTGTTGCAATATTGAAGTCTTGTCATGGCTCACAACAATACAGATCATAATCAGGATATTAATCTCTTGGCCCCATTTACACCCAAATGTTTGAAACAGAATATCAATGGAAAAAATCAAACAGCAAGATAATCTGAGACTAAACCAGACCCATCATCTATCCTCAAAACTTGCTAACCATCAAATGATTGATAATTGTGCCAAGAGGATTGGAAAACTCTCAACTGCTTTTTAATGCTTGGCTGCAGATTATAGCAGGTGTTTTCGATTTGGTGATCTTTATGGCAAAATGGCATTAACTATAAGTAATTTAATTTCGTTTGCCCCATCTTGCATATTAACTTGTATGAATTTCACAAACCCTTAATAAATTTTTAGGGATATCTGGCACAAATCTGTTTCACTATGTAGCTATAAAATGCAGAATGTGAAACAGGGAATATAACCAAGAGGGTGGCTTATGTTCAGGAGAGGTCTTATTTTCGAGGGGTTTACAGTAACTATAAATAAGGAATAATTAAACTGACCTGAGAAAATGCAGATACTCCTTTATCTGTTCGACCACAACGATGATAGTTGGAGGTTTCTCTAGACACTACAAGCTTTGTTTTCTCTAGGGCTTTAAAAAGCTCAGCCTCTATAGTTTTTGTTGTATGTGACTGAACAGCAAATCCACAATACTCCCATCCAAGATACAAGAATTTGAGAGCCACATGCCTTTTCTTGTATCTAAATTAAAGGAGGAAAAATAACCGATGAGGTTGAGCAAAAGTAAATAAAAATGCAAGGAACCAAATTACACTGAAATTATGTTTTAACTTTAAAATTCAAAAAATCCTGTTCACATTTTTAATTGAATACCCTTTATCTAATAACTTTTGCAATATGCAGGGCTGCCACAGCCAAAGCACTTGTGAAATAGTAGCATTAATTCTTAAAAATAGTAGCAAATGCTCCTCATAAACCCTATTTTAGTAGCTCAGATACAAAATTAATTGTCTAAAATATAATATGGGCCAATAAAGTGTAAAACAGACATTGAAGATCTTGCCAAGAAATTTAAATTTTGAAATTAAGGAACTAAATATTTTTAATAAGGTTTTTATGACAATCTAGCAACCACATGCCACGGTTTGGTGCCAAAACTTCAAAATTGGTGTCCCTTGGAAAATTTTCTCTAAAGAAAATCCAAAAATATATTTACGACTGCTATTAGTTTAAAAAAGGGGACTACATTTCCATTAACCTTTGGTAGATTTCAAAAAAATCGTCAAATTTTTTTTGAAATCGCCAAAACTATGAAACTTGTTTCTTTAGAGACGATTTTGCTTGAAAAGATACCCCTAGTGGGCAAGGTTGAAACATAGTAGCAAAAGTTGCCTTCTAATCACCTGTGGCAGCCCCGAGTTATGTTAATTAATCCTCTACAGCAGGGGTCAGCAACCTTTTTTACGAGGAGGGCATATTTCAGAAATGTGGGAGTTCAGCGAGCACCGTGGGATGAAGAGGAAGGAGTAACATTTAAACATGAAAATATTAATGCAACATAAATTTATTACATAAATTTTTAATACATAAATTCAAATTTTAATTGAAAAAACAATCTAAAAAATGATAATTAATGCGGTATTTGACATTGCAAATCTGCAGCCAACTTGTAATGTGGCACATAAGTTGAATTCCCAGTTCTCAAGCATTGGTTCAAATGAGCGTTTATGAGGCTTGATCGTACTTTGATTTTAAGTATTTCATGTTGGAAAACAAACATTCACAAGCATATGTCGAAAAAAAAGAGTTCAATTTAAGAGCACATTTTCTCAACAATGGGAAGCTATTTCCATTCACTAAATTCCAGAATTTTTCTTCGTTATGATGTGATTTTAATTCAATGTTATTTGTTCTATTTATAATTTCCAATTCTAAGTCCTCCTTATTGAAATATGTTGCGATTTTATTAGATACATTGTCCTCTATGAGAGAAAGGATTAATAAAAACGTTAAGAAACCCCTAATTCATAGAATTCTTCAAATCTGGTAATAAATTCTTCCAATAAGGAATCAAAATGTTTGGCAACTGATGGGTGGTAGCATTTCCATTGCCAATAATTTTCTATAGCCATTTTTAAATCTGGGAAATGTGATAAATTATCTTTCTCCATATGGCGATTTCCAGAGCGCCAATTTAGCTTTAAATGCATTTACAGTACTTATCATAGAAGCAAGATGATATTTCTACCCTGTAGTTTCAAATATAATTCTTTAATTTTATCGTTAAATCAGTTAGAAAGCCAAGCTTAATTAACCAAGGTTTTTAATTCTAAACAAATTTCATTCCTGGACAATAGAAATTTTTTCATCTGTGGAAATAAATTTAAAAACCACTTAAGTACCTTTCCTTTGAGCAACCTCACTTTTGTGTGTGTTATAAGATCTTCAAATTCTGTACCCTCTTCTTGTAGAAGTAATTTAAACAATCTGTGTTGCATTGCCACTGCTCTTATTGAATTTATCACTCTTGTTACTGTTTGTATAATATGCTGAGAAGGAATTACCTTTGGGCATAACACTTCTTGGTGAATGCAATAAAATGCAAATTTTGGAAATATCGTGTTTCTTACATAGCGCAATGAAACCATTATTTCTTCCTTTCATTGCAGGCACACCGTCTGTTGTAATTGCGGACAATTTTTCTAAAGGTATATTATTTTCCTCTAGATACTTTTTAAAAGTTTAATAAATATTGTTGCCTCTTGTACGTCCTTTCAAAGGTAGAATTTTCAGAAATTCTTCTTTTACAGAAGTCATCAAAAACCATCTGCAATAATACATAATTGAGAAGTATACGACACATTGGTGGACTCATCCACTTGCAATGAAAATAATACTCTCTTTGGGATATCATCATAACTGTGATTCAATGTCAATAGCCATCATTTTGATTCTTCGAGTTACTGTTCTTGCTGATAGTTGGATGGCATTTATTGCCGTTATTATTTCATTTTTATTTTTATAGTCATAAAAAAGTGTTTAACAAATAGTGTCTGCAGTTAACAAATTGACTTCTTTAATAATCTCACCTTCCACAAACGGTTTCTTTTCTTTGCCAATAAGTGTGCAATTTTGAAAGAGGCAGAAGTGGCTTTCCTCGATTGGGAAATTGGTCTGTTAAATAAACTCTGCTGTCCAGTTAAGTTGAGTTTTAGTTCAGAAATTGTTTTTTCTAATTTCCAAGTTTATTGGAAAATTTGTATAAAAATTTTTAATAGTGATGAAATGTCTCTCCGCGTTACATTTTTTAGCAATCGCTACACTTGAATTGCACAATGAGCATACTTTTTCTTTATAGTAATTTAAACAAAATTGTTCTTCCCACTCAACATTAAAATGATGTGTCTTCTGCTTCATATTTCTTTTTTCCATGGCAGCTACAATAATGATAAAAATAAATAAAAACAATTAAATTAAACAATCACAGGTATATTTACAACTCGAAATTCAAATTCATGAAATGACAATTTTATGTACGAACAGAGGTTATGAATGTGAAGCGTAGCACGCCGTGGCTGGACAAAGTATACGAGGATAGTGGGGACAGAAAATAGTTCACTATATGCAGAATCTGATGTCTGTAGTAGTAGAAAAATGATTCATGTAATGTTATCTAGATGTCGCTAAGATTCAGTTTTTGTCAAAAGCTTAATTGTACAATTAGTACAATTGTTAAAATGACGAAGATAAAATAAGAATTTTTACTAAAATTATTTATTACAACTACAAGTGTTTGTTGTTCAAATATCTAAAATTTAGAATTTAGATATTTGAATGGAGAGCACTTTAAAATTGCTTCGTGGGCACCACATTGCCGACCCCTGCTCTACAGTATAGAACTTCTTAAAAACTATTTAGCAATTAAGTGGTGATTTAATAGGATTGTCCTTAAAAGGTATCTATAACATTTTTTCAAATAGTTTCTTTTAGGTTGGTTGGTTTGGGGGTTTTATGGTGCAAGGGCCATATTTGGCCATGCTGCACCAGACACGACATACACACAATGAAAGTTTTACTGACACAGAAGAGAGAAATACACCCAGGGAGGAATGCACCTGGCATGAATTGAACCTGCGCCGCCTACAACTCGAAGGTTGCTAGCACAGTGGGCATGCCCACTGCACTAGGTAAAGGTAGCTCAATACCCTCTAAGCTTCCCATTTTGGCACAATAAAGCATATATGGCACAATAAAGCATTTATGGCATAAAAATAAGAATAAATAAAATGTTATTTTATTAAAAATTACTACAAGAACTGGAACATTAGAACAACATAATGAAATCCTTAAGAGATTCAGCATTAACAGTGATAAGAATCCTGCCAAATTTGGTTTTGCAATCGGGATATGTTTTATGCTCCTCGACTACCTACCAAAAAGGAGCTGATTTTTTTGTAAATATTGCATTTAATTTTGACTGCACTATACTGGTCACTAACTACAGTACAGCTTCTACACAATTTCCAATGCTTTACACAGTAATCTGTCTGATCATTTTATATTTTTGGGTTGACTTAATAAAAACCCATTTTTTGAGGCTCAGTTGTTTGAATAAACTCAGATCTTTCTTTACAAAATACTTCTATTTCTTTTCTCTGGAACATTAAGAACAGATAGTGTGCTTCAAAGAATCATTCCTTGTATTCCTGCATATCTTTTTTATAAGTCAGTCTTGTGCAGCGATTTTAAACCTGGCACACAATCAAATTACTAAAATTGTGGCATACGAAACATGTTATATTTTTTTCCGATCGTACAAAAACATAGGTATAATTTTGCTAGATTTACAAAAATATAATAGCAACTACCTACCCCTTTTCGCTCACTCCAAAGTGGTTTTTAAAAACTTTTTGAAACAATTCATTTAGGATACTTTGTAATAAAAAATACTCCAAATTATTCATATGGATATTGGATTTATTGGGGTGAACACATTTATCTGAAGTTCAAAATTAAAACTTTGAAATGAAATAAATCTTACAAAATTTAACCCTCAGAGTGTCACGAGATTTCCGAGTTGTGTGCTATTGTTTTTTCCCGAATAAGGATTAAATAACCACATCTATTGGTTGAGGGGACACCCCAGAATGAAATCAATTCATTCTGGGGCTACCCAAATATTGTAAGCTCTTTCAGTTAGGGGACTGATTAAAATTATAGAAAAATAAAGTTAAACTATCTCTTACCCCCTTTGTCCTCTTTATTAATATTAATTTATTATTCACACAAATTATAATTTATTGTAATTAATTTTTGATTCCACAAATAAAATTTGTATTCATTATATATTAAAACTTTACCTTCAATGTATTCATTTTGAATTTAATTTTTAGAGCATGTTTCAAATTAGTAAAATACAGAAGTTTATGATCGATTTCATACAAAAAATGTTTAAACATAATGGACGCATACCTTTAAACACAAGCATCAATCAGATTTTCATCATGAATATTGCAAACAAAATACAGTACTTTATCAAACTGAACGAAAAATAATGTATTTCCTAAAAGCAGTTCTGCATAATTGAATATATATTCGCTTAATTTGGATCTAGGGAGTGAAAGCCCCCCACTCCTGCAGATGCACCCATGAAGTAAAAAGGATATATTTGTTTATTTGGGTCTAGAGGGCTTAAGACCCTAAAGCCTTGATTTATTTTCTCAAAATTAAAATGCAATACAGTCCAAATCCTAAAGATGAAATGTAACAAAATAATCATGGCAAAAATAAAACTTTTCTTATAACTTCTAAACTTGAAAAATTTCTTTGTTGGTATTGCCACAATTTGCAACGGTATCAAAGAAATGTTCTGCTAACGTTAATTCAGTTAATTCTCTTTATTAGAGAAATGTTCAAATTGCCAGGCTGTTTAATGAAATATTCATTTAATAAAATTATTTTGTTTAAACTTAAGAGCCAGATTACAGGTAATTAATAAGAATGACAAGTTGGTTTTTGTGTTTTACCCTACTTTATAGCATGAAGTGTCTGTTTTTACTACAATAGATGAAATCATAAAAAATTTTGTCATGAAAGCCATAACTCACACGAGCTAGCCTCATTTGATTTTCTAACTTTCTATCACACAAGTGCAGCTGATATTATGCTTTTGTTAGCCTACCAATAATTTTCCTTTTGATAATAGCTAGTTTAGAAAAATTGGGATTTCAAAACATCAAGAGTAATAATTTGTAGGTCAGGATAAGAGATATAGTACCACATGTATCTAAAATGTTGGATACATGTGGTACTATATCTCTTATACATGATATAGTACCACATGTATGTTCTTTGTTAAGCAATCCATAATGTTTAAACGTTATGGATTGCTTAACAAAGAAAGTATGATTAGCATGGTGATTTATTTAAATAAATCTTAAGAAAATCTCTCACTTCACTTCATTCAAACCTAAATTATGTTTATGAAAACTAGCACAATTTGAGAAAATGTATTAAAAATCAAATGGTGAACAAACATATCCAAGCACAATTCCTATGAAAACTAAAAGGTAAAGCTAACCTTTTAAAATCAAAATTTATTGGTCCTTTCTTTTCAACAACATCTTCAGGCTTTTTAACATTTTGGCCACTCAAACGCTTCACAATTGCGATCAGTTCCTATATTTAAAAAAAATTACTTTAGAGCATTGAAAGTTCAGCGTGTTTTATATCGAAACATTTAGACCATACATGCATTAAAAATGTCAGAACACGAAAGACATTAAAGCTGATTTATGCAAGAGTATATTCATCTGAACACCAACTCTCACAATCTAGAAAATAATATTGTACGAGTATCTATACATCCATGATTTTTAACAAGTCTATCTGTTAAATTGGGGGCAGATTAAACAAAATGTGTTTCTACAATTGTCATCTTTAACCCCTTCCGGTACGATTTAATTAAAATTATATTATATTGATTTGGATCGTATTCAACAGTAACTTAACTTAACAGTAACTTAAGTTACAGTTGAACAGTTACTGTTGAACTGTAACTTGTTCGACAGTAACTGTTCAACAGTAACAGTTACTTTTAATTCAACAGTAACTTTCAACAGTAACAATGACGAGCTACACTCGGTATTCAACAGTAACTTTAGTCGCATGACGAGTGTAGCTCGTCATTGTGCGGTATGGCATGAAAAACCAATGACGAGCTAGACTCGTCATTTTACCAGAAGGGGTTAATGCAGACTCTGGATGAGTTTATTATTTAGTGCCAAAAATGATAGAAGTAATTAAGAGTTGGTGAAACAACAGGTTTAAACATACAAAGGGAACAGATTTCTCCTGGTAAATTTACCACCTTTCTAGAAATGAACTTCCTCAAAGTCATCTGCCTTCATACCAAAGCCACATTATAACACAACACAAAAAAAATTTGTGTAGTCCATTCATTACATGTGGTTGAGGTGCAAAGGCAATGTTTCTAAAATAAAAAATATTATAGTATTGTAGAAAAAATTCAGTTTTATCTAATACAAATGAGGGAATGAAAAAAATTATAATTTTTTTTAATCAATAATATTGGATTTATTTGATTTAAATCAGATTTTATTTATTTAAATCGGATTTTTATGATTTTAATTAATTCCTTGCCAGCAAGAATTTAAAATTGTTGGACACGACACACAAATTAGTGTAGTTTCTAGATAGTTTTGATTTGTTTAAACATTAATATTCTTATGTAAAATATTTACGTATTAGGAAATATAGCTGGGTAAATTTTTGAAAGATTAAAAAGCGACAGGAATTAGCAAAGTAAATCACATGATAGAGTAAATAATGCCAAGCATGAACAATGTTTTTCCATCTGGTTCTCAAGCGGTTTAGATTACTTTGAGTTTAACCTATAACCAGCGACGTGAATTTTTTGGACCCAGATAAATAAGGTTACCGGATCCCACCAACACCATAATATGAATTTTTTCAATCATACAAATTTCCAAAGTTCTTTTGAATTATATATTCATCATATAGGAATAAAATGTTTTCAATTACTTCAATTATTTTGATGTAAAATAATTAAATGGGTCAAGACTTGTTTTTGAGAAAAAATCATGTCACCAATAGAAAATAAAAAAGGAACTTTCATCTTGAAAAAATTCTTACTTCTCATTACGTTTTAGCTCGCAAAAAATTATTGGTGCTCGCTTATTGGTGAATAAATTGTTATTTTTTGTAAGTTAACAGTAAAAATTGAGACCACATGAAAATACATAAATTTGAAATCAAATGTCTATTTTTCGAATTCTTTGAGCATTGACAAGTATTTCATAAGTATATTTGAAGCACACAATAAGGGTTTATTTATAAAACAAAACAATGAAGCTTTTCTCTGTGAACAGCATAAAACAAGTGTAATAGCATCCCCTGAACATGTCAATTCAGAGTAATTTTCATCTTGCAATAAAAAATGTATCAATTCCAATAGCTTTCTACTTCAACCCATAATCTTTGCTCAACATACTCACTCAATTATCAGATGAGTGAATTAACTTTTACATTCCAAATTTCAATGGCATATTTTTCACCCTACATCAGGAAAAGTCCAGTGACCATGATTTCCTACAAGCAGACCTGTACAAATTAGCCAAGCTAAAAAGTCATCAACTAAGATGTGATCATCAGATAAAAAAGTACAAGATAAAAGATGACTAAAATTCATACTGCTCCCCGTCGAACAAAAGAGGCAGTCACGAGAAGCATGTACACCAATGCAGTGAAGTGTCCTCTTAAAAAATCGTGTCCAGTTAAAATTCAAAAATTTGCAGTAGCAATATGTCATGGCAAATTAGGTGGAACAGGGTCAGACAAAAGCTTGCTCCATGTTTTGTCTGTGGCCTTAAGCTTTTGATGGTTGCAGATGGACTTATTTATCTTACGCTCTACCAACCTGCAAGCACGGAGGTAAGGGAGAGGGTATATCACAATTAAACGAGCTCTGGCCAAGCGAATATAATGAGATTGTTTATAAGAGCATAAGGCCAAGATTGCCGCCTGTGAGTCAACCAGAATGACGGCTTTGTTATAAGTGATGGAAAAAGTCTAGAAATAGCTTGGGTTATGGCTTCAATTTCAGCCTCAAAATTTGGGGCTTGTTGACCAATTGCGACAGAACCCTCGAAACTGCCCTTGCAGAAGAAGCCGGATCCAGAGTTACTCGCATCCATAGCATTCTTAAGCTACACATGCCTCCTAGGTAGTGCTAAATGAGTAACAGCCCTCTGTCACTGAGGCCCAGTGTTATGCCATAAATATTGAATAGTTATTCTAGCAGTGTTAAGAATTCTAAGGGATCAATGCATAAAATTTCCCAATAAATTAAAATAAAAATTAACCAATATATATACACAAAACAAAATGAAACTATTAAAATTTCCAATTGTAAAGATTTATGAGCAAAATTGGAATGCTTTTGTGATACTGCACAAAATCTTTTTTGTTTTAAGCGTCTTTATATTTTTTATGAACTAACAATACTAAAAAAATAATGAGAAAATATTAAAAAAGAAAGCAAGTTACCACAATTTTAATAATTGAATATATTTCGAGCATCTTCATTCATCACATGGTGTAAGTGACACCTATTGGTCAATGGTCCAAGATGGAAATACTTATCAGGTAATTATAATCCCAATTAGCAAATACTATTATTTAGTGTCTTCAAAGGGAGGATGATTTTCAATATAATTTTGGAGTGAACTCAGTACTAGCAAAGTTCTTATCTTATTTGAATAAAATAACATGCACTTGTTCAGTATTTCATTTCACTATTATTAAACATCAGAAAAATTTAAATTTTGATTTAAATCAATGATTTTTTTTAATAAAAATCACTTGATTTAAATCAAGCTCATTTAAATCGGCATACCCTGATACAAATAACATAAGTTTATATATTAATGGCCCAAAACCTTATCTTAGCAAACAAATTTCATTAAACTTTATCACTGAGGTCAAAATCTTGTATTTATAACTAGGATTACATAAAATGGGCTCTACTCTAATTTTTCTTGTTCTATACGTTTTCTATACTTACTTTCACAATGAAATATAAAATATTTATTAATTTTGCAAAACAAGTACTAATTTTGATCAGATAAAAAGAATCATCTCTGGTAGGTTAGTTGCATAAACATCGTACTTGAGCAACACAACGGGCTACTGTCAACAGTCTGGGATAAGGAAAGATCCAAGAACACCTCGCAATTTTGAACCTTGGTTAAATAACAAGTTAACACCCAAGCTGGTACTCCACTGTCCAATCTTCCTCTACACCAACAAGAAGATATTTTTGAGGTCATGACAGATTTAAAGTGGACCAGCATACACAACGGTCTTTGGTCAGATCAAGTTTCAAACTCTCAGCCCTCCTGTTGCTAATCAGCTACTCTTCCAACTGGGCTACTCAGCTCCTAATCATCTCTGGATGCTCAAACTTTACATACATGAATATGGAAACAAAAAAATCAATTTCCTAGGTTTTTCTTTACATCTAATGGCAATAAATTTAGCTTTGGTACAAATGTATTCTATGCCGCGCGGTGTGGTAACAACTCTTGGCACCTTTTTTTGGTGCACTTTTAAGCGACTAATGCCGGGTGATGGTAACCCATCTAGACTAACTTATGGGAGTGAGGGAAGTTGCTAATCGTTTATTTTGTTGCGAGTTGTGTCGCGATAAAGCGCTTTTTTTGAGTTTTTAAATGAATCTGGATTAATTAAATCAGAAATTTCTTGCGATAAATGCAACGGGGCAATGACGTTTTCTGTGAAGAATTCGGTTAGCAATGGTTACAATTGGATTTGTAGGAATAGTCAGGATGATAAGCCATGTCGTAGCTACAAATCGATCAGACAAGTGTCATGACTTCGCACTTATATTTAATCGATTTGCAGCGCTTTACTAATCAAAATGTTGTTTTATCAAGATTTATATATTTAATCCATATGTATGCAGTATATATTCAATTTTGGAAGATTTCCTTAGAGACATAAAAAGTGCATAAAAAAAATCGCATTGCCACACCGCGTGGCGTAGGATACATCTGTACCTTAGCTTTTTCCATGTTCTTTGTGAATACGAAAATTATAATTCAAGCTGAAGTAAAAAGTTTGCAAGATACAGATACCACCAAAAGGAATTGATGAGAGCATGATGCATATGACTTCAAAATTATAATATTTAGCAAAGTATATAACCTCTTTTGGGAGACTTTCTAGGTCATCTGGTATAGTGTCCAAATCTTCCATCTTCTTACTTATAAAATAAAACTGATACCTAAAAAGTAATATTCTCTTAGAAAATTACATGAGTAAATCATTGGATCTATCATTTTTATCAATCAAAAGTTATGCATTATGAATAAAGTAAAATATGTGTGCTCTTAGAACTGCAGATAATTATTTATTCCCATTGATATTTCTAAATATAAATATTGCTACTAACGATGAAATCTCCATACTACGACTTAAATGAAAACTTCACTTTTATTCATGAAAATGACAAGAAAATATGTCCAGTTGCAAGTTTTTGATGTAGTGAACAGTTATGACATGATCATAACTTGGCGCAGCTTGTCCACTCTTGGACCTTGCGCCATAAAACCCCAACATCAATCCATGATCATAACAAACCACATTCGGCACAGTAAATTTAAATCGCTTTATTTGGAGAACGTTTTTCCCTCAATCAACAATTAAGTATTAAATGCATCGTATAGTAGGAGTCAAAATTTGTTTCAAAAGCATAATTTTTAATAGAATACTAGGTACAAACAAGAATTGGAATTTCTAATATGGTGATTAGAACTCCTGAGTTTTTCATTCAAGTATTAAAATTTTAGGTAAAAAATTGCGTAAAATTACTTTGACGTTTAACCACACTGCATCAGAGAATTCTATTACTTATTTTAAATATAGAATATTTAAAACAAAAATGAAGCTTGATGCGGCTAATCAATTTAGTACTTAAAACTTCATTGCACTTCAGTTCTTTATTCCATAGCCAGAAAAAAATGCGTTTTTTATTTCATGATTCATCGAAAAGCGTATTGTACTCAAAATAACATTAGATTTTCAGTGAGAAAAATTCTGAAAGGTGACAAAAGTTCGATGTTTTTGCAATATAATATTACGAGTACTATAATTGTTTTTGAATAACACTGACCAGGCCATACCCTTGAAAAATAATCAGTATCGGAACAGTTTTGGCGGGAAAACGAAAAATTTTTGTTTTGTTTTAGCTTATTAAATAAAAGCACATTCACAGCCACTATGGGTAAAAAGACCTGTTTATCCCTTTAGTTTCGCAACATAAGGAAATTCAAGGTGTGGTCCCAGAAATGGAAGTAAAATAACATGTCCAGACATACATTTCTCAATTTTTTTAAAATTTGCCTTGAACTAAACTTTTGGGGAGGGAAGACAGGTTATCCATAAGAATCAAAATATCAAGTATAAATATCATTAATCATGTATAATATAACAATACACACGAAGAAAAGCAAAATTATACAAATTTGAAATGGTATGGATTAGCTTGTCCCATAAAAACATATTATGTCGACATCTCAAAACAAAATCTTGCAAAAAATTTGCTAATTATGTCATTTTCAATCCATGCTTTTCTTAATACTGAGAGTAGATAGTATATTTTAAACATAAAATATTTTCAGATTTTTATGTTTAAAGGCAGCAATTGGCTTGAAAAGTTAGAAATAAAAATACCCAAATTTTATAATATATTCGTATTTTGAAAAAATACATTTAAGCAAAGTATTTGAAAGAAAACCATTTCAATTGTTTGGTTAACTGATCAATTAATTTTGGAATATGACATCTTTTGGGCAAAAACGTATTTTAAGGCATGAATATAATTTCAATGATTTTATTTTTGTATTCAAACACCTCTAACCTTTTAAACGTTTTCAATCCAAATTTTCTGAATGCAAAGTACATTATATTTTTTAGTCATTATTTTTTTATTTCTAGTGTTAGGATTTATTCAATAGCCGTAAATTGTTTCCAGCAATGAAAAATTAGATATAACCTTTGGCTTGGGGGAAAATGTTACTTTTCAAAAATATTAACACTTACCTTTGAAAATTTTACCGAAATATATTTGGGGCCGCGGTGGCCCGGTTGGAAGAGTAACGAACTAGCAACCGAAGGGTTGCGAGTTCGAATCCAGCCAAACACCGTCGTGTACAAATGGGCTGGTGCACGTTAAATCTGTCGTGGCCTCAAATGTCCTCACGTTGGCGTGGTGTGGAAGTTTGGAGAGTGGGGTGCCAGCTCAGGTGTTGCCTCGTCATCTGACCGTGGTTCAAAATTACGTGGTGTTGTC
Organism: Meta bourneti; assembly: GCA_933210815.1. Taxonomy (NCBI): domain Eukaryota; kingdom Metazoa; phylum Arthropoda; class Arachnida; order Araneae; family Tetragnathidae; genus Meta; species Meta bourneti. The sequence goes on from OW119924.1 coordinate 32,349,045, forward strand.
CTCGGATCTTTCCCTTTGGGATTGATCCCGGACCGTCACCAATAGCCCATTGTGTTGCTCCAGTGTGACGTTAATTGAAATACCCAACCCCCCGAAATATATTCGTGAACACGATTAAATACCTTTCCAAGTTCTGCAAAAAAACTTCTGAAAATCTTAGGAATGAAGTATTTCATGAACACAATACCAAATTATTATAAAAAAAATTGTCTTCATAAAACCAAAATATAATTTCAAAGCAAAACTGTTTTTATGGTGTCATTTGTGGTAATCCAAATTATATTTAAAATTCAAGATAATTAAAATTTTTCAATTTATGGTTAGTTTTCCTCATAATTTGTAAAACAAATTACATAATTTTAGGTTTTATGATGCTGACTTCACCTACTTTACTATACCAAAAATTAAGAAATTATGAAGAAGGAAACAAATGCTGTTAATCCGAGTGTAAAATTGTTTCATGAATGTTTGAAGTTTCAGGTCAATGTAGAACTGTCATCCTATGCAGTTAGCAATGAAACTGAGAAATGAGTTTCAATACCAATTTCTTTTAAATAGGATTGGTTGGGTTTTTATGGCACAAGGGCCAGATCTGTCCAAAAAATGTTTTTCCCATCTAGTAGATGGGCATACAAAGAAATTTTTACCTGGTACAGAAGAAATACACCCAGGTAGATGGATTGAACCTGCACCACCTACAGCTCACAAGCTGCTAATGCAGTAAGCAAATCCACTGAGCCATGGCAACCCCTTTGAAAGGTTTCTAGGAAGTATTCTTTCCTGATCTACAAATCTCCATCAGATCTTGCCTTGTTTTCAATATTTACCGAAGTGAATTCTGCCCACAGGTTAAACTGTCTAATTTTTCTTCAAAACTTGCAGTCAAGATACATTGTTTTTAAAGCTATTTATACAGCTATTATATTAACAATTTTCTAAGAAAAATTAAGGAGTGGTAACGTTTCTTTTGTAATTGTTTATTAATCTAGATAAATAAAATCGTTATTTTGACTAAAAATTGCGAAAACAAATTGTTTATTTTTTAAAACTGGGACATCATTTTAAAAGAAAAATTGCATAAAAATCAGTGCAGAAATAAATCTAATATCTCAAGAAAGTAAATGACATCCAAATAAGAAACTGGTCACTAACCAATTCTAAAACTTTTTTTTTCCAATGAAAAAAATTTCAATTGTTGATTTTTGATAAAAAGAAAACATGTTACAGCTTAAAAGTTGAAACAAACATTTGTTTTTAAAATTAGTCATGTGAAACAATCTCATTTAACAGCTATAAGGGAAACATGCTTTCATTTTAAGAAAATGTGTTTGGTTAGGCTCACACACCCCATTGAGATGTATCCCAGCTGCTAACCTGGTCAGAAAAAAACACCAAGACTGCATTTGGATGTATCGACTATTGCTTCTCATCTCCAAAACAATTAGTCTACTTTTAAGGTAGTTTGAAAGAATTTTGAATAGAAATGTTCTTTGCCTTCTAACTGTTGCAGCTTTTAAAACAGGTGTGGGGAAACTTTTCATGTTGGAAGTCTGCATTAATTTAGCTGTAATCAAATAAGGCCACATTCAACAAACTTCAATTACATATACTTAAAACGTACATTTTGTAAAAAATCTAACTACTTATCTATTTTGCCCCATTGGCTTACTAATATCAATCTAACTAGCTGTCAATTGAGCCCTTATGTTCTAATTATGCCAGTCAATCTGGGAGGACTTTTCACATTTTTTGGCATTTTACATTCATTTTAAAAATAAAACAAACGACGAGTGAAAATGTCTTAAAAAAAACTAAAAGATTTCTGTAAAATTTAGATTCAGCCAAAAGGCCATACTTGCCTAAAAGGCCGCAGGTTCCCTCAGGTGGAGGCTCAGGAGCAGATTAGTTTGAAGGAATCACAATATGATTTGGCCTGAAATTGTAATATCTGCAGAACTTGCTTATGGTAATGCTGCAATAAACTTGGATGAACAGTTTGAAGTTGTTACAGATGGAAAACATATCTTCAAACATTTCTGGGATGGGAACAGTTTTGTACAATGCTTCAGCTGAATTTACAGTACTTTCCTCATCTTTATTTTTAAGGGGCTTCAGTATTATTAAATTAATTGGGCGTTTTCAGATTTGAATGTTTCAAAACAATAGAATGTATAGCCAAATCAGCTACAAAAAACTTTTATTGCATAACAAGACGAAAGAACACAACCCAGTAAAAAATATTCATTGAAAAATGGTCCTCCCGGACTCTTGAGTTTGAATAACTTGTTCGTTGTGCAACTGTCCCATTTTTTAAAAATATTGTAGCCTTTAATTTAGTCACTTTTAGAAATATTTGTCTTATAAATCAAATGCATTTTAATAACTTTATTTTAAAATATCTACATAACACTTTTTGATTGTATATTTATGAAAATTATGAATGTCTACAAAGCGTCACTCAACACATATTTTCCAGTTTAACCAGTAATTTTTATCACTTACATTAAGGACAAGATTTTCTCCAAATTTTGAATTTCTTGCTACAATCTACATTTGATAGAATGAATTTTGGGATATGAAGTAATTCGAGGTTTAGATGTTAGAAAAGGATACCATAATTTGAGGATATGAAGATAAAAACATGCATTCTACCTAGAATTAACACTAATATCACACCTCAAGTGATTTTTATGAGTCAATAGGCAATAGTAATGTTTAATCACTTTTACTTCTGGATTTAAAATGAAGAGTTGTCACACATTATTAAAAATTAAGGCATTAAATTATTTCTTGGTTCGATTTGAATAACATAGGAACAGCTGCACTTTAGACTTTTTGGGGCAAGACTAGTCCCATGTATTTTAGCAGCCAAGAGTCGCCACGGAAGAATGTGTTTGATAAAGTTAGAAAGATTGTTCTACAAAAATGATTAAAATAAAATCAAGTAACAATATAATCTCATACAACTGCACTGTGCTGTTTAAAATACAAATTGAAAGTTACACTAAAAAAATGTTACAAGTTAACAGGAAATGGAAAAAATTCATGACGACCAGTCAAATCAAAGGACAATAAAACAGAAATGAAAAGTTCAAATTATGAAAAGCATAAATTTATGTTTAAACTTTGCAAGGTTACCATAATGCTAAGTTAAAACAGAGTTGCCTATACTTGCCACAATTCATAACAAAAACATATCAAGAGCATTGCCATGAGTCTTCAAATGTGATATATGCTAATATATATTAAATTTCCAAACACTTTTCTTGAGGCATGATATGAAGTACTCAGGGAGATTTTTGAATAAAAATAAAAAATCAGTAACCACCAGGCCACCATTGAAGTCTATATGTGGATTAAGCAGATGGAAGTAATGAGAAGTGAATTAACCAATAAACAAAATTATCAAGCAGCCATGTTTCTTTCTAACAATTTCTTAATAATGAATTAAACTGTTTAAAATAATTATTTTTAATAGCTCTTACATTTAAAAGAATAGTTACCAGTTCAATTCTGTAATTTTTACAAATAGGTGTATCATGAGGTGTCGGTTATATTAGATTTTCCTTTAAAAAAAAACAATTCAAATCAGAAGTAATCTGGATTCAATAAAAAAAGTTGTAATTTATTGATTAGGTCACTAGTATCAAAAATAACTTCCTTTTCGTTTAACTGGATGCTAAGGTATGAATTATATTGCTCTTTCTTGTGAAGGAATTTTAAATTAAATGGGGAACAAAATATTTTACATAGCAATTAAAACTTGACATCAAAACATTTTCAAAGTTAACTGCTTTTGCTTCATGTGAGTATAACTTCTTGTACTTCACAATTTAAGAAAATAGAAATCAATAAATTCTTTAACAAAAGCATTGTTTCCTTTCATCAGCTTTATAATGTTCATGAACATAAACAAAATTACATAAAATTTCGAGATTGGAAATGTAAAAACAAAATTTTGGAAATTTATATTTTTGTCCATTCTACTTTACTTTACAATTTGAACTTGCACTAAAATTTTTTTCTTCTTTTTGGACTTATTCTAAGGCCATTATTTAACTATTTCAACTTTTGCCAACTGTCAGAACTTAAATATTAATTAGATTTCCAATTTAACTTCAAAACTGCAGAGAATTAGCAAAACATTTTTATTAGAATGTAACTGCATGAAAAATTTTCATTTACATTTTTTACAAATACACATAATTTCACTAAATATCATTGTAGAAAGGCACTTGGGGAAAATATCTACATCAAACAGGAACAAAATATTGAAGCACTATATGTGATAACATTTCATTATAATACTTGACACGAAATATATAATCTGTAAACTAAATAGTGTATTCCAAAGAATCTTGAAATTTAACAAAAGCAATGCAATAGCAACATTTCCAGTATACGGAGTAGTGAGCTGAACTGACACTATTTAGGCTATTTTTGAGTCCAATTACATATTTCAACTATTTAGCAGTCATTACAGTTAATAAAATTCTCATAGGGCAACTGGAGATATAAATGAACAAATGATGCTAGGCACACTAAAGGATATGCTAATTTCTCTACTGATTCAAGGCATAGGAAATGAAACATTCAGATGAAATACCTTTCATCTCAACAAAATAAACCATCCAATAATCCCAGGATATCAAAACAATGCTCATTAAATATCTGGAATGAGACCTTAAAATATTTTGATGGTTGTAAAACAGTCAGGAGACCAACTAGCTCAACAATCATTACATTCAATCAATAGTTTCAACTAAATTAGCACTTTTCAGACTCATAACCAACCGTTTGATCCTCAATTTTAGATTTTGCTCCTTGCAAACATTGTGGTACTCAAGTAACTGAGATTTCAAGGCATCCAAAACGTCAGGTGTTTTGACATCGTGAAGTAACTCCAGTGCAACTTGCACAGGCTCTCTGTGAAATCGGGTCTTGGAAATGAATTCCTCGAGTTCTTCACGAGTCAAAGGATACTGAGAAACAGCATTAGCATCAAGGTTTTCATATGACGTACCATTTGGTACACCAGTATGTTCCTGAAAGCCATTGGTATCCAGAGTAATTTCCACTTCATCTGAGGTTTCACCATCCATTTTTTGGATAGAATTATTTTGAGTAACACTCCTTCCTCGTTTCTGTTTTCCAAGATTTCCTCTGGGACCTCCTCTGAGTTTCTTAGGTGAAGTCTCGACATTCCGCAGAACTCTCTTTGGTCCACCTCTTTTTGATCGAGGATGTTTGTTGGTTCCAATACGCCTCACTTTTCTGGATGAATACCAGCCCTTTCTAGCACGTCTTTTGATTTGTCTGGCAGCTAATTCCGCCGAATATTGAGTATTTTTCTTTCCTCGATTGCGGTATGCAAGCTGCTTGGGTGTTGGTTGCTTTACAAGAATCAAATCATTGATGTTTGGCTTCAGACTTTGATTCGATTCTACTTCAACTAAATCATCATTTGCTTCGTCTTCTTCGCGATCTTCCATTGGGTGCAAAGGCTCACACACACTGTTGGAATCACACTGCTCCACCAGAACATCGATTTGATAGCAGACTTCTTGATACGTGAAATTTATTTTAGTAGGAACCTTTTTATCATCATGTATCTTCATATATACCTTTCTTTTTCCACATTCAATATGAGAATATTCAGAATTGGTAGCGATCTTTTCGTGGATGATAGCCGATACTGGAGAGCCGTAGAAACACAAGAGCTTCATCAAAACAGCATCAGGTATGATGGGATCAACATTTGACAGAATGACTTTATCTGCTCGAGGAACAGCATAATCAACGTTCATACGTCGACCTAAAATCGAAACACCATTGTTGACAAGTATATCCACGAATCTTTTGTCATTTAAGTAAATTTTGATATTTTCGTTTTCTTCATACACACTATGTATATGGCAGGAGCCAATGACAACAGCAACCGCTTCAACATAAGCCATCACAGATTTAATAGCGGGTAGAGTAGGTATGAGGACAGCATGTTCGGCAGTTATTTCCAGACTTTTGTCATTTTCAGTAAATTGATTATCCATCTTTAATGCTTCTTAAGGTAAACAAATACCTCTTGTCGTTGTTTTACGGAAACTTAAAATCGTATGGATAAATCAGTAAACAATAAAACTAATTCTACTTTCGGACTCAAAATTATAAAAACTCCATTATTCCGCTTTCGAAAAAGTTGTTTCTCTCTGCGCATGCGCGATTTCTTAATGCTATGCTTTCGTTTCATTATTTTTTTTACAAAATTAATTTAAGCTTGGAATCCTGTTGCATTTTAAGATTCAATGGAAAACTGAATTGGGAATTTTTGAAAGTTTCTTTTGTGGCTGTTAGAGTTTGAAGTATTAATATCATTTGTGAGTTTTATAAAAAAAAATCGCTATATATAAATTCAAAATCTCTTATTTTAGTATTGCGCGAGTAGTATTTTACAAAAAACACATGTAAAATGCATGCCTTTTAAATTTTAATATTCGAAAGTGAAAATAAAATTTCAACTTACAACTTAGAGCCGAAACTTTTTAATTTATTTGCAGGGGTTTTTTTAATGTTAGATTAGTAACTGTACCCGTAATAGGCAAATCTGTGTGTTAATGTTTAGCTCCGGGAATATTTTTCGCTTAGTTCAGTTAGATTTCATAAAGCAGTCATTCCTCAATCCCTGAGACCGATCATACTGCATGATCAGAATTTTTCAATAACAAATACAACTAACCACATGCTATTATAAAATATCCAAAGCTTGCATTTAAATATCGTAATTTGTGAGATCAGTAAGCATGGGACGGTCATCTAAAGACAAACGAGATATTTACTATCGTTTAGCAAAGGAGGAAGGTTGGAGAGCAAGAAGTGCGTTTAAATTATTACAAATAAATGAAGAGTTTGGGATTTTTAAAGGTTTGAGAACTTTCAATCTGAGTATAATTTCTATGCACATAATTTTATTGTAGTTGTATGATCAACTTATTTGTATTTTAGATGTCAAGAAAGTTGTTGATCTGTGTGCTGCTCCTGGAAGCTGGAGTCAAGTTTTGTCTAGAAAATTGAAGTATGTTACGATTTCAAAAAACAAGTTTGTATTCAACAAAAAGTGTCTTTTTTAACCTGTATTTTCATTGGACATCTTGTGTATTGTGCTTTGAAATTTCATTTAGATTGTATTGTCTTGATATTATGTACTGTAAATTCAGTCTCTTAGATGCCAAAGCAAAAGCATTCTAATTTTTCACTTTGCATAAGACAGAAAATAATTGTACTTAATTTTTGTTTAAGATCAATCTTTTGTTATAGTTTTTGGAAGTGTTTCAGCAATCTTACTCTTCACTCCATTGCATTATCCTATCGTGACTAAAAGAATTTAAAAACTAATCACTCTAGAATAGATGGAAATGTGAAGTATTAGAATTGGTACTTTCCGGTTAAAGCGGCACCAGTCGTAGTTGTGCACCAGATGTTGGCAGGAAATTTCACTAGAGATAAGAATGATAGGAATGGCAATCATAACAATGTATATAGCTTCATGAAAAGAATGACTATTTAAAAAATCAAATAAATACAAAAATTCTCAAATAAACAAAACACAAAATGGATTTTGTCGCAGTTTCAGATTACACAGAAGACATAAAACTGCTGATATCCTTTAACATTGCAGAAAACATTTACATCTTTTCATGTAATTGATGCCACATGTATTCAATAAAGTAGGAATCCAGATTGTGGCAGGGTTACCTCATTTGGTGCACAAATACGACTGGTGCCTGTTAACCAAAAAGTACCTTAAAATTTTACAAAAGAGTAGTAAAGTTTTACCAAAATTAGTACTAAACTTTAAAACTATCTCACGTCATTTTCATCACTTGGGAATTATATGCCTTATTAATGTTGTATATTTAACAAAAGATTTGTTGTGTAATCAAGTACTTCATATTCGTTTGCATTTTTCTAGTTGTTATTCTACTTTAAATATGCAATAGCCATTCACTACAATTCAATCTGTGTCTATTGCTTTCTTATCTCAAACTGCGTATCAAAAATTATACTATACATACATGTGCATACTATTGCACATGATTTGATGAATATGTTGAAAAAATATTCATTAATTTGACACTATTTTTAATTACAATTGTATTATTACAGAGGCAATACAGAAAATCCTGATGATGTAAAAATTGTTGCTGTTGATTTGCAAGCCATGGCTCCTTTGCCTGGAGTTATTCAGATACAGGGAGATATTACCAAAGTAATATACTTTCATTTGTTAAAATATTTCTTTAATAAATCAGCCCCTTAAATAATATCCATACAATAAAGTTCCCAGGATCAGATTCAAATCAAAGGAGTATCATTGTAAAATTGCCTGTTAATAAATTTAATGCCTCTGTTTGGACATGTCAATCGATCCCGTTCTGTGCCTTGTGAGTTAACAGAATAGAACTCAGGATTAACAAATAACAGATTTATTAACAAGTAACAACAGAGAGCGAAGCTGCAAGGTTGGTTCTCAGCAGGCAGTCCCCTCGCAAGTGACAGAAAAACAAGAAAACAAGGGGGTGGTTAAGCAGCCCATTTGAACATAAACATGCAAGTGCGGTGACATCCCTGAGTGGTCGGGTTGTCCGTGGGCCATCTTGTAGGAAAATACTCAACAGCCTCCATGTTTAAAATCGGATTTTTCAGTTTAACAACTGTAATGACTTATCAACTCAGTAAAAAGGATTAAATTAAAATACATATTGTTTGTTTCTTTGAATTTCTCCTTCTTTTTAACCAAAAGTAGCTTTATTTTAGGAGGGGGAGAGGAGTTCCGAAACATTTTCTCACAATAATTTCTGAGTATATTTGCCATAGGAAAGGAAAGAAACATTTTGCTTAGAGAATTTTTAATACGTTTTCATAAAGTACATAGCACAGAAATCATCGTTAATTGTCAAATGATAACAATGGATCTAAACAATATAAAATTGACCATTTCAGGATTCATTCACTAATGTTGCTTCTTGGTTTAAATATGCTGGATTTGAGCTAGGAGCTGCAAAATATTACTAGAACTGCATGCAAGAACTACAATTCTTCAACAATCTTATTGCAGAAGGGAATTATAGATATCTGGAAGATAGGAATAAGTGCAGAAAAATCTGAGCCAATGCGAAACCAGATTTGGACTTCAAAAAATATTGAACCACCTTTGAACAAGTCAATCAGATAGATGCAATTTAAGTGGACATTCTGAAGCTAATTGTGGTAATAAAGACATGAGTAAACTTTTTACCAAGTACTTAATTGGGAATAAGAATTAACACCAGTCAGAGTATATAGGAAAACTAAACAAAATGCCATTTTATATACTTTACTATTTATTTGGATGTATGAATTACATGTATTAATGTTTATATTCATTTTAATGGATTCAAATAAGGCATGAAATGTTAGAAACAACTCTGCCATTGGTATTGGCAATTAAACTTTAGCAAAGATGCTATGTTCCGGTATGCTAGATTATACATAGCTTATATTTTATTGACAAAAGATGGCACTGATGCCATCTGTGGTTACAGTGACTGCTTGTTTTTGCTGTTTTAACTGAACATGAAGTTTTTCGTCTTTTCTGTATATAATACCAATGAAGAATGTCACTTAAGTTTGTTTTGTCCTGTACTTTTGTGTATTCCTGTAATACTAATAAGTATCTGGTTCCCTAAAAACCCTAGCATAAGTTTATAAGAATCCCACATATCTGTGTTATAATAAACTTACATAAATTTTAACAGTAGTGTAACTTGAACAATGTTTCTTAATTATTGAGTTGTTGAATAGAGCAAATGTGATGTAATTTATACAAGCTGGAGAAATATGAAGAAATGTTTCAACTATTTTCTACACATAAATTAAAAGTTGAAATGTAGAAGTAATAGGTCATAAATTTTTTTTATTTTATACTCTTTTTTTTGTTTAAAATTTCTAATACTTAAATCTTAGTTTTTTTATTTATAGGTTTCCACAGCTGAAGAAATTATTAGCTATTTCCAGGGACAAAATGCTGATCTAGTTGTTTGTGATGGGGCTCCAGATGGTAAGTTTTCCATTTGTTCAAAATTATTCTTTGGCTGAGGTTAGTCTAGTATAAGTTTTTTATACTTTTCTATCTAAATTGAAAATTCTTATTCTCCAATTTCACTTGATTCACTCACTTCATGAGTATCAGAATGTATGTTACGAAAAAAGACATTCTAATTGTCAGTGCTAAAAGTAGACTAAATCACAGAAATGTGAAAATTGTTTTGATAAACAATATTTTAAAATTGCATAGTTGGGAAACACCCAATCTTTTGCTAATATTAATTGAATTAATGCTCTCAATAGAATATAAAAATTTTGAATGACAATGTTAAATGTCTACATGTCCCATGAGTTAATAGTTGTCACTTGGTTTTGGAAAAGTCTATTTAAATTAGGTGATATGATTGGAATGTAAACAAAGTGCTTCCACAACTGGTATATTTAGAGTCGATTCTGGTTTGTTTATCATTCGGTGCCAAAAGCAATAGCGATGATAATGAATTAGCAATGGTAAAACCATCCAGTGATTGCCATTCAAGCTTTTATTTATTGCAGCCTTCTCCTGTGCTTTCACACCTTTACAAAAATCAACTGCCTTCTCTTCAAAGCATGCTACACCAGTATGTTTTTTGCCTATTTACACTTTTTGTGAACATTGCAATTCTGTTAATCATTTTTACTGGTAGCAATAGGATAAAAATATCCTACTCAACATTCTTTAGAGATGCATGGTTTATTATGGATGTATTAAATTACTAAGTAACTTACCTCTTAATTTGAAATTTATGCCAACTATTTTCTGCTTTGTATAAGTTTTGTGTAGATTTTTAATTTTAATCATTCATCTTACAAAATTTAACCATTTTTATTCTGTTAAAATTGGAATACTTTAAACATGCAGATAACTGCCGATAGAGGTTTCATTAAATGAGACTTGTAAAAACCTGAAATATTAGAAAAACATTTTCATGTTTAACATATTCCTTGAAATTTGGAGTTTTATTAAAAGTATTTTATTGATTTTATCAAGTATCCAGTTAAATAGAACAAGATTTATGAATGAAGCTTATGTTAAAATTTGCTTTTGAATGTGATGTTAGATAATTTGTTTTGTCCTTTTTAACTTGAAAGTAACTTCAGCCATTGAGGTCTCATTGAAAAGTTGATTTTATTTAGCTATCATGATTAAGTTTTCAAGCTTCAAAGCAACATTAATATAAATGAAAATTATTTGTCATTTTCTCTTGGAAAAAGGTTTTTTCTTTTTCAATAATTTTATATTTCCTTATCTTAAATTTTTTCTCATACTCAAAATTACATTGGTAGATATTTAAATGCATATTATTTTCTGAAATTATTGACTGATGTTAATTTTCTGTTTTCATAGTTACAGGATTGCATGATTTGGATGAATACATTCAGGCACAGTTGTTATTAGCAGTATGTGTAACTTTCTTTTTATTCAAAGAATTAGTTATGTTAGATTTTATTAATTTGCATTATTTTGATGATTAATCACAAAAGTAGGTAATCTGGTTAAATACTAAACATTTTGAAATATTTACTTTTGCATAAAATCAATTTGTGTTCTCTTTTCCTTAAAGTGTTCTAATGATTAAAATTACAATAAATTTTGTCATGTTTTCCCAAATAAGTACTCAGTGTTCTGTTTCTTCATATCTATGTTAAGATCATTCTGTTTAACCATTTAAGCTGTCATTTTCTGAGCAAAAGAAATTAAAGCGACTTTTCTAAACACGAAAAATACAGTAGTGCATATAGCGCATAATACATGGTTTCAATTATATAAAAAGCACTGGTTCCATTGTTGTAAAAAATAATTTGTCATAAAAGCACACCAGAAATCGATTTATTTTGGGTTAGTTGTAATATTGTTGAAAGTGCAATATAGCTCTGACCTTTGCATGACCTAAAATTAATTTTTAACCTGCATTTGAAAAAGAAAGACATTTACTTTCTTCCATTAAAGCGCTTTCTACACACTTCAAATAAATAATTATGTTAGTTTTGTATTTATATTTGAAAATTTTACATGAATGGCAATGTTAAGTAAAAGAATCATCATTATTTTGAGAAAAAATAAATGACATGACTAACATGAATGGAAAAATGCAGATTAAAAGTTGCTGACGAAGATTTATGAATGCAAAAAGAAAGATTCACAACAAACTAATCCTGAATACAGTTTTGGTTAACCGTTTTTTAAAAAAACTCTACCCCAGGTTTCACTCAGATCAAATCCTTAAATGATTAATTCATTATGATTTTAGTGATATTTGCTATTTTGATTCCCAAACAAACAACTAAATCTTGGTACTTTGAGAGTTATAACTTTTTAGATAAGATTATTTATTTTGCGCCGTTTTCTTAGGTTTTTCAGTTAACGTCAAACATCGCTTTTTGTATATTATATGAATCCCAGTACCATACATAAACTGAACATTACTATAACTTGTACATGAATTTAAGAAGCCTATCTAATATGTATGTATTCCTTATATTTTTAAACTTACATATTTAAGCTTTTTCCCTCTTATGAAATACGAAAAGTCGTATTTGACTACAAAAATTATCTTATTTAAAAAGGATATCCTTTTCCAGACAAATAAGACTAAAGCATTATTTTTAATTCATTGTATTTATTAGCTATTTTATTCTATGTTTAGAGTTCCCCATCAAATTTTAAAATAGGGGTTGCAACACTTGGTGCTTTTTTACCATAAGTTTGGGAATTAGATATTAATTTTGCTATCAATCAATCAAAACAACTCATATTGTATGGTGTCGAATTTTGATTCTTTAAAATATTTATATTCATGCACATATAGTGACTAGAGTTTTTAGAGAGTATTGAATTCTTAATGAATAAATCTAACATGCAATGATGAAATTTCGAGTTGATTAATTGTGATCAGTGATGAAAAGATTGTGGTCATAGTAAATCTTATTTTCATACCAAATGTTTTGTATCAATAATTAAAAGTAAATTAATACATTTATAAATGGTTTGATTTGTTCTCAACACTGATTTTTAATCAAAAATAATATTTAATTTGCTGTGCATCCCCAATTGAATTTTCATCAAAACACAAAAATTCTTTTTAGGCTCTAAATATAACTACTCATCTGTTGAAAAGAGGAGGTACATTTGTAGCTAAAGTAAGTGTCTTTGAGAATAAGTACTATACATACGGTTTATATACACTATTATTTCTAAACAAAGAATTGATTTTTAGATATTTAGAGGGAAAGATGTGACACTATTGTTTGCTCAACTCAGGTTATTTTTTGAGAATGTGACAATAGCTAAGCCAAGAAGTAGCAGAAATTCAAGTATTGGTATGTATTTTCATTCTCAATTTAACATTCAATCGATGACAATACTCAATTGATGATGTAAACAGTTCAAATTTTAATTTTGTTGCTATGCATAGGCATGTAATTATAGACATATTTATTGATTTACTAATAAATATTTCAAATTAATATTTTTAATCCGGAAACTCCTAGACCAACGTTATTTAGTTATACAGTAATACCCCAAAGTTACTCGATAAGGTGGATCTGGCGAAAATCGCTTAAGTCGAATTCGCGTAAGTCGGGGTATAACTTTGCATATAAATTTTGTTTAATTGGGACCAAGGACTAACAAAAACACTAGTTTAGAAGAAAAACATTTAATAAAATTGCAGTTCTTTATACATATTAATACAAAATATTAAAAAATAAATGAGTTATGTAAAAATGTTATTTCGATGTCGATAGCTTCATAAAATCTAACAAATTCGTCTGACGACACAATGCCTTTTTTCATGCAGAATTTCTTCGTAGCAAACTAATATTTTTTTTATTCCTTGCTTTGTAGGTATAACGCCGTTCTTCATTGAAGTCTATGTTTTCTAAAAAAAATTTTAAGCCCGTTTCAATTGATCTGAGACCTTCTGTAAAGCTTGCAATTGTCATGTGCTTTTCTAGTGGAACTGGGTCTGTAGTGTCAGATACTTCAGTGACATTTAGCTCACCTATCACAGCCTTGAGGAGTGTCTCAGGAAAAGACGCATCTTTATCGGTACTTGCCGCCTCTCCTCTCTCCGTGACGCTGTGCCAATTACAGTGAGTTTTAAATCGGTTGAACCAACCCTTACTAGCTACAAAGTTTTCATCTTCGCCCGCCTCCCCAGCTACTTTCAACCTCTCAAAAATCAGCTTAGCCTGATAGCACAGTGGTCTGATCGACTGGACAATTCTTCATTTTTACTTGATTATCACACTATAATTTCAGCATTGTTTCCATCTCAGCAATAATACCATGACGTTTACGAATTATGCTTGAGTTCAAGGATTGAGAATTTTTCACCGCATCGAGAATTCTTTATCTTTTATGAGTGTTCTTACTTTGGATTCCAGTAGCTCAAACTTCTTTGCCAATTCACAAATTTTCATTCTATCAAAAATCCTTGATAATATTAAGTTTACATTCCAAAGATATCGTTTTTCTTTTCTTCCTAGGTGCAGGAGAATCAGATTTACTTCGTTTGGACGACATAGTTTTTTAATGGTTTAGAAAACTTATATCAAAACAATCTTAATTTTTGTTGATCGTAATCGTGCACTTAGAGTTCATGAGAAACGCATCCAATGCGTATCACAGCATGAGAAACTTTGAAGATAGCGGGCAGCAGTGTTGCCAAACGATAAAATCCAAAACCAGCATAACTCTGAGTTCGCGTAAGTCGGGGTATTACTGTACAATTGTGAATTAGGATGTTAACAAAACAGAAATATGTGCATGGTGGATCAATTAGAAGTTAATTGTCTATGTGGGTGTAGATTTTGGGCATAACTGACTGGCAATTATCGCACATGTATTTAAAGATATCTGTAACTTTTTTGTTAACATTAATTTTATTTCTATGGATGTTGAGCATTGATATGTTTAACAAAAATTTCTACACATATATTTTATATTTATGAACACATCAAAATGGTAATTTATATTAATATTTATATAAACATGATCTCTAAGATTCGGTGTTTTCAATGTGTCTAATTTTGAGATTTTAGAAGCATTTGCTGTGTGTGAAGGTTACAAGCCACCTGATGGATATGTACCTAACATGATGAACCCTTTGTTAGATCTTCAGTATGGTAATTATTCCCTTTTTTCCTGTATGTAATAAGACTAATGGGAAATGGAAATCTGTAATTTCTTAATCATTCTCAGTTTCAATTGTGTAATTGTATACCTATTTCTTGTTTTTTCTCAAAAATGGAGTTTTTAATTGTTCTGGTTTTTGGATGCAAGAATCAAGATAATTACTTCTTAGAAATTTTCTTAAATGTCATTGTACATGGTTGCAGAATCAAATATAAAGTTACATATTAAACTCTTCATGTGTCTTTTAAATGTGTTTTATTGCTGTAAAATCATCCTATCTGTTCACATAGCTTTATTAAACTATTTTAATTTCTAGAAAAATATAAGCTACTTTGTATTTTAATATTTTTTAATTGTGCAAATTTTTAAGTGCATGGAATGGCGACATTAATATTTTTAGATTAGGGCATTCCATAAGACTCCAATTTAAAAAGGTTTATTGAAACAAACAATAACATGTTGGTTGGGGTTTTTATTGCACTAAGTCCAGCTGTACCTAACTATATCAGAGTTAATAAAAGTAAAATGCAATACATCACAGCCTGCAGCTGCGTATATATTTTCAATCTAGTGATGTTAGTTACAGCTTTCCCACAAGTGCACAATTAAACTTAACTTGGTAAAATGTTGATTTATTAAACTCACCGTCAAATAACTATATAATTAAAAAGTCTCATTATTTTATTCAAAATATTATGTGTTTTTACAAAGAATGGAAATTAATTTAGTTTTTCAAGAACATAAAGTGTGAATAATAAAAGAAAAATTTGAAAATATTAATAAAATGTTGTCTTATCTTAGTAAAAACATTAAAAATGTATATTTTTATTTTAAATTTTTAGATGACTTTAATCAGCTTACTGGTGTGAATCGTTTCATTGTTCCATTTATTGCCTGTGGAGATTTAAGTGCATTTGATTCTGACAGAACATATCCCTTAAATGTAAGAAAAATATTCGCTTTTTTTCTCAATTGCATCATTTTGACTTTATTATATGTAATGTAATAAACAAATAACTAAAATTTCTGAACAGTATGTGTTTTGTGCATTAGTAAAAGTTCTATACAAATTGTAATGATTTATTTTTACCAATAAATTCAACCGATCAGTCTAGTGGTCAGGGTGCTGACTTCTGGATTGAAAGGTTCCTGGTTTGAATCTGGGATTAAGGCATGGATGGTTTTCCATCTAGAATGAATGTGTGATCTCTATAAACTGGCTGTGCCTAGAATGTGTTGTAGCTTGTATGTGAGGTGTAACATGAACCAACTCTTGAGGTGCACCAGGATAACACTAAGTGCTCCATAAATCTGTAATGATTAGGTTCAATTGGCTGAGCATTAGCAAA
Organism: Meta bourneti; assembly: GCA_933210815.1. Lineage (NCBI taxonomy): Eukaryota > Metazoa > Arthropoda > Arachnida > Araneae > Tetragnathidae > Meta > Meta bourneti. The sequence continues at coordinate 32,365,653 of OW119924.1, forward strand.
AGAAATCTTAATCAATAATTTTATATTTAACTTACATCTACATAAAAAAATTATTTTCATGAATGATATACAATTAAAAAATGTATTGTAGTTATAACACAATGATTTTCCAGAAAGATTCACACCTGAAAATATCATTTAAATATAAAATATTCTAATGTAGAAATAAAATAAATATATTCTGATACATGTGGAAAACATTGATTTCATTTATTAGTTGAAGTTTATATCATTTTCCTTGAATTTTTTGTTAGTAATTTTTAATGAATAATTTTATGATTTTTAATGTAATATATTTATTTAGCTAAAAGAAAGTGATAACTATGTTTATCATCCACCAACTCAAGTTCCCATCGATCCACCATATAAGGAAGCTGTCGAGTTAAAGCGCCAGAATAAGCTAGCCAAGCCGCAAGTTCAGATATCACATGTAATGCCTGAAAGTGATCCAAGTTCTCAAAATGCTTGTTTTACCACAAAACAGCTGCTCGAGCAGGTAGAAAAACTCAATATGGAACAGAGTTCGTCTAAAAGTAGTGCTGATGAGTGAACTGGAGTCCAACAAATAGAAAACACTGATTATTTTAGTAAAAAATGTTATCTGCGAAATAGATTTTTTAATTGAAAGTCATTGACGTTTCCATCTTTTTTTCTCCTGCCTGTACAAATGTAAATATGCACATTAGATTTTTCTTACAATATACATAGTGCTAATTTTGCTTAAACCCTCCAAGTGTTTTCAACGAGATCTTGTCATCCATCAAGATCTGACCAATTTTGATTTGACGAAATATTGCCAATTCTGTTTATGATGACGAGATCAAGATCTGGTCAGTTTTGCTTAATAACAAGATACTTCATTGAGACAACCACCAGGAGGGTTAATCTAAATATTCATAAACATCTAAGTTAATATTATTTTAGTATAAAGTATACATTTTAGAAATGCCATGAGTGTATCAAACAAAAAGTAAGTATTGCAATTTTTAATTATTCATTTGTTTTCTAATTTAACTAATAATTTTTCAAATAAATAAGCCCAATTTATAAAAAGTGGATAAGATAATTTCTGCTTCAAACATGCTATGCTTTTTCATTGGTCTGGTTTATTTAAAATTGAATCAGATGTATTTAAATGAGCATAAGACACTTATTTTATGTCGCTATTAAGTTTTCAGATGGCGGATTAAACATGCTGCATGTGCTGACAGAACAAGTTGAGGGTATTTACTTGCACCATGAAATTTGAGAAGTAACACATTAAAAGTTTTTTAATGTAATCAGTGATTGTTATTCATAAAGAGAATAAGATATAATAATTCAGTAATAAGCATTTAAAAAATTCAATTCATTGTCAAAGCAATAATTATTTTCCATAGGAACCTGTAATGAGGTAAAGAAATTTAAGTGCTGGTTAATATTCTCTATAAAAGCTAGATTTTTGGACTAACTTCTTAAATGTGTACTTGAAATGGGAAAGTTTCTATTGCATTATTTACTTTTATAAAACAATCATCCATTTTGTAACTATTTTTGAGCAAACTGTTTGTTGTACTTTGGGCAAGTAACTTCGAAATTTAATTGCATAATTATTGTAAAACAGTCTTCATTAGTAAAATTCTTAACTCCTTCAGGCTCGATGGCTGGACATGTTGAGTATTCATTAATATTGGATACATCTGATTAAAAGCTTGCATTTTAAATTAGTTCTCATTGTAAACATCTATCATACTGTTTGGGTATACTGGCTATTCATATAGTTATACTATTAGGTATATGGCTGTATAAGTAGGATATAATATACATAGACATAAGCTAATGTTCATGTTTGTTGAAACTATTCCCATATGAGTAAAAAAGTATTTAGAACTAAACGATTTTCTGCTTGTACACATTTTATTGCCAACATTTCATAATGATATGTAATACAAGATGTGCTAAATGTACATTTGTGAGCAAAATTTGATATTACAATACGTGTTTCATACTTCACATTTTATCAGTTTTCATCACATTGTTATAAACTTTGAAGAGCATACAAAATTGTTTTTGTTTTGATAAATAAATCATGTAGTAACAAATAACATCACATTTTGACTTTACAATTTCTTAATAAGTTATATTACTGATATAGAATTCATGGAAAATAAAATTGAATATAACATTGTAAAAATATGTACATTATAATTATGATAACTAATTCAGCAGGAAAATGCACTCCTGAATTTACACATAAAGCACTTGTTCCAGGTATTTCATTTCTTGATATTTCCTTACTTCTCCCTGAGAGAGTTATTTCCCGCCATGTTCCAACTGAAAAGATTTAATGAGATTTTAAAATACATTTTAATTTTTAGCAACATCACAGTAGTTTGGTTTTACTATAAAGATGTAAACATCAATAACATTTCAAACTAAAAATATTCTGCTTCATTATATCATAAGACAGCTAGAACTTAAAGTATATTGTCCAAATATCAGATTGAAACATCTCAAAAAGTAATTCTATGAAAGATTAATGTGAAGGATAAGTTGATTAAATTTCTCCTTTATTGCTTACCCTAAATCTTATGTTTTAAACAAAGGAAAACTGATACACATAATTTCATCATGCATTTCATTCAGCAAATACATTTTGGAAAACCCTTTATGTTCCATTCTTATTTACAAGAATGCCTAACCTTTCATTTAAGGAGTCATTGACTTTAAATTGAGCTAGGCAATGCATTATTTTGGATTTAATATTTTTAACTTAAATATTTTATTTTTATTTTACATTTTTATTGTAACTATAATTCTCCGCAATAAAGCAGCTGCATTTTAAAAAGGTCATTGATTTAATATAAAAATAAATATTTGTTTAACATGTTTAAATTGGCCATTTATTAAGTTAATGGCATCTGGAAAGTGGAAATCAGGTTTAGAAGGTTTATACATTATAATAAAACTGGAAGGCTTAAAATTGTATTATTTTCAGAAATAGTGAATACAGATCTTACCTCCTCTAATGGGCATTAACCTAGAAATATACTGAGTATTTGATACAACTTGCGATTTCTTTGGTGCATCAGTTGTTATTTCAAACCAAGGAAACCAGGTTATGAGTACCATAGGAGGAATACTGTTTTCTGGCTCTTTCTGAATCAGTGCTGAAGGTCTCTGTCGAGTGGTACTCTCCCACTGTTGCCGGACTTCCTCCTCCAAATTTATGGTTAGTTCTGTTGCATTGATATCACTTATTGTCATATCTATAACGAAAAAAATTAAATCTTAGTAATAAAATTCTATGTTAAGAATTCTTTTGTTTTAGTGTCAAGTTCAAGTGGTGACGTAGTGTGGTTCCAACGAGAAGACAGTCGATTTTTGAATAGGTGTTAAAGCTTGTGAGGAGTAGGGCTGGCATACCCAAAAGCATGAATGGAGAGCGCTATGGGTGGTTTTCCTCCACCAACCCATTAATATAACTCGCTTTCGACACCGAACGATAAACTTAGAACCATAATCCGCGCTAAAGACGCCAATTGTGGAAATGCTTTGTTTACATTACAATGTATTACCAAATTTAAATAAAGGACCTGTTCCACATGACTCGACTGCCAACTGGTGTAATCTGAGTGCTTTGGACCTCTCAAAAATTCTATAAGTTGATAACTTTTGATTATCCTGATACATATAGATAAAAAGAAACAGTTGGAAAAATCTGAAAAACAGATTTTAAATTGTTTTAGATATTTTAAATTTATTTTCTGGATGAACCCTGATGCAAATTAAAACAGCTCATGAAAGCATTGTGTCTGATCATTAATACTATATTATATAGGGAAATTGAAAATTATCAGACGAAGTAGTTCAGGTTTCAATAAACAAGAAATTTGCAACTATGCTTCCAGTATTGATTGCTGACAATATTTTCGTAGTGTGTCTTGGTCAACTGGATTTAGGTGGATGATTGATCTGTAAGGCTCACAAGGAAATGATTGAGTCAATTTAATTTCATAAAAAATCACAAAACAGGACAATTTAATTTCATGAAAAATCACAAAACAGGACTTATGGAAATTGGTTTATATCTGAATGCAGCCAAGAGAGAATGAACCCCAGAATAATAGATATATGTGCACATTTACATTAAACTAGGCAATCCTATACCTCAGATTTGCTTTTTATAGTTTAAAAAATAACTAAAAAGCATGGCTGAATAATTTTCAGTTCTAGCAGAGCAATTATTTTGTAATGGAATCTGTTATTGATTGACGATGTTCTTTAATTCTCATTTTTTCATCTTGCATCAACATGTAGTGGGTTCAAATCACGGTAGGGATATGGATGTGTCAAGTGGTATGAAATCCACTTTAAGCCATAGGTCCTAGTCTAATTCGCTCTTGTAAAGCAAACGATGATCGGTGACAAAGCACATGATTTTTGAAATTTCTATTTAATAGGGGGATATATTGATTAGCTAAAATTCTACTGAGGACGTGTTCTTGATTCATTTTAAGTGAAATCCATTTTACTTTTATAACGATTTATTTAACTGTTAATAAATTTTTCCTGCACCCAATTCAGGGAAACATGCAAAATATTTAAAGGCTTTCAAGAAAAGCAACCATTCATTAATTTAAGAGTGGATAGCAAATCTGCTGCAAAAAAGTATGGATAATTAATTTTCCGTAGTTTTTATTCTTCAGCATCAATTTTTAAAGTTTTTAAGAGTATGCCCTGAAGAACTTTATCTGAGGTTGCTTAGAAATGGAATTTCAAAGTGAGGAATGTTTTTAGTTCTTTTGAGAAAGAAAAATGTTTTTCACATTAAATTGTATTTAAAAAATAATTACAAACATTAAAATCGTCTTACATAAATTATTCTGTTTACATGTAATAACATACTTAACCACTCATCAGCAGAATTAGTGATTACAATCATTTAGAAATTGTTCGTAATTCGATTGTGCTACATGATTATCTTTAGGTAGAAAATATAGATGATTTTTTATTTCTTAGGAGCTATTAAGTTTCAATTAGTTCAATTGTATCCCCAAGAGTTTGTTTAACACTTAAAGTATTTCATGTTAGAATACTATTTTCACTTATATCTTCCATCATTAAAAATATCATTTTTTCTTTGATCTCTGAAGTTAACATCAAACACTCTAAATATACTTCATTTGCACTCTTTGTAAGCAACATTTTCAAGAAAAAATTATCAATAAACGATTAACTTGCGACTACTAAACTAAACTAACTTAAATGATTACTACATGTTTGCATACACTTTTTGATATGGTATTTCCCTTATCCCTATTAAACACTTCGGGCCGCGTGGAAGAGTAAAGAACTAAGCCTTTGAGTTCGAATCCAACCAAAAGACAGTCGTGTACAAAGGGGGTTGGTGCATGTTAAATCTGTAGTCACGTTGGCATGGTGTGGAAGTTTGAAGAGTGAGGTGCCAGCTCAGGTGTTGCCTTGTCATCTGACCGTGATTCAAAATTACGTGTTGTCCCCGGACCTTTCCTTTCGGGAGTGATCCTGGACCGTCGTCAATAGCCAGTTGTGTTGCTCTAGTGCGACATTAATTAATTACCATTACCTATTAAACACTGCAGATGATTTTTAATTTAAGCAAAAAAATAATTTTGAGAAATGAAATTTGAAGTTTAATTGTTGTTTGGAAAGTACAACCATTTTCTAATGATTTTTGTTCTTAGATCAATTGAGATGAATCACTTCTTATGCACTCCCACTTTAGAACAAATCTTGTGATGAAATATGATAGACTAGTACTAAATTTTAAGTTCCATGTATGATTCGACATAAAAATGCATTTCTAATTTTGCATCCACCCCCTCTGAAATAGAATTATATATTTAGGCTCAAAAATTTATGCAATAAAAAAAGTGAAGCAAAATCGGAACATTTAAAACAAGTTTTTAAAAGTGAAAAAATGTATATTTTGTCTTATAATGAAATGTTTACACAGTAGCCTTGAATTGAAATTTGTTCATGGAATCTCATCTTCATATTATTTTCATAATAAAAAGTTCATTTTTATCTACCCTCTATTGTACATCATTATTTTACCTGGTAGAAACCAATATCAGGACTGCCATAGCATCTGTGAAATAGTTTTAGTAGTATAAATTCTTTAAAATAGTAGCAAAGTTAGTCTTAAAACTTATTTTTGCAACATTTTTACTTGCCCCCAGAAGTTACATCCTTGTACACTGGATCTTCAAAAAATGTGGGGAGAAGTAGGAAGTAGCTTGGGCACTTAGTCAACAGTTCACTTTTCCAACAGAAAAATATCTGTTCCATGTCTTTTTGAAGCAATCAGAATGTTTGCATTTACTAAACATTTTTTATACCATTTTAGAGCAGGTCAAGGTAAAAAACATTTTCCCAATGAAGGAAAAGGCATGAATTCATGACTGAAATAAGGATCCGTGATATTGGTTAAAAAATGGGGTAGTTTATTTTCATTACTTATAATGAATTTTGAAGTCACCAAAATTTTCAAAATAAGAGCTTTTGATGATTATTCGTAAAGATATCCCTGGTCGCCAAGGTTGAAAAATAGCAAAAAGTTGCATTTTAGTTTCCTGTGGCAGCCCTCAATAGTTTTTAAATTAGTTTTAGAGTTCATATTCACTTTCGGAACTAGGTTTAAAAGTATTTTAAATTTTAACCATATATTTAACCTCAAAATAAACTACATTGAAATAGTTTAAAATTTATTCACATTTATCTTTAATTACTGATTGATGCTTCCATACCTGTAACATAATGAAACCTTACATGTTTCCAAAGCTGTGAATAGAAGTTATATTTATGTTCAAATAGAAGTACTGTTCTTAAAAATGATTTCATGTAATTCAATTTTTTCCATGCCAGATTATAAAAGTATTCAAGACAGTTGGACGAGAAAATATTAGCTACACACAAAATTAACATAAATTTTACGCATATTAAATACAAATCTTGCAATACATATATTGGAAATAAAATTCGATTTATTAATAAATTTGTCATTTTGTTAGAAATCCAATTTTAAACTTCTAATGAAAATATGTTTTAGCAAACACATTTTTATAGTGTATAAAAGCTTAACTTTTACTCCAAATTATTTTTATTTGAAGATACTTTTGTTGGACAAGCAGCTATTAACAAATATTAATGTAACTAACAAACTCCTATCCTACTTAAGAGTAACACAAAACAATTTGAACACAAATCAACCATAATCTTAGATGATTTATCAGTCTGCTTGTTTCAAATATAAGTATGAAAAATAACGTATGAAAGTAAGCAATGATGCATTTCATTACACAAAATATATAAAATAGCAATCTCAAAACCTTAGTACAAGAATATACTTTCAAAAAGAGGATTGTAAAACTATATTGGGTTTAAGTTTTCTTAAAACCAATTTGACAATTCCTCAACTGGCATGTGCATGAAATAAGTACATATTGTAGCAAGTAGTGGATTAATTATTCACTTAAAACTATTATGCATAAAATATGCAATACAAAATATTTAATTTAATATCTAACTATAAATTTTCTGTAATAAAATAACAGAAAAAATTTATACTTAGTTTAATCTGACAACTTCAGAAAAATGTCCTTTTCATTTAAAGATCTTGTTTCCTCCTATTCAATGGAATCATTATTTATAAATAAATGTGATGTGGGTCATGATCCAAAACATGCAATTAATTAAATTCATTTTATTAGTAGACTTTAACAAGTTTAGAAATAAATGATACCTTAAAAATGACAAACAAAGCATGGCTTTAAAATAACTTTATTTGTAACACTGGTAAGACAATTTTTCAAGTAACATATCCAGAGTAAAATACAGTTTTGAGTGTAGTTTGAAAATGGCAGTGAAAGTAGCAAATTCACATCATACAAATCAAATCCTATACAATCCATCAATTATGTGGTCCCACAAACTTCAGTTAATAAATTTCAGAGCAAGGCACAACGTACATTTGAAATAAAACAATAAATTTAACAATTCATTTTATCACAAAAATATCAATTTTATGAATTCAAATTGTAATAAATTTATTTGCAAATTTAAATAGAAAAATAAACATTTTAGTGCAGAATAAGCCAGTTGTTGAGTTATAACATGTGATTTTTCATAGATGTTTTTGAGATATTCGTTACACTTTTACGAGAGTAGGGATTTAATGTCAATAGAGGGTGGGAAGACAGTTCTGCAGGAAATATTTCACTATTAGTCTTCTCACTTAGGATGTACATACGAATTTAAGATCAGCATACTTTGTCGAAAATTTTAGTAAATTTTTGCTATTGGTCAAAAACCTGCCAAAGGTCTAAGATATAAATAAGCTAATATGATCTGGTACAACTACTGCTGCCACAAAATTATTAACAGTATAAATTTAATTTTTACTCTTATTTAGTATATTATCTGTTGCTGATATCAAAAATAAATGTTTATATAGCATTTGAGAGGCTTTGGAGAATGATCACATCAGTTATACTATTAAACTGAATCTTGCCAGTCAAGAGATTAAAGGTTGAATTCCCATGAAGTTGACACAAATAAAATTATTACACTTCTTTCCAAAGCCATACAAAGAAAGCATGGTAGCTGAAGATCTGAATTCACTGCATTTCTAGCAATAAGTCCTTCTACTGTACAACATAATGTAATGGCTTGTGGATTTAGTCAAAACCTGTGCAATTCTAATATCATTGGAATACTAAACTTTTACTGTTTTGTCCCATTATTTATGAGAAAATACAATCTGCAGGTTCACAAACAATTTATGACTATTGAGCACCATGATTACTACAATTCGAGTAACATTTATTGGGACTTACAACTAGATTTTCAGCTTTAGAGGTCCAAACCCTAGTAATTGAAATAAACAAAATTCTATTTAAATATGCACCTTAAATTTGTCAAGTTATGAATTTTTAAAATTAAAATAGTCAATTTTGAGTGAGAACTGATCACATTCCTGTATTTAAATGGCCTTCATGGCTTTTCTTACTCGAACAATGTCTTATAATTCCAAATGGCTGTATAGGTTGGACAAGCTAATTTTGGAATTTTAATGTACTATAAAATAGTACATTAATTGATAGATGATACAAAAACAAAGAATAAAACAAACTTTACCAACTTTTGGAATATGGTTTGCAATTTTTGTTTCAATACCAAGGTATTTAGGTATTAAAATGAACTGTATTTTCCCTACAATAATAAATGTTTTAAAGCATACTCAAATAGCTAATAATTAAGTAATGTTGGATATTAATCAGTATGTATAATCAGCAGAATTGTATATAAAATTTACTTTAATTTATTTCTTAGAATATATTAATGAGGGGGAGCCCTTTGACCCCACAGTTGTCAAAAGGGCTTGAAGAGAAATCTCAAAAACATCAACTTTGTGGTAATTTCTAAAATGTTACGATCACAATTTTACAGAATTCTTGAAGATATGTGTATGCTATCTTTCATGTATTAAACTAAATTAACAATTAACTTCTCAACAAGATTTCAATGCTAAGCTATATGAAAACATTCTGTACAATGATGTCAAGAAATATCGATAAAAAAGGCACAATTTAAAGTACATTAAATTTAGAAAAAGTTGTTAAAAAAGTAAAAATTCTGTGTACTAAACTACATCAATCAATGAATTAAGTATTGCAATACTTCCTATAAAAACATTATTCTATAAGTTGTAATCACAAATCAATAATTGAATTATGAAACAACTTAGAGTCATTGAATTCAGCAGCTTTAGAATTTCATGACAAAAAGAATAATGAAATAAGTTAGGAAAGAATTTTAGTTCCCAACACATTTTGTCACCTAAAAAATACTAATATCTGAAGTCAAAATATTCAGGCAAAAAATCCAACATTATTCAACAAGAATTCATCCAAATAAAAGGAAACAGCATTAATCCAATCCTACTAATATCAACAGTGCATTCATTTTTATAAAAATCAGTTACTTTTCTTAAACTGTTCCAACATGCATATACAAAAATTATATGGTACCTAGATAAATAGATGAAATATATTAAAATTTAGGCAATGAATTTATATAAATGTATGTGTATACCATATGTATCATTAACCATGACAAATGAGAATGATTTAGTATTGTTGAGGATGAATTAACAGATATAAAATTCTGACACCTTCAAATGAGAGAATGTTAAAAATATATAAAAATAAGAAGTCAATATTCCATTGACAATAAAACAAATAACACTACATTTGATACAGCTTTGATATGAAGACTTTTTTTGTGTGCTTTTTATGTCACCAACAAAGAATTTCTCAGAAAAAAACACCATTTAAGGCTTCATACTACTACTGGTAAGTATTTACTTGAATGAAAAAGTCTTCACTTTTTCAGAAATATAGTTACAGAATTTTGTCCAAGTTAAATAATTAGTTTTAAGTCAAATAGAACCAGGCAAAAATATGAATGTTATAAAAGATCACATTAATTTTAGCAAACTAGATTTGTTTAGGCATGGTAAAATAAAAAAGATGATTTACAAAAATTAATGTAAAATATTCAAATAATCGCGAGGTTGCCTTTGCCTGCCACAACTTGCTACATAAAGCACACTAAAAAACACACCAAAAGCATTGCCAAAAAAGTCTTAATATCAAAGTCTACAATTTTCTCTCAAGACTTTTCCTTCATCATTGGAGTAAGATTATGAGACGGGAAATCCTCAGACGTTTCTTTGCGTTATTACACACCTTAAAATAATCATAAAGTTGTATAATCAAAGCTTTCAATGCATCTGGAGTATTATTTGCTGCCAGAACCTTCAATGCAACTTTTTTAGGGTCTTTGTGGCGTTTTACATCATGCAAAAAGTTAGTAAGTTTCCTTTCTGAAAGGGGGAATTGTGTGGATAACCTTGCATGTCCATGAGAATTCATCTTAGAAATATTTTTATACACAGAATAAATGTCATTGTAATCTGGCTTAATCTCAACAGATTTAACAACAACAGTTTCAGTAGAATTAAGGGCACTTGAAGAGCATTCACCTTGTTCAAAGTGAGGTGAATTAGTTTTCGTCACACCGGATGAAGTGAAATTGCTCTCGAAAACATTCTCACAAGGGAGTAGAGTCTCTCTGCAAACTTCAGCTGATTTTGGAGAGTCTGTTTCCATTATATTTTGAAGACTTTCTTTGAAGAAACTATTCTCACTATGTTGAGGAGAAACTTCAGAACTGGTGGCAGAAACTTGGCTAGGAACTTTCAATACCTTTGAAGTATAAGCTGTACCAACATTTGGTGTACTGCCCTCATCACTTGCAATATTTGCCTCACTGACTAAAAATTGAGAACTTGCATCTTGAGGCACAAGACACTTCTGGACATCAATATCCAAATTTCCATGACATTCAGAGTCCCCCAAACTATTTTCCTGCATCACACCACCTTTCAGAGAGCTGCTTGGGCATGTTCCTTTCGAATGATTAACTTTCTGCAGGGAAGGATGGTATATGCAATTCCTTAAAATTCGTTTAGCACAAACTCGGGCCAAGCTGCCTTTGTTTAGAGATTTTGACTTAGAAAGTGGTCTCTTAAATGAACCAATAGGAGCTGTTTTTGAATTTTCAATACATGCCTTTGCATTCAAGGCAGTGTTAGATGAAACCACACAAGGTAATGCATTGGGTTGCAAGTGATCAATGGCAGAATAGCCACTGTTCGACTTTTCTACAGAAATGGAGTCTGAATTCTCCTCAGGGCCAGCTCCATTGTCTGAAAGTGGAACAGGATATGCGGTCTGTAAATAGTTTGTTTCACCAGAACCAGATTCTAAAATCGAATGTAGTGTTGGTATTTCTCTTGTTCTTAAGACAGAATATGATTCAGATAAGATAGACTGAAATGCAGATGTTTCTTCTGAGGCTAAGAGCAGTGCTGGCATGCTTCTTATCCCAGAAGTAGATTGCAATGCAGACATATCTTCTATGGTAGAGTGTAGAGATGGAACTGCCTTTTCCATTTTTCCACCTAATGGATATTGCAAAATATCTAATGAAGGCATTTCCCATGATTTAATTGATTCTGCATTCTCATTGAAATTAATAGAATTTTCAATTTGAATATTGTTATTTGTATGCTCAACAGAGGTATTAGTGTAATTTGTCACACTTGCCATATTACACAGAATCGTTTCTTTCTCCATAACGTTGTTGAGGACACAATATTCTCGGTCAATACTTGGTGCATCGAGAATAGTCTTTGGTATTAATTCATTTTGGTAAAGCAGAGAAGGCACTGGAGCTCTAGATTGACATTCTTGCCCATCCAACAGAAGTGGTGCTTGCCCAAAATGAAATTGTTCAATTTTTGTTTCACTGCCTGACAGTATGTTATGTTCTACAAATTGAGGATATTCAGATATATGTTTATTTAGATTATTTTTATGAAAATTATCGCTTTCATGGCATTCCAATTTAATACTAATTGGTTGCACACAATTGGTCGATTCTTGATCAGAATTATTCATATCTGAATGAGAGTCACTTAAAATACTTTCATTTAGGCTGGGTTGATTGATCAGTTCATCACTTTCATAGGCAGAATCAGGTGTAGTGCTCAAGGCAGTTTGGATTTGATTGTTTGATGAGCCAGCTATTCTAAAGTGAGAAGACTTAACTGGTGATTCAAACTCTCTCTTAAAACAGTCCTTATTTGACACAGATGAGAGAGAATCTGTGTGATCATCCGCAGAATCCCCAATTGTTCCAGGTCCATTATTAGTTTTGTCATTTTCGCTCAATGATTTGTTTCTGTATTCAGATTTAGCAACATAATTTTTACCTACATGTTTCGCACCCTTTTGTGTATCTTTAGAAACTGCCGAAAGGCACTTTTCTTTGACACTATCTTTCCGAACCAAATTCTTGATTGCTTCAGTTTTCACTATCACATTTTCAGTACCTTGAAGTTCCTCTAAATTAGATTGATAAGAGTCCAAGTTCAAATTAGATTCTTGACAAGAATCTTTATAATCTTTTATGATTTTTGGCTGATGAAGCAGAATTACATTCACTGTGTCAGTTGCAATTTTTCTTTTACGACACAATGGCTTCTTACTCAAGGGTTTAGGTATACTCATTGAATTTCCAATTGTTTCAAATTGCTTAGTCTTTAGTCCTTGATCAGCACCAAAAGTTTCAACATGTTCCTCTTCTTTGTTTACTGGTTTACCAAGAGATAAACCATGTGATTCTCTACCACCTTCCAGAATCAAATTCTCATTTTCTTTATTTTTGATCATCACATTAACACCTTGATGTTCTTGAGTACTTTTAGCTAATGTTTCATCAGAGTTACATAGTGTTGTCTCCACATTTGATCGATCCGAATCTACCAACTTCATCTTAGAGCAATGACTTAAAGGATTGTTAACTGGATTGGTCTTCTGTCGACGAAGAAGCATTGTATTCCCTTTACCAGATGTAACAGTCCACCGTCTTTTACGATGTGCAGATTTTTTTTCCAGTTGCTTCTTGGTTTCTTTACATGGAGTATCGATTTCAATATGATTCTCAACAGAAGTTTCAATGGAATTACTTGATAGGTTACTCGCTGAAACACTTATATCATTATCCTGGTTGTGTTCACCAGTCTTTGGCTGTAGTTGTGAGTATGAGGAATGATCTATTACATCTTCACCAACTATATGAAATGTTGCACTTTGAATGCAATTTGAATCTTCAGGCTTGCTAATTATGTCTGCAGTATTATTTTTAAGTGTATGCTCAATCTGCACTTGAGACTTATGCAATAAATTACCTGTAATGTTTATTTCTTGATGATTTTGTTCCGATTTTACGGTAGCAACCATTTTACTTCCTACAACACTCGACAAATCAGAGCATTGATCATATGCAATAATTGAAGTTTCATCAGACATTAAAACTGATTCTGCTCTAATCAAACCAGAGTCTTCATCTAACACACTATTTTCACCTAGAAATTGTTCAGATTTAATACCACCTTTAAGTACCATACCTGTACCTCTATTTTCCCCACAAGCACTTAGAGTAAGCTCATTTTCTATACTTCTATCTTCCTTAAATTTACAAAGACTACCTTCATTCTCTACATTACTATTATCCTCAGATATACCAGGAGGAAGCTCATCATTGGCCTTGCTATTTCCATTTTCATTGAAAATAGTTCGAGAATCAATGTCTTGATGTACATTAGGTTGTACATATAGAACTGGTGCTTCTGCAGAAGCAATTACAGAGTTGTTCATGATATCGGTTAAATCCTCCGAAGATGAACACGTCTGAATGTCTTCTCTACTAGTATCAAAAGCAGCAAGTAACTCCGCATTCAAAATAGTTGAAGTCTCAGTACTAAACAATTTATCATTCTCTGCTGATTTATGTAAAATATATTGACTATTATCTTCCACAATGTTTTCAGATCCAAGCACATTTTCTTTATTTCTTGAACCTTTAAATTTGCAAGTGTTATGCACATTCTTGTTATCTATATCCCTGTTTTCTACTGGTGTACTACGAACCAGCTCATCTTTGTTACCTCTATCTTCATTTTTAGGACTTAGTGAAGAATTAATATCAGCAAATAAAACAAAATCTGTAGATTCTGATTGAAAACTATTTGTGTTTCCTGCAGAATTCAATACATCAACATTTTGAGGATAATTCGCTAGTTTTTGTAGGAAATCACATACACAAGTTTTAAAGTCATCCACAGTATATTCTTGATTTTGACTCAGAGTTATCGATAAACTTGAGTCAAGTATGTTATTAACTGGGGTTGTATTAATGTTTTCCAACATAGATGATTTCATCGCAACAGCCTCTTCATCTATTTGTTCTGTGCCAATATGTACTGACGATTTAGTTGTAGATGGAGGGCAATTTATACCCTCTTGACCATTTGCATTAAAAATTTGTTTTTCTAGTAATTTCTCATTTGCAGTATCACTGCTTCTTATGAAACTCAACAAATTATCGGAAACCAATTCATCAGGAACATGGGATATGTTTTCAGTATTTGTGTTACTGCTTAATGTCTGTGTGTTATTATTAACAGGAACTGGATCAGTTTGGATTGACAAGGTTTCAGTTGCAGGACTAGTCACTGCATTTAAGTAGCTAGATAGCAAAGCTTGCTTTCCTTTTCCAGTATTTTTATTAAGTGCTAATGAAATGGTGCTGGAACACACAGATTTAAGAGGTTTTAATATGATTTTACTAGAAACAATATTATTTTTGTTTAAAATTTTACGCTTTTTACTGAAACTGCCATTTGAATTAAAAAATGAATGGACCATATTTTTAGCTTTAACTTTACTCACTTTCTGTAATTTTTGCTTCTTGAGTTGACCATCATTTCTACTAATATATGGTTTTAGGTATAATTTAGAATTACTTGAAACTATTTGTTTATTTTTGCATGTTGATCTTATTTGGGAATGTGGATTCAATTCTGATACAAGGGAACTTTGGTACTTTTTCTCCAATAATTCTTTACTTGAACATTTTGGGCCTTTGAAGTCAGGTTTATCATTAATAAGCTCAAAATTCATAGGTAAACTATTAGCAGTCAAATGCCGGGTTTGCATACTTCTTTTCCTACTTCTACATTTTGAGCTTTTATTTATAAAAGCGCCTTTTTTTCTAAACTCACTAAAACTGACATCATCAGGATTTGACTCACTATCATATTCATAAATAGAATCCTTCCTTGGAGCACAGATGGATTTTAGTAACAATTTATCTTTTAAGTTCTTTTTACTAGAGATCTGTTTAAAGTTTGCTTGTACATCTTTCACAGCACAGTTCTGATTCAAGTTCACAGAATGAGAGTGGGCAATGGTGTTGTCAAGTTTCTCACAAATTTCCAACTCATCTTTCTGATTCAAGATGGAAGTAGCAGACAGTTCTTTCTTGGGTACAATGGATACAGGTTTTGATCGCAAGCTTCTTGCTGAAGCACTTTTAATAGTTGTGTAACACATTTTAATATCACTGGAATTTGAGTCACTACTGACAATGTCATCTTGAATATTTGGTAGAGAAGCAGTTTTGTCTAAATTTCTTTTCCCAGATGACTGTAATCTTTTTCCTACAGTCAAACTATCAGGCAAGAGATTATTTAAACTTGCAGCTTTTGCACTAGAATCAGACTTGTCTTGAATCAAAGTCTTTTTACGGGAACAAGTTCGATATGGATTTGATTTGATTTTGGAGATTCTACTTTTCACAGCTTCCTTTTCATTCATTGCAGTAGTAGTGGTATCCTTAGGAACTCTCAGATTTGCATTTGGTTTATCAGCATTAGGCCTGACAGGATTCACAAAAACTTCATTAACAGGTGCTGATTGCGAGTGGTTTTTGACTGCAGCATGTTGTGCAGCAATACCACCCAAATTCAATTCACTACAATCAACTTGAATATTTGATATTGACCCAGTTTCTTGGAGACCTGAATTCCTTCCTCTGGAGGGCCTTAAACTTTTCCTTGTAATCAGACTACCTAGTGAGAGATTATTTGAATCACCCTTAATTGCACCAGAAAAAGTAGAAGCAGACTTGTCTGCTTCAGAAACTTTAGCACTGACATTGCAATGATTTGATTCTTGTGACAGAATTAAATTGTCCTTTTTGCTTGGAATTGCTTTGGATGTTTGTCTTGTGATTCTAATACATTTTTCATTCACTGGATTCAATGAAGGGGCATTAAAACTCTTTAGGAGTTTCTTATGAGCTCCATGATCATTAAGATTTTGCTTTACCTCCATGAACAAAGCTTCATCACCTGCACCTCCAGTAGAAGATTGAAAACTGAATGTTTCCGAATTTGAAGCATCCTCATCAATTCTGATAACAGTCAGATTTTTCTTTCTAGCTGATGTAGAATAATTTTCTTTGTCACAAACAACAAATGTATGTGTAGATGAGCACATCCGTGACACTTGTTGACCAGTACATTTAGCATATTTCACTGAAGGTCCCTTTTCAATGTGATTTTGCTTACTTGTACTCTGACTAGGCAAAGACTTTTTCTCAACTAGTCCATCCTGTATACACAAGACATCACAGAGACTTGCAACTAGTTCACTGACATTATTTTTCTTTTTTTCAATCACAGCTCTTCGCCTTGTTCTATGGAAACTGGTTCTAGATCCTTCCTCAAGTTCAGCAGAATCGTTAAATTGGAGCCTGCTTCTAGTGGCTGAACTCCCATTCCGACTACATTTAGGACCATCAGCAGAAATATTCCTTCTTTCAGTATTCTTTCGGGTTCGTGGGTGAACTTTGCTTTCCACAGTAACATCAACTTCACAAGAAACGCTCTCATAAACAAATGCAAGTTTACTTGGTATGGTAGTTCCATTGTATATCTTCAAGTCAACTTCTCTTATGCTACTGTTTATGTGAGAAAAATCAGCATGATCAGACAACTTGCAACTTGTGATTGGTGAATCCAGTGTTCCGTATACCTTCAAATGGTTTTCAATGAAACTATTAGGTATTATTGGATCGACTTTGGAAAGGATAATTTTCGAAGGTAGTTGTTTAGCCAGAGTGTCCAAAGGATGATGGCCGTGAACAGTGATCCCCGAATCGAGAACTTCCCTGACATATTTACTGTCTGTTAAATAAATTTTAATGTGGCCATTTATTTTATAAATACTTCGGATGTGACTCGATCCAATGACAGAGCCAACCTCCTGCAAATAATGTAGAAAAGTGCGTCCAGGCACTTCAGGGAAGAATACAGCTTGCTCTTCCAGCACAGGATGGTTATGAGAAGTTGAGCAACTGTTATTAGCATACATAGCATACAAATTAAAGCTAATTCATTGCTAACGCTACGAAAACCCTAACTCGCCAAAACGACAAAAAAGAAAACACTAATAATATTCCCTCTCTTCACTTCGAATCTTCGACAAGGGGTCATTGTTCATTTCATTTTGTGATTCTTTGGAGCTTTTGTTTCATTTCAAACGCTTTCTAAGTTTTACTTGGAAAAAGATGAATAAATTCAATCAGCAGAATTTAAATGACGAAATAAATATTCCTTATTTTACAGCATATTCCTTCTATGAGAACATGCGATGCTTTTCTTTCTGGACTGATCTCGGACAGTGCGGTCTCTCGGTCACTAACTCATTGTGTCAGTAAATCGAAACCGTAAGAAAAATTCTATTTTTTTTTTTTTTTATTATTATTTCAATTAACGTCACACTGGAGCAACACAATGGGCTATTGGTGACGGTCCGGGATCAATCCCAAAGGGAAAGATCCGAGGACAACACCACGTAATTTTGAACCACGGTCAGATGACGAGGCAACACCTGAGCTGGCACCCCACTCTCCAAACTTCCACACCACGCCAACGTGAGGACATTTGAGGCCACGACAGATTTAACGTGCACCAGCCCCCTTTGTACACGACGGTGTTTGGCTGGATTCGAACTCGCAACCCTTCGGTTGCTAGTTCGTTACTCTTCCAACCGGGCCACCGCGGCCCTAAGAAAAATTCAATCACACAGAAAATTTGAGAAAACTGTTCAAGGTAGAGGGATTTTCAGTGCAAATAAACCTGACTGAAAACGATTACTTTAAAGTCCGTTACTCAAATACTCTAGCATGATATTTCGGTAGATAGGTATTTTAATTAACGTCAATTTGAAGTCACACAACGGGCAGTTGGCGACGGTCCTGGATCAAACCCGAAGGAAAATATCCGAGGACACCACATAATTTTGAACCATGGTCGGATGACGAGTCGCCCCTGAGATGGCATCCCACTCTCTAAACTTCCACACCACGCCAACGTGAAGACATTTGAATTTGAGGTCACGACAGATTTAACGTGCACAAGCCCAATTTGTAAACGACGTTCTTTGTTTGGTTTGGAACACGCAACCCTACGGTTGCTAATCTGTTACTCTTCCAACCAGGGTACCGCGACCACATAATTTCGAACCACGATCAGAAGTGGTTATCACCTGAACTTGCACCCCATTCTCCAAACTTCCACACCGCGGCAATGAGAGGACATTTGCGGCCACGACAGATTTAACGTGAGCCAGCCCCAGTGTACACGAAGGTCTTTGGCTGGACCTAGTTTCGAAATCGCAACCGTCGGATATCTAATCTGTTATTCTTCCAACTGGACCACCGCGGCCCTTGGCGTTTTGTGATGAATCTAATTGTTAACCAATTAACTTTCTAATTACAAATTCGAATTTCTTATAATTCGAAGGGGGTGGGGGGTATTTCAATTAACGTCACACTGGAGCAACACAACGGGCTATTGGTGACGGTCCTTGATCAATCCCAAAGGGAAAGATCCGAGGACAACACCACGTAATTTTGAACCACGGTCAGATGACGAGGCAACACCTGAGCAATATAATTCGAAGGACCGCGGTAACAGTTGGAAGAGTAACGGATTAGCAACCGGAGGGTTGCGAGTTCGAAACTGCGTCCAACCAAAGACCGTGGAGGGCTGGTAAACGTTAAATCTGTCGTGGCCTCAAATGTCCTTATGGTGGAATGCCAGCTCAGGTGTTCACCTCGTCATATGACCGTGGTTCAAATTACGAGGTGTTGTCTTCGGATCCTTCCCTTCGGGATGGATCCCGGACTGTCGCCAACAGTCCGTTGTGTCCAGTGAGAAGTAAATTGAAGTACTTATCTATATTTTTGACTAGTTGTCTCTACAAGTTTTCTATTGCTCAATTCTTCGGTAAGGAATTCGAGAATTTTTACTTTAATACTATTTAAGATATTAAAAACAGTACCTGGTAACAAATGTTCATCTATTTCTTGAAGGGCCGCGGTAGCCCAGTTGGAAGAGCAACGGATTTGCAACACTTGTTACCAGGTTTGGGAGTTCAAAACTAGATTCAGCCAGACAGTCGTGTACAAGGGCAGCTGGTACATGTAAAATCTGTTGCGATCTCAAATGTCCTCACGTTGGCGTGTTGTGGAAATCTGTATAGAGGGAATGTCAGCTCAGGTGTTGTTCTCGTCATATGACCACGGTTTAAAATTACGAGGTGTTGTCCTTGGATCTTTCCCTTCGGGATTGATCCCAGACTGTCGTCAATAGTTCGTTGTGTTCCTCCATTGTGACGTTAATTAACTACAGACCTAATTAGCATTTCTTGAAAAAATGTTATACTATTATCACTTTTTTGTTTGCTTCGAATTTATCACCCAAATGGTAAAATGGACTGACAAGAAATTTCGTCATTCTAAAGTTTAAGGAAAATCTATCAGTTAAGCAGTTTCTGCAGGAAATTTGTTTGATTCTGCGCACGCCAAATGAGTTAGGCTATAAGCTACACGTAATGTTTTAGTAATGTAATGCACGGTAATATAATATATGTTAAAGTTAAAATTTGAAATTATCAGTTGCATTGGACGCTAATTGGCTACAAATTCAAAATGATCTAGCAAATTAATGAAATACTATTGAAGGAAAAAAACACGGAAACATACCTTGTCTAACGAAAGATAATGATGGTATCTCCCAAATAGCGTTTAATAAAATATAGGACCTATACTTTCCCTATAGATTCTAATACTCATTTGGTAGGATGATTTTATAGCCAACGCAGAAAGTAAGATTTTAAACCCCTGTACTCGTTGAGGAGAAATTATTCACAAAGATAAACACGTGATCTTGCTAAGGGGACATACTGCTTTTAAAATATGTATTTTTTAAACTATGAATGTTGAATTTTGTCCACCTAGAGATTGCGAAAATGACACACTGTGCGAAATGATAAAATCGTATTCAAAAACAAGCCAAGTGACGTCCTTTCCGGATTTTCGTACAGGAAGCACGTTTCACCACAAAAACGCTACCACCACCAACATACAGCTTGAAAGAAAAAGTCGTTCATAAGTCTCGCTAAAAATGTCCGAGTATAAGATGGTTTTCCTGTAAAGCTGGGGCAGCGATAGCCCAGTTGGTAGAGTCGCGGAGGGAAGTAGTTCCGGTTAGACCGAGTCGCGAGTTCGAAACTCGGTCCAATCAAAGACCGTCTTATTCGTGAGGGCTGGTGCACATTAAATCAATCGTGGCCTCAAATGTCCTCATGTTGGCTTGGTGTGGAAGTTTTCAGAGTGGGGTACCAGCTCAGGTGTTGACCTCGTCATCTGACATTGGTTCAAAACGACGAGATGTTGTCCTCGGATCTTTCCTCTCGGAATTGATCCCGAGCTCGTTGGTTGCTACAGTGCGACTAAATTCAACTACCTACTTTCGTCGCTTTTCTTAACATTTTCTGTTGTAAGTACTTGTAAATGTTTAATTTTGGGTTATAATTAAGCGCCTTGCCGAATTGCGAATTCAATTGAATGTAATTAGTTCGAGGTTTTTGCAATATACCCAAAAATAAAAAAAAAATCATCGAATAATGAAATAAAGAAAATAACTTTTATCACTCCCAAAACCTTATAAACTGTTCCACAATAAGAAAATTGTAGAAAAGCTTATCTAGAATGTGTAATCACAGATTTCTTGTCCGGTGATCAGCAAGGTCCGTATTCAATCCTTGCGCACTGAAACGCTCAAACCGGAGTTGTGCGCTTTAACCCCCCTTGTGGTTTCGACGAGATATCTCGTCCATTAAGATCTGACCAATTTTGTTAACGATTGACGAGACATCTCGTCATTAGCAATATCTTGATGATGTGATCAAGATTTGGTGAATTTTCTTCCATTGACGAGATATCTCGTCCATCAAGATCTGGTCAGTTTTGCTAATGACCTCGTCGAGACCACCAGAATAAATGTGAGGAAGGTATGCGAAGGAACAAGAGTTCATAGCGCCTACCCTGCGAGCCTCGATCAAAATTGGATACTCATTACTGGCTAAACCTATCCACAACTGATAAAATTGCAATAAAGTTTAAGCAATCAGGAGTGGGTGCTGCTGCAAAGTACTCAAAAAGACGCAGTGATCTTTTATTTGAATTAGCAGATTTTTATAATCAAGTTTTAAAGTTAACAGCAAATGAATCACTGTTGGTTTTAGCTGGAAGAATTAATCAAACATAGAAATATTGCTGTACACAATTGCCATTGTCTGGGGTAAAGCAATTAGTCACATGATCCTTTAACCCTCCATTAGTCGCATTGATCCCGACCATAGAGGAGGTATAAAAGTAGTGATAAATGGTAATCTTTTTATGCGTCCAGATCAGGTGACCAAAACTAGTGGTAACTTGCCTCTTAGACTACTTTTGTTTGCTGGATTGAAAAGAACATTCATCATCTGATTGTTTCACTGAATGCGAGATGTCCATTCATTGATTCATCATCTGATTGGTCTGCTAGTAGTGTAGATTTTGACGATTCCACCATTTTACAGAAATTCATATTCACACATCCCTGTCATAAGATTTTATATTGGTAACCTGCCGATAACGAGGCGATAATATGCCAAATCAGCCAACCAAGTCAATTTTTCAGAGCAGTCAAGTGACTACTAGTCGACATGTTGGTCACAATTTTCGTAGTTCCTCCCAATAGTAATGCTCAATCTACTTACATTTCACGTCTATGATCTCGACAGATGCATGGTGAAAAGTAGAGAAATACAAAAGTAAAATAATATACAGTGGTACCTTGAGATACGAGTTTAAATCATTCCATGACCGAACTCATAAGTCAAAATGCTCGTATCTCGCTCAATCAATTTTGCCCATTGAAATTAATTGAAATGAGATTAATTCGTACCAGCCCCCAAAAAACCACTCCAATTTGTTATAATAATGTATTTATAATGAACAAATATTGTAGCTGGAGTTATAGCCTTTTTTTATTTATCGAGTCCTGCTTCAGAATAGTACATATTGTAAAAGTAATGCGATCGTACTGCGTTGCCGAGTCTATTACTCTTACGCCTTGGCTCATGTGTTTCTATTATCTCACTCTTTAATTCCATGGATATTATCTTTTACTTTTCTCACCACTGTTCTATACACTCACCTTCTTTGGACTCATGGTTATACGAAAAAGTTTAGTTAAATAACTGCATATCACCCCGTTTTTAGAATTGACGCATCTGGTCGGAGAAAAGAAAAGTGAAAAAAAATAAGAAAGAGACTCGGGTCTGCCGGTGGCAGTTGACAATAAATGTCAAACCAAATTAAGAAATTGATTTTTTTCTGACAGACGTTGACTGTCATCAGATGAGGTAAACATGTGGACTAAACGACGCGCAAGACTCGGGAATCTGAGCGGAGGGTGGTTGTGACGTCACAGTAGCAGACTGGTATCTCAAATTCTGGCTCGTAACTCAAGGCAAAAAATCGACCTAGTGACGGCTCGTATCTCAAAAAACTCGTATGTTGAGGCACTCGTATCTCAAGGTACCACTGTATTTTAGAGATGTTTTATTTTTTAGTGTGTTTTAAAATATAATACGTAATTTTTAAAATAAGTAGTTAACCCTCCTGATGGTTGTCTGGACGAGGTACCGCGTTATTAGCAAAACTGACCAGATCTTGATCTCGTCATCATTAAAAATTGGCAATACCATGATGACGAGGAATCTCGTCTTTAGCAAAATTGATAAGATCGTGATGGCCGAGATGTCTCGTCGAAACCACTAAGGGTTAATGCTACTACGGGTTAACTAGGAAAAGAAACCTCAAGCACCTCATATAAGCACTGCCATCCCATTTGTTAAAAAAGGATCCGCGACTAATGGAGGGTTAATGAAATTTTCAAGGTGAAACACGTGTGTGATGCAAGATTTATAGTGCAATTGCTGTCCAAACACTTATCGCATAGTTTCAAAAATTTTATTTGTCACATTAACACTCAAGAAAAGTGATTAAATGTTATGCTTATACATTTATATTCAAAAATGTTTTGAATCATGTAGGTTTATTTTAATTTCAGTGTTGGTGTTTACGTTCTCAAAATGGAACTTTGCAATTACGTTGCATGTAGAAATAGGTCCCGGAATTCAAACGTTTGAACACATTTCCGGAATGATCTGTTCAATTTCTCATCGAATGTTTGACTTAAGCTCTTGAATTGATGTCAGCTCGTTTTCGCAGACTAGTTCCTTTGAGTGGGACCATAGAAAAAAATCGGCCGCGGTTAAATTTGGAACAAGGGGGTCATTCGACATCACCTGGTTTTGACATTATTCGCCAAGAAATGTTTTCTTCAGAAATCGCATGAGTATACGAGCTGAATGACGTTTCTCCAACAGGTTGAAACCACATGTGCTGTAAGCTTGTAGATCAATTTCAGGCAGAAACAAATTTTGCACCATCATACAATATCGTTCGTAATTGACAGTAATGTTTTGAGTAACCTTTTATCCATAAGCACACTTGAAAAAAATGGTTTAATAATGCCTCCACTCTCAATTTCCATTAATTGAGTTAAACAATACGTAAAAAAATAAAATTCAAAATGAATCCAAAACAAAATGGTATCCTTACATAAAACACACACCATTTTTGGGACAGCAAATCTTAAAAATGGCTGTATCCCATTATCGCTATAAAAGTTTAAGTACCAACATACGTTCAATTTATTAATAACAAATGTGCTTAAAACGTTTATGGTGCGAAATGAACAATATAATTTATTGTACTTTTCCCTTTTAGAAGAGAAAGTTTGAAAATTAAAAGTTTTCGAAAGCTGGGAATTTTTCAAGTACAAAACAAAAATTATGGACCAAGGACGTGAACAGATATCATCCAATGAAGATTCCCTTGATTCATAAGCTATTTCCACATAACTTTTTTATTTGCAAGAGAGTAATCACAAAAAAAAATTCTTTTTCAGCGAAAACGAAGCGGAAGACTTGTTGACCTCCATTGCAGAGGGAAGGGAAAAAAACTAATGAAAGCATTCGGGTTAATGATTCAATCCTTAAAATGCATTTCTAAAACGAACGAAAGGACGCCCAGTGCATTGTTTCACACAAGACAAAAATAGTATAAATAAACAAATAAAACTGTTCTTGTTTTGTACCAAACGGTGTGAGACCACTTCATCTTCAGAGGTATTACTTTCACTGATCGGTCATTCGAATCAAGTTTACGGAAGAGAAAATTACTGTATTTTTTAGAACTGAAAAGAGAATAAAACTCTTTTCAACTTTCTCTGTTTAAGAATTCTACAGAAAGCGAAAAGGAATGGACATTTTGTTTGCTTCAAAGGATACCAATGCATGGAACATTCTGGCATTAATACAAAAGCCTCTAATAATTTTTACAAATCATTCTCAATGTGTCCAGCATCAATACAAATATTTTGAATTTTTAAAATTAACTGTTAAAGATGATTTATTCAACTACTATAACATTGATTTAATCATTTTAAAGCTATTTTATTCTTTATAATTTTCAAACGATATAAACGAGTCCCAAATATATGTAGATACAAATTTAGGATATTCGAATTAAAAAGAAAAACAATTTTAAATTAAATCCTTCTCATGGCGGTAAAAACTGGCGGTTTGAATGCCGTTAGCAAGCGAAAAAGTTGTATAAAATCATCTGTAACTAAAATTTTAGGTAACTTAAAACAGTGTACAAACCTTGTTTTTACGAGTGCAAAATTACACGATTCATAAATACAATGTACTGTAAGGTCTCTTTTTATGAGCATCATTTTTATGCGATTTTGAAGTTGTGCGGTTTGTATTTCATCCAAAAATTTCTTGGATAAACATGTACATATAGGCTTGTTTAGAAAGCTCACGTATAGACAATCACCAAAATTCGTGGTACACTCAAAGCTCACTCCATTTGTTCCACTGACATATAACATTAATGGACTGCTCGTCGCTTCCATAAAATGGCACCACCTGCAATGCGCGGCGTTTGAATAATTAAAAAACTTTCAATAATTATTTGAATTTTTTATTTAACCCATGGTCTAAAAATCGCATAAATTGATGCTCACTTCAACAAAAAACAAATAAAATATTTAATTGTTAACAAAACCTTTTTATTAAAAAAATTAAAACATTTTTTACTGCATTTGAATTTGTCGTGATCTTATGAATGCAAGGAAGGAAGGGAAACATATTTCTGTCTGTCTGATTTGTTCTAAGAGTGAGCTTTTGCAAATCGGCGATTCCGCCTTGTACATGATACTTACCAATAACAAGTCGTTATTGCATCATTCTGAGTTTCGCATTGAAAGGAATAAACAGTAATTGGTCTGAAATTAAATTTTATATTAGAAGTGATTTGTACATTTTTATATAGCGAGTTTAAATTTTGCTAATTTCAAGTTGCAGTAATAAGCAGCACATTCTGATTTTTGGATTGTAACGTTTAAACAGTGAGTGTCGTGAAGTTAAATTCTTCATTAGAAGTGGTTTTTGCCTTCTCATTATCGTAGGTCTAAATTTTCCTAATTTCTTTTCTAAGATTTCATTTGGCCCAATAGAGAAAAAACATCAAAGACAAGCAATTTCGTTGGAAATGAAAATTGCAATTTTAGATCGCTTAGCAAATGGAGAAGGATCTACCGAGATTGAGAAACATTTTAATTTAGGCGAATCTACTATAAGAGCTATTAAGAAGAATGAAGTCGCAATAAGAAAATCCGTCATTCCTTGTACAAAATCAAGTGCCAAATTAACATCGTATTCAAGAGATGAATTATTAAAAATAACAGAGAGAGCCCTCGCAATTTGGACTGAGGAACTTTGTACGAGAAGTGGAAGCCTATATGAAGGAAAAATCTCTCGATTTCAAAGTTTTATTAATTATTGACAATGCACCAGGTGATCCACAGTTAGAACATCCAAATGTTCAAGTATTTCTTCCGCCCAATACCACAAGCTTTCTTCAGCCATTAGATCAAGGCATAATTGCAACTTTAAAAAATATTACATTAAGCGGACTTACGAAATCATCTTGAATAAACTAGAAAATGAGTCCTTAACAGTAAAAGATGTGTGGAAACAATTTTCAATTGTTTAATTCACGTTGCATCTGCTCCCACTGAAATAAGACCAACATCTTTAAATGCCTGTTGGAAAAAGGTTTGGCCGGGATGTGTTACAAGCAATACAACAATTCAAATATCGACACTATCAAATGAAATCATTACTTCGGCACATGAAATTGGCGGAGATGGTTTTAATACCTTTAGCCATGATGATTTAGATGAATTGCTTGTGGATGATGTCTTAAGTAACGATGATATTATTGAACTAACTTAATTAAGATGTCGTCGCAGGTCCAGAAGGCGATAATGATGCGGAAGAAAAACCAGCCCTCCTCACTGCAAAATTAATTCGAGAAGGTCTTCAACTTTGCAGTAAATTAGAAAATAATTTTCTTAATCAATGACCCCAATTCTGAACGAGCCTTTAAATTATAACGCGAGCTGCAGAACTGTATTTTCCGATATCGTGAACTACATAAAAATTAGTAGAATCATCATCGCAAAGTTTAATTACTGATTACATTGTCAAAAAGGAAAGAGCTACGCATAACGAGAATGAAGTTGTGAAAATCCATCGCCTTTACCGAAAAGATCTATTGCAGTCTTTTCTAATGATGAAAGTGATTTGGAATCAGTTCGCAAACGGTGCAGACCATTATCAGATAGCGATAATGATTACAAATGTAAAACTATATAACTTTTCAATAAAATAAAATGAAATAAGAATACAAGTTTATTTTTTTTAAATTTTATATGAATTTCTTTCAGACTTTTGAAGGAATTTATTAAGCAACCTATTTTTTTTTAATTTCTGCAAACTTGCGATTTTAGGTTAATTTTAACTCGTTTCGGTTTTATGCGATTTTAGAAAATTACGGAACGTATCCCTAATATTTCAAGGTAAGTAGTCTTTTTATGCGATTTTTTCATATGCGCTTTTCTGTAGAACGTATCCACCGCATAAAACGAGACCTTACAGTATTTAATTATTAATCGTTGTAAAAAGCTCCATCCAAATCTTGGAGTTCCTTGCTCGTTATATGCTGTACCCTTACAACAACATGTGTAACTTTGAAAGAAAATAGAAGATAAAGATGGATTCGAATTCGCATGCTGATGCTGCCAGAAACCAATCTAAAAAATCTCGAGACCATTCAGCCGCTATAGCCTTTATTGTTTGTTCCAAAAAAATATTTGTCTGAAAAAAAAATGTTGGTCATCCACGGATATTGGGGAAACTTGAGGAGCCCTATGAAAGCGACTTTGTTTTTAATCAGTTTCGGTTTGAATCGTATTGTGATAAGATTTAAAGCTTGAGTTTTCATATATTGCTCGCAAATGACGAATAAGCTAATTGTTTTCAAAATTGTTCCTTAAATCCGGCGAATGATAGTAACAGTGAGTGTTTGGGTTAACCAACATGGCGGCGACTTGAACATGCCTCATCGTTCCTTACGGAGTACATTGTTCGTTAAGGCTCATTTACACTTGTGTCCGTCAATCCGAATCCGCCCATGTCCAGATCCGTCAAATCAATGAACGATGAGAAAACCTATCAATCATTCCTGTTCTTATTGCTCATTGGATCCAGATACGGATAGCGGACTGATGAGCAAGTGTAAATGAGCCTTGATGATTCTTTTCGCTAACAAAAGCAGCCTCCTTGAGGGTATCAGTGTTGCCAAGTTGGGGAAATTAATGTGTGGGGAAAGCAACACCGCCTCAACACAAGTCAGATCCCTAGTTGCTCTATTTATAATTTTGTTATATTTATCCTTCATATTGAGAAGTATAACTATAAAAATAGGGGGAGGGGTGTCGGTGTCCCTGTCTTCTGATATGACAGCCATACGGCCTAATCAATCAGGTCTAGTGGCTTTGTATATTTGTCTTCCTACATTATCTCATTCATTCATAGCCCATGCAATTCAACCTACCCATAGGGTCTAAGGTTCGTTCAAGGGGCAAGCGGGATAACTATTATCAAAGATTATAAAATATAACATAGGTAAAATATACAAAAAAAACTTAAAAAAAAACAATAGGCAAACTGTGCATAGTGTTTACAAGAGGTGATAATTATAAAAAAGACATCAAAAGGAGACAACCACAATCACTTTTTTGCAATGCCTCGTTTTATAATTAACTATGAAAGCAGCCGGATTTCCAGCTGCAACGAAATAGAAAATTTATAATGAAGATGAAAATAATTCGCAGGCAGTAAACTAACGTCGTACTGGAGCAACACAACGGCGTATTGGCGACGGTCCGGGATCAATCCCCAAGGGGAAGATCCGAAGGCAACACCAAGTAATTTAATTTTGAAGCACGGTCAGATGACGAGGTCAACACCTGAGCTGGCACCCCACTCTCCAAACTTCCATACCACGCCAACGTGAGGACATTTGAGGCCACGGCAGATTTAAATTGCACCAGCCTCCCGTGTACACGATGGTCTTAGGTTGGATCGAGTTTCGAACTCCCAATCCTCCGATTGCTAATCCGTTACTCTTCCAACAGGGCTACCGCGGCTCTATGTTTTAGGGGAGCAAGACTAAATACAAGAGGAGTTTAAGAATTGGCACCTCAGATCATACATGTATTTTTGTGAGATGATTTAGGAACGAAATAACAATTAAAAATTGTTGATAAATTAGAAAGATACCCATAAGATAGAAAACATTTTCCATCGTTATTTTAAATTTCTGAAAACTCGTTGAAGAGAACTCGTTGAAGACTAGAATTTTTCGCTCGTTGAGAATTAAGGGTTATATCTGTATGGTAGATTTTCGGATGTCATTAAAATACACATCCTACAATTTTCACACATAACATTTTCATAGTTTCAAAAGCGAAATATATCTCGGGATAGACGCCAATGTAACCTCGTCGTGCGACTGCTTTGAACTACAGAATGCACATTCCACGGCTACGATGATTGCATTCTTCATAATCTTTTTAGGAGCTATTTTGAAGTATACGAACGCTAATATACGTCCGAGGAGTGAATTATACAAAAGCAAAAGTTACTTTCATAAAATCACTGAACTGTATGTGAAACTTCTAAAATGATTCTCTAAATTATTTTCCCGTCCACATCAAGGTTAGGATCACCAACCTTTCTCTTAAACTTGACTTGTATGGGACCATCAACGATTAGATAGAGCGTGACTTTCGTGCGCCTTTCCTGCCGAGCATGGCAAACCAGCAAAGCGACATACAAAATTGAAGTTTGTAATGAACTGATACCGGTGTTCAACTGATTTGAAGTTCACTTCAATTTTTAAATGTATCGCCCAAACATTTTTTCCCGAGTTATTTTCCACGTTAGCGTGATGTGGAAGTTAGGAGAGTGGGATGCCAGCTCAGGTGTTACGAGGTGTCCTCGAATCTTTCCCTTCAGGATTGATCCCGAAAGTCGCCAACAGCCCGTTGTGATGTTCCAGTACGAAGTTAGTTCAACTTTCTACCTACCAAGCTGTTTTCCATTAATAATTAGAACACGGTAGCCTGGTTGATAGAGTAGAGTATTAACAACCGGAGGGTTGCGAGTACGAAACGCGATCCCACGAAAGACCGTCGTGTATGTAGGGGCTGGTTCACGTTAGATCTATAGTGGCTTCGAACGACCATGGTTCAAAATTACGAGGTGTTGTCCTAGATTTTTCCCTTAGGGAGGGATCCTACTTACTACCTTCCAGGGCCGCGGTAGCCCGGTTGGAAGAGAAACGGATTAACAACCGGAGGGTTACGAGTTCAAAACTGGATCCAACTAAAAATTTGTCGTCGTGTACGTGGGGGCTGGTGCACGTCAAATCTGTCGGGGGCCTTAGATGTACTCAAGTTGGCGTGATGTTGAAGTTTGGTGAGTGGGGTGCCAGCTCAGGTATGACCTCGTCATCTGAACGTGGTTCAAAATGATGAGATCTTGTCCTCGGATCTTTCCCTTCTGGATTGATCGTGGACCGGCGCCAATAGCGCTCCAGTGCGACGTTAATTCAACTACCCCGTTAAAAATTATTTTTCTAATGATTCAGGAAAAATATTTTTCACGGAGTACATGGGCGTTGAATCTGCAGTTCCGAGCACGTACTGAATTTATATTTGCCAGACGAATAAAAGTTATGCCCCGTTCCAAAAAGGCGACTCAGGTCCTTTGGCGATCCTTCTAGTTCCTATATAAAGCGTTTGTTTTACATAACAAACGAATTTTCAAACTAGAAAAAAATTCGAAATACTTCAAATTCAGCTAAGAAAGGAAATTAAGGCACTGAGAGGCTGTATTGTAAAGTATTAACTAGCCGAATGTACTATATAATCGTGTTTTTGAGAGATAGTTAATTTTTCTTTGGTAGGTAGGTAGTTGAATTAACGTCGCACTGGAGCAACACAACGGGTTATTGGCGACGGTCCGGGATCAATCCCGATCAGAGGACAACACCTCGCCGTTTTGAACCATGGTCAGATGACGAGGTCAACACCTGAGCTTGCAACCCTTTTCTACAAACTTCCACACCAGACCGAAGCGAGGACATTTTATGCCACGATACATTTAACGTGCACCAGCCTCCACGTACACGACGGTCTTTGGCTGGATCGTGTTTCGGACTCGCAACCTCCAGTTGCTAATCTGCTATTCTTCGAACCGGGCTACCGCAGCACAATTTTACTTTGGAATAATCATGGTTAATCTTTTTGTTCTTAGTGTCATCTGTCGCAATATAGTCGGGAATTCTTTTTCTTATGATCAAAGTGAAGTGAAAAGAAAGGAATGCAACCCAAAAATGACTGGAGTACCTCGTTTACGAAATTAAGGTGAAACTCGGTCATTCAAAGCAGTGAGAAATCTGGGCGGACTTAAGAACATAATATGAAACACAAATTATCTTACAGGAAATATCTAGCTAATTGATTCAATATGCAAAAATGTTATTCTTTGTTTTATGGGGAGTAATTTCAATTCAAGCACGAAACAGTGCTGACGAAATAAATCCTTTAAAAAATACTTTGTTTACGTAAAAATTTCTAGGAAAAATGACTAAATAAGTTTAGATAAAAACGATATTACGTAATTAATTTAGTTCACATAAATTTAGTTCGCTATAAATTTGACCAGAAAGTTAATTTCATTTCACATTAAAAACTTAACAGTAATATTTTATCAATAAAAATAAATTCAGCTAATTGAAACGAAGCATTTAAGGCCTGTTGTGACAAATATTACATTTATTCCAAAAACAAATATAAGCGATTTTTTCCTATATCATTTTTTCAACGCAAAATTCAAACTTTTTTAATTACGTAAGAAATCACCTGGATTTTTTTTGTAGTCTTTTGATGGTTAATAATCGTGAGGGTAGCTTTTCATAAAATAAAAAGAAAAAATATTGCCAATAAAAAATGTACACATGAGTGGTCTATTTTGGGAGAATTTTAATTGACGTATGCATATTTTATTATTTTTCAAAATAATTAAGTTAAATCCAATTGTTAGTAGGCTACACAGGGATGCTAACACATACGAGTATACTAAAATATAAAGATTGCAAATATGAAGATATTTCTTCCGTGTCAGGTCAAAAGGAGTTAAGTCAAAATGGCTACTTCTCGCAATCTTAAGTTGAATATTTCACACTTTCTAACAAATATTCAAGAAGAAAAGAATCATGTCATAAAGCAAATGAGACGCGTCACTGCAAAAGGGCCTATATCCATTTTCGGTTGAAAATGAGTTCAACGCTGTTGTAACAGCTATGTAGCTCGACGCATATACTGGTAAATTGTTGATGTGTCAAAGAGGGTTTTATCCCGTGGAAAAATACAATCACACATCGGGTGTCGTGGCAGAAGGTCCCATATTTACAAGCATGAACGCGTCAAACAGGCCTATATCCAACGAACCAATCAGGTCTCTCGAAATCCCGCTCGGAAGGACAAGCTTCCGGTTCCAGTGTTGACTCATTCGGTTTGGTTTTATTGTGACGTTGTGTACAATGATTGTTTACGTTTAGCAACGAGTATCTTTCGATGTTCATTTTAATCTTGCAAAGTGAAACATGTTACAACAGTGACTTAACCAATGGTAAATTGCTTGTTAAAATGTGGATATAGGCCTTTTTGCGATGACACGCCTCAAATAATTGCAATTCATATTAGTAGATTAATTTACTTTTGATTTTATATATAAGCATATTATACTATTCCTTAAATTAATGATACTCTTGACTCCTTCGAACCCATCAAAATTCAGACTTAACCCCTTTTGCCCTGTCACTGAAGATTTGTAGGAGATATATTTTTAAAATTGTTAAACCATTTGAATTTTCTTAAAATTTTACCCCTTATTTAAAAAAAAACAGAACATTTATTTCATTCAAACACTTATTAATTTGATCAAACATTTAAATAAATTATTGCGCTAAATATTAAAGCAAAATTTTGTTTCCTACGTATCAAGTAACTTTTACCTTTTGAGAGTCAAATGATTTCCGAGAAGTGTAGTGTTGCTTTCATCCCACAACAAGCACAATGACAGAACAACTATTTTCAGTGGTTGAAAAGAATCTAAGGATAAATTGTATCTGTCAAGAAGGTCAAAACTGGCTAGAATTCATGCAGGGAGGATTGCAGGTTGCAGAACCGATATATGCGTGTGAAGCCCTCAAACTGTTAATCACGGACGGACTGGCTATGTGAAAAAAGGAGGAAATTCCACACATGGACCGACGCATTTGAAAATTGACGGAAGATTATGAAATTTTTTTGTTTAACAAAAACACTGAAAAAAACCGCGAGTGGATCTGGCCCATCATTGCTCCATTCTTAATAACCATTCAAGATCAAGAGCTGATAAACCAACACAAAAGCTGAATCTTTATAAAAATTATCAAGTATAAAAAATAAACAAAAGTACTTTAATGTATTAAAATATTATAATTTGAGTAGGGTCAATCAGTCATAAGTAGAATTTTTAATATTTGATAGTTTTTTAAATTTGATAGTTTTAATAAAAATGACTAAAAATTTCAATTAAAAATGTCTTCATTTTGTAATATGGGTTAGTTAAAATTGTTCCGTATTAAACTTTGTGTTAGTTCGCCTGTCTCCTTAATCCAAAATTGACAATAGCTCTGTCTCACTCAATTTAAAATTCACAAATTGAATTTATCTAAACCTTAATTTAGAAACTGTAGTAACTTAATTGGAGTACCCAATAAAATTAAAAGAATCATAATTAATATACATTTTTTTTGTTTAACAACAAATGACAAAATCATTCGACGTACAGTTGAAGCTTGTTATCACAATTTGTTTAAAAAGAACAGTTTTTGAAAATGAAATTTAAACCCCCTTAACTTCAAGATTATCAAGCTTTTAATGAGCATTTAAAGTTCTATCTTATACATTTTACCTCTTTAGTATTGTAGCATAATTATTTTATATCTACCGAATTCATACTTTTAACCTCCCTGAAAGTGATACAAGTATTCTTTTAAACGGCACAAAAAATACCGAGTTTTTTTCATATTCTGCCAATCAGCCCAAATTTTGTTATGCCACTTTTGAAGCTGGAATGTGAATATTTCATTTTCACGGGAAAGATGACAAGAAGAAAAATAAAATCATTTTGAGTTTTGTCACTTGAGTTGTATTTACTCGTTGAAAATTGTATAAAGCATAGGAGCATATATACATAACTTTGGTATCAATCAAAATTCAGAAAGCACTTAAGGGGACAGTGGACTTTCAAAATAAACTTTTGATGTTATGATCTTATAAAATTTGCAGACTATTTGTTTTCGATTAAAATGTTTATGAATTTTGGTTCAAATGTATTAAATTCTTCGGAAGTTATTACATAAGTCAAAATTTTTAAACAATTAGCAAAAATTGATGTCTCATGCGCATTAATTCTACAAGTGTTGTCATTTTTTAATTCACATAATAGTTTCGAAATATATAAATCAAAACTCCCTTTGACAAGTGCATCATTCAATTGTAAGCGTAACAAAATTTTACTGACACCTAAAATTTTTGCAAAACGGCATATCTTAAGCAAGATTTTAAACACAAATTTTAAAACTATGAATGGAAAGCACGACGAATTTCCGATTTGCACTCAGATATATACCACCGTTAGTGTAAAATCGAAAACTACCAAAGAGAAACCTAGAGAACCAAACTGATAATAAAGACAAAAAAACACTGAAGGTATTTTCAAAAATCCAATATTAAATTTTAAAAGTTACCAACTTACAAAAAAAGTTGCAAAGAAAAAACTTACCGGCTGCATAAGTTAGAGCGAACAGGAAAAGCAAACCAATCAGATATTTGCCAATCATTACTGATCATTTGCAGCTCTCCACTCGCCGCCCTGCAGAATTTCGCGCAAACTCATGAATCCCTACACGAATCCTGAGATGTGGTTCCTCGAGATCAAGATTATGCGCAACTCATCCCAAATCTAACCTGGATTCACTTTCGTTTTCTCTCTAGACAAATACAGAAATAGCTGAATGGAAACATCCGTAGAATTAATTGCACAAAAAGGGGAAACAATCTGCCTCGCAAACAGATAGAACACAGCAGCGTGAATCTATTCTGATGGATTTGAATAACGGAATACGGAACTTGAAGATTGGCGCCAAACACAAATATCAAGAAAACGTGAGTTGATTAGATTGTTCAGGGAGATGAGTGAAAACGAAAACTCGCTAGCGCTCTCGGTTGCTAAGGTAACGTGCCCGGTGGCGCCACCTAAGGATTGAACTGTCAGAAATAGATTCTTTTATTTTTTCGCCTTCCATGCGAAACGATAGAAAAACAGAATAGAACAGCCACACATTCACGCATTGTGTTTACAACCACTAACACACTGAGAACTAACATCCTTAAGTTAATAGAACAGATTTGTGGGTTTCAATTTAGAAACTTTGACAAATAAAATTAGGTTCCTTCAATATTTTTAAGATTAAAGGGGTGCCAAAATAATGTTTATGTTTTCATAATAGTTGTATAAACTACTTTAAAACAGTACTGTGAATTTTCTAAGTGGATGGAGAACATTTTCTTGAGGAATAACCTTTTGTACAAAATCTGTCCTTCAAATCATTTCCTTTAAAACTAGAAAATGCCGCATACTAAGCAGAATTACTCGTTTTACTGTGGCTGACACACCATGACCTTTTTATTGATTCTCCAGTTTTTCTTCAATTCGTGAATTATCTTTAATGTTTTCAATTTTAATGCGGCATCGTCTGTCTGTGTTTCCGTATTT
Source organism: Meta bourneti (assembly GCA_933210815.1). Classification (NCBI taxonomy): domain Eukaryota; kingdom Metazoa; phylum Arthropoda; class Arachnida; order Araneae; family Tetragnathidae; genus Meta; species Meta bourneti. The sequence goes on from OW119924.1 coordinate 32,401,922, forward strand.
GTTTACGGTCTCTTCGTTCGTAAAATATAACCAACGAAGAGATCTGATAATATAAAAAATATAAAGGTCCTCGAAATTCAGTAAGTTTCTGGAATTGTCACAGGAGCAGAACAGATAAAGTGGGATGAAAGTTGGAGATATTAAATGACATTTTCTCAAATGTATCTCTCAAATATCAAACTCCAACGTGATAGAAAGCTGATGACAAACTCAATCAAAACGAGGAAAGGATTAAAAAATAACTTATTCTGCGGCTTTCTCTACCTACGGTTATTATCGGTTAAATTAATAAAAAATAAAAGAAAACCTTAAAATTAAAATGTACTCACAAATCGAATTTTTTACAATTTCGATTTTTCTTCAAAAAGTATTAAGTTACCAAAATTTTGATGGTTAATGTTTTAGACAGTGATCATGTGAGTACATTAAAAAAATAAATTTTGCAAATGTGATGAGATTGGCTAGAGATTAAAAATTTTTTGTTTAAAAGTTTTATACGATTAAAAATTGTTTTCTTATTTCACCATCTTATTATTAAAAGCAAAACGCTTTTTTATAAAAAAACATAATTATCTGATTTATACAGATAATGAAAAAAAATACGTGCTACATATAAAAGGAAAATCGTTTGCAACCGTATGGACCTCTCTTAAGTGTAGAGTTAGTTTGGTGCAGTAACTGCACACATTATTTGATGTTAAGACGTGGCTTTGCACGGACGTGCCACCAGGATGTTAATCCCACTATGATTTGATGTTTAATCTGATATTTGTACATAATTGACCCCTGTAATTAACCCCCCTTTTCCCCTAGATTTTATTAAAACAATATTTAATTGTAACGATGCTCTCATCAATTCACTTCTAACATATTAATCCACAACATTTATGTACTCACACTCAAAAGAAGCAATAAGACTTGCTTTTGGAAGCTTTAACCCAAAATCTTTTTTCCTGAATTCCATTGTCCTCATTTTGGTGTGGAAGTTGTGTGAGTGGGATGCCAGCTCACAGATGTTGACTTCGTCATCTAACCGTGGCTCAAAATTACGTAATGTTGTCCTTGGATCTATCCCTCCGGGATTTTAAGCGTCGCCAATAGCCCGTTGTGCTGCTCCAGTGCGATGTTAATTACCAATTCCTAACCTGAATTTCATTTTTTCAATATTGTTTGAATCACTTTTATGACTAGCAACAAAACAAGCGCTTCCACTCGATATACTAATTCGTTGCAGAACATTGTTATTCATAAGAGTACAGTAAACTAATTATTGCTTCGTTTTACGCGTAAATTTGTGAAAATAAAATCCTGTACATTTGATCAGTTCAAATTGATATTAAAGATAAACATTAGGTTATATGTATGAAAGTACATTAAACTAAGCTATACGTTGTGTGTTTGGTTATGGATGTTTGGGTTTATAAATGGTAATACGATTAAATTTCTTAAAATTTAAATATAAGATTTTATCCAAGGAAAACGGCGCGGTTAGAAGAGTAGCAGATTAGCAACCAGAGGTTTGCTGCAACGTGGCTTTTCAAAAAATGCTTTAGAAATAATTTATTTATGATACTGGTGTAATTAAAAATAAAACTCGAAATTATTCATACGAGTATTGAAATTATTTGCTAACACACTTGACAAAAGTTTAAAACTATAAACCGTTGAAATGAAAACATTTTACAAAATTTAAGCCGCCTTCAACCGCGTAAGGTATAGTCGCGGGAAAAAATCGCACCACTCCCTTTATTTCGAGCACTATTCATAGTAGACCAAACTCAAAGATATCATTCAATAGGGAATAACGACCTCTACAAATTCAAATAAATTGCATAAGGGGACGTCTTCATATAAAATTTTCACAAACAAAATTTTCAACAGATTCCGCATCGTTAAATTAGTCTAAAAATAAAATTTCATGACGTTACTATCTTTATATCCGGAAATATTCAATGTTAGAATTACTGTAAATTTCAGGGATCATCTCCACATTGAAAATCGCTATTTGTAGATTTAGATTAATTATAGTTATAGCTACCCGAATTTCAAATTTGAACACGATTTCAAACATATTTGTCAGCGCGTGCAAACTATCCGAGAATTATTACATTTATTATGCAAGTGAGCACGATTTGAGAATTATCCTAGATTTGTCAGACGTTTTTTTTAAACTTTGGTTGCCCCTAAAATCGCCATAATGAGGAAAATTGAATGTAACGCAAAAACTAACCATTGGAATGAGCTGAAATTTTGCATGGTCATATTAGAAGTCCTGAATCGATTCTCTTCAAAACATAGTAAGGTTCCGATTCATAATTTTTTCAAACATTAATTTAATAATTATTGCATACTAAAACTATTTTAAAGTAAAATATTAGGTGGATTTTGTTTGGTTTGTTTAACAGTAACGTGGTACAAAATATCAGCTCTATAGAAATATTATTTAGGAAGATATCCATAAAAGTCTAAGAAACTGATTTAACATTAGGAACTCCAATCTTTTTGTACTCAAAACTTCGAAACGGTAAGACCTAATGACATGAAATTTGGTATCTGCAGTTAAATTTGGATATAGATTCGAAATTGGTGTGTCGAAATAGGGGTTTCCATCGGAAATTATGAAGTTGGTGCTCAATTTAATATAAAGATCCCTTATGCAAATTTTATACATTTGAATTTATAAGATGTTAGTTATTGTCAAATACCATCTTTGAATTTTCTCTACTGTTAAAATTGCGCGAATGAAGAGGAGTGGTTCGTTTTTATCCGCGACTGTACATTCTTGCGACACGGGTTGAAAACCGTGGTCTAATTCAATGAGGCAAGAAATATCGGGTTGAACTGAAGCTATTGCCTGTAGAGCATAGTATTTTCTCATCGCCTTCTGAGTGATATCTTCCCATGAAAACCTGCCATTTTGCAATTTGAGGTCGAGATTCCTATTTACAGCAAAATAACCTGGAGTAGGAAGTAAAATCCTGAAATGTTGGTGTGAATTACCTACAAATGGGGAAGATTGCGAGTTGATTAAGATTTCTTTAATTCGTTAGAAGTGTGCGAGGAGTTCTATAAATAAACAGTATACCTACTCAACAGGTCAAAAGCGTAATCAACCAAATTGCGTAATTACAACTGAAGTTTCAGTTCTTCCTGATTCTGAAGTTCTTTGATTGTGACTACCTTTTATTCAAGCAAAAATGAATCGAATTATTTTAAATTGGTTGCTAACGCACATGTGATGTCTGGTTTATTTTCATTATTTATTTTAATTCCGAATTTTTTTAAGGATGCATTGAAATATTCTATTGACGATTAGGCTATTCGTTAAGAATCGTTTTCTTTATAGGACAACTGTAGAAAACGAAACTAAAAACGTGTTCCGGCAATACAAAAACTGATGCTAGTGTTTTGAAATAGTCCGGCTTGGGCGAATTGGCATTTGAATCACGTGGTTTTGAACGAGTCTTTTTTAAATTAGGAGGCAAGGTAAACACAAACTATGCGTTCTTATCGACCTTCTAATAAAAGGAATTGCATTAGTAGGTTGTGCATTCTCACAATTGGCGTCTACTTTCGCGCGGATTCTGGCTCAGTTTATCGTCTTCCATCTGAAGCTAAAGTACAGTGCGTGATTTCGAAGCAGACAAAACAAAAAACCCTAGTATGGTAGTCCTTTCCCTTGGCGATCTTACTACCTTTCAGGGCCGCTGTAGTCCGGTTGGAAGAGAAGCGGATTAAGAACCGGAGGGTTACGAGTTCGAAACTTGATCCAGCCAAAACTTTGTCGTTTTGTATGCGGGTCAAATCTGACGAGGCAAAAAGCATTCTTGTTTAGCAGAAGCTTCCGAATCTTGTGGAAAATATTTAAACAGCTTATACAGTCAGTGGATGGTAGGTTGATAGTTTGGGTTTTATGGTACAAGATCCAAAAAAAAAAGAAATTACTCTTGCCATTCCCTCGAAACAATCTTTTTCATTATCAATTTCGTAACATCATGTAACAGTTCTCCGATTAACTATTGCTGAAAACCGTTATTTTCAATTGGATGGAGCAATGGTAGGTCAGTCAGTCTAATAAGTATAAAATCGAACCGATTTTTTATATATTTGGTGTTGGTTGGTTTTGGGGTGTTATGGCGTAAGGCCATATTTGGCCATGCTACGTCAGACACAAGACATACAATATTAAATAATAGACACATACACAGTTTTTACTGACACAGAAGAGATACAGGAAGGAATGTGCCTGACAGGAATCGAGCCTGCGCAGTGGGAATACCCATTGAGCCACGACGGCACCTATGTGGTGTTGGAGTGATCGGAAAACAATTGTCTTCTAACAGACCTCAAGTGTGCTGTCCGGCCCTCAATTGTACCAGCCCATATAAAATTTTACTTATCTTCCATGCGAGAGAGATTTTCAGTGTAAACAAACTAAACTCTACAAAGATTTTACTTCTGCTGTCCTAATGCTCTCACATGATACATATCGCCGTTTAATCTAATTGCAATTAAATTTCATGCATCAATTCGTAATTTATTACTTGGAATTTTTATTGGCGAAGTTTTGAAATCGAATGCGAAAAACAAGCCAACTGACGCCACTTTCAGGAAACACGATCACCGAAGACACTACCTCCATCTATATATAGAGTGATAGAAATTGCCTAAGACATTGTGAACCTATCGATTAATACAGAAGTCCTAAAATTCAATGATCTACCGATAATTTTAAAAATTCACATCCATGTCCCACAGTTGTGTTACTGATATTCTATACAAAACTTTTCTGCGAATTCTATATTCTAATAAAAAGTTTTTCTAAAAATGTGTGTTTGATACTATTTAACTAATAATAAAATGATGGAATTCTGATTTAAAATAATAAAATTTTAGTTTTTAGACATCAATCACCTGATGGTTTACATCATCTTTTAAGTGAGATAACTGGTTGTAAGCGTAAGTATTATGTAATAAATTCTCTGGTTGTAAGAGTAAGTATTATGTAATAAATGTACAGTAGCAGAAAAAAAACGACCCCCCTTTAATTCGAGCACTATTCATAGAGCAAATTCAAAGATATTTAATAGGGAATAACGTCGTCTATAAATTCAAATGCAAAAGCATTGTATAAGAGGCCGTCTTCATATCAAATTTTGCATTAACAACATTTACAACGGTAACACCATGTCTTGATCAAATTCTACATCGTCAAATATGAAATTTCATGTTGCTATAATATATGGCGGCAATTAAATAGTGTGCATAGTGGTTAGTACAATATATAAATATGGAATTATTTGTGCATTTACAAGTAAAAATACATATTAATAAAAAACAGAATTTATTATCCTTTCATGCTTTGATTTAAACAAATAGAAAATGATAAGGCTTAATATGGAGCCATAAGACAGAAAATAGACCATACTTCAATTAAAGGGACATGTAAAATAACAACACTCAGTAGATTATAAAAATAATGTACATTATTTAATTCAGAATTTTGCAACTTAACACAATAAGAATATTGGATGAAACTGAAATGGGATTTCCCTAAAATTTAAAATTAATAAAATCACAATGCTGAATTAAAAAGCATTTCTTTTGGTACTCACGTACTTTTGGCTTTACATGGCATATGGTCAAGCACCCTCGACTCAGAAAGGAAGAACACACGTTTTTAAAATTTAAACTCCACGTTTCCTCAAAAGTTCTAATACATACGTATATTTAGTGATTTAGCCAATCAAAAACTTTACCGGCATAGAGATTGTAATTTTTATTGGTTGAATGGAATCGTACGTAATGGTGATTGTAATTGAATCTTACGTAAATATATGTATGGATACAAGCAAAAACACCGGCTGCATGCAGCTGTCAACATATTTTGGTATCAAAAGATTTTAGGATGAGTCATTGAGGGATATGCTGATTTTAAAAGGAAATAAGTTTTTAAAATAAATGTAGTGAGTAGCTTCACCAAAAAATCATCTCCACATTAAAAGTCTATTCGTAAATCGAGATTATTTGTTAATCAGGAACTGTTCATTTGTTGCTTCACTGAAAGAAGATTAAAGAACCTTAACCCTCCTGGTGGTTGTCTCGACGAGGTATCGCGTCATTAGCAAAATTGACCAGATCTTGATGGACGAGAATTTGGATATGATACTTAATATTTACTGTTTAATTTTACCATCAACTTCAATTTTTAACATTTAATGATAACTGTTAACTTATTCACTGTTATTTTTAGTAACTATAAATAAGCTTTTCAAAACAGTTATCCCAAGTTGTAAATAGTCGTTAATACTGTTATCGTAAAAACATAGTTTGCCCATCTCGACTAATAGATTGATCATGCTCAGCTGTCCATACATGACAGGTGTGTGGCAATGTGTCCGTTAGATCACATCTTTCCAAATATTTTTCAAAAATTGACGCATTCCTCAGGTTTGTCAATTTTTTCACCTTTTGGAACCCCCTAAAATCACCGTAGTGACGAAAATTTAAGTATAGCGCAAAAACTACCCAGAGCTGACATTTTGTATGGTAATATTAAGTTTTTCTAAATCGATTTCTGTCAAAATATATCAAGAGTCCTATTCATAATTTTTTCAAACATTTATTTAATTATTATTATTGCATACTAAAACCAATTTTTAGAATAAAATATGGATTTTGTTTGGGTTACTCAACAATAACATGGTACAAAATATCTGCGCTATAGAAATATTATTTAGGAAGATGTCCATAAAAGTCTGGGAAACTGATTTAACATTAGGACTCCAAACTTTCTGTACTCATTCCGAAACAACAGGACCGAATGACATGAAACTTAGTATTTAAAGTTAAATTGATAGTTTCGAAATTTTGTGTCAAAATACGGAGTTGATATTGGAAATTATGAAGTTGGTTCACTTTAATATGAAGACGGCCCCTTAAGCAAATTTTATGTATATGAATTTACAGAAGACGCTGTTATTCCTTGTCGAATACCATCTTTGAATTTGCTCTACTGTTGAAAATTGTTTCAATGACGAAGGGTGGTTCGTTCGTCCCCGATTGTACATTTAAAATAGTTTTTTTACTCGATTGAGAATATAGTAGAATGTCCGTTTATTCTCCATGAAGAATGGTAAGTAGATTTTTAGTAACTGATTACAAGAAAAATTAATTTATTGATTAATTCTGCAGTCCCCTAACTGCAAAATTGTATAGATATCAATACCAAATACATTGTAAAAAGGTGTAAAAATGTTTGTTATTGGTGAAAGAACACTTAAGTGCAATGAAAGGTTATTTTTTAAAATTATTTCAATTTTTAAACATTAAATTTTTACAGAAACTCATTTTGGAATGGTAATGATTGCCAGGTTTTGTTGGCCTAACAGTGTGAAAAAAAAAAGACTAAAACATTTTTTATTGATTTTTTCGAGTAGCAAATATTTTCGTTTTCAGACAAATGGTTTTCACACACAATCTATATTGATACATTCATTAAAACCATATTTCTTATAGTCATCAAAAATCAGTGTTTCAATTTGAGATACACTTCTTGACTACCTAAAATTCTAGAGCCTCAACTTCTGCCAAAAAACTGATGTAAATGCATCATCACCATTTAACAGTCTGTTTTGGCATTAAGAGTATTCACACAAAAAACTAAATTCTTACAATAAATTTAGCAAATATCGTTTTTAAGTTTAGGAAATATTGATCCAATGTGTTAATTCATTCATTTATTGTGGCAATAAATGCAGTTTTTACCTTTTCTTAATAATTAGGATTCCTCAGAATTATTTTGAGTTGAGTTAGTAGTAACTGAAGTTAGGAATTATTCTCTCATTGTTTTGTTTAATTAAGCAAATTTTAAAAACTAATAGAAATTTTTTTTTCAAATGTTCCTTAGCTATATAAAAAGAAATCCTAAGAGTAAACAAAACAGGTTCAAACTAATATTAGTTAGTAAGGTACACATAAAGAAAAATATAAAAAGAAGCAATGAAATCCAATGTCTCATTAAAATTTTGATTATATAAGCTTTTAATTTATATAGAAAAATTAGCATAATCAGCAATTTCCATTACAAATTCCTTCATGATCAAAGAATTTAATCACTATAGTTTTAAATTCTACATGCAATGGCCATGTACAGACAATGTAATATGGAGACAAATAGATGTCAAGAAAAATAATGCCACAAGATATTAAATAAATTTATTGTTAGCAGGAAAAACAGAAAATAGAATATATTTACATAATATTTATACTATGACAAAACGTTGAATACTTCACTAAAAAGACATACAAGAGTGATATATAAAACAAATATTTATATACAATGAACACATTCCACATTCAGTTTTACACCAGTGAGTTTTGAAACACTGCAAGTTGGACGGTTATAAGCACATTCTTATAAAAAATCTGCAAATATTCTATTTACATATGCATAATAGTATAGTAAGTAAACTATGAGTGAAAAATTTGGTGTTCAAAGTTCGTTTTTGATTCACTCACCAAAGCAGGACGAGTTGAGCAAAATCATTTTTGGTGTACAAAAATTTTGCAGGATGTGGGTGCAATGCAACGACTTAAAAGCAGAAGCTATTTGATCTTTGTTATTTAAAACATTTTCGTTATTTAGTACAATTTTCATTGAAATATCTTTGCCTACAGTTTATCAGTAAGTATAAAAATATGAAACTATGCGATCAAACTCTCTCAAGCTTTGTAATTTTGAAGGGTTCTAAATGTTACCTAAAATTAAAAGATCTTGTAATTCGATTTGCAATTTACATGTAGTAGTCGAACAAACCAACTCATTGAATTGAAACTTCCAATAGAATTCAAACACTAATAGTAGTACCTTCCTTATAAATATCAAATCTTTGATATTAGGAAAAAGACTTTAGTTGATTTGTATTGGTTGTTTTTGTCACATTTCAGTTACTCATGATTATTACTCATTATTTTTTTTATAGAATTACAGATTATTTTTCAGTATGCCTAGTATTAAATGAAAAAAAAAACACTTCATAATTTTTCAAATAAGTGTTATGCTTGTCTCACAATAAATTTTAAGTTTTAGAATATATTACATTCAGTAGTCCTTCGATAAATAAAAAGATGAAAACCTTAGTCAACAAGCAAAAGAGGTCCAATTTCCAAAATTGATTCTAGAGTTGCACATCAGAGAAGTCTCATCTATTTTTACGTTGTTTAAACACACTAGTGATTGATGCTACTGCCTCCCTGCCTTTACACACGGTCTGCAATGGTTTACTTAAAAAAGTGAGTTGTAGTAACACTATTCTAGAATATTTAAACTCTCATGTTTTCCTCTTGTGAGATATTCAGTTCTGAGATTTTTCATTTTTGAAAGGTTTAGTAAATAAGTTTTCAATTGAATTTTGTGGCTTACTTCTGTCCTGATGAATGTGGATGCTTCAGTTCATCAAAATGGACATTAACAATTTTTTCATAAGTTTTTAAATTTAATTAGTCAGTTTTGAAGTTTACATTTTTTCCAGTGATTTGATAACTTTTTAAAGATCTGCTAGAGTAATTACAATCTAGGGAGAAATTAGTAAAAGCTTGAACATTTTTAGATTGCAGAAACTAGTCCTATAAAATTTAAAATATTCCAATTCCTAGAATTTTCTATCAGAAACCACAATTGCTATTATTTACATTTACCAAAATGATAACAAACACCAAATTAGTCATCAATTGTGCATGTTTTTTGGTGATGATGAAACACCATATAACAGTAATAGGTTTGATTGTATGAGAATATTACAAGATATGATGGTAAAGGATAATTTTAAAAATAATGAGTCATGTTTTGTAGAAGAATTCAGAGAAAAATATATACAATTAAAAACACTTATTATTTGCAAAGATGAATGCACTTTGAAAGTTTCAAGTATAATCGACACCCATTTTAATGAACTCTGACTTTATGAACCAATATAAGTTTATAATGCTTCAAGTCCATGCCAAATATAGACAAAATTTCATTTTCCTTACAACAAACTTTCTATATCCACAAACTTTTCCATGGTTCATGAAAAGGAGTGTCAATAATACAATGTAGGTTTCTCAATGAAGTATTCAGTTCTGAGATTTTCAAGATTTTTTGAAAGGTTTAGTTTAAAAGTTTTCAACTGAATTTTGTGCTTACCATTCTTTCATTTCCTTTTTGCATTCTGACATAAACATCTTCATACATCTCCAATTTTTTGGGAACATCTACAAAACAGTCTTATCACAATTGCTTCAATTATACACATAAAACAACTCATTCACTATTTTACCCCTTATATTATTACTATGGAGTGATGGTTTTGACTTTGACAATGGATCCAGTAACACTTTGAAGCTTATCACGTTTAGGCAAGGTTTCATGAGAAACTCTAGCATTTGCAGCTTGTTTCTTACGGAAAAAGAAAAATGCAAACATCATGATGATGAATATTCCCATCAAAACTGTTACAACAATTCCGACTATGGCACCAGTTGATAAACCTAAAGGTTTCATAAATCACAGGGTTAGCTATCATAATTAAATTATGACATAAATTGATAAGTAAATTGAAATATCAAGTAATACATTAATTACTCAATAACAAAACTTCAAGATAAGTGATAAATTTGAAATAATGAATGCAGTTCACAATTAACGTTTTAATACAAAAGAAACAATGTCAATTACTTTATGTATACATGCTAATAACTTGACACAAAACTTAATTGATAAGAAAAATTCAACATATACGCTTTGACTGAGCACATTTTGTCCTTTTAAAATTATGAATTAGTCTAAAATAAGCACATTGGTAAGATTAATGATACAACTAAAGATACTGATTTTAATTATAAGTGAAAAATAAAATGTTTAGTTTGAATAAAGCAGCATATTCTCGTTTTTCAAGCAAAAGAAAGATTAAGACTGTTTTTCATTTTTTAGGCCACACTTAAAATATATGGACAGATTAAAACCATTGAATTGAAATATGGAATAAAATACTTCAAGACCAAAAGCTACACTGAGATTAAGAGCTGATGAAAGTAATAGTTTCGGGACTCATTTTTATAGAACTTGAGGCAGAGGTACACCAATAGCTGAAATTGCAAGGAAATTCATCCAAAGTCAAAATAAAAATTGAACTTAAATATTTTTATCCAGATGAATAGCAAGCAAGATGAACTATTTTAAAAGGTGAAAAAAGTACCTATTTAAATTTTTTTCAACTCTCAATAAAAATTGCAGCCAAAAAACTAATATTTTGAACATTAATTTTATAAAAAATATACTAATTAGTATATTTACCATGAATTATTTTAATATATTTTATCATCATTTTAAATAGCGAATTTTGTTTGGACAGAGGATGACATCAGCCTCATTTTCCCAGGTCCCGAAAAATGTAGTTGCGCCTCTGCACCAGACAGAAATTTTTTAGAACGTACCTTCAAAACTAATTTCCTGTTTCAAAGAAAACATTTTCAAAAAATGAAAAAGAACAAAATAATTTTTATATCTTTCAGCCAGTCCTTCACCCAAAAGCAAGTTTTAGCATTAGCTTTTAAACCTAAAGCCAGTTTTAGAATTCAGTGTCATCATTTTTTACTAATGTTTAAAATGATCAACATTTTCAGATATACATATTTAGTAAGATAGACATGACTGCCCTACATTCAGACTTTCTGAGGCGTCTAGGTAAGCAAGAGAACTTTTAGGACTGTCTTTCCTTCATTCATAAACAATAAAGAGTCACCTTGTCCAAAAAGTTCTGTTGCTTCCCAATACCTAGATGACTCAGAAAGTCTGAACGTAAGGCAATATGTATTATGCTTAATCTTCCTCTCATATAATTGTGCCTAAGGCATTGGAAACTAAGAAAACATATTCATAGGAATTTTTAAGTTGATTAAGCAAGATTTTTGCCTGATTAAATGTTTTGTCTAACTGTTTTAAGAGAGTGTCCTAAATAGATGCATTCCATTCTAAAAAGAAGTTCTTACCTTCATACACTTCTACCACAGCAAAGGCACTAAGATGCGATGACCAACATCTCATAAGTTTGCCATCCAAACCATAAGTAACTAAACCATCAGTCGACCAATCTTTCAAAGTGTCATCCCAGAAGCCACACCTGAACATGAGTCCTTTTTCTTGGGCCGCAGAGTTATTGGTATTGTGAGTTAATGAAATTTTAATAGCATTTGTTGCCTCTGATATAGGTAATATAGCACCTAGACAAAGAAAAATAAAATTAAAACAGGGCTAATTTATTAAGCACAAGAAAACTCGCGCATAACATCTGCACTAAGCTTTCTTAATTGCTCATATCTATAGATAGCAAAGTGCCATTGATCACATTTCATATATTATTTAAATCCATTTATAATGATATAGAATGCTATTCACACATATTTCATACTTCTAAATAAAATAAAATTATCCAAAAATATATAACAGCAATTTGTGTACTTCTTACTGATGTTAATTCATATTTCCAATAAAATGTATGGACACAAAAGTTTACCCCTCAGTTATGTTAACCCAATTAGCTTCTGAATGTCCACAACAATTTCATCCCATTCCCTTGTTCAAAAGCAATTCAGCATTCTTTGAGGATATACTTACTTTCGCTCATCTTTTTTGTGCTGATTGCTACTGTCCAGATTTCTCATACTTTTATAGTATGCTGCTGTAGAATTGCATTAGAGTGGTGAGCTCTTCCATGTAGTTGTAGCAATATTATGCAGCTCTATCAAGCACATTAAAGCTGTGGCAAAATTGGTGAATGAATTTTGCAATGGCCATTAAATCTATTTGTTTAAATCAGTTACTGCCATTCAACAAATGATGCCCATATCTGTTACCAGGTAGATGGCTGTTATTTTTAAAACAAAACTGTAATTGATATAGGAATTGGATTTTCCATTGTTATTTTTAAGTTTATTGCTAACATCTTTTCGTTAAATTTAGAAGATATTCTAATAATTATGTAAAGTATAAAGATACTCGTAATTTTTTTATTTAAAAGGTTTAAAAAATTAATATGAAAATTATTTGTGTGTATTCATAAATGCTAACATATTTGCAATAAAAAAATATAAATTTTCGACATTTCCTGGCAAATTCTAACACTTTTCGAAATAAGAGTACAAAGCATTTACATTTCTTGCATTGCTCAGATTTCAGTACTTAAAGCATGGATGTTATCCATCTAAAAAATCACACATACAATTTAATAAACTTTAGTGAAACTTGATAAAAATTGAAAATTTTCTTACCAGTTTCAGGGTTTCTCAATGTTAAATCTAAAACAGGTGAAGTCCTTTTTGTTGATGAAGAGAACGGTGTTTGGGATGGGTAAAGTATTGCAGCGACGACAACATCATCAGTGTCACATTCTCTGTTGGGTTTAGGACTTTTTGTACACTTCTCAAAACGAATTCTGCAAAACAAAGAGGATTGTGTTTACACAGCATTTCACAACATAAAAACATTTCTCATAAAAACATTTCAGATTATAATTGTAGCATGAAATATTTGGAAGAAGCAAATAGTTTGCCTTATTAATCTCCTATAATCTGAAAACAAAATAAAAATTTGCAAATGTTTCTTTCATAAGAAATTATACTCAAATCTACCCAAATGGTGAAAATAAGCATATTTTCCACAGATAATAAAATAAATAAGTAATTAAAAATATTAAATACTGAATGATTCTTAAAAATGTTTTTATCATTGTAGCATGCAGAGGTTGGGTGATTCTATTTGTAAGTTAGTTTAGCTGATTTTCAATTTTTTAAAAATAAACAAGTACACATGCTAAAATAGCATTCAAATTGTTGATTCATATTTTTGTTTTATAGTTTGAAAGCCAAAGAGTTAGTTAAGGAGCTAATCTGACAGTCAGGATAGTTATATTTTAGCATATTTCCCATCCTAATTTCTCACAAAATAATGTATTCGTTAGTTACCATACTCCTTGGATATATACAATTTTATACATTAATAAGTTTGAATTGATTGCAATTTTGCTAGTAGCTTATAAGAACATAGGTCTTAAATTGCAACTAAATGAAATATAAGCAAATTATGGTAAGGGCATCAGTTATTCAATAACCAATGAATAATTGGTGAAAACAAACCGATCTAAAACAAGACAGAATAGATAAGCAAACTGACAAATGCATTAAATTAGTCATCCAAATAAAAAGAGTTAATTTAAAACTTCAATTTCAACTCTTGATTATTCAGCAAATTAGCTAGATAAAAAGTTTGGAAAGAAATTAGAAATTTCAGCACCAATTTTATAAAACCCCATTTTAATGCATTCAATCAATTTATACTTTATCACAAGAGATGTGGAATTATACATTTTAAAAGGAATAAATTTTTACAATTGAATTAATATTTTAGCTGACATTTAATTGAAATTGATGTTTCAGCTTCTATAGTAGGTTTTACTATATTTCACTTCTAAAACAAAAACCCAGGATTTCAAAGTATTAAATTACTCTTTTGAATAGCAAGAATCTAAACATACTATCTGCAACGAATTTAAAATACTTTTGCATTATCAAATCAACAGTGCATAAATCATTACTTTTTTCGGATGGGATCTTCAAACTTCACGGTACTTTCTATTTCCCCACCATTTGTTTTGGCTTTGATAGAAACAGGATTCCCAGGGAGCTGTCTGAACAACATTGTGACGGGATAGCTGGAGTATTGTGATGTGAGAAGAATCTTGCTTCCCAAGGGTAGACTAGTACTTATTTTCTTGACAAAATATTCCAGAACTTCTTTTACTTTGTTAGATAATGTGGAATCAGCATTGCCACCTTGAAGGGCTTCTGCAGAATTTGAGTGACCTTGTGACAAAACAGATGATGGGATCTTCACCTGAAAAAAATATAATTATATATATAAAATAAAATTATAAAACAATTTTTGAAATTGTAAGACACTGGTTATAAGTTTTCTACATTAACATTAAATGTTACGGTATAAGTCATTGCATTATCATCAATTCTTCCCAGTACAGGATAGATGACTATAATGGTAAAAAACAATTGAAAAAGGAATTTTTTTTGGTGTATTTTATTTCAGTGAAATACAGTATCATTGCCAAATTGAACTAGTAACTCCATGGTAAAATCAAAACTGAATTTTCCCAACAATTTGCTAAATTAGAGTAAAATCAAATAGGAATTACATTTAAATTGTGACATAATAGCATAAATGATTTAAAATTAAAATTTTTTAAGTCTTAAAACAGACAAGTATGAGAACCAATGAGTTTCAAGTGCTTGAAATTCATTTAGCAGGTGGGTTTAGGTATTTTGGTGCTTCATTTAGCTGGCTGATGGTTCAACTCTCACAAATACTGTGTGTTGAGATGGTGTATCAAAATGGTGCATTGAAATTACACGTATTGGCAAATTTTATTTATTTTCTCTTTGTAATTTCTTGCCTGCAGTAATTCTGTGCTTATACAAATAATTGTGCCCATACAAATAAATATTTTTCAAAATTATTTGTCATTTCATTTGCTTTTAGCAGTAAGGTATTTTTTATTTATTGAAAGAATAACTATATTTTAAAATCCATTTTCCAAAACTCTTAAATACTGTACTTACATTATGAGCAAAAGCTAATCTAGTGGATCGCTTTATAATATCTAGAGCTTTCAATTTATTGTTGACAGTTTCTTTACGCAGGAGTGGCAACATAGAGCTGTATAGAAGGGACAGTTGACCAGCATTAATGTACTTATTAGATGTTGCTTTGGAAGCAGCATCCAACAAGCTGTTCACTTCACTTTTTGAGAGTTCAGAATTTGGATCAGACGCTGCCGTAAGAAACATAGATATAGCAGGCAGTAAATCCCCTGTAAAACGAAAAAATAGCTTTATATACTATGAAATTTTTCTTCTGACTGCGCTCAACATATAGCATCTTTATTTTTTTAAATTGCATATTTATCAGAAAACATTTATTCTGTTAGTAACCATACATTCAGAAAGTATCAAATATTCAGACAGTGAATATTTGATACTTACTTTTCTGATTGGATACTTAGAATCCAAAAAAAGGCAATTTTGTCTTTTCCTTGGGATTCTTTTGTAGTATGTTAAGAAGTAATAACTACTAGCAGAAACCCACACATAGAGCATCTGCACAAAACTTTCTTAATTGCTTTTATCTATTTATGGCAGTGTCATATCTTATTTTAATCATTTTTACTGAAAATACCCTCGATATTCACATAAAAGTATTTCATACCTCTAAATGAAATAAAATTATCCAAAAATAACATTTCATTTACTTTTATTGCTGTTAATTCTTATTTCCAATCAAATGCATGGCAAAAAGCATACCTGTCATATTACCACAATTAGATTCTGTACATCTTCATCAATTTCATTCCATTCTATTGTACAAACTCTACACTTTTTGACGCTAAACTTATCTTCCCTCATATTTCCTTTTTTTTGCGCTGATTTCTATCTTCCAGATTTCTTATTGCTATCTGTAATCAGACTGCTGAAGCATGTCATTATAGAGGGGTAAACACTTCCGTGTAGTTTCAGCAATATATTATGCAACTCCTTAGCTCAAATCAAACATTTAAACTAAGCAGCAAAATGGCAGATTTTATATTGTTTAAGTTTGTTGTGCCATTCGAGAATACACAAATAATATCGATTTCTGTGCCATGTACATTAGTGAAATTTGATTTTTGTAAACACTGAAATAATTTAAATAATAAATAGTTTGATAAATTAATAAAATCTTATTGAGTAAATTTTACAAATATTCTTTTAACATGAAGTACACAAATGGCAGTTTAAGTAGAGGGCAGAGTTCTTTAATTTAACAAATAATTCAAACACTTTAGTGAACCACCCCAGCTCAGTTGGTTTGATGTGTTAACAGCCGAGAAGCTGTAAGTGGTGCACACAAGCTGTAGGAGGCACAGGTTACTTCCCAAGGTGCATTTCTCTATTCTGTATCTTTCCTTGCATGTAAGTCCGTTACAAACATTGCTTGGCTCAGCTTGAGTAAATTTGGCCCTTACACCATAAAAATCCAACCAACCAAAACACTTTGGCGATTTTTTATATGCTTTTTAATGTGTAGTGCGTTTCATGTTTATAGAAGACATGATGTCAGTGCTAATACAGCAGACTCATGTACAAAGATGTAATATGAACATTAATCAAGGTTTAAGATAAACGGCTAACTTGTTTACTGTGTTTCATATTTACAATACACAATCTACTTACGATTCTCCACAGACAGCATAGCTTTATTTATAAGGGCTTTTCTTTCTTCCTCCTTATTTTCACTCAAACTAACCTTCACTACAGGACCCTCAAATAGAGTACAAAGCTGATATTTATCACAAGCCTGTGAAAAGTTATAATAATAATAAATATAGAGCAAAAATATATTATACAAAATTTTTCAAAATCAAGAAATATTTGAACAGTTTTTAAAGATACAATTTAAGTTTTGCTTTGTTGCTTTAAGGTACTTATATTTGCAACATGGGGGCTAATTAAAACAATTCTAAATTGATTTAACAGACAGATAGAAAAAATACAGAAAAGTTAAACAGTGAAAACATGATACAAAATTGTGATTTATTCCTCAGAATTTTTGCCCTTGCATTTTATTTTCTGCAACAATGCAAGTTACCCAATAAGAGCTAAAAGACAAAATTGGGGTTCGTAACACTCTCGTTACAAGTTTTGATTTAATTTCTTAGCTGAAAAGTAATCTGTCTCATTTGAAATTGTAAAATACTTTGATACACTGAAGTAGTAAATGTAGTAGTAGTAAGTAGGTGTTACGGTGGTAGTAGGGTGTTTTAGTCGACACCTATACATCACACTCCAATAATAGTGTCACAACACAAAGAGCACACATTTTAAGTTAAGTTTGCAGAAGGCATGTTTGAAATGAAATGTGAATGAAGAGTCACAAACAGGGCTAGGATTTAAGATTTTGGCGTCTATTTTTGGCAAGACTAAAATGCTATTCGAGTGAATAGAAATGCATTTTATAAGAAACTAAATTGATTTTTTAAGTGTCTTTGTTATGAAATTTCAGGCAGTTTTTTATCATTATTTTGCATTTTTTGGTATTTTCAAAGAACATACACTGCTGGCCATCCAAATTGCAACACCAAGAAAGACAAGAGATATCACAACAAAATTTATTTTGTAGATAACATGTTGACCAAGTATCAAATGATTAAATTTATAGACTTCTGTGAAGTGTGGTTCCTGCCGAAATCATTAGCCGGAGTAGCCGCCATTGTTGGAGATCACCGCTGCCACACGCCTCGGCATTGATTCAAAGAGACTTTGGATGTGTTCTTGGGGTACAGCAGACCAAGCAGCTTCCACACGTTGCCAAAGTTGATCTGGTGTGGCAGCTGGGGATGTATTCTGGGTCAATCGTTGAGCAACCATGGACCACATGTTTTCTATCGGCGAAAGATCCGGAGAGCGAGCTGGCCAGGGAAGCAATTCAATCTGGCGATTGACGAAGAACCCTTGGACAATGCGTGCCACGTGTGGTCGCGCATTATCCTGTTGAAATATGGCTATGGGCAAGCCCTGAAGGTAAGGAAGGACAACTGGCTCTAACACCTCGGAGATGTAGCGCTGGCTGTTTAAAGTACCGGCAATGCGTACTAGAGGAGTGCGAGAGTGATATCCAATACCGCCCCATACCATAATACCCGGTGCAGGACCAGTGTGGCGGTGCATAACGCAGCTGTTCAGCATCCTCTCTCCACGGTGTCTCCAGACTCGAATCCGACCATCGTGGTGTTGCAGACAGAAGCGTGACTCGTCAGTAAAGACAATTTCATTCCATTCTGCCGTCCACATCCTTCTTTCATCGCACCATTGGCGGCGAAAACGTCTGTGGTTCTGCGTCAAGGGTAGACGAAGCAATGGACGTCTTGCGGACAGACCACTCTGCTGTAAACGGCGTCGAATGGTACGCGCAGACACTGGATGATGCGGTACAGACTGAATGTGCTGTGCTATGGTTCGTGATGTGGCTGAGCGATCCGTCACTGCCATACGCACAATATGCCTGTCATCACGTGAAGTGGTGCACTGAGGTGGATGCGATCGAACACGTCGGTCCGTCGTACCCTCCTGCATCCAACGATCACATATCCGCATTACAGTTGTTTGGTTTCGTCCAACACGACTACCGATTTCCCTGAAAGATAACCCACAATCTCGGTAGGCCACTATCCTTCCTCTGTCGAACTCGGATACTTGATCAAAAGATGATCGCTGTTTTCTACGAGGCATAATTGATCGTTTTTTTGAAAAAACCACAAGAAAAACACAATTGCCGTAATTGAAATCGTCGAAATCTCCAAGCCTTAAATAGCACTTTGAAGTGCTATTTAAGGTGCGCGTGATGTGCGTCTGCGCTGAAATTCTAATCATTTGCATATCTCACCTCCGCTAATGCATGTTGTAAATTTGATATTATTTGCATGCTTCCTTCAGGGTGTTGCATTTACGGTGGCCAGCAGTGTATTTTAAAATTAATTTCTCCTGATCGCCATTTTAGATGTCAGGGAGCAACTTTCCTCTAAGTGAAACTTCAGGAGACTAAATAAAGAGACATAGCTTGTTGAAAATGTGCTATTAGTTTCAGTAAAAATTAAAAGCGTCAATTTTTCAATGTTTAAAACTCTGTTAGACCATAGGAAATAACTCTTCAGAAATTTACACATGACTTATTCTGCTTTGAATTTCTGGGCTGATGAAATAAAAATCTTTCACTTTGTCATACCAAAAACTAAAAATATTTAAATATTTTTGAAACTCAAACTTTCAATTCGGTACAGGAACTGAACAAATATAAGCTACAATTTTCATGTTTTCCATTACAAGGATCATTTTGTATTAACAAAGTAAAGTATCGTATTTTAAGAGCATTTTGTCATTCAAAGGATGTTTAGATTTTTTATTATTTAATGCACTTTTTCTAAAAAAGGGTTTGCAAAAAGATTTGATTTTCAGGTAATTTTTGTTGTTTTTAGGACATTTTGCGTCATAAATGCATTTCTAATGGACATTTTCTAGTGCTTTTAAGATAATCAAAATTCTAGTCCCAGCTACAAGTCTCCTAACACTCAAATATTACAATTCTAAATTAAACTACTTCACAATCCAGCTCAATAACATTAGAATTTGGCATTTCTTTTATGGAGGGATTTGAGGACATATTTCAGAGTCAATACCGCAAATGCAGAGTATATAAACTGCAGTCATAGATGGTTTGCACTTTTTAGCTTAGATTTTTACTTGGTCAAGATGACTATTATTCATATTTAATGTTTAGGTTTTGGATTTTAAGTTACTCTCTTAAATGTTAAATAAAGCTTTATTTTAAATCTTCCTATTGTAAGACCACTTAATGTAATTTACTGAAATTAGCTTTGTTCTTCTAGGGATGCGATATGTGTATTTTGTTTTCAAGTTTTCGCATAAATGCAAACAAAAATCTGAAATAGAATAGGAGTAAAATTACCTCTCAGAAGCATGTCAGAGTGAATTTATACCATTCCAAAGAGTGACATTACATAATTTACTTACCTGTACAGATATTTGTGTGCCATTTTCCATCTGTCGAGGAGGACCAACAATACTGAATATTGTTGATGTTTGGGGGCCTGTGAGAGGAAATACTGATTCAAAGCTATGAAGATGTAACTGATAAGTCACTGGCTGTCTATCTGTTGGTATGGAACAATTTTTCACTTCAATTATAACCTGAAAACATAAGATTTGAATTAATATTAATATACATTTTCTTTGCTCTTTATTTAAAATTAATTGGTACATATTCTGTCTATTACCTGCTCATATTCAACATAGGCTGGGATTTGGAGTTTACACAGTGCTATTCCAGGGACAGCATGTATTGTCAAATTGGCCACACCACATGCGCCTTTTCCATTACATGCACTAAGTCCAATTACATAAATTCCATGGCCCACAAGAAAACCTGTAATATTGAAATTCTTTGTAAATAAAAAAATTGCCTTATTATATGTAATATTCAGATTTTTTGTAAATAATAAATTGTATAATAGCAGTAAATGTATGAAAATGAGACGCAAGAAAAAATTTGCCTTATTATAAGTAACATTTAAATTTATGTTACTTATACTTGTATTTTTAAAAACTTGAGTGTTACTTGTAACTAATAAAGTAACATTCAAATTCTCTAAGTAAAAAAATTGCCTTATTATAAGTAACATTCAAATTTGTTACTTATGTTTGTATATTTAAGAATTTGAATGTTATAACTTATAAGTAACATTCAAATTCTTTGTAAGTAAAAAATTGTAACAGCAGTAGGGATGGGAAATTCTGTTCTTTTCAGCGAACAGTTCTTTGCTGTTCCATTCTTTTGAAAAGAACTGTTCTTTAACCTGCTCTTCTGTTCACCACTGTTCTCAAATGTCTCTCTACTCTAAATATGCAAACCCTGTTCCTCCTCCTAGACTAGCACCAACAGTTTCGTGATAGGAAGACAGGGACCGAATCTTGGTGACATATCATCTTTGTTAGTACTTTGTAGGCATGCATATATAAAAATAAAAATGAGACTTCTGCTAGCTTTTTTATTCGTGAGTTTTTCTCTAGTTTTGACAGGAAGAAAACAAAAGATAAAATAATTTGGAGTCTTCGTATTGTTAGTCGATGATTGATTTTGCCAAACTATCAGTAATTAAGAAGAAATAAGAATATATCCGCAAATTTGAAAAAGTTCTTGCAAATCAAAATGTTTAAATTCTTTCTTGGTCCCCAGTGGCAACTAATGTCTCACATCTGAACCATCTCAAGTACGGTTTCTCAAACAGATAGGTGCCTAAGACAAAACAAATTCGCAAACGAAAGTAATAACTTTTTAGTTTTTAATGTCATTTTTAAGTCAACAAAATGGTGGTCCGTGATCCATCCCGAAGATTCGAGGACAACACCACGAATTTTGAATCACGTTATGCAATAGGGAGTTACCCTTTTAAAGATTAGAAACACTTAAAAAACAAATACAGGGATTGCCACTTGGAAAGTAAAATTAGTTTGTCAGGAAAAACAGGTTAATTATATTATATGATCTATCTAAACACATTTAAAACATGAAAAATACAAGTAAAAAATCATTTTCGCTTTTCAACACATTACAACACATGGTGGGATGCTTGTTTCAAAGATGTCTTTAAAATCGTAATAGCTGACTTAATGAGATCCCTTTTCAACTTATAGAGATCATGACACCCAATCCGAACCTCCCTTTCAGTGAAATGTCCACACATTTGAAATTTTGCTTTCCATTTTGTAAAATTTAGTTTCAAAATAAAGTTAAAAGCATTGCAAATCCTAAGAACTAGTAGAGGAAACACCACTAGAGAGAAAGCTGGACAACAAAATCATGATCAGTAATATTTAAAAAAAATTTTAAATTGTCTAAAACTAAAAATTCATCACCATTACATTGCCTAGCAAATATAAAATTTCACAATTATTACTCTAATCTCCTAGCAAATGCATCAAACATTGGGGCTTGCTTCAGTAGAGAACAGTTCCGGGGCAGTCTGCGAGATCAGCTCCCGGACAGTTCACCAAGAACAGCTCTGAGAACAGAGAACTGGGTCGGAACAGTTTGAGAACAGGAATCAATTCCCGAACAGGAAGCAGTCTCCACAAGAATCAATTCCCAAACAAGAATTAGTCTAAGAGCTGGGAGTGTTTTATGGACAGAGAACGGGTGAATGAATCAACAGGAAACAGTGTCAATAACTGTAGGATCAACAGCTATGTTTCAGACTTAGCATAATTTAGAAAATACGAAAGTTTTTAGCGAATTTAGAAAATTCGAGAAAAGAGAAACTACTTTCTTTGCAAAATTCCCATTTCAACCTGTAATATTAAAATCGAAGTACAAAAAATTCTAATGTTTCTTTTTACAAAAAGAACGAAGAACAGGGTTTTGTGAAAAGAGGGAATAAGCTGTTCCTGTTCTTTTTGAAGAACAGGTTCTTTTATCCCCATCCCTAAACAACAGTAATTGTATAAAAAAGATGGAGAAGCATAAACAACTGCCTTATTATATGTATTATTCAAATTTTTCGAAAGCAAAAAATTGTAATAGCAATGAATGTAAGAAAATGAGATGCAAGTAAAAAATGTCTTATTACATGTGAAGATATCAGTGGGAGAGCATTATTCTATTTTCTTCAGATTTATTGTTACGATATAGATAACATCTATTTACATAAACTTCAATTCTATCATAATAGTTGTAATTCAAATTCAATTAATTATGGTGATTGCATGGGTTAAAGGTTTTAAATAGATATTCTTAGCAAGTTCCATGCAACCTGTTCAACGATCAAAGTTCTAATTGGAACTCAATACAAAATAGAACAGACAGTTACTTAGCAATGATGGCATAATCAAATACACACATGAATTCTCAACATTACATTATAAATCAATAATTGCTACAAAAATATTATTTAACTAAAATATAAGTGTTCAAAGAGTATGTAAGATTGATTTATTTAAGATGCTAACTCATTATTTTCACAATACTCCAAACTTAAAATTTACCTTCTTGAAGGGATAAGATGGTCATTGCTGTTTTTGCAGTCCATGAAAATGGAGATGAAAACCCTAGAAAGAAAGAAAATATTACTTTTGTAAAGCAACAAATTTATTAAATGTATAATAAAATCAGAATCATACCTCCATGAAAGTTTGTGGGTATGTTTTAGAATGACAACTTGCAAGAGTGTAAATATCAAAAAATCAATGTGATATGTAGATACAGTGCAAGTTTGTATTTACATGAAGCATGAGAGTTGTTATGAAGAGCATTGCTGAGGGTAACCCCATTTCATTAGTTCTCCAAAAACTGTAAATATTTATACTCTGTTCATCAGAAAATAATGTAAACGTAGGGAAATTAGAACTTTGTCACATGATAGTACAAAAAAGCACCACAATGTTAAGCAGATGCAATCATTCACTTTTTCTTGAGAACTATTTTGGTTACTAATATTCTTAACTGTTGCAACAAATGGATTGGGTAAGCGAACATAAATACACAATTTCTAGTACAATTTAAAACAAAAAATTTGCAAACATAATATAAACACAATAAAATGATTAACCTTCCCGGTGGTTGGTTGCCTTGATGAGGTATCTCGTTATTAGAAAAATTGACCAGATCTTGATAGACAAGATATCTCGCTGAAATAACTTAAAGGGTTAAATTTACCATTTATAAAGATTCACATGCACATGTAGAATGTCTTGGCATTATTCTAGTAAACGTCTTGTAACTCTTTGTTATTTTCCGGCAGACTGGACAAATTTCTCCAATTAAATGAAAAATTACTTTTCATATGCAATTATTTGTGCCTTAAGAGTGTATAGCATGATAAATTTACTTAAAAATATCTTATTTTAGACAATGAACTTCATATTAACCTACAACTTAAGGCTTAAATTATAGGTGGAAAAATTAACTAATACATTTAACTAAAATGATTGCTGAAGTCTTAGGCAATCATTTTAGATAAATGCCTAGATTTTATTTCATTCATGTTCAAATTAAAGAAAGAAAAATTCTGATGGATATGAAATTGAAACCTTCATAATGTAGTATTTAAGATGAAATTTATTAAATTTGTTAAGTACCTTTTATATCCCAATTGACAGATTTCAAATTGGAACTTGGGTTGATAGTTGCATAAACTGAAACTGGTAAGCCAGCAGGAATATTATATGCACCAATTGTAGGATGACGTTGCACAGGATTGGTTCCATCAGCAAGCACAGATTGAATAAAAACCTTAGAGGAAAAATATGACATTTTTTATTATGACCTAAAATGAAGACTTATAGCCACACATTTCAAGAAAAGAGAAAACCTGATTTTATTCTACAACAGGAAAGAAATGCAGAATTTGGACAAAAAAGTTCACATTTGTAGAAAGTAGGTAGGTATTTTAACTAATGTCGCACTGGAGCAACACAACGGGCTATTGGCAATGGTCCAGGATCAAAGCCGAATTTTTTGGTGTAGGTCAATTAACATTGTAAATAAAGGCAGACACACAAATAAAGCAAACCAGGGTGCTTTATTTGTGTGTCTGCCTTTATTTTCCTCTTTAGCACAAGTTTGTAATAGTTTGCATCAAAAAATTGTAAATGCAAATAATTTTAATAAAAGTTACAGATTTATTTCTGATAGGTATCATTGCATTACGATAAAATTGATTTTTGGTGCCCTAAACCACAGGGCAGTAAGTTTTAAATGCAAGATAAAAGATTATGCTGAATCATAGCACAAATTTATGAATAATTTTTGATAAACTTTCTATTATTGCTTGATATATATAAAACCTTATTGAAAACAAAAATATTTTTAATCAACAAGTCTCTTATACAATTCATTTAATGTAATAAACACTTCTAATTAATTTCATTTACTAACCTGGGGTATATCTCTGTCTTCCACTATAACCATTGTAGTAGCTGTTTGACTATACTGATTGCGGTTACTTGCATCAAAAAGCTGCAGCTCAAAAGTTAGTACCTTCCCAGCCTTTAAATTTTCACATGGTATGAAAAGTTTACGTTGATTTTGTAACTTTCTGGGAATAAGTAAGGGCTCAGTTGAATTCTCTTTATAATTATAACAAACTGGTCCATCCTGTAGGATAAATACAGATTAAATGCAAATGAAAAAAACATCAGACAATATAAAGATTTCTAGTTTAAATTTCTTGAATTTCCTTACAGAAATGACAAAATTTTAGACAATTTTCTTTAAAATGCTTAGATTATTTTTATCCATACTTCATAGATATACAATACATTGAAAATGAATGATATATTCAACATCCAGATAAGTGATTTAAACACTTTCGAATAAAAAATGTATCTCTAGGATAAATGGTTGAAATGAAAATCACTAACATCTCTTTTGTACCATTCTATATAGTTAAACTAAAGAAATTTTTATATTATATTGTGAAGTCAGTATACTCTAAATATAACTTGTTCTTAAAATACATAACTATGCCACATTTACAACTATCAGTTATTGGTTTTATTAGAAATTTGAGTGAATTTTGGAGTATTAAAAGTTGAGTTAAAATTACTTTATGAGTATTCTGATGACACTAGGTTATATTGCACTTACAACATACATCTTTCCTAACACTGCAAAAACAATGCTAATTCATATGATAATTACTAATCAAGGATAAAAAATTACAATAGAAAAGGTTACATTTATACAGATTTCATTATAGATTATCTTTTAACTAGCACATGCAGCCTTATAAGAAATTCATCTCAATGTGGAATTAATACAGGTTTTAATGTAGAGTTAACAGTGTATGTGTAATTTATCCTTTTAAGAGCATGAACTAAGCAGAAACAAATTCAAATTAATAGCCACACACAATACAACAATAGAAATATTATCTACATTATATTTATTATAAGATATATATAATTATTTTGAACATCTTTTCTAATATTACTTAATATCTCGCTTCTGAAAATCTCAAACAAATAACTTTTTACATTATTGTATCATGGGGAAAACATTCTAAAACTGTAGCTAACCTGGTCATAGCATCTCCACTGATAGACCAATCGAAAACCTTTGTTCAGCATTGCACTTTCCAGGACTAAATTTCCACTTTTATTTCCAACTACTCGTTTAGGAGCTCCTACATCAAAATAAAATTCAACTACATCATGGGACAAAAAATACAGAAAATAACGTGCTAATGATTTACATCAAAACCTACCTTTGATCGCAACTTTTAGTTTTAGTGGCTCAACCCTGAACTTAACTAGTGACGTGGTGACATTCAGCATGTTTCCGAAATATGCATTGGCATAGAAAGTTACGATTGAATTCTCTGTGGAACACAGAATTAAAAATTATTTACAATTAAAGAGTCTTAGTATGGCAAATATTTTGATGAACAGATATAGAGATGGAAACTCACCAGGTAAAGTGTATGGCTCAATTACATATACTTGCATATGCCTTTGCCTGAAGAAAAATTTCACTTCAGGATTGCTCACAGTCCACATTAAATGGAGGAATTCATTGCTCACACTACATTCAGGTAAACTCATCTCTGCATTGAGTGTTATTCTAAGGAAAATAACATTATTTGTATTAGATAATTTTTTGAATAGATAAATTATATTTTAAATTCTATTAACCTTATGAGGGTTATGTATATATATATATACACACAGGGTGAGTCTAAATTGTTTTTACAAAATAAGAGCGGTGATAGTACCCATCCAGATGAGCAATAATTACCATGGAACATAGGGTCGCATTCCACTCTGAGAGGCAGAAGAGTAAAGTCAAAACGAATTAAGCATGAACAAGTCATCACCTCTGACATCGTTTTGTACCTGCCTACGTAGCATATCTCCTAAGCATGATGGATCGGACGTGGCGGACCTGTGGCTTGGCCTCCTTGCTCACCAGACCTCAACCCACTCGACTTTTTCTTCTGGGGCACATGAAATCTTTAGTGTACCAGACGCCTGTGGACTCGGCTGAAGATCTCGTAGCGAGAATCGGTGTTGCAGCAGACAAAATTAACACACCACCAGGAATCTTTGAGAGGGTGCACCAGTCATTCCTTCACAGGTGTGAACTGTACAACTACACGCATGGCCACCACTTTGAGCACATGCTGTGAGTTTTCCTCTGATCAATAAATCAGATTGTGCAACTTTTGGTATCGTTCATTCGCTTTCCCTACACTGTTGCAAGTTCATGTTGAAATTCTAATTTTACTCTTTTCTGCCTCTCAGAGTGGAATGCGACCCTATGTTCCATGGTAATTACTGCTCGTCCGGATGGGTACTATCACCCCTCTTATTTTGTAAAAACAATTTAGACTCACCCTGTGTATATATATATATATTCATTTTGCTTTGGGTAGGCCCTCTTGAGTACCAAACATGAGAACCCAAGTGTTACAATATGTTTCCAAACATCCACCTGATGCGTTATACCTTTATCACAGGTATAGAGGAAACCAAAATTCAGAGACACTGATGAAAGAAACACATTTACTTGAAGATATGCAAAAATGCTTCACTTTGCTTCACTTATTGATAAAGATAAATAAATAAATTGAATAAAAATTTACCTCTGATCAACTGTTACTGAAGCCTGGGTCATGACATCTGAATAAGCAGTGACAAGAGGTCCAATGTATGGGAGAGCAGTAACTTTATGCCTGGCTTCATATTTTTCATTTACTGGGTGTTCTGCAGTAAGTACAAAGCTATAGCCCATATTCACTTCCAACAGGGACGCATTTAAAGTGAGTGATGCCGATCTCACACCTGTTGGGAAACAATAGTTTATGAAATGTAAAACACTGACAATGATAAGACAAGAAACTGAAATAAAAATACAGAACTGAATTTCACAAAAATAATTTTTCAACACTTTCAATGTTTTTTATTCAGTTGATTTACGGAATGTTTTGATAAAAGATGCAGATAATAATTGATGGTAATTTTATATTATTGATGGACATTGACTAATTATTCTATGTAATAAAATAAGTATTAACTATTCCATGTATTGAAGATTCCATGCTATTACAAGATGAAATATATGCATTGGTTTTATTTATTGGGATTTAAATTCAATACAAATTTACTTTATTGACATTTTAAAAAGAATTTTCCCTAACAAAAATACATTTTTAATTAAACTGACTTCACATGTTACATTTATGAATTAATGACAAAACTTTCTTACAATAATTAAGAATTTTACAATCAATGTTATTTCAACTATTAAGATTATTGGCCTAATTTTTATAAAAAAAATAAATATGCTCAAGGGATGAGAATTATTTTTTAATCAGAATCTTTTAGGAAAAACAAGTTGCATTTTCGTTTATTTTCTAAATGAGCACAAACACAATCATTACAAGACTAAAAGCTCGCTCACAATTCAAATGAGTGCTCACATGGACCAGAGAACTCATATATATATATATATATATATATATATATATATATATATATATATATATATATATATAAACTATCAGTTTAAGTAATTAATAAAAATTATTGTTATCAAATATATGAAAAAAGTTTTAATCATAAAAGTGAGTTACGACTAATGGAGTGTTATCTCAAGCACCACAGCAGATGAAAAGCCAAACTTCAACTGATAATAAACAATTTGCAGCGATCAATGTGTATTTCTATTTGCAAAATACTTTGCACACTCACTCATCTTAGAACAGCTCTCAAAAATTGTACTTTAGTAATATCTTAACAGTATTTGCATGATATTGTAAACACACATTGACCTCATGTTGTAAATAAGCCACAGAATTAAATTTTTGGCATATGAAAGGCACTTTCTATCAAGCTAAAGACTGTAGGTGGCAGAACGTTTCCTGTAATATTTCAAACATGTCATCTGGCTCATTTTTCAAATATGATACCAGGACTTTGCTAATGCATATTCCTAAGAATGAATTCTGAATCGATATATAATTGATAGGTTGATAAACATCTTGAAAATGGTGATCAACTACATTTTAAAGTAGCCCTGATATGGATCATGCAAGAACATTTGGGTTATGGAAGTAAAAACTTTGCATTTCGTCTGGTTTGTATGTTATACTGAAAAGTCTTCTCATACAGAATAAAAAAATCCAAAACCATTTGAATAAAAAATATACAGAGCTATAATTTAATCCAACTGTTGAGATGAGGAAAAATTTAATACAGAAGGTTCAACTAAGTTTAACTCTCTTAAAAAAGCACAAAAGTTTTATACCAAGTAGAGCATTCGTAGAGAAGTTTTATACCAAGTAGAGCAAGTTTATCAAAAAATATGCAGAGTTATAATTTAAGCTGACTGTTGAGGACTGCAGTAGCCCAGTTGGAAGAGCAATGGATTAGCAACCAGAGGGTTGCGAGTTCGAAACTTAGTCCATCCAAAGACTGTCATGTACATGGGGTGGTGCATGTTAAATCTGTTATGACCTCAAATGTCCTAAAGTTGGCATGGTGTGGAAGTTTGGAGAGTGGGGTACCGGTTCAGATGTTGCTCTCATCATCTGACCATGGTTCAAAATTAAGTGGCATTTCCTTGGATCTTTCCCTTTGAAATTAATCCAGGACAGTCGCTAATAGCCCATTGTGTTGCTACAATGCTACGTTAATTAACTACCTATCAACTGATGAAATGAGGAAAAATATAACAAAGCAGGTCCAACTAAGTTTAACTCTTAAAAAAGCACAAAACTTTTATACCAAGTATGGCAAGTTTATCAAAAAATATACATAGAGAAAAATTTAAAAATATAGAAACAATTTAAGCCAACTGTTGAGATGAGGGAAATTTAATACAGCAGATTTAAGTTTTATTCTCTTAAAAAAGCACAAAACATTTATACCAAGTAAAGCATTAGCAATAGTAGATTCCAGAGGAATTTCATCTTCTCTATAAGCTGTCCAGTAAAATTCAGCATTGCCCTTAGGTGAAGAGAAGTGACCAACTAACGTAAAAATGCCACAGTTTGGTATAGTGCTTGGGCCACTGATTGCTACCTGTGCACTACTAACAGGTTGAGGATACCAAGCGTCAATAATCTAGAGAAATCAACGTTTTATTTTAATAATTAAACATATATCCAAGAAATGTATTATAAACATTTGAAATTATTTACAATTAAATTTATCAAGTGTGTTAAATTATTTATAAATTTAAGGCATACTTTGTACCTTTGTCAAATTATTGAAAATAATTACAACAAATAAGGTTGTCTTTATATGGAAATAAAAATAAAATATTCAATAGATACATTGCAATCAACAACTAAAAAAGCAATTTTTGCTGTGTTTACAAAATTTTTTTTGTTGATAACCATGGAAAACTATTAAAATAGAAATAGACTTTAAAAGGAAAAGCACATGTCAGAAAACTATGAAAAAGTTTTGATAAAAACGAACATTTTCTATCAATGGTTTCAGTAAACAAATTAGCAGGAAACAATATATATAGTTACATTTACTGGAACTCATTAGTGACAGTTTTAACTCCTTATAAAATACATAAATATTTTATATAATATATATATTATCTTTTTACCATATAATATAGTTTACATAAAATTAACCCATATACGAAGAAAATTATGCATGATAGAACAAACATGCCAGATTCAAACTTATCACTATCAAACATATCTGTTTTGAAACAGAGCTTTGATATTGATAATTTTAAGGAACAATTTTTACTAATATGATTTATTTTATATTTATTAACTGTATTGGTGTGTTAAAACTCATTTATGAATAAAAATGTAAAAAAGGTGAAATAAAGAGAATGTAATATTTAATAAACACATCATACTTCAAAAAGTATTTGTAGTATCAATAAATTTAATCATATTTACCGACTTTTCACTTTTACTAGGAGCATACTTTTGTCCATCTTGCCTTAAAACATTATTCAAAAGTGTCACCCTAAAAGGATTCACTGAAATAAAAAGATAACTTCTAAGGATTATTGTAATAATAAAACAATATTTTACTGACATGTTTAAAGAAACAGAACAGTTATACCTTATTATGACACTCAATTAAAATATAACAATAATTGAATTTTGTTATACATAAAATTTAACTTTCAACTTAATTGAATACAGTGCCTTTTAGAGTTAAGGACCAACACCGATTTAAATGCATAGAAAAAATTGGTGGTCATTAGTAAAAAAAGTTACAAAAGCTAAAAATTGCATTACCTTTTATAGGACTTTGAACAGTTATAATGAGTTGCTGCTTAGTAGCCCATGAGCATTTAGCTCCAGGTCCAAGTCTTGCTAATGTTTCAGTATTTACTATCTGATCGCATTTTTCCAATTTGCACAGATTAACTGGTCTATCAAAGACTATTACAACAGCATGGCCTATCAAAAGAATATTTAAGACATAAAACTCACATGCGATAAAAATACCAAATTGCTTTTTTTCTAATACAAATAAAACTAAATTCAATTCTAGGATGACTGCTTTATAATGCAATAAATACTGAATATAATTTTAGCAATTCAATGTACTCCATTTACCAATAAGGATTTCTAAAAAAATTCAATATACCAATGAAGCAATACAAATAAATAATTAGTAATTAAATAAATAAAATAGTTTACAAAAAGCTACATGGAAAGAAATCCTTTAAAAATTTCAAACAAGCCATTTATTTGACAAGTAAACAACGAATAATGGTAAAAGAATATTTAATCGAGTAATAACATACAAATGCAATCTTATAATCACAATACCTTACAAACACAATTATATTATTCTTTATTAAACTAAATTAGATTCAATAAAAATAATTACTTAACAAAGCAAAGTAAAATTTCGATTGTCTAAATAAGAGTTGGTTGGACAGTTGGTTTGGTTTTTATGGCACAAGGACTATATTTGGCCAAGTCATACACAAGACAGACAACAAGTATTGGACATACACATGCAAGGGAAGTATTACTGACACAGAAGAGAGAAATACACCCAGAGAGGAATAGAACATGCACTGCCTACAACTTGCAGGTTACTAGTGCAGTGGGCAAACCCACTGAGCCATAGCGGTCCCGTCATATGAATATTTGAAATAATTTATATTGTAAATATGAGATTTTGTATAATAGCTACATTTTGCATCTCTAGGTATACAATAATAATTAAATAATATGATCATAAGCTATTTTGGAAACAATATGGGATCCTTATAACAAGTCAAGAAAAAATTCACAAGATACTTGATGCTAATGGAAAACCATATGTACAATAACGTGAAAGGGATTTAAAATGTCTAAGATCTTGTCATAATTATACCAGAAAATAATTATGAGGTTATACTTAATGAAATACAAAATCAAGGATCGTAATTCAAACAAAAAACTTTGGAGGATGGTAGCAAAGATTATATAGACAGCAATACTCACCATCCTCAGCAATATAAAATTTCTTCATTTCAGGTGAAGTGGCATAGAATTCTAGTTGAAACGATTTTTTAAAAGTCTGAATACCATTAAATGAAGGAGAAATTGTGAGCTTTGTTGATTTATTTGGAAATGGGATGTTGCAAGTATCGAGAGTATTAGCTTTACTTGGCACTAAGCGAGTGTTCTTGTTTGGACCTAAGATAGAAAAACCATCAAAAATTTAATATTATAAACCATAATTCAATATAATTGAAAATATGAAATATTGAGGTAGTCAAATGCATAAAATTGCCATGTATTAACTAATTATCAATAGTCGAATCTAAAGAGTCTAGTAATTTTGGTGGGACTATCTTTTAATATAAAAATGAGCTATATAAATAAGAAAAGCTTCACTTGGAGTAACAAACACCTTTACTAAGTAAACTGTTTCATGTAAAGACAGATACAGTAGTATAGATCATGTAATAATTATTATGGATTTTTAATAACTTAAAAATAGACTTCAGATTGGATTGATTATTTTAGTGTCAAAACCACATTGAGAATGTTGTGAATAGTGTTGAACAATGACAGATTTGTTAATTGCTTTATTTTCACCATATTGTACGTCAGGGATCCTTATAGCCAGTCAAGAAAACTAGCACAGCACAATAAGTTGCAATTCCAATGCGGATCACTTCAAAGACTTTGGGAGTCATCTACTATTGCTGAGATAACCTTTCCCACCAAATGAGCTGCAAACTCGTACCTCTACTGGAGGGTAAGAGAAATGAATAACTATTTCTGGCATAGGATAAAAAAGTATATGTATTCTTGCAAACTGAATTTTAAGGCATGTTTAATTGCCATATGCACACACATTTAGTTTGGTAGGTATTTAATTAATGTTGCATTGGAGCAACACAACAGGACTGTTGGCAAAGGTGCAGGATCAAACCCGAAAGGAAAGATCTGAGAACACCACATAACTTTGAACCACAGAGCAGATGATGAGGTAACATCTGAGCTGGTAACTTCTCACTCTTCAAACTTCCCCACTACGCAAAGTGAGGCCATGACAGATTTACCGTGCACAAGCCTCCCATGTACATGACGATCTTTGGATTCGAACTTGCAACCCTCTGGTCGCTAATTCGTTACTCTTCAAACTGGGTTAGAGACTGCACATTTAGTTTGATCCTCATAACCCAGTGTACCGACTGCAAGGTCACCCTTTCCTCTATCCAGGGAAGGTACCGACACCCATTATTCTTGGATACTTGACTTAAAGGACTGGGGGTTGTGCAAAGGAGGTTTGGTGAACAGTCAGATGAGAGGATAATGAACCATCAAAAATAAAGGATACTGAGAGAAGTTAGCGTCTTGGGTTTAAGGTATCTGTTGATCCACGGTCCTTTTTTAGCTTTGTTTAAGAGTCTACTCCATTGTTTATAGGAAAGGTTAAGGTTCTATGTCCATGCAATTATATGATTAACTGTCCAAATCGGACTTAGACCTAGAGGTTTGTGGTACTGAATTTTTCAAAAGGATCTTTAGAGGAATGCTTCCAACAGGTTGGTTAGTTGGATTAGGTTTTATGGCATGAGGACCATATTTGGACATGTGCCAAACATCAACTAATGCACACTAGGAGAATTTACTAACACAGAAGAGAGAAATACACCCAGGAAGGAATCAAGCCAGTGCCTACAGCTTGCAGGTTGCTAGCACAGTAGGCATACCCACTGAGCCACGACAGCCTGTCTCCAACAGAAAAGTTTATTGATAATCAACCTCCAAGGAAGGCCAAGATTTAATCCAAATTAAATGAAAATATTTAAGAGACATTAATCTAATTCAAAATAAAATTTTTACTCTCAGTTATGGGAAGGAGTTCAAATGTTATTTTGAAAACACGTTATTCTTAATTGTTGATTTTTAGATCAACATTAAAAAAAAAACAATAAGAGATGCAAACTGATATTTGCACGGGTATATATATCTTAAACTTGAAACACAAGTGAATACTAAATTTTGTACCTTCTTCTGATACTACACAAATCAATGGTAAGCGAGGAACTCTTCCACCTGAGAAAGTGACTGCTACATCTTTGTCTCCATCTCTATCAAAGACAATACTTGTTGGCAACATACTTGTATACTCAGCTGTAATATTAATAATCAATATTAAGGAACAGATAAAACAAACACTTGGTTAAATTAAAAATAAACATTGATAAAAGAGGAATAAGATATTCATAAATAATGTAAAACACTAATAAAGGTATTGGCGTAATACAATAAAATTGAAAATGTGCTTTAGATGCTTTTAAAACATAAAACTTCCTTAAATTTACGCAATAGACATGTAATATGCAGAAAACACATTCAAGATTCTGAAATGTAAAAATTAAATTTTAAATAAATGAGCTGAGGTTAAAATATTTTTACTTAAATCAAATACTCAACTAACTTTGCTCATAAATTAGAAGTTCTATATCTTCTACAAAATCTTCCTCTTCAGGATCTCCAATTGCTATTTTAACACCAACTTGATAAGATCCTAAAAATAAATATTTACAATATTTCATTTTACATTATACAGAGAAATGCATTTCCTGGAATATGATGTGTATGTTAACTAGTTAAGAGAAATAATGTTAAATATGTTCAAGTGTGCTGGTTTGAGAAGTACTGAATTTGAAGTACTTATACAGGCGGCCCTCGACTTTCGCAC
The DNA here is from genome assembly GCA_933210815.1 of Meta bourneti. NCBI lineage: Eukaryota > Metazoa > Arthropoda > Arachnida > Araneae > Tetragnathidae > Meta > Meta bourneti. Next base: position 32,437,778 of record OW119924.1, read on the forward strand.
ATAATTGGTTCCTGAAAATGAGTGTGAATGTTGAATGTTCGAAAGTATAGGGATGCAAAAAAACATCAAAAATTGTATTTTAAAATCTTTATGTATCAATATTTATTTATCAATATATTAAAAATATTTATTCATCAATATACATAATTAAGTTAATGAGGCGTGTTTAAGTGCTTTCAGGTGTTTTCTTTATAAACTTGTCAAGAGTTAGTTGAATACCATCCTTTTTTTTCTTTTCTTGATAGAGTTCTATAACATGCTGTGTCTTTCTCAATCGCCAAGAAGCAATGTCAATCGGTTTTTAGAAGGTTTATGTCCAGGGGCACAACTGATTCTTCCTTCCTTCGATAAGAAAGTACGATTAGGCATTTTTTTCCAAAATAAACCCGTCTCGTCTACATTGAATATTTGGCTAGGAGAATATTCTCCATCTACAATAATTTTAGACAATGAAGAAATAAATTCTTTTGCAGAATCTTTATCTGCATCAGCCGATTCTCCAGTGAATTTAATATTATGTAAAGAATACTCATGTTAAATGTGTCGAACTAGCCATTACTTGCTTGAAACACTGTATTAGAATCTTTTTATCTAGTCTTCCAATCTTCATGCAAACTAAGAGCCTTAGCTTGAATAATGGAAAGACTCAGAAGGACATCGTTTTGATGTTGATCATCAATCCATGTTGACAAATATCTTTCCATTTCATCCATCACTATGCCATGTCTTTTGGAAACAATCTTTGAAGATATATATCCACAATTTTGAACGTATTCCTTAATTTTATTCTTGTTTTCAAAATTGAACATATCGTAGACCTGTTTATGTGGTATGAACGGCCGATTGAAGCAAAAGATTCTCCTCTTTCAGAACGTCTAATTATTTCCATCTTTGTCTCGATCGTATGAAGTTTATGAGTCCTTAATTTCTTTTGTCCGTAGGAACACTGCAGTTTCTCACTCATGTTTATAAATTTATAAGGGCGAAATATTTAAACATAAACAAATAAGTTGGCAAAACACACAACACATCGACACGCACCCTAACGTAAGACTAAACCTGTTTAATACATTGTATGTATTTGACATTCGGCCCCAGCGGCTCGGAACCCTAGTGACGTCACGATTCCGAGAAGTTCGCTGCTCTAGGCGGCAATGTGTGAGTGAGCGTGAGCTATCGCGCTCCGTGGGAGTGACTGCATGGAAGCAAACAATTTTTGCATTATCAACAAAAATCTTGAAAAAAAATTGAATTTTTAAAAATGTGCAAAATAGCGAATTGTGAGAAAGTCAAGGGCCGCCTGTATATGAATAGCAATTTTTTCAGTATATGTTGAAACTATATTTATGTCGAGAAATACTGGGAACATATATAACTCATTATGGAATTTTAATTTCTTAAATTTCAAAATTTATGAAATTAATAGCCAATTTTTTAAACAGTTAAAAAGAATTCCTATTCTTTTTGAGTTTGCAATAAATTCAAATTAGCTAATAGGTACTCTAGTCTGAAATTATATTAGATAGTTTGTTGGGTTCTATGGCGCAAGAGTCATATGAGGCGTGTCACAGCAAAAGGGCCTATATCCACTTCCAGTGATTTTCCAGTATTTGCGAAAATCTGTTGAGAATAAAGTATACATGGTAATAGCTACAAAACTCTTGAATTATTCTTACCAACTCATAATATCAAAATGAACAAAGAAAGTAAACGTAAAATGTATAAAAGAGATGTAACGTAGCTTCAAAATTTGGATATGGAACCTTTTGCTGTAACCAAATGGATATAGGAACTTTTGCTCCAACAACATGAGGATATAGGCCGTTTTGACACAATAACGTACTTAGATACAATGAACTGGCTAACCATAATTTTCATTATTTGAAATCATTACTTGCCTACAAAATCAGAAGTAAAACTCTTTCTCAAAAATCAACAACGTACGTCTTAGAAAACAAGTTCTGAAAACATTACACTCGTTCAGCATGCCCTTCACAAAACTCATCTTCTGCTCCGAGGTCTTCCGTGTCATCGGCTGACATCTCGGCCGTGTTTCCCAAGATCGCATTTTTATAGAAAGAGCATTCTGCCATTGTGTCCCAGGTTTTACCAAAGTACCAAAGTGCATCTTTAAAAGGTTTTTAACATCACTAATCTTGGCTGCTTTCAACGTGACTCCCAATGGTATTTCATCTGACAGTGCGATCGACCTTATTTTAACAATCAATAGGCATTCTACCAGTAATCAGAAATTTCTAGCCAAAGACTGAACTCTCTTGTGTGATAATTGGAGGACATTGACAAAGGCTTACTGACACACACGTAGACAAAATTTGTCGGTTGAGGAAACTCGAATGTAGAAGTTCATACTAACTTCTTCGTAGAGTTACTACGATCTCCAGGCATCCGTCTAGCTTTTCCCGGTTCCGATGGGTAACACCAATCGTTTATATTCACTAAACCAAAGAAATGTAACCACAATTCAACACTGCAAGACTAAAATGAACATCGATAGACACTCGTTGCTAAACGTAAACAATGAACACACATGAATGACACAATAAAATCAAACCGAATGAGTCAACACTGACGAAGCTTACCCTTCTGCGCGGAATTTTGAGAGATCTGATTGGTTCATTAGATATAGGCATGTTTGACGCATTCATGCTTGTAAATATGGAACCTTCTGCAGCGACACCCAATGTTTGATTGTATTTTTCCACGGGATAAAACCCTCTTTGACACATCAACAATTTTCCAGTATATGCATCGAGCTGCACAGCTGTTAAAACAGCATTGAACTCATTTTCAACCAAAAATGGATATAGGCCCTTTTGCAGTGACATGCCTCATATATAGCCAAACTCAAAACAATCAAGTAATGGACACACACAAGAATTTATATTAGAATTGGATGTTTTTTTCCATCTTTTACTTCCAAAAGGAATTTTGAACCTTGTCACAGATATAATATAAAGCAGTTTTAATCATGTTTACAGAGAGATAAATTTTAAGATGTATTTTTTAAATTAATTGTTAAACTAAAGTAAATATAAAAATAATTATAAAATTCCTATTTTCAATTAAGTTGGAAAACACGCATTATCATTTGATTATAAAATACTTGTCAAAGCCTAATTTTACGGATTGATGTTTCATACGTTACATTCTCAAAAGCTCTCAACTAAGAATTAAGTAAATTAAAGTATGTCAGTTTAAATTTCAGTCTTTCCCACAAAAAATAACAGTTAAGAGTTATTACCAAGATCTAATTTCACTGAGCACACTATATGAGTTCCATTTTTCGACTCAGCTGAAAATTCTGTTTGGTTACCCATCCCATTTCTTAAGATTTCTGTGAAAAGGCACTTTATATTCCTGGTCCTGCCTCGGAAAGCTCCTTCAATTTCAACCTATATAAATTGAATAACAAGATTAAGCAAAGCTATATTTTTTACAAGAGCAAGAAACTTTATGAAGAGCAGTGGTTTAACAAATGGTCTTTCAGAGTTATCAAAAAATTTTAACTTCTACAATCTGCCTTTCTGTAATGTATTTGGAATTTCAGATTCCAACATTTGATGATTTCAGTTAACCTTCCTGTTGAAAACTTGTTCTTATCAAAATTGACATATCATGGACAAGATACCTCATCGAAACACTTGGAGGGTTAAACTGCACCAAAAGCTTCTTTTCATTTATTTCATACAGATAAATTCATTTTAAATGCTAAAAATATATTAAGCAGCAAATAATTATTTTGTCACTTTTTATTAAATTTTTTTAGAAACAAATCCTTTCGTGTTATTGCATTAATCTATTCACTTTACATGCTACTGTATTAGGTCAAAGCATATTGTTATAAAAAATATTTTTAAACATTTAACAATGACAGACAAAATTTGCTGAGTTCTTCAGTAATAAGCACAATGAGTTTGCAGTGCACCAGATGTAATACATGATAGAACTTTTTATGCAACTGAAGATATTTTTTGTTTGATTTATGAAATTAGGATGACAAACTTCTCACGTGTCATTATTGATCGATTAAAAAATCACAATTTTATATATTCTTTACTAAATCACATCAAATATTCAAGTGATGCTGGTTAAAATGTGAAAGAATATTTTGAAAACATTTATGCATATTTTGAATGCTTTAGAAAATTTGCACATTACAATAGCATTATATTCTCCATCAAACAATATCGAATGGCCCTTAATTTACATTAGCTGTACAAATGCAAGGCAACTGTTTCAAACACAAAAACTTCATTATTTAAAAAACTAGACTAAAAAAGCAGTGATTAGATCTAAACTTTTTAATTTTCTGCAATCATTAATATATATTTACCAAATGAAAATGATTATTTAAAATTACAAATCCAAATAAAATTTATTGAGTATAAATACTTAGGGTTTCTAGATGGTGAATATAAGATTAGCTGATGACGTCCCTTTTCGCTCTTCTTAACAAATGTAACTTCTTGATAAAGCAAAATTAATGAGATTGAAGTAAACTTAAGTCAATCTTTCCTTTTTAAATTATCTGATCTGCATCACATTTTATATGGTTCTGCATTTTAACAAGTGCTCTGATGTAGTTATACATTGATAAAATTAATTATAAATCAGTTGCATCCAAGGATTATTAGCATCTGAAAATAAATGTTTGAACTTAAAAATAATTTAAAGGTCCTGAATTCTGTTGATGTTTCATAATAACCTCTGTGTATTGTTATGAAAATAGACAATTTATCCACAGAAATTAACAATCAATGATTAAGAAAACTTAAAATGACTATATTGCATTTAATCAATTAATTTTACACAAAATTACTATTTTTCATCATATCTATACCCAATTCTAAAAAACACAAATTATATTTTACAATGTGGTAAAAATTTGCTTATATATAGAAAATATTGGATATATTTATTCAGAGTCAAAGTGCTTTAGATAGCAGTTATAATTTACTCTAGCTTTTAAATAAATAAAGAACTATTATTATTTAAACTAATATGCTGCATTAAAAAGGTAAGCTTAAAAACAAAAACAGTTAAATTCATAAATAAGTTTTATTATGAATACTCATATACAAGCATGAAACATTACTTACTAAAGGTGAATAAGTAATTTTTTGTAATTGCATACAATTAAAAATTCCTTTCAATGAAACATAAACAATGAAGAAATAATTCCGATTATGACACAACACATACTGCAGCTGTATATGCAACATTCTTTTTCAATGTTTCCATAGATCACCATTTTAGCAATTTAATTAAACAAAACAAACAATTTCACGCTATACACTAAATTTCTTGTTTGATGGATGATCTGTTCATTTCTCCGCGCTGAAATGGCTAATGTTACAATGCCGTTTCATCAAACGAATTTCTCAGCGTATCAAAATTGGACAATTCTAAAACACATTCTAAATAGAAATCAGAGCATCGTCGATTCCTTCCGTCGCTGTTTCAGTTTGATTCCAGTGCGTCTGTATTCGGATCTCTCAGCTAAGTACTCTTCGGCACACAGTTGCTTAAATTCATCATTATGATACCATCTTTCGAGGCACTTATTCAATTCCTTAGTTTGTGGTCTACATTTTATAACCATCCAAAATCCAGAGGCTTTGCAGCAATCGGAAAATGCTTGACCTTCAGCAACACATTTCTCTTTCTTGGTTTTTTCTCTGAGTTTCGTCGGAATCAATACTTCTCTTTCCACCTTTCTCAGGCTTTTATCATCTGGATCGCCTAAATTATGAGGTCCACCTCCAAATGACTCAGGTAACATATTGTAATAATTTTGAACTATATTCTCTTCAGATCGCAGGCACCGCACGTTTGTTAGATGTAAACAAATCAGCACGACCGAAGACGAAGATAGTGTTAAGAGTAGAGTTCCTAGATCGAATATTGGCCAGCTCCTGTTGTCTGCATACGTGTAGAGATGGCGCTAGCATCAGTCAAAACCCGCAGATAGTTGGCGCTTCGATCAACACGAGAGGATTTTTCTGCAAAGTTACAAAAAAAGAAGGCACTAGTGCTTCTGAATCTTTTGGTTTGGTTGGTTGATTTCCTTGAGACTAATAGCTGCAGAATCAGGCTTTTGTCTCCATTCTTCCTAATTACAATATCCAATAAACGACACAATACAATAACAAGTAATTGACACACACAGTGAAAGCTTTACTGACACAGAGGGTATTTGGGTATTTCAATTAACGTCACACTGGAGCAACACAATGGGCTATTGGTGACGGTCCGGGATCAATCCCAAAGGGAAAGATGCGAGGACAACACCACGTAATTTTGAACCATGGTCAGATGACGAGGCAACACCTGAGCTGGCACCCCACTCTCCAAACTTCCACACCACGCCAACGTGATTGACACAGAGGAGAGAAATACACCCAGGGAGGAGTGCACCTGGCAGGAATCAACCTGCGCCGCCTACAACTCGAAGGTTGCTAGCGCAATGGGCATACCCACTGAGCCACGACGGCCCCTTCTGAATCTTTACGTATGAAAGATATTTTCAATGTTTCCAAACAAACCAGACATCGGGTTTGATCCCGGACCGTCGCTAATAGCTGATTGATTTGCTCCAGTGAGACGTTAACTAACTACCAACCAATTAAACAAACAAGGGGTTGCGATAGTCCAGTTGGCAGTACAATGGATCAGCAACTGGAAGGGTGCGAGTTCGAAACTCGGTCCAACCAAAGATAATCGAGTACACGGGGGCTGCTGCACGTTAAATCTGTCGTGACCTCACGTTAGCGTGGTGTGGAAGTTTGGTTTAGTAAGTAGATAGTTAATTAACGTCACACTCAACAACGCAAGGGGCTATTGTCGACGGTCTGGGATCATTTCTGAAGGGGAAGATCGAAGGACAACACGTGGTTCAAAATTATGTGGTGCTGGCCTATGTAGGTAGGTATTTAATTAACGTCACACTGGAGCAACACAACGGGCTATTGGTGACGGTCCGGGATCAATCCCAAAGGGAAAGATCCGAGGACAACACCAGGTGCTGGCCTCTGATCTTTTCACCTTCAATGATCCCGGATCGTCGACAATAGCCCGGTGTGTTGCTCTAGTGTGACGTTAATTAAATACCTACTTACTGGGCCGCGGTAGCCAGGTTGGAGGAGCAATGGATTAGCAACCGGAGGGTCGCGAGATCAAACCCAACAAAGACTGTCGCGCACAAAGGGGAGGCTGGTGCACGTTAAATCTGTCATGGCCTTAAATGTCCTCATGTTGGCGTGGTGTGGAGGTTTGGAGAGTGGTATGCCAGCTCAGGGCTGACCACGTCATCTGACCGTGGTTCACAATTACGTGGTGTTGTCCTCGGATCTTTCCCGTCGGGGTTAATCCCGGACCATCGCCAATAGCCTGCTGTGTTGCTCCAGTGCGACTTTAATTAACTAACTACCCTGACCGTCGACAATTGTTGTTGTAATTAATTAACGTCGCACTAGAGCAACACAGCGGAGCATTGACGACGGTTCAGGGTCATTCCCGAAGGGAACGGTCCAAGGACAACACCACGTAATTTTGAACCACGGTCAGATGACGAGGCAACACCTGAGTTAGTACCCCACTCTCTAAACTTCCATACCACGCCAACGTGAGGACATTTGAGGTCAGATTTGACGTGCACCAGCCCCCTTTGTACACGACGGTCTTTTTGGTTGGATTCGAACTCGCAACCCTCCGGTTGTTAGTCCGTTACTCTTCCAACCGGGCCACCGCGGCCCGACCGTCACCAATAGCTCGTTGTGCTGCTGCAGTTCGATTTTAATTAATTACCTACCTACCGAAAAACATTCGGAAAGCGAATATTTTCTTCATCTATCCAAATATCTTATCATGAAACTAACAGAATTGCCTGAAAAGTTTCTCGCTGTTGGACGTTTGGAGTTTTATCTAATTGATGTCTATCAAATTAACTATCGTATTAAATATATTCTGAATTCATTCCTTGGGAGTTTTATTGTAATGCGCTGCGTTCGAAAAAAACACCACTCGATGCCACTTTCGGAATATAGACTGGAAAAACATGTTGCCACAGAAACATGCTAATTTGTTAATTAACTGGAGCACCACACTGGGCTATTGGTGGCGGTCCGAGATCAATCCCGAAGAGTAAGGTCGGAGAACACCACCTAATTTTGAATCATGGTCAAATGATGAGGCAACACCTGAGCAGGCACCCCACTCTCTAAACTTACACACCACGCGAACGTGAGGCCACGACAAATTTAACGCGCACTCCTTTGTACACGATGGTCTTTGGTTGCATTCGAACTCGCAACCCTCCGGTTGCTAATCCGTTACTTCCCATCGACCTTAAAATGAAATAGGCAGATCAGGTGGGCGGAGTCGCTATCGCGTAAGATCTCTGAAGGGTAAATCACAAATCGAATTAGCCGATTGGCTATGGAAGCGCAGACTAGTGTTTTGATCACAGTGAATAATCACTTTAACCAATCAATAATTTAGGATTCATGCTTTTATCCACAATCACGCGACAGATCTTCAAACCGAGCAACTGGAAGAAATAACATGAAGCTGCGGGCACATGCTCCGTCTATTTCATTTTAAGGTCGATGTTATATCCAACGGAGCTACCGTGGCCCGCCACAGAAACAATGCATTCATCTACACTTTAGATTGCCAGAAAAACCTCTCATTCCTGTTTCGTTCCTTGTGACTATTTTGGTTTGATACTCGAATGCAACTTCATAAAATTTAAAGCCAACGATGGAAAAACGGTGATAAATCAAATTGATTCCAATGAGAAATCTTTTTCTTTGGAATCAATTTTTTTGAGTTTATACTGAAAAACTCTTAAATAGAATAAATCATGAACTCAATATTTTTTTTATTTTACTGAAAATACGCATGGTCTCATGAAGTCTGTCTTATTGGTTCGCACGAATAATTTAGTGTTGGTAGACCAAACGTCGCCAAAAGGGAAAAAATGCAATTAGTTCTTAACCAGAAGTATTTCCTTCCTTCCCCGTGGTTTACCTAATTATTTTGTTATTACTTCCAATGTGAGATGGTTTCACAAAGTTTGGAATTCAAGCTTAGTTTCGATTCCTATTATAGCCGTAAGTCATAACTTCATAGATATGCATAGTTACGAAACGGAGCAATACCATTACAGGGTGGTTTTGACCCAAGGTTTCTAGAAGGGAAATTGACTCGATAAACCAGTAAGAGGGTTAAGGTACTCGTTTCCAAAATTAAGACATATAATTAATTTAAAAAGAAAAGTCATTCGTCAGGGTGTTTTTACTCACCTTTGCCTTCGTATCCACAAGCAGTGCACGTGGATGGAATCTCAGAACTCGAAAACAGGTGGCTCCATTTCCATTGCAAATGCCGCAAGCATCTGGTGTTCCAGTACTGGGGGTGATAAAGTTAATTATATATTATGCACACAAGATCCAGTAAGTTCTACAGATTGATGTACAACAAAAAATTTCAGTACATGTAGTGGTATTAAAAATTCTTTTAATTTAGTTTTGATCTATTACAGTGCTGCATGTGTATATATGCAGGGATAACATTTGAATATGTAGCTAAGTGTGTATTCTTGCAACAATAAATTAATTCAAAAATTTACTTATATATATAGGGTTATATTATTTTTCTTTCAAATAGGGACATGTTTAAGAGGATACCATAATTCTTTTGTTCAAACCAGGACACCTTTATGCAGTTCAGCATGATCAATGAACCCACTGGCTCTAAGTTCAATTGGCTTTGTTCCAATACTTTAAACCCTAGGTCTTGGTCTAATTTTCGCTCGTGTAACAAAAGATGACCGTAGATAGACAACTAAAATTATTGAAATTCTCAGTTTTCTATGTATTACTAGGGCCGTGGTAGCCTAGTTGGTAGAGTCACGTATTAGCAATCGGAGGATTGCGAGTTTGAAAATCAATCGTACCAAAGACTGTCGTGTAAGGGGAGGGGGCTGGTGCATTTTAAATCTGTCGTGGCCTCAAATGCCCTTAAGTCGGTTTGGTGTGGATGTATGAAGAATGGGGTTCCCTGCTTAGATGTTGACCTGGTCATCACACGGTGATTCAAAATGATGGGGTATTGTCCTCGAATCTTTCCCTTCGGGATTGATCCCGGTTCATCGCTAATAGTCCGTTGTGTTGCTTCAGTGCGACGTTAATTGAACTACCTCTACCAGTAAAGAGGCGAATTTTTCAATTGAAGTCAAAATTTCCAGTGTATGCATATACGTGATGCATTTTAATTCGGCAATTCAACAACCACATGTCAGCGATGTGTACTCGATCATTATTAGAACCATTAAACTTTAATTTTTCTTACCCGTTGCAAGGACAATCACTGGGATCACTATCGCTCTTGCAGTTCCCGCAAGGATCTAATACCTCAGATTCGGGATTACTAGTCATACCACCTACGCAGCGTCCGCACAAAATTTTCGCCATAAACTTCTCTTGACCTAAACAGAATTTTTTTTAGTTTTATGTTTAGCATTAGGCACTGGAAATACATTCATCCACTAGAGTAAACACTCAGTATAAAAACACGGAGACAAGGAACAAAACATCAAAACGGGATAAAAAGAAATGGTCGAATCCTAAAATAGAACAAGTATCAGCATTAGGAATATTTTTGAATAAAACTATACGAGGCATGAAAATGAAAAGTACCATCTGCGGAATAAACTGAAAAATCCTCTTCATTCGTGTATCGTTTATAGAACAGCAAATTCAAAGGTAATTTCGACAAGGAATAGCGTCAACAAATTCAGAAATGTCATGCCTAAAATCTCTTTTTTATCGTTTTCACTTGGTATACTAAATCCGCCTTTCGTTTCCTCTTTCTCACACTCCCTTTGAACCCTCTCATTTGAATATTGCTGTCACAGAGTTAATTGTAAATACTTTCCCAGACTCTTTTTGCTTACTTCCTTACCCCCGTAGACATGTGAGGCTATCAAAGCAAGAGTGGCCTAACTCACCAACAAACCCAATGCAGATAAATGCGATTTTCTCTCTCTCTCCCTCTCTCCCCTCTCTCTCTCTCTTGCCGCCATTTTTTAAATATATTTTTATACATCCACAATATGATTTGAGGAGGTTAAAATCTGTATTGCAAACGTATTAAAATGCCAAGAGAGTAGTAGTAGATGCCAAAAGTAATTATTTTGGCATTTTCGGATTTTTGTGGGTTAAGCCACTCTTGCTCTAATAGCCTCATAATAATGAAGATATTTTTTTCTTGCCGTGACCATCATCACATAAGAACTCAAAAGTTGAGCCGCCTCTTGTAACGGCATGAACCCACAACTCGATTCACGACTGTAAATTAATCTCTTGAATAAAATGATCTAGTTAAAATTTAGTCATATCTTATTTTTTTATGCATGATGCATACGTATGAAACTTGCATGAGGGTCGATCATTGTATAGAGTTATACTATTTAACGTTACATGGATTTTACTTCGGTTTTCTTTAATAATATAAAAGAGAATAAATTGATAGGAAGATTCGGGGCGGGGACCAATTTAACATTTGGAACTCCGAACTTTCAATACTCCTAACCCACAAAAAGCTGGAAAAAATTAATTGGAAACTTGGCATCCTAGGTTAAATTTTGATGGAGATTTGAAATTTAACGTAAAAAATTGAGTATTGCTATTGGAAATTATGTTGATACGCAAATTGATATAAGATAGACACTTGTGCCATAATTTTATGCATATACGCTTCAAGAAAATTTGCTCTACTTTGAACGATGTAGGAATAAAGAGGGGTGATTAGTTTTCCTTTGCAGCTGTACATATCTTGTGTTATTTTTCCGAGTTAGTAAAAAATTAGAGATGTTTAAAAAATTTCTTTGAAATCAGAAAAGAAATATTTACCATCACAAACACTATTAAAATTGAACTAAACTTTACAGAATTTGCGCTATATTTATAAATGCTAACTCAAAATATAAAAAACCCTTAAATTTAAAGGTATTAGTAACTTACTGATAGCACTTATAAAAAAACAAGTTTAAAAAAATATCGGCCGATCCTGAATAATGTTATAGGGAACATAGAGATATGTGGTTAAATGAAACACTAACATTTTAGAAAATGTATGTTAATTTAAAAATTGCAATTTTTTTATGTCGACGTATTAGAATAATAATAGAATTACTTTCAGGAGTAATTTGTTATTTTCATAAATGTTATACAAATATCATTTCAATATTTATTTGAAATAAAATTATTTCAGTTGAGATGAGAAGAAATTAATAAGGGATATGCAGAGATGAAATTCAAGACGACATGGAGGCAGGCTGACTCTTTGATGCTTCCCAGAATCCCTACTGTTGAAGAACAGTGTTCACTTAATCAGTTGTAGTTTATGAGAATCAGAAAATAGTTAATTCTTACTATTACCTCATTTATATCTTATAAAAGGTGAAAAGGAAACCAAAAATAATTATGTACTTTACCAGGTAAGTGGCAGCTGTTGGTACAATCTTGAAATGGGGAAATCCTAGTATGACACACTCCACACATGTCAGTAATCAATTGTAGTCCTGATGCCTTGCAGCTACCTCGACAGTCCCGATAAGATTCGACATCTTTTTCTTGCTTACTTGAATGTCCACCTTTAGAATTAGAAAACATAAATGGAAGAAATATGTTAAGGATTTGTTTTTACACATAATCGCTCAATCAGTGATTCAGAGACGTAGCTAAGGGGTGTCGATATTTTATAAATACTAATTTGAAAATTTTATAGCTTTTCTTGAAAAAATGTTTTGCAATTCTAAGCAGTTTTGTTATTGTCTAAGAAGTATTTTCCAATGTCACGCATGTGAAGTCAACGTGCCTTTCTTGCACTCTATTTTTATAACAGAAGGCTTAAAAGTAAATTATACCTTTCGTGTAGTTCCTGTACTACTCTTCAGAATAGTCATTGTCAGTTAGTTAATTAACGTCGCACTGAATCAACACAACGGGCTATCGGAGACTGTTCAGAATCGATTCCGAAGGGAAAGATCCAAGGACAATGCCTCGTAATTTTGAACCACGGTCAAATGATGAGAACACCTGAGCTGTCACCCCACTCTTCAAACTTCTACACCAAGCCAAAGTGATAACATTTGAGGCCACCACAGATTTAACGTGCACCATTCCCCGTGTACACGACGGTCTTTGTCTGGACCTAGTTTCGAACTCGCAACCCTCCGGTTGCTAATCCGTTGCTCTTCCAACTGGGCTACCGCGGCCCCACAATAGCACAATCAGTGATTCAGAGGAGCGTAACTAAGGGGAGACAACAGCAGTGGCATTTCATAAATACTTATTTGAAGGTTTCGTAACTTTTCTTGAAAAAACGTTTTATACTTTTAAGCAGTTTTGTCTTTGTCACAAAAGTATTTTATAGTATAGTTCCATGTGTGTGGTCGATGTGTTTTCTTGCACTCTATCTTTGAAATACAACGCTTAAAAGGCAATTCTATTTTTCGTATAGTTCCCACGTAATTATTCAGAATAGAGAAGCGACAAAGCAATTAAATTCTCTTCTAATAGACGGAGATAATAAAGGAAAACGGGGAGGGGGTTGCCTTTTCTGACTTCTGACTGGAAACACATTAACAGAACCATTAACTAAGTCATCATCTGACCGTGGTTCAAAATTACGGGGTGTCGTCCTAGCATTTTTCCCTTCGAGATTGGTCTTGAACCGTTGCCAATAGCCCGTTGCATTTCCCCAGTTCGACGTTAATTCAACTTACCTACAAAGAGAATTAACTATCAGTGATCTTCGAAATCAGACTAACCCCCATTAACTAATTCGGACTTTTTGATAAGTTTTTACGCATAGTCAATAAATAGTTCTAATCAAAAATGAATATTGTGAATGCGTGAGCAATAACTTATTAACAAATTAAATGGCACAAATTAGTATACTTTTACCTAATAATTTAAACTAGTGGTCGCCCAGTGGTCGAAATTCGACCATAATTCATTTAATTTTCAAGTTTGGACGTTAATAAGGTTCTTTTGTCAAAGAGTATACCTCTATATTCATTGCATATAATTTTTTGAATTTTGTTCTATTACGTAAGCTGCGAGCATGTACAAATACGTCATAGGAAAAATGCGGTATAGCTTGGTTAAGCCATATCTAAAAAACAATAACGCGTTGTTTGACATTTTCTTGGGTTTTTTTATTGCTATACTGGCCACAGGTTTCGTCAAGGCTACACAGTAAATTTGCCTATCTTTTTCAAATTATATAAAATTTAAATAAAAAATAAATCGAAAAAATGAAAAATGAAATAAGGAATACGTGCTTTTATTGAAACAAAAAAAACCGGGTGGTTCAAAAAATAAATGTTGTCCATTGAACTTGAAATAGTTCGACAATGAATTTAATGATTCAAAACTTCTGTGTAGACGATATTTTTTGTAAAAACTCTTTCAGCGTTTGCTAAATGCCCTTGACCGTTATATTCTGAAATATAAAATCTCAAACCATCGAATGATCGAACTCTACTTGCTGCGACGTACCATTGACCATGTGTAAAAACTGGCTGCCTCAATAAAATTCCAATTTTTCGAATGTTTGTCCTTGAGACTTATTTATTGCCATCGCAAATGCAGGTATAATCAGAAATTGAGTTCTTTGAAAGTTAAATGGCAAAATAGTTCCGGAATATGTTAGATTTATACGTGGAATCAAAATTCTCTTATTACGTGCGGTTCCAGTTAAAACTTCGCAATCAATAGTATTACGATGCATAAATTTGATGCGCATTCTTGTTCCATTGACTAATGCTTCCTTTGTATTTAAGTTTCTGATCAGCAAAATGATTCAATTAACTTTCAATACTAATGTGGTGGCAAATTATGCCAAATCTCATACTCCTCCGTGCGCGCAATGTGCTTAAAAAGGGATACAAAGTTTTTTCTTCACGTATTAGTATATAGATTATAGTATATGGACGTAAACAATGAATGTTTTATTTTGCTTAATTTAATATATTTATAACGCATATTATACATTAATCTTATCTTTCTGCACTCCTTCTCCATATGAACTTTAATTATGCCAAATCTCATACTCCTCCGTGCGCGCAATGTGCTTAAAAAGGGGTACAAAGTTTTTACTTCACGTATTAATATATATACTTTATTATTTTGAACACGTAAAGTTTGTCTCGGACAGAGGGCGACATATGCCTCGTTGGTTCAAGTCCCCAAAAGTGTAGCTTCGCCTCTGTAACGATTATTTTATGCTTATGATCAACACAGTAAAATTATGTATAAGAAGTGGGGCGCGGTAACCTAGTTGGTAGAGTCGAGGATCCTCGAGCTGCCCTTCTCGCAACCCTCCGAGCAATCGGAGGGTTGCGAGAAGGAAGGGTTGCGTGGAAGTTTGGAGAGTGGAATGCCAGCTCAGGTGTTGACCTCATCATATACAAAGTTACGAAAGTTTGTCCTCGGATCTTTCCCTTCGGGATTGATGCCCGACCGTCTCCAATAATCTGCTGTGTTCCTCCAGTGCGCCGTAAATTCATCTACCTTCCTATGAAGAATAGAGTTGATGCGGGCACCGTGTGGATTCGAACGAACCTAGTTGTTTTGTTGTGAGATTGCTTTAAAGTTTCTTTAAAAGTGATCATGGTGCTAATTTGAATCACGAGCCGCAGTTATGATTGCTATTGATTATGTGTGTAAGAGAGAAAAATTATTTTAATTAAAAGAAATAAAAGAAACTTATTTTATAAAATAGCTTAAAAATATTTAGTTGGAGCATAATTTTTTCCTTGTTTGATCTTGAGTCGTAATCAAGTTTTGAACATACATCAAGAAAACTGATTTAATGTCACGGAAGATGAAACAGTAACATCCAGTGACTTAACCCAATCGAATCTACATTCTCTTCCAAGCTCATTGATAGTTTCGTGAGTTTCATCGAACCAAAATAAAAAATGTTTCTCTAAAATTCGCACAATTAATGTGAAACCCGTTTCTGAATGCTATCACAAAGATGATTTTTTTTTGTCTAAAATAACATTATTTGAAAAGTGAATCATGGTTGTGGATTAATTAATCATAAAAATATTGTGTATTTCTACCATTTAACACTAACAGCTATTTTTCTCTGATGCAATTTCTGTAATTATGTTATTGCTATGTATCTCAGATATAAGCTTCAATCATTATAACAAAAATCGTTAAAACTATTTCCTTGACATCATCACCATGGTGGCTGTAACTATATTATCTTTGCTGAAAGTGATGATACAAAAAAAATGTTGGAGTTTAACCCTCCAAGTGGTTCCGACGAGATATCTCGTTCATCCAGATATAACCAATTTTGTTAATAAAAAGATATATCGTCATCAAAATTTTGAATTTTTTTTTTATCATGACGAGATCAAGCTCTGGTTCGTTTTTTCAAATGACGAGGTATCTCGTCCTTCAAGATCTGGTCAGATTTGCTAAAGACGAGATACTTCGTCGTCGAGACAACCACCAGAAGGGTTAAAGTCTTATCACAAACTTGAAACAAAATGCAACAACTTTTAGCGTAACATGATTGATTTTAGCTTCAGACTAAAATTTTGCTTACCAACACATTCACCGGAACACTCGTCAATGTACGCTTTACCCCCGCATTCGTTGTTACAATCCACAGCCAATGATGGACTTCCCGAACATTTTCCAAGGCAGTCCACATAGTAGTTTTCCGGAAGCATAGTGCTGCCTCCAGTACAGAAACCGCATATATTTTTTGTCGAATTCCTGAAACCTAAACCCTCACAATCTAAAAGGGAAATGTATCTATCATGAAAGAGAAAAGTGATGCATGATTAACTTATTAATATTAGCAAGGGTTTGATAATGCAGTATCATATACAATATTTCTGAGTTCACTCGCTTGTGAACTTTCTTATTTTCACTCCAACTCTTGATGGATTGTTCAGTGAACATATCTCTACATACATAGAGATATGTTCACTGAACAATCGACTTATTTAAGACTCATTTACACTTGTTCGTCAATCCAGATCCGTCGAACCAATGAGCAACGAGAATGGGAAGAGAATGATTGGCAGGTTTAATCATCCCCATCTCGTCGTTTATTGGTTCGGCTGATCCGAATACGGAGAGAGTGATGTATAAGTGTAAACGAGCCTTTACGCATTATTATTACGTCGAAATTCCCATTTAGACAGGATGCTAATCGCTATTAGTTAAGACGTGTCTTAATAATTAACTAATGTTCCCTTATAACGTGCTAGATTGGGAATTATTGTGACATAGCATATTAAGACAGATAGAAGAAAAACATCGATGTTAGATTTAATCTCATTTTCTTATAGGCAGAAACGATTAATCTTCTCCTAACATATACAATTGCTGAGGGAATAATGTTCCACAAAAGTGTAGAACTTTAGCATTCCTGTTGCTATTTTACGTCTCGCATTGTGATGTTTCCCAAAAACATTGAATTACACTTGCAGAAAAGATATAAGTGCAGCTCAACATTACATCCCTAATAGGCATATTTTGAAAAATTGTTCAGTGATTGATGTAAAATTTTTTATTACTATTTAATGAATTAAAAAAGTGCCACACAAATGTTCCAAACAATTCTGTTTTCCTAAAGTGACTATGGGGGGGGGTAACGGCTACCCCTTTTAATGTGAGAAAGGGCTGCAAAATATTTCTGCACAGCTTTAATCATTTTCTGCACATGATAGTGTTTACTTGTATCTCTGTACCTCCTATTAGAATGTTACCCATTGAAAAAGGCGAGGTCTCAGTTAAGATTAATAGTGTCATCACTGATTTCAATCAACAGGTAAAATTTGGATAAACAGCTATAATTCAACAATTGCGAAACATTCCTAATTTTAAGTTAAATTTGTTTTTAAGACTTTTTATAGAAAATAAAAAATAAACCTTAACTAATTTATGGTTAAACTAAAAAAACAAGGTACCATCGCCTCGCCAAATTGGCGACTAAAATTTTCGTCGCCAAACGGCTATCTGGATAAGCCGCTACATTGGATGGCTTCTACTGGTGTGCAAGAGGAAGTGCATGTAGCCATCGACCTTCCATAGGATGTGGCGGAGATGCCGTCGTAAGATCTCTAAAGGGTTAATCACGTGGATTCACGAATCAACTTATCCAATTGGCTATCGAAGTCCAGACTAGTATTCTTGGTCATGGTGGATAATCACTGTAACCAATCAGTAATTTGGGATTCATGCTTTTCCCCTCAACTACGTGACAGATCTTCAAACCGAGCGACCGGAAGAAATAACATAAAGATGCCCGCACATGCTCCATTCATTACAAGGTCGATGCATGTAGTAAACCTACAACAGGTTATCACATTCCAAAATTATTAACAATGATGATGGTAATTGACAATTGGCGATGGCTTTGGTTTGTTCTTGAGTCTGACCCAAATTCACATACAATCTGTCCATTTTGTGTAAAAGTAGCATTAGTTACATTTCAATAGATGACTGTGAAGTAACACTCACCACCAAGTTCTGTATTATCAGGTACTATTCGTGTAGGCCATCTGTATCCAATATGATCGGAATCTCCCTCGTCATCTGCTGCAGTTCCTTTGGTGGTAGATTGTGCTGTAGCTTCTTGTACATGCGTTAAGGTGAGCAACATCCAGCACAGGAACATAATTCTCATGCTAAGTGATGGCAGCCTTGAAGTATTTACAGTACATGTCTTGCATGATTTTCGGAAAGTGGACTCTGTTATATACGATCTAAATCGTACCATTCAGATTCCGATAGGAGCATTCAGTATGTTTCACTGAGTCGTTTCTTTCGTATTTTGTTTTTTCTTTCAAACAAAAACAATCCCTAAAATGCAAGAAAAATGTAATTAATACAAACTTAAACTAATTGAAAGACGTACACAATTCTCATAGAACTGGACAAGAAGATAATCAAACTGCTATCTCTAAAGTAGATGCCTGCATATTGGTAAAAAAAGGTGAGTTTTTATTACACCCCCTTAAAGCAAATCTAAAAAGTTCATTAAATAATTGTAGATGTTTGTAGTGAATCGGAATCCACTCTAAGCCACAGGTCCTGGTCTAATTACCCCTCGCAAAAAATAACCGTAGAGCAACAAACTAAATCATTAAATGTTTGTGAAGTTCTTTATAGCACCGTTTTATTTCTAAGGTAATGTGTATTAGAAATGAATAATATAAAATATCCATTCCTGAGAATCTATTTAAAACAGCGTATCTCATTAAAACTGTCTTTGAACTCATTCTTACAGATTGGTGCAAACCAGAAAGATTAAGCAATTGAAAAGAAATGGGAGAGTTTGAAAAACTTATTACTCTTCAAATATGGTGTGAAAAATGAGCAATACATGTTTCCAACATATTGGAACATATTAAAGGTAAAAGTTCTTATTTCGAACACTTACAATTTCATAAAATGATATAATTGATGTCTAAATTGACATTCAATGGTGTTCATACAAATGAAAAACATTGTCTTACTGTTACATTTCACTTTATGGTTTCATGTTTGGTTATTTCTACTAAATGTACTAACATTTAAAACTACATTAGTATTTTATATAGATTCTAGAACAATAGCATAACCAGTATTTAATTTCCAAGAGGATGAGAGTTAGAAAATGCAAATGTTTTGGCCAAATAATATCTGGATCAACTGCATTTATGAAGCTATTGGGTTTGTTGTCTTTTTCTTATTTGAACACTAGACTGAACTTTAAAGGTTGGTAGGTAGTTAATTAACGTCGCACAGGCACAACACAACGGGCTATCGTAATTTTGAACCACGGTCAGATGACGAGGTCAACACCTGAGCTGGCACCCCACTCTCCAAAATTCCACACCACGCCAACGTCAGGATATTTGAAGCCATTACAGATTTTACGTGCACCATCCTGAACTTTAAAGGAATTAATTACTAATGTTAAACAACAAATGTGTCACATCTCGGTTGATCTGAGAACAGAGAAGAATTTGCAATGGTTGTTGCGCAAATATTAATGACATGTGACAGTACAAGCAAGTATTTCAATCTTGTTTCTAAAAAGAGGCACGGATGGTATCAAGACTAGCATTACAAGACGACATAGTCTTCGCTTAAAAATAAAAATAATTTCATGTCCACCCTCTCCAATCGAATAAAAGACAAACCAAGGAGGGAACGGCTCGTCAATTTGCCGTATCGTCTCAGGGAAAAGGCCGTTCACTGTTTTCGTCTGGAGTTCGAGCACGATTGTCTTGTCACCCACTTGGACAATCGTGCCAACAAAGGAAATACTAAAGTAGAGTGAGCAATGGTAATCTTAAAATTACCCAGGATCATGTGACCAAAACTAGTAGTAAAGAGACCCTTAGGCTACTTTCACCTGAGTGGAACCGAACATTCATCGTTTGATTAGTGCACAGGACGAGAGAAGACGACCAACCACTAATTCATCATCTGACTGGTCTGTGCGACATAGACTTTTGGCGATTTCACCAATTTCATCGCCACTCTTAAAGTGCTCATTCAAATATCTACCCTATCATAAGATGTTATATCTCCAAACCAAGGGATAAGATGCCAAATTGACCAACCAAGTAAATCTTTCATAGGATAGTGGCAACAACCTTTTCCTCAGACGATACGGCAAATCGGAGAGCCGTTCCCTCCTTGGTTTGTCTTTTATTCGATTGGAGAAGATAGATCTGAAATTATTTTGGATTTTCAAGCTAAGAGAAACTGCAGATTTCTATGTCGCCTTGGTAATGCTAAACTGGATAATATCCGTTCCTCTTCCTAGGAATAACATTGAAAAGACAATTGTTTTTTCTAGTCCATTTGAGCAGGTGGCGATGTCACTGGCACTTGCCATTATAATTGTATGGCCTGGTTTATTTCGTAACGCTCTTTTATCACGTTACTGGGAGGCTAGAGACCATTTGAATTATCTCTAATAGTTCTATTTATATTGTATTCTAATTGTATCTCACGTATTTATATTGTATTTTAATTATTTTTTGTATATTTAAATTTATCTATTTGTATTGACTATTAGTATCTCTGTTCTCCCTGCTTAAGCGTCTGCATTGGAATTCTCAGTGTTGAAAAACCAATTCCACTCTTTACCTTTCATTTTTGGAACTGAGAAAACCAATTCATAAAATATTATTTATTCTTAAAATATGAATGAAACAATTCTGTGAGTTTAGTTTGTTGGTAGTTGAATTAACGTCACACTGGAGCAACACAACGGGTTATTGGCAACGGTCCGGGTTCCATACAGAAGGGGAAATTCCTGAGCTTTTACCCCACTCTCCAAACTTCCACACCACGCCAAATGAGGAGATTTGAGACCACGAGAGTTTTAACGTGTACGAACCCCCACATACAAGACGGTTTTTGATTGAATCGAGATTCGAACTCGCAACTCTCCTGTTGCTAATCCGCTACTCTTCCAACAGGGCTATTGCGGCCTCTTTGTAATAAATATGAATATGAAGTTTCGTTTTAAAAGTCAGAAACCAACAGTTTCTGGGGTGCTCAGGACCCAGGAGCCCCTCCCCGTCTGTCTAGGTCACTGTTCTAGAATAAAACTCATATTTTGCGAATTGCGTTTTTTCGCCTGCTTCATTGTACAGATGTCACATAACTATAACTGGTATATCGACTTTCGATTGAAATTAATTGATTGTGTGAGACACGCACATGTTAAATTCCATAATTAATCAATATTTCACACCCTGAGTTAACTTACCACTAATTTTATAGGATTAAACTAGATGGCTTTTGAAATGACTGAACACCATAACTAATTCTACAATTTATGAAAAGCAGTAAACCTTAAATTAATTCAAATTTAATTTATTTGAAGGCTCAAAATAGGTCAGAAATCGAGTCGATAGAATACCTTGTTTAGGAAGTATTTTAGTTTTGTTATTTAGAACTCGAGCAAACGAAGGTAATGGGTTTTCGAAGCCTAGCAACGCACTGTAAACAACTGTTTCTGAAATCATATTAACGTAGTCAATAAGTCAACTGAAAACAAAAATACGTCTGTGGTTGTGACCATCTAGTTTTAACTATTCGATAACGATTTTAGCATTCGAAGTACATGCTTTGGAAAATATGACTGCTTTCACCAATTTTCATCCATAATCTGATTAGTTTGACAAGTTGAATGGACGAATGAAATGAATGACGTTTCCGAGAAATGAATTAAATATCGATAAAATTTAATTTTGCTAAGTAAATTTAACTTGTGATCCACACAACGGAACAAAATATTATCTGAGGTTAATAAACACAGAGTAGAAAATTCCCTTTTTAGATATTTCATGAGAGGCATTTCATGTGAAGCTAAATGTAGGAGGCGGTAGTATGTCCTGTTAGTATTCGGGGCCGTCGTGGATCAGTGGGTATGCCTACTGTGCTAGCAACCTACGAGTTGTAGGCGGCACAATTTCAATTCCTGTCAGGTTCTATTCATCTTTGGGTGTATTTCTTCTCTTCCCGTGGGTGTATGTCCATTACTTAATGTTTTCTGTCTTGTGTTTGGCACAACATGGCCAAATATGGCCCCTTGTGCCATAAAATCAAATCCAACCAACCTGTAAGTGTCTGAGTGTGACGACAGTTACCTTGTTTTTCGAATACGATTTCAACGCTTCGTCAATAAAAATTCCAAAAGATTATTTATGAATTGATGTAGTATGCAATTAGGTAGTTGAATTTACGTCACATGGGAGCAATACAATGGTCGTGGATCAATCTCAAAGGATTAGATTCAAGGACACACCTCGTAATTTTGTGTCACGGTTAGATGACGAGATCAACACTTAAGCTGGCACCCCATTTTACAAACTTTCACATCATGCCATCCTGAGGACGTTTGAGACCGCGACAGATTTGACATGCACCAGCCCCACGTACACGACTGTCCTCAGTAGGACCGAGTTTCGAACTCGCAACCCTCCTGTTGCTAATCCACGACAAACTGGGCTACGGTGGCCATGAATTGATATATGATATTTGATTGATTGATACAATTAGATTAAAAGCCAAACAATAAGCTACATTTTAATGTAATCCCGATATGTACCATGTAAGAACATTTGGGGATCAGATTTAAAAACTTCCCATACCGTTGGTTTGTTTGATTAAACTGAAAATTCCTCTAATAGGAAAATTATAATTAAAAATCCTTCTGGAAAGTTTATGGATTCTGGCCTCAGTAGCTTTACGAATACATTCCTTCTGCTATTGAAGAGTGTTTCCTTCATGGAGAGGGTCGCCGGGGCTCAGTGGTTTTGCTTACTGCTCTAGCAGCCTGCGAGTTGCAGGCGGCGAAGGTTTGATTCCTCCGTGAGTGTATTTATCTCCTGCATCAAAACTTTCCCTGTGTGTTTATGTCCATTTACCTTGACGTTGTTTGGCACAGCTTAGACAAATATTGCCTTTACGCCATAAAACTCAATCCAACCAATCATCCTTCAAAAAAGATCTTCATACAATGACGTATCAAGACGACATAGATTATAAGTATGAAACAAGAGGATGGAGGTTGCATTAACTACTAATGGAGCGTTAAGCAGCTAAGTATGAAAATAGAAATTTTATACCAGAAATAGTCACCAATACAGCAGGTATAGTGATATTGGTCGTAAAATTTAAATATAATAACTTCTTAATCTTAATTTTTTTTATTAAAACTAAAAGTGCATTTTTTGACAAAAAATCGTCACTTATGGAGCAGATAAAGTGACACCAGATGTAAAATTTAAATTTAAATAACCTCGCGAACAATTTATTTATGATCTTGAATTTTTAAAATTGACACTTAGAACAATGTTTTTTAATTGAAAGTTTATTTGTAAAAGGTCCACATAAGAACAAATAAATTTCACATTTTGTGATACATAAGATACCTAGTATAATTCATGATGTGTTCAACATCTAACTTCTTTGAACGGAAGCATGTATCTGTCAAATAATACCGTAATATTCATCCTTAATCACCCTGAGTAGTATATGGATAAGCATTCTAAGAAAAACTACTGTAAAAACTCCTCTTACATTTAGAATTTTTTCAAAATTTCCTTAACAAGTTTTAACTTAATTCAAAGCTAGCCATCATTTATTTAATGCGCATTCCACGCACACACAACTACAGTCTACTAATTCCTCAGAGATAATTTTTAAACGCTAAAAAATAAAATTTCCTCCTAAATATATACATTTTTATAATAATAGTTCTCAGTAAACGGCTATTTAGTCCTAAATTACAAACCATTTGGTATATTAGTTTGTATTCCCACAGTTACTTATCTCCAGCACCATAAATCACTCTCTACAGCATGGTATTTGAATACTATGAAGTAGATAGTGATTTTTAGTGGAGGTCTATGAGCGATATGAATTCTTTGTATGTACATGAAGTACCTCATTTCCCAAACAGTGCCCATAAAAGGATACAAAGCCTTCATTAGAATTAATAACGCATCCCTTACGAGCTCGGTTATTCTTGACAGCAGCCACTAGGACAATCAGTACAGCGTCCTGGTGGAAGTGTGAGAAAAGACGTTCACCACGCAGATGATCTTGGCACAAATGAATTTAAATTGTACCTTAATAATTCAGTTCCTTAATGAGCTTACGAGGAAAGACGAAAAGGAGGGGAACAACTCGGTAATAAAAGGTATATCAAGTCAACGACCTCTCCTGATAACTGGATTTTCGAAACTAACACTTCCGAGCATTAAACATTTATGCGGTACATCACACGAGTTCGAGAGAACAAAAGAAAGATAGCAGCTGCGAACTTCGTAAAACATGCTAACTCCAAATCTCAGTTTAAAAAGAAGCCCCAACCACGAAAGACCATTACGCTTTTGAATGCTAATTACGGTTGGGGTAGGCCCACTCTTATTACATGGCTTGATACCGGTATGAATCACTCGTTGTGATTCGGATTGTCTCCTGGTAGTGCCATTTGTAAGATATTGCGGTGAGCGAATGAGCCGCTTAACGCACACACAGATAGCAGGTAACAGCGATGGGGGTCAGCGTGTCCTAATATTACTCCGCTATCGCGTAATCGAGAGACAACACGCAATGGCTTCTAGTATCGATTTGAAGGTCCACTGGCGAATCTCTTTCCAAGCAGTCGTGCTGACGCCGATCTGTTGATGAGAGGTGGTCAAGAATGAAACTTACCGATTGCACAATCTCTAATTTTAACAGCAAAAATCGTTCGAACAGGTACCTGATAAGTTTCAACTCGTAAATGGCACTTCATGTCACAATTTAATCAATGAATTTTTCCAATATTTTTCAATTGGATGTTTCGAGAGTATAATTAGGTGCTTGTAGTTTAATTTGGTTTGTTTAAAACGCTTCTTCTAAGCAGACAAGGGTTATGGTATTTGAGGACTACTGTATTTACTCACGATTAATGGAAACTTTCGACGAAAAATTGTCACAAGGCAGCATTCAGGACTGTGTCGATCGAACTAGGATTAAAAAATTATCGACATTCTCACCATTGGTAAATTACCGATGGAAATTGGGCAAAAATGAAACTTACCCTCGATTGCATAATCACTAATTTTAATAAACCGTACAACACTCTATTCAAACAACAGGTACCTGATAACTTTTTCAACTCATAAATGGCTTTCATGCCACAATGTAATCAGTATAATTTGAAAATGTTTCTTATACTTTTCAATTGGATGCTTCAAAAGTATAGTTTGGTGACGAAGTAAACGATAAATTAGGGTTAAAGTATGGGGCTCTGTATTTACACACGATTAATGAGAAATTTCCGTTTAAAAGTTAGTCACGAGAGAGCACTGTAGGACGTTATCAATCCAGCTAGGGTTGGCAAATTACTGACATTCTTATTACCGGTAATTACCATCTCAAATTTTAAATACCGGTTCTTAGTTCTACTTTTTTCAGGAAGCATCGACTGGTATGAATATATTAGTTAAATCGGATACTAGTTTTGTACTACAACATTCAATGAAACAAAATTCTCTTGGTATTTTGATACTACAAGCAGGAGTATGTTCATGACTCTTTTTTCAGTGACATGCAGTCGACACCCACTTCGGTCGGATTCAAAAATGCAGTACACCAACTGGCAATATTTACCATCGCCAAATGGTGATAATTTGTATTATAACCCGTCGTAGGTTTGCTACATGCACTTCCATTTGAGAGCAAGTGGAAGGCATCCAATATGGAGGTCTATCCAAATAGCTATTTGGCGAGGGACCAGGACCGTGTTCTTGAGTTTTACCCACTAGATCTTTTCCAAAAGTATTTGTACAAACCATAAAAAGAAAACGCAAGTAATTTTTGGACGCGAATGGTTGTGTTTGAACATGAATCATGAAAACAATAATTGCTTTTTGTGGATGTGGCATTTGTTGCTACTATCGTATAAATTGATCTCTGAAATGTCTGATCTTAAAAACGTAAAACAAATAAAGATCAAATTTATAAATAATAATTGTGATTATTGAAACCCAGAATGTGATGTTTTGGTAATAGTAATTTCCACTAAATTCCACAATCGGGTTTTACTGTTCTTTTATTACCGGGTTTTTAAACCTTATAAGTTTCAATCTGATTAGGTGAAACTTTTTTTAACGAGAAAAGTAACGAGTAGTCATAAAATAAAATAACAAAAAAAAACCGAGCAGCCAGTCCCAAACCATCGCAATTTTCAGAGAATCAGAATGAAACTTCTTGAGATTTAAAGATTTCAAGGGTGCGCTCGAAAGAAATGTAAATAGCAAGAATCGAGCTCTGACGGATACAGTTAACAAATTTCGAAACCTTTGAACAACTCCGACTTTTTTTATCGCAATGTGATAGGCACAGTGGTAAAACGAAAATGGCGTTGAACTTTTATACTTGGCTCTACAAACGACTTCACCAAAGGAATCAAGATGATTGGGACTCACTTATTTTGCACACACCCAAGGATGAGTGTGAACGACAAACGAGGAAACGAAGGCAACAAGCAGATGTGATAATGCGCATAATTTGCATAAATCACATGCACCTATCACGAAACGCTAATTGACAACTACCATTTTTGGTACGCCATCGCAACTAGTTCACATTAATAACATTTACTGCTGGAAAGTTAGCCAGTAGGGAGTCTTCGCTGTGAGAGCAAAATGAGAGTTTCTCTAAACAGCGTGGTGAACTGGTCAAGCACTATTGCATTGTGTGATAGATGCCTGTGAATTATACCAATTATGAGCATCATCACAGCTTGTTGCTTTTCTTTCCTCTTTTATAGTTCACACTCATCTTTGGGTATTCTTGCGCTGTCGGTTTTAGAGCTAAAGGTAAAATTTCATCGCCTATGCCGATCACATTACGATAAAAAAAGTAGGCGTTGCAATTCTAAATTTATTAACTATCCATAACCGCTGGAGCTCTATTCTTGTCATTTATATAATTCTGGAGAGAATACCTTTAGAGCTTTAAATCTCAAGTTTCATTACGATTTATTGAAAATTGCTGTCGCTGGGGGCTCGTATATAGGCGAAGTTATTTTATGATCAGGTAGTATAACGTATAAAGGAAATTTGCAAAATGTAGTATACTTAAATTGTCATATTTATATATTTTTAAACATCGAAACATATTTTGGGTTTCATTTTTCATTCTTAAAAACAGTAACAGGTAAGTTGGGTAGAATAATTCAGGCTATGGCAATTTTAATATTTTTGCTAGTATTATGAGAAAGAAAATTCCTCAATTTGGGGTGGATTACTTTGTTGCTATGGAATTCGAAATGCGTTGAATAAATCTGTAAACAATTTAAAAACGAGTCACTCATTCATAATTTCTTATCAACTTTTGTCGAATTTTTCTGATGTGCTATGATAGAAAAGAGTAACCAAATACTTCATAGAAAAAATGTCTCCTAAGTTTGAAATTAAAGTATTCATGAAATAAAAAAATCATGAGTAACACACTTTTATGTAATAAAATATCAAATTAAAATATTAATCGTATCTCAATGTTTCAAGAAACCTTCTGAATTCATCCATACAGTAGAATTTTTAAATATAATTTTTTAATCCGATTTGTAAATCTTTCAAACGAATCTCTAAATGTTTTGAATGCACCTTCACCACCCGAAATATATTGATTAGGAGAGAAGAAAAATAAAAATTGGAATTTCTACACGAATATGAAATTGATCTGTAATCTATTGTAAATCATGAAATAAAAAGTTGTAAGGGAAATTTCAAAGACTGAAAGTCTGATTTAAATTGAAGGAACACTGAAATCACAATCAGATCTGTCACTTCACTGTAAAATCTAATGTCTTATAATATCCTCCAATTCAGACAATAAAATCGTGGCTCAAAATTACTAGACGTCCTCAAATCTTTCCCTTCGTGATTGATCCCGGAACGTCGCTAATAGCCCGTTGTGTTACCACCAGCGCGACAAAAGTTCAACTACCAACCTATTAGATAGTAAAAATATTTGAATTTTGATTATACCATTCATTTTATATAGCCTAAAAATAGATATTCTAATTTATTCTGAATCCTTGAATATAAATACTAAATCGAGTCAAATATAACAGCTTTGAAAAAATTGATCCGAGCCCATTGACTCTCTTACCATAATGAACGTTTTTATGATTCACGTCTAACACAGCACCGATATTGCATAATGGACATTAAATATCAAAAAGTGGGGTTAACGTCTCTTACGGAAATGAAATCACAACCCTCCAAAAGCGAAACGGACATTATAAAATGAAAAAAAACTACCAAAAGCCTTTAGGAAAGTGTGCGAAAGTATCAGATCTATGACATAACAACGCACGCGGTAAGCACAACAAGAATCATGTCGACTCTGGTGATAATTGCTCGAGTTGTATATAAAATCATCCCATTCCCAAAGCGGCAGCTGCAGATGGTAGGATCATTATTCCAGATACTGTCAGGGTATTAAAAATGGCCCTTATCCCTTGGAGAGTTCCAGTCATCAACCCTAGTGCTTTTAAGGACTCCCGTTGCTAGGGCGGTGTCGATGAACCTTTACTTACTTACTTAACCTGTTGTGTAGTTCCGTTAGTTACAACTTCTATTAAGAAATTGGTGTACGCGATAACGAATTCTAGATACTATGGCCGTTTTCGGAGGAAATGGTCCGACCAATTTAATTGAAATTGCGAAAACAAGTAGAACAAGAGCTTTCGTACGTTGTAGCTATGTCTTTGAGGATATTCACCGTGTTGACTTGTTGGAACATTTTCAAGATTTCGTAAGTGATTGGAAAAGTTAACCGCAAATTAGATATTTCTGAGAGTCGATGTGAGAGTAAGACTGCATTGATAGTAGTTTCAGTCACAACAGTGATTTTCAATCGGTGTGCCGCCAGAATAGTACTGGTGTGGTAAGATTTATTTAATTTCAATGCTCTAGATTTTGAATCTTTAACAATCGCCTACACCTAACATTTTAAGTAATATCCATATAAATAATATTTTGTGTTTTTTTATTATAAAGAATCATTAATAAATTCTTCCTAAACTATTTTTTGAGCAAAAATTGTAGGTAATTAATATAACTTTTTTGCCAATCAGGCAAAATTATACCTACATTTTTGTCAGATCTGTCCCAAATTTTTTTATTGTTGTGCCGCAGAATTTTAGTAGTTAGTTTATGTGTGCCATGAGATGAAAAAAGGTTGAAAATCGCTGAGTTACAATACGTTTTGCAATTTGAAAGATGCTATAAGAGCAACATAAATAACTCTATTAGCAATTAGAAGAAATACTGGAATAATCTGTCTAAGAAATAAAACGTTTCAGCGTTGTACATTTCATTCCTCCTGCATTAATATTCTCCGATAAGGCAAACAATTTATATCTGTGGCAGTGTTAGATATGCAGATCAATCTCTGTTGTCACTTCACTCTCCAACTCCTACCGCTAGGGGGATAAAAGAAGAAATTGCGACCCTCTGGTACATTGGGGATATCACCGTAACCCCTCATCCACTGACGCAGTGCTATTGCATGACTTACTTTGTAAATAGATATACATATATTCTGGATAAAAGTTAAATAAGATTTTAATCTTAACTTACGTTAATGTTTATTCAAGATACTACATCACCAAAGAATGGTGACCTGGATGAGTGATTCGGACACGCAACTTTTTGATCTACACCAAAAAAAAATTCAACCAGTAGTTTTTCATTGACTAAATCTACATTGAAACCATTATCAGAGAGCTGAAATTATTTTGCCATGAACACGTTTCCTAAAATCAAACAAAAAGAATGTTTAGTAAGTTTATTTGTTGTTTTTATAGTCGAGTTTCCTCTAAAACACAATATGAGCTTGTTACAAAATAGGAACAGCTTAATTTCGAGTTACGTGCAAATAAGTCTACAGCTTGACCTCGTGTAGTAAATTTAATAGGGTTTATGCAAGTTTCAGTTAAATATGGTTTGCTTACGTTTAATGGTAATGAGTTTACATTTTCTAGCCTCTTACGCATTAAAAAATCTCCATCATATCGAAACTACTCTTAAGAAATATTCGATTTCATGAAAGTAGTTATAACAATTACTACTATAAGCATTGTCATATATCCCCATAACTATCAGCATTGATCATATCAACTTCTATAAGCATTGTAGCCTACGAATTGGTCTAGTGGTCAGGGATCTGCCACCTTGATCGAAAGGTGCCTGGCTCGATACCGAGGTAAGACGTGGATGTTTGTCCGTCTGGAATGAATATGAGAGACCACTCTATAAAAGGGTTGTGCCTAGAATATGTGGTATGTATGAGAGATGTAACGTGAACCCACTCCATGGTGCAGCAGTCACGCAAAGTGGTTCTCAAGTTCACCCTTGTAGTGCCATAATGAGCAATGTTTAATTGACCGGATATCAGAAACAAAATTTATAAACATGTTATATATTCCCAATTTAAAGGGACAATTTATGTAACTGTTATAAAATAATAACTATTGCTATGTATTAACATCAGATTAGCCAATACCTAGGATCTAGTCCCTTGCCTCCTATCTTTAAGGTTGGGTTCCTCTCCAACATGAAGTTGGTTGGTTGTTTTGGGGTTTTGTGAAGCATGGGTCATATTTGGCCAAGCTTCAGGTACAAGACAGATAACTTCATGTAAAAAAGTGTTGTGAAAGAAAAAATGATTTGGGAGTAGAATAACCAACGAGGAATTCAAAAAGCAAAAGAGTAGATGAGGTTAAAATGAAAGGATAGATCACTCTCGGATACCTTGGGGTCCCCAATATGAGAAATAAATATTACAAATATGGAAGTATAAGTAGAATAAGTAATATATATATCCGAGAAATAAAAATATGAAACACAACTGGATCTTCCTTAGCCCCTGAAGAATTTATCCAAGCAGGTGCCACTTTTATTAAAGCCAATGGTTATCTATTTCAGGATTCCAAAGGACAATTTACGGAAAAGAACACTAAACAATTTTGCCTTCTGTGGTTAACTTCGACTGCAACAACTTTCTGTACGACTGTATTTTCGTTGCACGTGAAAATCTGACAAGAATTCTGATGATTTTAAAACCTTTTCAGTAATAAACCATTGGTGAACTTCAAAGAAAAATTTTGAATTGCAAATCTGAGCGTCATGAGATTTCAGAGTAGTATTGCTTTCACCCCACAATACGCACAATCTCTAAACAATCATATCGATTTGTTCAAAAAAATCATAGGAAAGATATTATTGGCGAAGAATGACAAAACTGGGAAGAAGTCATGCTGGGAAAGCTGAAGGTTGCAGAACGGATATATGCATATGAGCTCCTCAATGGGTTATGCGTATACAGATGAGTAATGAATTTTTAATCTTAATCGTAAAAAATTAAAATAAAGAGTTAGTGCGATTTCAAAACTAATTTGTGTTTGTTACACAGTTAGTTCTATCTTATCCTGAAAAATGATACAAATGTGAAAGTGAGAAAAATTGTTTCTTTGAGCCAATATACTCAAACTACTCAGCTCTGTTCAGTTAAAGAAAGGAAATTTTTATTGCATGTAAAGAAAAAATATTAAAACCAAATACAACACGAATTTCTTCATACACATTGAGATTCTGGATTCTACGGTCTATAATTTATGGATGTAATAATTTCTCTTTAGGCAAAAAAGTTGAAAATATTCGGTTTACCTTAAGTTGCTTCTATATTTATTGCTAGTATTTCGAAAAAATTCTGTAAATATTTAACCTAATTGTTGAAATGAATACTAGAATGGATCGAACAGATGACGTGACTCATCAAACCCATAACACTTGTTCGATACTTATTGTTCTGGCAACTAGGAAGAATTCCAGTAGCCAGTATCATTCCCCACGTGTTTTAGTAGCTATGAACAAATAGATTTCTCTTAACTGCCCAGGAAGTGGAAGTTTTACACAGGTTATTAACCTACATACATTACAAAAGTCTAGCTTTTGTCAGCCAGGATCATTAACTTTTTAATACACCGCTGCCTGATTGGAAACGTATCTTTGGTACTGAAAAGTCTAATTGTTGCTGATGAAACAAAAACCGATACAAATTGTCCATAATTCCTAATGGCGGGTTAAGCGAAGTCCATTCTTTCAAAAAGTGCATTGAATTACTTTTTACTGAAACAAAACGAAAATGTAAAAACGAAACAAAAACAAAATACAAATAGCAGAACAAAATTCATACCATTCTGTTTTCCGATACAGTTTGTCGGGTAACTACAGTAGAACCTTGTGCCCCATGCACTGTAGTAGATTCAAATAAGTGTTTTGCATAATTAATACGAATTTATTTACAAAAATTCTACGTACATCAATAGAGATTGTGGCTCTAAAATAATGATTCCATGCGGAATGCTTCGATGTGTCCGTTCAAATTGCGATAAGACATAAAGATCGACGTACAGCTAGTCGAAGAATTCTTAACATGAGAAATTCTAACGATAAGAACACAAATTCTAAAGATATCTTTTTAAATGTTGCCACAACTGGCGTCTAAAGAATAAAAGCAAAAATAATTAAACTGTAAACGGTTCTTAATTCTTTGCGAGCCAAGATATCAATGCTCGCGAGAAAACGATAATTATCCGGCACGCGCGCTCAAACACCTTGATTATCCGAGTGTCTGTGTTGTCCGAGCGGAATTCGATACCGAATTTTTTAAAGCTTTGAATAAAGTTTCGAAAATAAGAGGCCTTTTTGTTAGCGAAACAGAAGACCGTTAAGGAGAGTTTTAAGAGAGTTTAAAAGGTAGGTAACACACGTCCTAATAACCACGTTATTGTAAAATTACGATAATAGGTAGACTATGACACTAATTTTAGTATAGATTATTTTTAATCCTTGCTTTATGAATCTTTTAGTGTGGTATTAACATGCAACACTAAATTTTTTCTATTCCTTACATGTTGTTTTATGTTACCACGTCCGTATTACTCGAGTTTTTGGATATTCGAGGTGATCCACGTTACCTCGGATAATCAAGGTTCTACTGTATTGATTATGGAATAAATATATGCAAGAAACATTGATTTGTAAGTAAGCTAGTATCCAATAAATTCAGTTATAAATAGTTCAAGGACGCAACAAAGTGCTTTCAAAGTTCTGAATTAGATGCTTAAATTTTCCAATTTGTTAAATGACCCATTAGTTGATAGAAGGTGCCTTGTCAATTTATGGATTTTTCAGTCGCCTAACCAATTAGGAAGTATTAAAATATTTTCAACCACTACTATAATATTTGATGGGCAGGGATAACAGTACAAGTCAGTTGTGATGTGCACAATTTTCTTGGTATGAACCAGTACACGTCACTTAATTTTGTCACAGCACCACATCCAAAATTTCTCTTAATTTCCCCTTTAGAGTTGTCAAACAAGGTGCAGAACTGATTTTATAAATTTTATTCATTCACAATATGTAATGTTAAGCGGATTTTTTGTTCTAAAAATGTCATTTTTTGACTTGTACTGTTATTCCCGCCCGTCAAAGAGGTTAAACAAATAAATCGAAATGTATATAATATTTAACCGTCGTAAGACACTAATGTTATTTAAGATATTGCGTTGTTAAAGATCGTATTAATATTTGTTTATCAAGGTGGTTGGTAGGTAGTTAATTAACGTCGCACTGAAGCAACAAACATTCGTTTATCAATGTATAAAAATACTTCTGATCAAAATTGACAAAATTCAACAATATAAAGATTAACAATAAAGTGTATCAATAGCTGGAGTTACGTCTTTAGAATTATCATCTATTTTATTATTATGCTTAACAAGGTCTAAGGTAAGGAGCGGGATAATACGATGTCGGATCATTATTGGAATGAGTAAAGAATTGGGTCTCAACATTTCCAAAGAAATAATTATATCATTGTTTCACCTCAACTTTAAAACCACGCTTAGTTTCTATCTATGCCGACCAATCGGTCTAGTGATCATGAAAAATTCTAAAGAAATAGTGCATTTAAGAGGCAACACGACTAAGATGTTACTATTGCCATACAATTTATTAAAATATTCATTCAACCCGCAAAGTACACCTGGCCCTTGATCATCAAAAGGGTGAACTTGATTAACCCTCCTGGTGGTTGTCTCGATGTCATTACAAGAAAACTGACCAAGTCTTGATCTCGCCGTCATAAAAAAAATTGACGATATCTTGATGACGAGATATTTCGTCGTTAACACAATAGGGGCGATCCTGATGTGCGAGACATCTCTTCGAAACAACTTGGAGGATTAAGTAAATAATGTTATGTGTTTAACTCATGTTTCTATTGTTTCCGAGTGAAAAAACAAAAGCATGTATCGTTGAAAATTAAGTTGTTTTTGCTTTTTTCGTCCCAAGTAAGAATGAGTCTCTCCGGGATATGCGAAATTTAATCTTTAGTCAAGTAAATTCTAGCACTCTGAGAAATGCATGCTTTCAACCCAAACCAGCTTTATCACAAGAGGATGATTAATATTCTTTTGCTTCTTGAAATAAAGTAATAATGATGATTCATTAACACGTTTAAAAAGGCTTTCGTGGTTTTGTTTGCAATCAAGTAGTGTGGAGATGTTGTTAACTATGAATAATGAAAGAACTGCTAATAATTTTATAATGCTCTAAGAACGATTTGTTACTTATAAGCGTATATAAATACACTGGAAAAGAATGCAGAAAAGACAGAATGAAAGAAGGATGCAATCAGCATTGTGGGAAAAATTGCTTACCGAGCTTGTCCTTTTCCAGTCTTTGTAAAATTTTGTGTACACTTTATACACTTCGGCCCATTTGTATTTATTTTTCAAATGGATACGAGTTTGCAGGATACCAATGCCTTTCTAGGAATAAACGCTTCCTTTTAACACTCCTGGTGGTTATCTTATTGAGGTATCTCCATTAGCAAAACAATAGCAGATTTTTCTGGCTCTTGATAATTTTCTGGCCCAGACTGGACCTTGATCATCAAAAAGGTGAACATTATTAACCCTCCTGGTGACTGTCTCGACGTGGTATCTCGTCATTAGAAGACTGACCAGATCTTGATCTCGTCATCATACAAAAATCGGCAAAATCTTGATGACCAGATACCTCGTCATTAGCAAAATTGGTCAGATATTGATGGGCGAGATATCTCGTCGAAATCACTTAGAGGGTTGAAAACAGTTGGCTCATCGTTTGTCTCTATCCTGGTAAAATTTTTAATGTCTTTGAAGTAAGTTATTCGAGTATTTTAGAATTTACACTCCCCATTAGAGGAGTAGTAAGCCACATTATCAATTATTATTGACATCTAAGTTAATACAAGATCAAAATTAATCTTTAAAATGGGGGTGTTCGAATGGACTCGGATTCAAAATTTTTTCAGAAAGTGTCTTTTAACATGGTAGAAGCTCTAAAAGTCCCTCAGGCCTTTTGTTCGTGGTTGGGAAACCCTAAAGTCAAAACAAAAGAGTTCTGTCTCATTTCCAAGGTCCTATAATTTTAAGCATGGATTTTTACATTAGCAATTGCAATTTTTAAAATTTTGTTTTGAAAAATGTAATTGTTAATTCTTATTAAAAGGATTTTATTGGAAATTTTGTGCCCCCCACAGTTGTTTGTTTTTACAAATCCATTCGTCACAGTTGTTTTGGATCTTTGCAAACAAAACAGCTTAACCCTTTCAGAGATAGTGAGACATCTGGCTTCCACTGCGTATGAAAGGGTTAAGGCTAGTGTATATGTTACGATTAATGGTGATTAATCGGTTCTTATTAATATTACCGATTAATCACATGAACAGTATTAATAATAACCGGTAGGTAGTTAATTGACATCGCACTGGAGAACACAACGGGCTATTGGTCAATCCTGAAGATCCAAGGACACTACCTCGTCAATTTGAACCTGTTAGATGACGAGCAGAACAACACCTGAGCAGGTACCTCACTCTCCAAACTTTTAACTCTAATGACGAGACATGTAGATGGAAGTATCACGTCGTCCATCAAGATCTGGTCAGTTTGGCTAATGTCGAGATGACTCATCAAGACAACCACCAGGAGGGTTAATAAACTAAGAACAAAGAACTACATAAAACACGGGACCAATTCCATAATACGCGCACTCTCCCTACATTCTTCTCAATTTTAAATTAATATCGATAACATTCCATGTAGGGATTTCTTCATCTGACAGTGGTTCAAAATTACTTGGTGTTGTCCTCGATCTTTCCTTTCGGGTTTGATCCCGGACCGTCGCAATAACTCGTTGTACAACTGCTCCAGTATAATGCACCACGCCAACGTGAGGACAGTTGAGGCCCCGACAGATTTTACACGCACCAGCCCCGTGTACTCTTTGGTTGGAACGAGTTTCGAACTCGCAACATTCCTGTTGTTTCCTGCTGTTAATCCGATGTTCTTCCAACTGGGCTACCACGGCCCAATAATAACTGGTTATTATTAATATAAAAGACGCGGTTATTATTAATATTAGCCGGTTATATTAACACTAACTGTATTTATTACATGAACCGTAACATATATAAATGTACCATGCACACACACATTGTATGGGACAGTTCCTTTCAAAGAGTTTAGTCCCAATTCCCATGTCGTGTTTGATTTCTATAACAAAGTTCAGAACTATTGTAAGTAGACACTTGATTTAGAGATCGTGTTCTAGGGGAAAACAAAAAAGAATACTGACCACCTGAGGTTCTCATGCTCAGAAAAAAATAGTCCAATAACTGCGACCTTATCTCCACCTCACGACTCTCCTCTCCCACCACGGCTAATTTCATTACGCATTCTCGACTTGGTAACGACGAATACCGACACAGTGTCAGATCAGATACACACACCTTCATGTTGCCATCACAACTGCACCCCCTCTTTTATGAAGGATGTCATTTCCACAATGGCTTAATCCCTCCCACGGCCAGATAGGGTGGAGACGAAAGGTTAAAGCAATTGCTATACGGGCAGAACGTTTTTATTCTAAAAAAGCGGAATTACCATAGCGACTGTCGGTTAACTTTTCCCTTTCTCTTCAGTCTTTATGTCTGATAAGGGAAATTTATCGAAAAATGCAAAACTTAAAAGTTCCGTGATGTTACGGCATGCGGAAATAGTTGAATATTCGGACATTTATTGAAATTCCAGCTTCGGAAGCTCTGCGGTTGAACATTTAGGAGATAATTTTATTCAACTTCAAGTACTTTTAGTGGCATATAAGTCGAGGTGGAGATTTTACTAGTGTGTAATACGTTCAGGTGTGTTAAAAACTTGGTTACAAGGTAGGATGATTCGTATTAGAGGGTAGTAATCAAGATTAATGACAAATTTTTCAATCGAGAATTGGTTGATTATTGATTCTTATATGTACAAATTACCGTCGCGCTGGAGCAACAGAATGGGCTATTGCCGACTGTCCGGGAAAGAAGGAAATCCCGAAGGGAAAGATCGAGGACAACACCACGTAATTTTGAACCAAGGTCAGATGACCGACCGTGGTCAACACCTGAGTTGGTACCCCACTCTCCAAACTTTCACACCACGCCAACGAGGACATTTGAGGCCACGACAGATTTAGCGTGCAAGAGTCCCCGTGTACACGACGGTCTTTGGTTGGATCTAGTTTCAAACTCTCAACCCTCCGATTGCTAATCCGTTACTCTTCCAACCGGGCTACAGCGGCCCCCTTATATATGCAAAAGTAATATTGGAAAAGAAGCATGTAGCCTGGAATTTTTCTGTCGTTTGTTTTGTTTTCATCTTTTTAACGTGATGATGAAAAAAGATATTTTCTGACGCTACACTTGCAGGGAGAATTCTGCGGATAAACAGACTTCGATGTTAGTGTTGCAATTTGGCTTCTGACCTATATCAAATGTAAATAGCAATACTTCACAAGATCATTTACTCAAACAATATAAAATGCACAGAATCCTATGAATAATTTAATTTAGCATATTTTTTATTTTTTATCCCCAAACCAGTGACCTCTTCGCCTTTTGTCACTATAAAGGCAGAACTGGTGACTTGTAAAGGAGTCGTCAGTGGGTGAGCCTTCGTTAATTCTAACAGGGACGATCACCAGTATTATGAGCTTAGAAACCGGTATTATTATACTATATTATTTTATTATTATTTTTTATATATATAAACCCAGAATGTACTGAGTGGTGGACAAACGGTTTGTCCACTTATCAGTAGGCGGCAATTTAATATATAAGCACAGTTCACTAGCGTATATGGAGGTCACCATAGCTCAGTGATTTTGCCCACTGCGCTAGCAACCTGAGAGCTGTAGGCGGTGCAGGTTCAATTCCTCCCTGGGTGTATTTATCCCTTCTACTTGAGGTTGTTTAACGCAACTTGGTCGAATATGGCCTTTGGGCCATAAAACCCAACCAAACTACTGATTTAATACATATTTTCATCACAAGTAAACTTCAGTTTTAGTTCTTGCTATCTGTTGTTCATTATTCCTTTAAAGAGTTGAAATATCCAAAATCCTGTTTTGACGATAAAGAAATTCTTTCGAATTCTAAAGACGATTTCAAATGTGTTGTTTCCATACCTTAAGTGATGTCTGAAATTTCCTGAACTCGTTCCCAATTGAAAAAAAACATTTATAATACAAGTTTAAATGTAGGAATTAGCGATAAAATACATTTCAATTGAATAAGGAAGGCTCTGTTGGAAGCGAAATTCGTTATTTTGAGCATGTTTGCTGGCTTTAAAATAAATTGAAAGCTCACCGCCAAGAATCGAAAGATTCTCTAGTGCTTCAGGTTTAATATCGTATTTCAAAACCGGTCAAACAGTAATTATGTTGAGGCCTTATAAATGCAATTATAAATGAGAAATACAGTGCTTTAAATATCTCCAGATAAGGAAGATTAAACTTCAAATTTGAAGCAATAAAAAGTTTCGGAATTTCCATTTCATATATCTGGCACTAACTCGGTATATTTTGATTATTTATATTTTCTCCCAGTTCTGGTCAGTTTTAATGATTTTGTTGAAGTTTTATGAGTATGTGACAAAGTCATTGGTAGCTTTCAAATGCGAAATTCAGAGACCTTAGTGTTTAAATTATAAATGAATTATGCAGGTAATTTGTGTTTATGACATGAAAATAGTCATCCTCACTAGCAAGAAAAGATTTAATAGCTGTCACGTGTTATGATGTCTTCATAGGTTTAGTTTCAGGAAGTTAGAGAAAATTTTTTAATGTCTCACATAAAGGTAAGGAGGCTGGAAGACCAGTTGGTAGAGTCGCCGGATGGCAACCGGAGGGTTCCATCGCGAGGATCGAGTTCGAAACACGCTACAATCAAAGATCGTTGTATATGTGGTGGACAGTACACGTTAAATCGGTCGTGGCCTGAAATGTCCTCACGTTGGCGTGGGATGGAAGTTTGGAGAGTGGGGCGCCTGCTTAGGTGTTATCTCGTCATCTGACTGTGATTCAAAATTACGAGTGGTTCCTATGAATCTTTCTCTTCGGGATTGAACCCGGACCGCCACCAACAGTCCGTTGTGTTGCTTCAGTGCGACGCTAATGAACTACCTACCCCTATTTCCTCAACTCTTATGTATTACACGATGAAAATTTTTATAAGCGGAGTTTGATTACATTTATCGACTGATTTTATGTACGGTTGATTTTATTAATGGTGGGCATTGAACAGTTATTCAGTTTCAGTATTAAATTTTCTGTAAAGCAGATCAGTAGCATGAATGTATATGCAAATCAGTAACATGAATGTATATGCAGATCAGTAGCATAATATGTATTCTACGTATTGTAAACTCCCCATTTGACTTTTTTTAGAAAACTAACCAATCTCTTGTATAAGACTGAAAGCAAGAAATTAGAAGACTTTTACACTGTTACAAATTTTATTGTTGATTGCGTTCCAGTGTGATATACTCATAAAAAACTTCCAAAATTAGGCAAAAGTTGTACTGACCACTTCCCTAATTACAGGCACCATTGAATTGGAAGATTTACGATACTAAAACTAATTATGACATAAAACGAAGACATCGTTCATAAAAGGCAGGTTAGTAAAACTAAATATTGTTTTGATATTTTGTAGTAAAACTTTTCCAGTCAAACAAACTAGTAATATTATAATGCGCTATCTGAAACAAATATATTTGTAATACAACACGCTATCTCATACAGGTATATTTGTATTACAACACTCAATCTCATACTGGTATATATGTAACAGAAAGGCTTTTAAGGATTGAATGAGTAAAATTATTTCGTAAACTTTCTAGACATTGGAATAAAGTGCCTTTTATACCTTTAGACACAACAGTTAAGCTGCACATATCTTATGACGAATTTATAGTGTGTACGACGATGAAAAACGATACTAATTTGTGTTAATGTTATTGTTAAATGTAACTGTTAATACTAACCTCAAATTGAATATTTTTCTGAATAGTGAAGGTGTGTAAATCAAAAATCACTGCCAAAGAAATGTATAACAGGATAAAAAAAGAATCATGTTTCTAGATGTGTTATATTTTTTAGTCAGTTTGATACCATCTCTTTAAGATAGGTTTTTGGGTTTTTTGGCACAAGGGCCATATTTGACCAAATGGTGCCAAACACACCACAGACAGTTTCAAGCAATGGACATACACAAGGAAAGTTCTAGTGACAAAGAAGAGAAAACTACACCCAGGATAAGTTATAGGAATCGAACCTGCGCCATCTAAAACGGAAGGGGGGACAGATACCAAGGTACCCTTTGGGTTGTGAAGCCTTGTTTACTTGAAGGGAAGTAAATCCCCTGAGGGGCTTAAAAAAAGGTTTCATTGCTTTACAAAATCCTCTATTTTCAAGATACTAACTTTAACTGACTTAACTTTTGAATGTACTTGTGTGTTTTCTGTATAAAGAGAAAAAATAATAGAAAAATTGTCTGAAACTTTTGCACCTATGAAAGTTGTACTAAGGAAATCAGATAACAAAAATTTTAGATTGATCTAAACAATCAATTAAAACGTAAAATCTTAAACATGGCAATTCAAATTTCAAGATTCTGAGTTGAACAGTCAGATAGCCAGCAGAAGGAATTCCACGTTCACGCATTCAACCTTCAATCTATATGAGCGTGATAGTGCTCATAAACGTAATCACTAAGAGATTTCTGAAAGTACTAATCAGTGAAAAATATCACCTTAATTTCCAAGTCATTGTTCGCGATCAGAATATTCATGAGTTCCTGAAAGAAGCTTGACCTATAATTGAGATTTAGAAGGACGCAGCGAGAAAGCGAAAACCTTAGGAATAGAATCCTGCCCTTCGCAGCTGAATCTTAAACATTAGAACCAGTGGGAAATATACTCTGAAATAGAAATGAAGTACAGTACATAATATAGAAAGAGCTTTTACTTTCTGAAGTATAAGATGTACTAGAAGGGTGTTTGATTTATTTCTTTCGTGACTTACAAGTCTAATATGCGTTAAATGTGTAAGGATTTGATGAAGAATGTGTTATTGTGATTGTCATGACTGAGAGAACGAAACATGCAGACTTGAAACTTTGTCTTCTACGAATCAATTGCTTTGGGTAGGTGGGTAGGTAGTTAGCGTCGCACTGCAGCAACACAATGGGCTATTGGCGACGGTCCGGGATCCCTCCCAAAGGGAAAGAATCAAGGACTACGCCTCGTAAATTTGAACCACCTCAAATTTTCTCTTGAGGCCACGACAGATTTAACTTTCACGAGCCCCTGTGAACACGACGGTTTTTGGTGGCTGAACCGAGTTTCGAACTTGCAACCCACCGGTTGATAATCCGTTGCTCTTCCAATTGGGCTACCGCGTCCCCAATCGCTTTGGATATCGCAGACCATACGTTCTCTGGAATAACGACAGCTCAAACTTAAAATTAAGATTTTGTAGAAAGGTAAAGGTGCTGAGGAGTATGGTCAAAGACTAAAAAGCGATGAAATTTGAGACTGTTTTTAAAAAGTATTGATAGAGTTTAAAAAAATTTAAATCACCTCCATATATCTTTTTATTAAAATAGAAAAGGAAACATTATCTGTTTTTGTATACAAAATATAGCTAAAATTATCATCTTTATATCTCGATTAAAACTATCAAACTACAATAATCTAATTTGATAATATTGAAGCTCTTTACTCCCTGCTGTAAATATATTTATATGAATAGTATAAAATTGGGGGTTAATAACGGAAAACTATAATGTAGTTTTAATCCTCAGAGCCTTACGAGATTTCGTAGTAGTGCAGCATTGTTTTTCTCACGGCAGACGTAATGAAAAAATAACCACGGCTCTTGGTTGAAAGAATTATAAGAAAGATTCTATTGATCACACAGGATCAAAACTAGCTAGAAATCATGCAGGGAAGACTGCAGGCTGCAGAACGGATATATGAGTGTGAACCGCTCAGAAGTTTAAAATTGGAAGAAAGAAAATTGGTCCCTGAATCTTCAAGTTTTGTTTTTTTCTTAATAGAGAAAAATAGTTTTTATGGTCTTATGCTCTAAAAGTATTATCATAGATATTTTTAAAATACGAAAGATAAATATTTTCGAGAGTAAAAGTGTACAACTCCTACATTGCCCCATTTTTTTCTACGTCCCCTCTTTTCTTAAAATGAACAAATTAGCAACAAAGAAAATCGCAAAAAATAACCTTTGACAAAAAATGTTGAAATCACTTTTCTTTTTTCAAAATCACGACAGAAGTATTCGCATTTTAGTTTTGTTTAAATTCGTTAGATATATTAATTTTTCTATGTATTCATTTTATTTACATAAAATTACTGTTATACTAACAGTGAATTGACTGGTATTATCCCACCTCTTAATTGGACACAAATGGTACTTTAAATTAAAACAATGGATAAAAAAGGTTAAATAACCTTTGTATTGCTTTTGTTTCAAAATAGGAATAGCTAGGTAAGTAATTGAATTAACGTCAAACTGGAGCAACACAACGGGGTATGAGCGAAGGTCTGGGATCAGTCCCAAAATATAGGATTAAAAATACATAAGACAACGATATCTCTTCATATTTTCCGGAATCTAATCATATTTATAGTACCATTAATTTTGTGTGTACCTCATGATTGTCTTTGAGGATAAATTTAAATGCTGAATTTCTTTTAATTCTCGGTGTTAATGAAAAATTTAATTTGGATTCAAACACTCGCACCCATAAATACAAATGTCAATGATGACATCTGTTATTTTCCATGTCAAGGACCAATTTAAATGTACACGGGTTAATTAGTTGAATTGTTGAGCCTAGGTTACCTAATGACTTTAAAAGGGACATATGAAAAATCAAAGTAAAAACTTCTTGCATTTCAAGATAAATATGTGCATATGAAATAAATGTTTATCGAAACAATACTTCCGTTTTGAATCAACTAATAATAAAATTAGAAAAGCTAATACTGAATTTATTTGTATTTATTAACTGATTGAATGCTTACCAATATTTTGTTTAGAAAGAAAAAAATATCAGTATATCAAACTTTAGGAAAGCGCCTTAAGTTTAGGTCAATCATTGAATTTTATTTTTTGAATCATCATAAAAAGTTAATTCTAAATTTTAGATATCTTCAAAAAATATTCTGGACACAAGATAAAATTATGTTTCAAAAAAGTATGTTGAAGCAATCCTCCATTAATACATTTGATTTTTAGCCTTCTTTTGTATAATTTACCAGTTTCAGAATGTGCATTTCTGATAAATTATATAAAAATGAATAGCTATGGATAAGTGAGATATATTTTAATGGATGATATGAATATGTCAATGTGTGTGTCATACACCATGTGTAT
This sequence comes from Meta bourneti, assembly GCA_933210815.1. NCBI lineage: Eukaryota > Metazoa > Arthropoda > Arachnida > Araneae > Tetragnathidae > Meta > Meta bourneti. The sequence continues at coordinate 32,482,260 of OW119924.1, forward strand.
AGTTGATTGTACAATTGGAATAATAATCCTATACTGTATAAATTATGCTATACATTTTAACTACACCTTTACGAATTTATAGTCGACGAAACAATAATTTTGTCAATATGAATAAAATATTTATGTAAATAGAAGTTCAAAATTTTAATTAAAATTAATTATGGGTGTATATTAAAAGAAATGTCCATTATTTACATTTTTAGTTAAAAGTCTTTAAATTAAAAGACGTAACATCTTCCTTAATCTATTTTAATCATCTTTAAATTTTCATAGTTGCGAGTACTTAAAAAACTCATCCAAATTTATATAAATAAGAAGTATAAAATAAACAAAACTACTGAAACTTCTAAGAATATACTATGCCCACATGTTTCATTCCTATCCATACTTCAGCGATAACAATTTCATGCTTTTATTTTAAACTGATATGCTTTCTTTCCTATTATTATTATATTGTGAGTACCTTAAGAAAACTATTTTCGCTTTAAATTGAAAGTTTCGTACGTTTCAAGCAGAAAATTAATATATTTCTACTCAAAAGAAACTCAACATAATTTTTATTTTCTTGACACAATTACAGAATTTCTCGAACAACGAAATTATAATTTGTTGATTATATTCATATGCATCAATAACATTTAACGCAAGGAAGGCGGTATCTAATTTTTAAATAATTTCGCACAAAATATATAATTTTGCAAAGAACACGTATCTAGTTTTTGCATAGGTTTATTTTGGATTTAAATTATTATCTTAATTTACTGATAGTTAAACGTGATCATGCAAGGCATATTCATCTCTCTCTCTAAAGACAAATGCCTTTATAAATCTAATCGAAACTCCCAATCATGTCTAAAGCAAAAATAAATAAAAACATCGGGAGCACGTGTTGCAACACATCATTCCTGGGTCCCCAACTCCCCAAAATCAGTTAACCGACAGCTAGATTAACGATAAAAAAATCACGCCTGTTTAGTTTTTAAATACTTCATAAACATGCCCATCATATTGTGCTATAAGAGATTAAGCAAAGTATGTTCATGAAGTTTTAGCATTTAAAATGAAAGAATGCAGCTAATAAATCACTTACCAAGGCAATGCGATGTCTTCAGATAGACATTTTTCTGATTCTAGTAGACGTTTTGTCCCAATAAACGAAAGTCTATTCAGAAATCCTCACAAACAATCAACGAAGATAGCGGGCAAAAACTATGGTAAGCGGGGAGATCATGCACATACTGGCACCCTCATAGCGAGGCAGATTTTATTATGAGAGCATTTGCCTTTAGCCGAGCAGGTAGGGAATCCCTCTAGTGGTGACTTCATCGGCTAACAATGTTGGCGATAGGTTCAACTGTCACCGTTGTCCAGAGTTATTACTGCTTACCGAGGATCAATCAGTGGTTGGCTTTGCTGAAAAGGACCCCGGCAGAGATTTTTGTGCTGGGATCTATGAAGCAATGGTGTTTATTTACGGGAGTCGGTAAAACTTTGTATAAATAAAGCTATTCAAATTAAATATTTAGTTGATACTGTTGGAAAGAAATTACATAGTCGATTTTCTCAGAGATAGTATTGTAGGACTAATTGTCGAATTATATTTGACTCGTCCAGCGTAAGATTTTCTAACAGAGGTATACCCTTCCAATATACAAATATTTCTTTAGAGTACCCTACTTATACTTACTTTGTACACATAATTTAATTTTACATAATTCTAAATTCAGTTTCAAAACAAAACTAAACACATAACAATCCAGAAAAATAATTCAATTTCAATAATTAAAGCAAAAAATTAATTCCAAAATGAATGCAAAAATATTGAATACTTTAAAAAACAACTCTTTAATATGAAATAAAGCTAAAGCTGAATACCAAAGTATAAAAATTATGAATAAAATAAGTAATGAAGTTTGGTATAAAATAGTAATGAAGACCAAAATATAAAAACTATGTACACGAAAACCGAAAACTTTAATGATATAGTTGAATCTGATGAGATTAACTGATTTTTTTACACACTTGGAGAAAGACATAACATCTTCCTTAATCTATTTTACTCCTTTAATTTTTATAGTTGTGAGTATGAAAAAACTCCCATCTAATTTATATCAATAAGAGAGAAGTATAAAACTAACAAAATTACTAAAACTTCCATAGAATTTGTGTATGCCCATGTTTCATTTCACTCCATACTTCAGCAATAGCAATTTTATGCTTTTATTTTAAAAACTGTCAATTTTTCTTTCATTCGATTATTTCTTCCAACTCCATTAAATGCAGTTTTGATTGAGATCGATAGCTGGGTTCTAACATAGGGGCGCCCTTTTGTATCGTGGTACTCTAGTTGAAAAACCACTGGACTAGTCCATGAAAAAGAATTCCGAACGGCGTTGACGATTCAAAAGATGTTCTTTTTCTTATTTATTTTCTGTTACTTTTCTGGACACAAATCGAGGAAAAGAGTGAAGTTACGTGACTTTTTACTGTAAATCAGTAGAAGTACAGAGGTTAAAGATCCTGAAGATTGTATATTTGTCTGAACGGTTACTCGTTACAAAATATTTCACCTTTATTAAGCACGGATTTTTATATTGCCCTTTTGTCGTTACTTTTAAGTTTTAAATAATATCGATCTATGTTGCAATGCCTCTAACAGAGAGATGTAATCTATACTGGGCATTTAAGCGTATATTGTCCTTTTCAGAACTTAAAGTGGCTAAATATAAAAATAACATATATTTATCGCCCATTCAACATTTGCAATTCAAGATATTTATCATGAAAAGTATGTGGAAAATCCAGTCCATCAAATAGCTAATGCTAATTAAATCGGAAGAGCCGCGGTAGTCCTGTTGGAAGAGTAGCGGATTAGCAGCCCTAGCGTTGAGAGTTAGAAACTTGGTCCAACCAAAGACCGTCGGGTTTGTGAGGGCTAGTACACATTAAATCTGAAATGGCCTCAAATGTCCAAACGTTGACATGGAAGTTTGGAGAGTAGGGTGCCAGCGCAGGTGTTGACTTCGTCATGTGAACGTGGTTCTTTCCCTTCGGGATTGATCCAGGACGTCACCAATAGCCTATTGTGTTGCTCCAGTGTGACGCTAATTAAATACCTTTCTACCTGTCTTGTGTTTGGCGCTGCCTGGCCAAATATGGCAGTACCGCCATAAAACACAATCCAATCTACAAAAGATAAATTAACTGAATCGCAAGAATTTTCGAAATTGTTCTCATCAAGGATCAACAACTTAACATGAAGGTTCATGTTAAGTTGATGATCATAGGTCTTGCTAATTCGCGGCCCCAACAAAAGTTATGAACGAAACTGGGTCCAACAAAGATCGTCATGTACGTGGAAATGCCTGCTAACTCTCCTGGTGGTTGTCTTGATCTTGTAACAAATCTTGATGGAGCAAATATCTCGTCACTAGAAGAATACTGACCAGATCTTGATTTCGTCATCGTCAAAATATCGGTAACATCTTCATGAGGATATATCTCATTAGCAAAATTAGTCAGATCTTGATGAACGACGTACCTCGTCGAAATCACTTGGAAGGTTATCTCTGACGTGGCTTCGAATTCCTCACACTGGAGTAATGTGGAAGTTTGGATAGTGGGGTGCCAGAACAGGTGTTGACACTAGCATCTGACTGTAGTTCAAAATTACGGTAGGTAGGTAGTTGAATTAACGTCGCACTGGAGCAACACGACGGCTATTGGAGACGGTTAGTGATTAATCCAAAAGGGAAAGATCCGGGGCGACACCTCGCAATTGTAAACCACGGTCAGATCTGAGTCTGAACCACGTCTGTCACGGTCTGAACCACGAGATCACACCTGAGCTGGCACCTCACTCTCCAAACTTCCACACCACACCAACGTGAGGACATTTGAGGCCACGACAGATGTAGCGTGCACCAGTTCCCACGTATGAGGACTTTGTTTGGATAGAGTTTCGAATTCGCAATCCTCCGGTTGCTAATCCGCGACTCTGCCAACCAGGCTACCATGTCCCCTAATATAAGCGACGTCCTGAAACTGCAGTCAACCTCCAAGTTACGTCACATATCTGTAACTCAAAACCAGACGAACGTAAGTCCAAAAATGACGGTTTTCAGGTTATTACAGTTTTGCATGTAGAATCTGATTTTACATCAAGCCATAACAACGTAAGTCTAAAAAATCCTCCTTTTATGATTTACTAGGGTTATAAGAGTGTAAATCCTAACCTTTGTTTGAGCCAGACAAACGTGTCCATCCACTCAAAAAGACAGTTTGTGTACTTTCATGTATAGAAACTAAACCTGTTAGACAACGGGAAAGAGACGGCACAAGAAACAAAACCGAGAGCCATACATTTATTATAACTTTAATAATAAGGAGGAAATCATTTGCAAAACTTTTTTCCTGAATACACTTTCTATTTCTGAAACCTTCATGAGAGTTGCTTTAAAAAACCAGTGAGTTCGATTTGGTAACGCCAGACCTTAGGGGAAAACATATTCCAGCAAATAAATTAACGAGTGATAGCTTAGAACGGATCAAAAACCATATTTCAAAGTTTCCGCTACTACAGCAGGGAAAAATCCAAACGTAAATATTTGTGCAATCACCTGAACATTTCCACAATGTACCCACTGTATGTAGATGAGTGCGAAAAAGAAAAAAATTAAACCAGAGAAAAAGTGGGTTTATTCCAAAGTTTTCAATGAAGATTTCAACTTGTCTTTCCACTCACCCACTCGTAATGTTTGCGACAAACTAGACTGCGAAATTAAAAATGAAAAAAAAATGATGAAAAATTTAATGAATTTAAATTACAAAAAAGAAAACCACCTGGAAGAAAAGCTTCATGTAGGTATGAATTAAAAGGGAAGATAAACTGAAAGGCTGTGCTAATCAAGGTTTGAGAGTCGTTATGTTTGATCTCCAAAAATGTCTTCCAACGCCAGATTTGAAGAGCTTCCAAAGTTTTTACTCAAGAAAACTGGAATTAAATAGTACAATTTATGACACAACCGTGGACAAAACTTGGTGTTTGATCTAGGATGAAGTTACAGCCGGTCGAGGAGGTAACGAAATAGCATCATGCTTATTCACATGGGCGAATAAAGAGCTTAGAAATCCTGATAGGCCTACTGAAAACTTAACAGTGTGGACAGATAATTGCAGTGGTCAAAATAGGAATATTAATGATTCTCATGTACCTATGGCTGTTGGAAAAAGTTTCTACTCTAAAAGAAGTCAACCATAAGTTCCTACTTGCTGGACACACCCACATGGAAGTAGATGGCAAGCATAGTGTGATAGAGAGAACGAAAAGCAACTAAAAAACCAGACTATTTTTGCCACAAATGATTGGGCTAGCTGTATTGCTTCATGTTAAAAAAAGAACCCCTTCGCTGTGAAAAGGATATGCCTTGAAGGCTTCTTCTTGAAGAGCAAAGAAGCTCCATTTGTTTCAAGGAAGAAAAACAGACAGAACCATTTTTGATATCCAATGCAGTGTGGTTACAGCTTCGCAAAGGAGACAGCAAGTTGTATTATAAGCCCAGTTTCACAGATGATACCTTTAAAACTGTTGAATTTAAAAGAAATCAGAGAGAACAAAGGGTTGTTATGCCAGCAACGATCCCAAAATTGAGAGTAACCAAAATACAGATAAGTAATGAGAAGTAGAGACTTCATGAATTTAATGCAGTGGGTCCCGGAAGAGTATAGACCCTTCTTTAAAAGCCTTCCACATGGAGAGAAGGAAGGAAACTTTCCTGATGACTCAACCTCTCTAGAGTAATGTTTTTGCTTAATCTGTAGCTTTTAAGCCATTTACAACATTACAACACTCAATCTGTACAATATTAAATATTTTTTTAATACAATATTATATATTTTATACAATATTATATATTTTATACAATATTATATATTTTATACAATATTAAATATTTTTGTACTTTCTGTTTTTGATAGTATTAAATACATTGTTACTATGATTGCTCGCGTGTAGTTTACTTTAAAAAGTTTACTTGACTTTTTTTAAAGTGCTATGTAAGTCCTATAAAACTGGTTTTTGATGTAGAACCACAATAACGTAAGTCCAGTCCTGTCTTAATAAGCTACAACATTACATAAAAATTAACCAACAATGGATAAAGCATGTATATTTTTATTGTTAACAATCAATTTTTGCACGCTAATTTAAATACTAGTTTTGTAGCCAGTCAACGAGATCCTTTTCAGTTTTTATGGTCTCCTAAAAAGTTGGCATAATGTGACTTACGTTCGTTTGGTTCTAAGGTACAGATATTACGAAGGAGGTTACCAAAATGCAAGCACACTCTGTATTAAGCCTTACAGTAAAACCTTCTCATTAACAATAGTAGATTGTGGATTCGATTAGCAAATGTTTTGCTAGTATTTTCATCTTTATACTTCTGTTGCCTTTTTCAGAGTCCACGATAGCCCAGTTGGAAGAGCAACGGATTAGCAACTGGAGGGTTGCGAGTTCGAAACTAGGACCAGACAAAGACCGTCGTGTACACGGGGGCTGGTACATGTTAAATATTCCATGGTCTCAAATGTCCTCACGTTGACGTGGTGTGGAAGTTTGTAGAGTGGGGTACCAGCTCAGGTGTTGACCTCTTCATCTGACCGTAGTTCAAAATTACCGAAGCATTGTCCTTGTATCTTTCTCAATAGCCCATTGTATTGCTCCAGTATGACGTTAATTAAATACCTACCTACCCTTCGGGATTGATCCCGGACCGTCACCAATAGCCCGCTGTTTTGCACCAGTACGTTGTTTATTCACTGCCTACCTACTGTTGCCATTTGAGGAAAAGTTTCAATTAAGTAACGTTGGTTGTACTACGCCCCGCCTTTAGGCGCCATCTTGCTCTGAGATTAAGTAGTTGGTTCATATCATGGAATCTCTCTCTCTAAAAGGCGGATATCCCGTCAAAAAGGTAAACTTTGGAAAAGCAAAATTTTCAAAGAAATTTAGAGTATCCTTTCTCATTTATTGTTGCAAATAGTTTAAAATATGTACTGTTAATTCAGTTTAACAAAGCATATGCACAGACGTTCTCGATTTAGCATGCACGATATGCCAACAAAAGAACTCATATTTAAATGTATCGTATTACTAAATTAACTTCCATTTAGAAATTAACAATTCAAATACGACATTCTAATTTAAGTTAATATAAAACCTAATTTTTTTAGGAGAGTAGGTAAATAATTAACGTTGCACTGAAGCAACACAATGGGATATATTTTTAGGATTCGTTTAATATAACACTGATACGAAACAAAGCATTCTAAATTGAATAAGACTTGTTTAAAATCTATATAAATGGGGTGTTAGTACATTGAATATTCGCCCCATTTCAAGTTTTCTATCCGTTTTGGACCCTTCTGATGCGAAATACGTCTCTTGTATGTTTGGTGTCTGTCCATCCGTCTGTCTTCCTGTACACGTCCAAACGTTTGAATATATTTTCATGAAACTTTGCATACTCTGACTTCTCACATTCATTTAGTGACTGAACTTGGTTGCCTAAGTTTGTCTGTTTTCCCGTTCTATGTTCGATTTTGTGTCTGTTTGTACAAGAATCACATAAGATTTGTTCATTATATTTTATATTTGTGATACACCACATCTTAGTTTAGTGAATGCATTATTTCAAATTTTTTTGCTTACATATTTAGGTAAGTTTCACGTTAAAACATCTGAGTAACTATACTTAAATCAAGCATAATTTGATAGTTTGGAGTAGCTGGATTTGCTAGTATTGAGCAATGCAATTGTTTGTTTTACCAGTACTGCTGAAAAATCAATTATTCTTTAAAACTATTTTTATGAAATTTAAATTATAATACTTTTGTATTTTGAGCCTTATTTATTTTCTTATCGAACTATAAAGTATTTACGAATATTTGGGACAGACGATAATTTGCAACAAAACGAAAACTCATGTTCGTTTGCCACGTGTAGTGTTATTTTCTGTTTCTTTCGCTCGAAATGAATTTCGTATTTAAAATTTTGGTGGAGATGTCGAATCCGGGGCACTGGCGATTTATCGCCAAACATGGTAACCTTGGCGTTTTGATCTAGCTTTATGGCAACCCTTTTTTTAACGAAATTGCGATGTATTGCGTTCTATGATTTGAAGCGTTGATTTTGAAGCGGTGGTTTAAGTTTGTATTTTTTCCGTGGGATTTGGTTTCCGTGCTTGCTTTTGGGTTTCCAAAATTTTTATTACCATCTTTTCAAGTAAGTGGCACATAACTATTTTTTTTTAATTTTTTAATTAGAAATTCAATTTATTAATTATCGTTCGTGATATTATAGATTTATTAGCCGCTCACTTACCCTTGATTATGTATGGCAGTGGATGGTTTGACTGGACGTATAGATGTATATCTTTTTTGGAAAAATGTATGATGAATGTTTAGCGAATCCGGAGAGCTTGAAAGTGATTGAATGGTGCCAGAAATTTGGTTTGATTGCGAATAGTGTGAAATATCCAGAATGTGGGAGTGAAATGGCTTTAAAATACAGAAAGGATGTGGGCGATAGGTACGAATGGTTGTATAGAAAGGATGGACATAAGCGAAAGCAGTCGGTGCGAAAGGGAACGTGGTTTGAAAACAGTAAATTGCATATGTGCAAGATTCTTTTGATTACGTGGTACTGGGTGAATGAAACGCCAATTAAATGTGTTATGAATGAAATGGATGCGGCGACCCATACGATGACTGATTGGTTTAGTTTTTGTAGGAAAGTGTGGATGTTAAATTTTTGTTAAAATGTGTTAATTTTTGTAATTTTTTAAAATTTTTTAATTGTTTTAATTAATTTTTGTAATAAATTGTTAAATGCTCCTATTCATGCAGCGGGACTGGTCCAATCATGGTTTGATGAACACGAGGATGAACTGAAATATCTACCTTGGCCAGCAGTCCCCCGACCTCAATATAATCGAACCGTTATGGTCTATTTTAGAGCGTTCAATCCGGAATCTATATCCTCCACCGGCATCTCTCCCGGAACATTTACAATATCTCCATGAAGAGTGGTACAATATTCCTCTAAACACTATTTAGCACTTGTATGATTCGATTCCCAGGCGAATCCAAGCTGCATTACATGCCAAAGGCGGTCCTACGCCATATTAGTAAAGGATTCCTTATAAATCCAGTGTGTTTCCATTATTTTGATAACACCCTGTATCTCTCACCGTTAAATGTCAACGAATTCTCAAATGAATCAATTAACAACTTGTCCTTTTCAGAAAGATTTTGTTTTGACTCCAACTCCTCAATTTCCCAAAACCGTTTGAGGTCAAAGAGCACATTCTCAGAATCCATAAGTAAACAAGAGTTCGCAAAGCTACAGTCAGCAAAATCGCTTCTTTCATTGCCTACAAGAAGCCACCCAAAACACGAACCAACAAGCGAAGTTCCTCCGTTATTTATTCGGGCCGCGGTGGCCCGGTTGGAAGAGTAACGGACTAGCAACCGAAGGGTTGCGAGTTCGAATCCAGCCAAACACCGTCGTGTACAAAGGGGGCTGGTGCACGTTAAATCTGTCGTGGCCTCAAATGTCCTCACGTTGGCGTGGTGTGGAAGTTTGGAGAGTGGGGTGCCAGCTCAGGTGTTGCCTCGTCATCTGACCGTGGTTCAAAATTACGTTGTGTTGTCCTCGGATCTTTCCCTTTGGGATTGATCCCGGACCGTCACCAATAGCCCATTGTGTTGCTCCAGTGTGACGTTAATTGAAATACCCCGAAATACCCCCCCCCGTTATTTATTCTTTCCTGCTCATAAATAATGTCCCAGAAGTAATCACATCCAACCAACAGGTCTACACTTGCCCCTCCATCTGAAAGGAAGGTATCGGCGAGATTTAATCCCTCAGCTGTCAATACTTTCAAAATTTCACTCGAAGGATTCCATGTGACAAAATTAGCAATAAATTCAGTGACTAAGCACTTCACTTCTAAACACTTATCCGGTTCTTTTCGATTGTGCAAGGTCAAACTAACCACGGGATAATTTTTCTCTCGAGGGTATTTTTCACCGAATGAGTATATGGAAAATTTTTCATAGCGAAAGGGTTTTAAATTTAATTCTTTCACAATGCGTTTAGACACAAAAGATCGGTGTGATCCGGAATCTAACATTCTACTTTCTAACGATTTATTATTATTTTTCGAGCACACAATTACTGAACAAGTTTGAAGAAAAGATTTTTTACTGCTTCCTGGAATATTGTGCGCAACAGATATATTTTCAGAACTTTGATCAGAAACACCTGAAGTGATCGAAGGAATTCTTATTTTCGGGATCGTTTCATCAGGGGTATCGGAGGAATAGGGTGGAGAAAGAACATTTTTGTTGTTCCTTCTACACAATACCTCATGATGCGAATTAGACTTACATTTTTTTACAACTTATCCTAGATTTACAAGAAATGCTCTCTCTCATGATATTTTTCAAAACAAAGAAAACACCTACCTTCAAACTTTAATCTATCGAATTTTTCTACAGCACTAGTTTTTCTACAATTAATCGATTCATGAAACCCGAAACAAAATGTACATTTATCTTTTATTTGCGTATTTAAAGCTGCAGCGGTTGGGTATATCTAGGTTTGTAATTATTCTTTCGATAGTTTGGAAATGGTTGCAGATTAGTCTCAAAAGTTTTAGCATTACCATTTGAACTTTCCGTGATTTCCCTGGATTCTACTTCATTTTTTATGAAATTTACTATTTCAGTAATTTCGCAAGTTTTACTTTTATCTCTTTTACGATGGAAATCTAAAACCAAATCTTGGGGCAATAATTTAAGAATGATATGATTTAACAAATGTCCGTACGAACCTTCAGTTACATTAAGTGAACGTAGGTTTCTAATATTTACTTCAATTTCATCATACAACTCACGTAACCCTTTAACATTATGAGGTTTTCACTGATTCTAAATTCAATAATTTTGACATGTAAGAATTAATAATAACGTCAGTTTTACCGTATCTATCTTTCAAAAGTTGCATGCACGAATCATAATTTTTCTCATTTAATTCGAACCCAGCAACAACACGATAAACAGGTCCTACCAATAATATTTTCAAATATTGAAAATTTTCAATCTTAGAAAGTGAATAATTCTCACCAACGGCATTATTAAAACAATTAAGGAATTCCAAAAATTTGCTAGAATCACCATTAAATTTCGATATTTCTAACTTTGGCAATTTCAATGCAATCCTTGTTTCTGAAACAAAGGAGGAATTTGCCAAAACAGTTTCTAATGAATTTTGTGTTCTCATCAGCTCTTTAATTTTGGATTTTACTTTTACTTTAGTTATCAAAATTTTATCTTCATACTCTTCGGACGATTTAATCTCTCTTCTGAACCTTTCAGGATCATCTATCAAATCTTCAATATCGGAATCGTAACTCTTTAAAATTTTCTCTTTAGTTTCTAAAAGTTCAAGAAGTTCAGTTAAAGCATCTAACCCTTCGTTAAGAGTTTCTTGACTTTTATTGACCAACTTCGTAACTGCACTTCGGACGTTACCGCGCTTCTCAATCAATTTATTTACCTTATCCATTTTGAATAAGAGTTCTATTTCAGTACAAATTTTTTTAACAAATTCAAATCCTCACCTTTGTACTCCAAAAGGTAAATAAATATCTCACGAGATTTACTTCAAAGCAGGATCTAATTCTCGCGTTCTCCAAACACGAATAATCCAAACAGTTCGAAAAGTATCAAGCTCGAATCTTCATACGCAACACGATCACAATCAAGATCTCCCAATTTTCAAAACTTCCCAGCCGTGGTGCACCAATGTTAAGCATTGGTATGTTCAGTGGTAGAATGATAAGTCAGTTCTATTTACGATAACCAAATTTTATTTTAACACACACTAACTAACAAGTTCAGAGATTAGAGCTATTATATATGCTATGACCTACTGTCGTTTGCCTGCCAACAACTTCTTACAATTGGCGCGCTTAGTGCCATCTGGGGTATTTCACAAGGACCACTGTTCTAGTGTTGTTGATTGCAGATTGTGCATGCGGAGACATATCTGTCTGATGGGAATTATTCATTGAAGTGAAATTTCTCTTGTCGATGTTACTAAAAGTGTTAACTTTGTTAGAGGAAAGTGTTCAGGATAAAAATAGATTTTACTCCCTTTTGGTAACAATGTGCACACATGGAAAACTTCACCGTACTCCGACATCAACGAAAAACTGTAGAGGCCCAACGTCAGATATCGTTGATCGCAAGTAGTTATAAAGAGACTTTCCTGTGTTTGTAGAAACCATAACTTGTAGAGATTTCTCTTGTGGTTTCTGTTAGTAGGTTTCTCTCCTGGCAACCCTGTCGTTTAGATGAAAACGTTAAAGGAAATCATTCAGGATAAGAAAAGATTTTGTTTCCCATTGGTAATAATTTCTAAACATGAGAAGACGCCCTGACCACCAGAGATATGCAAAAAGACAGAATTAGTGATTGCAAAACAGGTTTCGGTGAAACCGGTTAACCGGGAAACCGACCCAAATTTCGAAATTGGAAAACCGGTTTCATGAAAGAAGAAAACCGGGTGTTCGGTTTTGCGCATTGTCAACCCATAAGAGAAACTCACCACAACAAGGTATACCATAATGCGCACACTGATGCAAACAACTAAATGTTTAGTGTTTACTACCCTATAAGAATAAAAATTCAACGTTATTACATGTCTGTGGTGACAATGCCACATGAGTCACACATCCCTTTGGTGTGACACATGACCTAATTCTCCGCTGACCAATCATAATAACATGTAGACGGATTCTCAGCATCAGTATCAATGAGCCAGACAAGTTTTTGGTCTGTGCCTTGATAAAGATATACAGTATGTAATACTACAGACGGAGCGTCGGTCATAAAAAGAGTAGGCGAATTGATTAAAGCTGAACAACAGCTCTGTCTAGCGCATGCCATTCAGCTTGGTGTAATCAAAGTGCTGTACAAAAAGTACCTGTAGAAGTTGAAAAAAATAACTCACAAGCGGATAATGAACCTGAATCGGAATGTGACTGTCTCAGAATCTGAAGGAGAGAATATTGAATTGGATATTAACAATGATGACGATTCGGAATTGGAAAATGAAAATTCACTTGAAAGTGGGTTCAGTATTGCTTACTCAGATGATGTAGAAGAAAATTCGGCTCCAGATGATAAACATGAAACCATATTACCACTTATTACAAAAATTAGAGTGGTTGTACGATTGTTCCGCAAATCCCCAACAAAAAACGATGACATACTGCAAAAATATGTGAAATTGGAATTTGGAAGAGTACTCATTGATTTCAGATTAAAAAACATGATCGAATAGTTTACTCACCATGTTGGAAAGGTTCAACAAATTAAAATCATGTGTTCAGGCAGTCCGAATTGATTTATCATCGAAAATTTCAATCTCTGAACAGGACTTTAATTTATAAGTGAATACTATTTCTGCCTTATTGCCAGTAAAACCTACAGTGGAAGCATTTGTAGAGCAGATGGAAATCTATTGGCTGCTGACGCTGCTTTAAATTTCACGTTGATGTCTTTAAATGATCTTACTACACTTAGTAATGAATCCCTAGAGTTAAGAATTCAAGAAAGATGCACTAACGTCAGCAGTACTTCAATTTCTACATAATGGGTATCGAACAGGTGATAAAAGATCGGAATATGTGTTTAAAAAGTTGGGGAACTGACTATCTGTCGGTTTATAAATAACCTGATAAAACGTTTATCGCCGTTTTCTTTAACACCAGCACAATCCGATGCAAGGGATATCAACTTCGATGACAAAGACGATGATGTGTTAAAATATTCTGTTTTATACATGGGACAATTGCTGCAGAGGGCAATTGACTATGAGCTTGCTAGTTCAGCATCGCTGGATAATTGTACAAGAAGTAGTGATTTGAAACGGAAATTCAAAAAGGTGTTGCAGTATTTGAAGGAGGGGAGTCAAAAGCACAATTAGAGCTGTGCTACAAATACTTGCTTACTATTCCACCGACAAGCGTGGAGTCCGGAACGGGCATTCTCATCGTCAGGTCAATTCGTAACCAAAACAAGATCGAAGTTGAATGATAATAAATTCACTATGTTTTCTGCGAACACACTTTAATGCGGAAAAAAATGCTAACTGTACTGGCAGGTGATTTAATAGCTATCAATGTTAGGTAATAATCGTTTTATGTATGTATATGTTACATACTTAAGAAATAAATTTATTTAATGTTGTAATAAATATAGCGTTTTTTTCGTATTTTTTACAAAACCGGTTTTGGAAAAAATGAAAACCGAAAAACCGGTTTTGCATTTTACTAAAACCGTGCAATCACTAGACAGAATATCACAGTGAGATGGTTTGTGGCAGGTGGTTATCAGGAGACTTGGTTTGGTATTGTGAAGCCATAAAATAGTTTCCGTAGGTCATTGTTAGCACAAATACATCACGTTAGAGTGTATACTGGGATAGAACTAAATTTTTACCTTTTATATTCAACTCTTCGTTACGAAGGGAAGCCTTCTTACCATAATGTGGAATAGTTTTAATGCTTTAAGTGCGGCATTTTTATTACGATACAAAGGTTCAATTTTTCAATTTTCAACCCTTTTGGAGTTATCTACATTACGAGGATATCGAACCATCGACTGCTAAAAATCTACACTGCTGGCCACCCAAATTGCAACACCAAGAAAGACAAGAGATATCACAACAAAATTTATTTTGTAGATAACATGTTGACCAACCATCAAATGATTAAATTTATAGACTTCTGTGAAGTGTGGTTCCTGCCAAAATCAGTAGCCAGAGTAGCCGCCATTGTTGGAGATCACCGCTGCCACACGCCTCGGCATTGATTCAAAGAGACTTTGGATGTGTTCTTGGGGTACAGCAGACCAAGCAGCTTCCACACATTGCCAAAGTTGATCTGGTGTGGCAGCTGGGGATGTATTCTGGGTCAATCGTTGAGCAACCATGGACCACATGTTTTCTATCGGCGAAAGATCCGGAGAGCGAGCTGGCCAGGGAAGCAATTCAATCTGGCGATTGACGAAGAACCCTTGGACAATGCGTGCCACGTGTGGTCGCGCATTATCCTGTTGAAATATGGCTGTGGGCAAGCCCTGAAGGTAAGGAAGGACAACTGGCTCCAACACCTCGGAGATGTAGCGCTGGCTGTTTAAAGTACCGGCAATGCGTACTAGAGGAGTGCGAGAGTGATATCCAATACCGCCCCATACCATAATACCCGGTGCAGGACCAGTGTGGCGGTGCATAACGCAGCTGTTTAGCATCCTCTCTCCACGGTGTCTCCAGACTCGAATCCGACCATCGTGGTGTTGCAGACAGAAGCGTGACTCGTCAGTAAAGACAATTTCATTCCATTCTGCCGTCCACATCCTTCTTTCATCGCACCATTGGCGGCGGAAACGTCTGTGGTTCTGCGTCAAGGGTAGACGAAGCAATGGACGTCTTGCGGACAGACCACTCTGCTGTAAACGGCGTCGAATGGTACGCGCAGACACTGGATGATGCGGTACAGACTGAATGTGCTGTGCTATGGTTCGTGATGTGGCTGAGCGATCCGTCACTGCCATACGCACAATATGCCTGTCATCACGTGAAGGATGACTGAGCACGCACTGAGGTGGATGCGATCGAACACGTCGGTCCGTCGTACCCTCCTGCATCCAACGATCACATATCCGCATTACAGTTGTTTGGTTTCGTCCAACACGACTACCGATTTCCCTGAAAGATAATCCACAATCTCGGTAGGCCACTATCCTTCCTCTGTCGAACTCGGATACTTGATCAAAAGATGATCGCTGTTTTCTACGAGGCATAATTGATCGTTTTTTTGAAAAAACCACAAGAAAAACACAATTGCCGTACTTGAAATCGTCGAAATCTCCAAGCCTTAAATAGCGCTTTGAAGTGGCGCCACAGGCGCGCGTGATGTGCGTCTGCGCTGAAATTCTAATCATTTGCATATCTCACCTCCGCTAATGCATGTTGTAAATTTCATATTATTTGCATGCTTCCTTCAGGGTGTTGCATTTACGGTGGCCAGCAGTGTATAATAGAATAAACGATGAAAATTCGTTCTGTTGTATTTGATAATTGCATAAGCCCAGCATTCCGGCTTGAACAATCTAAACTGCAACGTTTAGTGGAATATGCATTCCACCCATTTGTTTTTCTTTCTAGATTCGTCTATGACATAACAAAATCATTTCATTCAAACCAAGTAAAAAATAATGGAATGTAGATCTAATGTAACCAAATGTAATGTAAGTTAACCAAGGTGATGAAATGCAGTCCAAAATAAGATATGAAATGTAGTACCATTTACGAAAGGATGCAGATAGAATCAGGTTAGAGGTTATCGACGAGGCACATTTTGGAAAATTCTAAATTTTGAATTGGCCAAAAACATTAAGTGTAATATATATTGTCTCAGGATTGAATTTTGTAAGATGATTTAAAATTCATTAATGGGCGTTTTCTTACAGAACCTTTCGCACATATTTAATAATTTCACAAATTTTACATTAGAAAATAGAACACCTATGAAATTGTATCGATCTTTCCACCTATTTTGCTTTTCCAGGTTACATGCAATTTCGTCTCAAATGTGTTAACTTTTCATTAATTTTAAGACAGGGTAGATAGATTGTGCTTGAATTTGCATTTGACAACTGAAAAAGCAATACACAGGTTTTAAATTATATTTTTGGAAAGGCGAACACCAGCATGACGTCTTTCATTGCCATTCGTCATTATATTTAACGAGTTACCCTTGAAAAATAAATCCTGCTTTCTCGTAAACAGACATCAACAAATACAAAAAGTAGGAAAAGCTATAATTTTGTTAATGTTTGCAGGAAAAACACCATTTGTACTTCCCCATAGAAGGAGGTAATGTCCGAACATTAGTTGAATTAAAATCAATCCCCTTCAGTCTTTCCATCTCATCACGAAACCCAAGATATCGATTAAAGGAATACAATACAGGCACAGCGGAAATTTTACTTTGAACCGGCTAAAAGCCGCCGAACCGCTGTTCTATAACAAGTGACCTCAAACAGTCGATTTCTGGAAGTAAAAAAGGAATTGAATGAAAGATATTAGATGACGCATGCCTACTGGGTTCTTTCGAACAGAGGCGTGGCTCTCGTGGGAGTACAAAAAGCGCAACGTGTTGTAAAGGGAATCGAATAAAAAATTATTTAAAGATAAAGAACAGGAGTCCAGAATTCTCCATTCATTCGTTGTATAGTTCTCAAATTTTACTTGTTCTAAAACAACGTCTCAACCAAAGTCCAAGAGATTGCTGTCCACATTGCATTTACGGTCACTTGAGCTTATATTTGAAAACAAATTGTCAAAGAAGCTTTGGCTTAAAATAATTTGAAATCAATCAAACGCCAATTATCGGACATGGATTATAAATATTGAAGCTAGCGAGGATGTATGGTAAATGACAACGTATCTATTGTCGTATCTACAACAATAGCTTATGAGTTTTGTTTACCATGCACTCTAAATAAAGGTAGATTACCTGACGTTGTATGTCTTGTTTCGCGCAACTTGGCCAGATATGGTCCTTGAGCCATAAAACCAAACTGTTGTACTGGCTCAACATGACCTTTTAGGTCCTTGTGCCAATAATATAAAAGTAAATAAAAACCAACTAAATGAAGGTTGTAGAAATTAATCACATATTTTAGCTTCTGAGGTAAGTTGCTGAGGATCTTACATAAGCTAGTTGAAAATTTAATTGATGGTGTAATGTTAAGGGGTTCAAATAATGTAATTCTAGAGGAGTTCGTATGGGATAACATTTGTAGATTAAAGTTAAAAACTTTCCAAAAATATAATTTTTTTTGAATAAATCACATTGGATATGGGTCACCGTAGTTCGGTGGGATTGCCCACTGCTCTAGCAACCTAATAGTTGTTGGCGGTGCAGGTTCGATCCCTCCCTGTATATATTTCTCTAAGGCTTTCTTTGTATGTGTATAACCATTACTTGACGTTGTCTCTTGTGTTTGGCGCAGCTTGACCAAATGTGGCACTTGCTCTATAAAACCCACACAACCAATCACACATGGAATACGCTAAATATTATGTATTCGCGGGACTAATGTGACCTGACTACTCAGCATAATTCTACAGTTCTGGTCATGTTATTCCTATCTTAGCTACTTTAATAAGTTTGGCATAAAATATCTCTACCTTATTGATTATATACGTTGTTTCGTAAAACACCTTACATTGTTGAATGTCTTCCTGGTTTTACCAAAACAAAAAAAAGATTGTATCACATTTGTATGACATTAAGCAAGCTCCCGGCATAATACCAAGAATGAAACGATAGACCGTTGTGTATTTCAGGCCATTAATCAATCTCCAAGCCACTATTCGTAACACTCAAATCGAGCAGTCCCCACGAGAGTCATTTAGTCCTGAGGAATGAGGACATTGGGAGACACACCTCACACTGCCGCACTCAGCAATATTAACTTTCTCGAATATCATTCCATATAATGTATGTTATCTGGATTAGATCAATCAAATTTTATTCAAAATCGTCCTCATGCAATTTTTTGTTAAAAAGTGTGTTAACTTTGACTTAAAAAGATATTTTGACTGAGTCAAATTTACTTCCTATTTCTGATATTCAAATCAGTTGTCATAAGAATATAAAGCAATTTTAATTGTTCCTTAGTGAATGCTAAAAGGCCAATACAAGTACAAATGTACTGTACGTGTATAAAAACTCAATCCTTTTATTAAATCAACTTTCAACAATAAATTTTATTCAGTTTCTTTCTTTCAGGTTACAATTTTTTAATGAGAAACTAATGGTGTAAATACTTTTAACAAACAAAACAAAGAATCTAATAAACCAAGACCCTAACTGAAACACAAGTATTTAATTACTTTTATGAAATATCTGTCAGATTAATTTTCTGGTCCCGAAAACATGGAAACTGGACCATCTATGAATAATCATTTTTTATAAAATAAGAAAACAACGTAGCTGGTTGCATTAAAGCATGTAAATTTTCGAAGGCAAATGCTACATAAAAATTAAGGGAATTATAATGCTGAAAATAATGAAATAAAAAAAACCCTGTTGAAAAATAAGCTCATGAATGTAATATATTTGATTAATTACCACAAATTCTACTTATAGAATATGCTATTAAAAAGTTCTAAATATGGACGCCATTCTTGATACGCGCTGTACTAAATGACTAATAAAATATTTGCTTCACATCAATACTGTTCAATTTTAAATAAACCTTGAAATTCAACGTTTTGCATAAATTTAGGACACTTGAAGAAAAGTGCCGAATAACTTTACTATTTGAATACCAGGTGTTTTTCCCATTTAATGACACTTAACACAACGCAAAAATAAATAATCGAAAGTTAATATCAATGCATTTAGATAAAACCAACATTAAAGAAATCTGAAAAACGCCCTAATGCTCTAGTCTTAGATAAGATTTGATTCTCAAGGGTAATATCAAATTCTCCAAGAATGTAAATCCACTACGGGAATTCTTCAGCGTTTGTCGAATTAGACATCTACAGAGCTGTTGCAATGATCTTGGCGTCACAGGACCATCGGCTATATCCGTAAATACTTGAATGTATTCCAAGCAGATCTTTTTTATTCTTTCACCACAGAGAAATGGGCAATCTGGATTAATCCATTCATCGTTAATGACTTGACTTACCTCAGTATTTTTGACATACGGAGTAGCCCGCGACCTCCACACGAGTTTGAAGCATTCGATCATTTTGGAGCGCTGTGTCGCAGATCTGGTTCTGTTCAAATGCAAGAGAAACACGATCACGTCGTTGATAATACATATTCTTGATGATCTACTTCCAATTGGTGGGAATAATTCCTTTAGCAAATAGTGTCTTGAAAAGGTTCTTTGTCCCATGTCGCAACGTAACCTAGATCTGCAATTTAAATTAAACGATAGAAACTCTTTCACACATATCTTGTACAGTGCCCACCTCTTAGTTCATCATCATCCACATCCACGGGGTAACTACAAAGCTAACTACTAACGAGTATAGACTGAAATTTAAGGAAGGAATGTCCTATAGAAATGTGCGAATGTTTTACATCAAAATCTAAACACAAGTAGCAGTTACTTTATTATATCTAAGTATCCATATTTAGAATGTTAAATACATGCCGTCATAAGCACAAGTTCTAGGAGACTGAACTATTTTGCCTGGTTCATAATTTTATGAAAGGGCGCCAGTACAGTTCAGTCCCCTAGGACTTGTAAAGTGACTGCTACTTGAGTGTTTAGATTTTGATATTTGAGTAAAACATTTGCATATTTCTACAGGACATTCCTTCCTTAAATTTCAGTCTAAACGCACTAGCAGTTAGCTCTGTAGTTACCCATGGGGATGTAGACTGAAATTGAAAATTTAAATTTATATTTAGACCCCAAAATGAATGCTGTGTTTTGTTTCTACTTCAGGTGTCCGGTGACTTTAGTCAATACAGTGCATTCGTTTACTTAGAAATAAGGTTAACCCTCCGTTAGTCGTAGGTGCCCTCGGGAGCACATCTCCTTTAGGTGTCTACAGGTTTTACGGACCAGAGATACTCTAGTGATCTTTTCTTTTCCATGCGGTCTACTGTTGTAGTAAACTCGGAGGTTGCGCTCCCAAGCGATCTTTTCTTTCTTTTATCCGACTACTTTGTATCCCAATCCTCAATTTTCCCCCTTTCTCATTTTCCCTTGATGTTTTCCTTTGTTTCGAGCAGCTTGTCCAAATATGGCTCGTGCACCATAAAACTCCAAAACAACCAACCGTTAGTCGTGGGTCTTTTTTTAACAAATGAGATAGCGATGCATCTGAGTTGCTTGACGTTTTCTTGCATAGTTACACACATTAATTATTTAAAAATACGTAGTATATATTTTTGGACATACTAAAAGACAAATAACCTCAAAATATGTGTTTGAATTTATAAATATTACATTTTTAGTTATTCTTTTCATTGCTTAACTGCGAAAAAAGTCACCGTGCACCTGTCAGGATCAGTGACTAACGGAGGGTTAAATATCGGCCTTGGTAACTGCTATTCAATGCATTCCCTAAATTGCTTTCCGTTTCATCCTTTTTCATAAGCTTTCATGGCTATTTTGTCAAGCGCTTAGCTGAGCTCGGCCAATATATGGCCCTTGCATCATTAAAATACAACCAACTCCAAACACCATCTATAGTGCTGAGTTTGGATCCGAGTTACCGAATCCATTCTTTCACTCTTAGGGGCAGGTTAAATATAAACGGTTTTATAATACGAGGGTTGTCCGTAAAATAAGGTTCCCAAGGCGCTGCAGTCGCGAGGAACGCTGTTACGCGGGATCCGGCGCCACTGGGGTGTACCTTGGTTCCCCCTCTCCCAGTCCCCACCCCTGCGAGCTGTCTGCGACGCTCAGTCTTAGCTTGGCAGCCCTTAGAGATGGAGCTCCCACTCGCTTCTCCCGCCAGGTGCGAATTACGCTCTGTGATTCGTTTTTTGTTTGCAAAAAACACTGCGCCGGTGGACATTCATTCCCAACTGAGTGAAGTCTACAGAGAAAAGTGTATGAGCGTACAACACGTGCGCAAATGGTGCAGAGAATTTAAAGACGGACGTACAGACGTCCATGATGAACAAAGTTCCGGACGGCCATCGGTTTCGGACGAAACGATTGCGAAAGTGGAAGAAGCGATGCTGAAAGATCGAAGGGTTACGGTTCGGGAGCTCTGCGAGATGATCCCCGATGTCGGCAAGACCTGCATTGACAAAATTTTGACAGACCATTTAGGGTATGCCAAGGTTTGTGCAAGGTGGGTCCCAAGAATGCTCACGGAGGACCACAAACGACAACGCGTTGAAGCGGCCCGCGAATTTCTTCAGGCCTACGAAACCGATGGCGAGGAATTTTTGGACTCCATTTTCACTGGGGACGAGACTTGGGTGGACCCAAGTCTCGTCCCCAGTGAAAATGGAGTCCACGATACCGAACGACACCGGAAACGAAAGAACAATACCGTGAGTGGAAACATCCAGAGTCGCGGAAGTTTAAACAAACACCGAGTGCCGGCAAAGTGATGACCAGCGTGTTTTGGGACAGGAATGGGATATTGTTGTGCGAATTCATGCCTGCCGGGACAACAATCAATGCTGACCGCTACTGCGAGATGTTGAAGAACCTTCGCCGCGCGATTCAAAACAAGAGGAGAGGCATGCTCACGAAGGGAGTGCGTTTCCATCAAGACAACGCTCGTCCGCACACCGCCCCTGTAACCAACGATCTCATCAACGAATTTGGATGGGATACTGTCACACACCCGCCCTACAACCCGGATATAGCCCCAAGTGACTATCATCTCTTCCCTGAATTGAAAAAACACCTGGGTGGGAGGCATTTCGGAACCGGAGAGGAGCTGAAAGAAGTTTTAAGCTACCTTCACGACGCGGCGGGAGAGTTCTACGACTCAGGCATGAAGAAGATGGTACACCGCATGCAAAAATGTATCGATCTCAACGGCGATTATGTCGAAAAATAGGAAAAAGTCTAAGCTTTCCAAAAATGTATTATTCATTGCAAATAAACATGTTTTTCATTGTTAAAAATCATTGGGAACCTTATTTTACGGACAACCCTCGTACACTGCATGGGTACTCGGCCCGCCTTATTGTTATTTTAACTTCAAGTCACACGGTAGGTAATTTTTTTAAAATTGCACATGCGCACAATAAAGTAGTTGTGGCGCCATGCGTGGCACATATATCTTTAAATATACTTTTTCAGTCATAAAACAAATCGAAAAATATGAATCGCTGGACAAATGAAAATTTATAATCAATTTTGCGCTTGGCTACTACAAAAATCGAACCAAATATTAAAATTTAAACCATGCACTGTCAAGCATCATATTAAATCTTTAATTTACTTTTTATTATCTTTGTAACAATATAGTATGTGATAAATATATGTAAAATAAATAATATAATGGGGGTATTTTTCATGTTTTTTGGCGGCCCTCCCATAAGCCAGTGAATCTATGTGGCCCTTGATCTTAAGTATGCATCCCTGCTACACAGTGTTTCCCAAATTAATACTTTTAGCGCGGGCGTTTCGAGTAACTGTTTGATGCCCCGGAAGTGATTGTAGAGATTACGAGCTATTAAAACAAATAATCACTTGTGGCTACTGCTACACATGATTTTGCGTATGATAGTCCTTTCCAATGGCGAGAGGTCACTTTGACGTGGTGTTGAAGTTTGGAGAGTGGGGTGCCAGTTCAGGTGTTTACCTCATCCGATATTGATTCAAATTTCGAGGTGTCGTCGTCGGATCTTTCCCTTCGGGATTGATCTCAGATCGTCGTCAACAGCTCGTATTGTTCCAATGTAACATTAACCTACCCATGGCGAGAGGTTCGATTTTTTTAAACAACCCTGGGTGTTTTTCTATTCTGTGTTAATGTAAAATTTTTCTTGTGCGTGTATGTCTAAAATTCTGGCTGGAAAAACATTGTTTGGAGCTTGACCAGATGACCCTTGCGCCATAAAAACCAATCCTAAACTTTCCAACGTCATCTGCCTTCTTACCAGAGCAAGCCCTATCTTGAAGTACATTTTGGAAAACAGTTTCTGAACTTCTTCCTTCCTAGAATAACTTAGCTGAAGTTATACACAGGAATTCTAAGAAATGAATAATATTTTGACTTTGATCCCCTATTTGCTCAAATTTTATGTATTATACGATGAAAATTTTTATAAGCGGAGTTTGATTACGTTTATAGACTGAGTTTATGAATGTTTGGTTTTATAAATGGTGGGCATTGGACACAGCCCCCTATTCAATTTCAGCATTAAATTTTCACCTGTAAAGCAGAATCAGTAACATGAAACATATGTACTCTATGTATGGTAGAACTCACCATTTCCAAACTGCAGTTACCCTCAAACTCAATTCCTGGATCTCCTTTATAAATAAATAATTTATTTAAATTAATTTTTTATCTAAATTTTAAACTTAAAAATATCTAATTTGTGACTTCTGTAACATTTAACTGGACATCAAAATAAATTCTTTTGGATAAATATTCTTTTTCCTTTTCCAAAAATTTTTGGGCCGCGGAAGCCCTGTTGGAAAGAGTAACGGACTAGCAACCAAAGTTGGCAACCAAAGTAGGGTTGCGAGTTCGAATCCAACCAAAGACCGTCGTGTACAAAGGAGGATGGTGAGCGTTAAATCTATCGTGGTCTCAAATGTCCTCACGTTGGCGTGTTGTGGAAGTTTGGAGAGTGGGGTACCAGCTCAGGTGCGATCTCCTCAGTGGTTCAAAAATACGAAGTGTTGTCCTCGGGTCTTTCCCTTCGGGGGATGATCCCGAACCGTCACCAATAGCCCGTTGTGTTGCTCCAGTGCGACATGAATTAAATACCTACCTACCAACCAAATATTTTTGAATAAAGTTGTATAATTTTGTTGAAATGAAGGTAATGTGTTGGTATTGAGTCAAAATATGTACCACAGTACAATTTTGTGAAAAGTAATGTTCATCTCAGCTGCAGAAAATACAAATCAGGCCTAAAAAAACAGCGTGATTATGAACTGATTATATGTATGGGTAATTTCGTTCTAAAAATTCTTTAAACTATTAGGTTCTTACTTTATAGCCAGTACGTTATACCTGAGCACCCAAGATTGTATTTAAATAAAATTTCTCTTTAGAAAAGATTGTATTTTATGAGACTTCATCACATTTGAGTAGCTATTTACATAAAAAATAGTATTAGTATTATACAATCGTTTTAAATAAGCAATGCAGAGTATATATATTTTGCAGTGAATATTTAATTTCTTTAACTTTTTATTTCCTATAACGCGAATGTAAAACCTCTAAAATGCGTGTTAAGATTTTTTATGAAAGTAATTTAACTATCGTCACATTTTAAGACTTTCTTTGAATGTTTCCTTAAAGCAAAAAATTACTATTAGAAATTTTCTACAATATGGTTACATAATACAGCGTTACAGAATATTATTCCTAATATTGAAAATATGTTAAATAATAAAGAAATATATAATTAATAAGAACATTAATTTAACCATTTATGAAATAAATTAATAATCTCTGTTTCTTAAAAATCAATATTAATTCACAGAAAGCAAATAATTTTTAAATGTAACTATTTGCATTTTTACGCGTTTTAGAACCACTTTCTAATTGATATTTCTCTAAGGTTTATAATTTTGCTGTTACGAGTAGAATGTTTTCTTCAGCTAAACCTCCATTTTTGTTTCAAAGATACATTTACCTCAATAAAACAGCAATAAAATTAATATTCATTAAAATTCAAACATAGAAACGATTTAAATTTTACTTACAGATTATAAAATAGCTTATTTGCTTCTTCCATTCGAAATTCGTCAACTTCTTTTCCAGCAGCAAGTTCTAATTCCAATTCCAACTTAAGACCGTATACGACCAAGTATGATAGTGGACATAGAGAATAAAGTACAGATGTTCCTTCATGCAAATTAATAGTAAGGTATTTAATGGAGGAAAACCGTGAGCCACGAAAAGCTGACATATTTTCCTTTTAACTTGAAGGTTTTTCGATACATCTGAGAACATTACATTACGATCAATGTCGTCTGCCAGAAATGGATGCCAAACGCATTAAGAAAATGATTGTTTAATTTGATTTATATTTTGATAAATTGCGCTTGTTAAATTCATACAAAAATATTAAGAACGTGATAAAATTGACACACTTCTAGCTTTATTTTTAGTTACTTTAAGTATAACTTACGTATACTAAAAACATAATTAAGCACTTGATAAATAAGATTTGTTCCCAAATGTGAAAAAATAAACTTTTAGCTGACAAAAAATTCAAACGATTTTTTAATCCAAAATTTTACTGTTTGATCTGTTGATATATTTTCAAAAT
Organism: Meta bourneti; assembly: GCA_933210815.1. Taxonomy (NCBI): domain Eukaryota; kingdom Metazoa; phylum Arthropoda; class Arachnida; order Araneae; family Tetragnathidae; genus Meta; species Meta bourneti. Next base: position 32,508,362 of record OW119924.1, read on the forward strand.
ACATTTAATTACTTTTTCAATTTCTAAGAAAATATTAGAAATAATTTTTATAAAAATCGAATTATAAGACTCCCACAATCTAATCAACATACTGAACTTACAATAAATGACAAATTAATTTTTAGACACAAATAAAAAATATGCATAGTTTAGTCTTCTATTAAGAATTGCCATGTTTGCGATTTTAAAGCAAATTTTATAATTAATGACGTGAAACTCGTTATCATTAAAACTACGCTTAAATTAAATTATGCCATTTTGCTGAGGTAACACGTTGATGAATTTAAATTTTAAGACTAGTATTAATCTTTATATGATAATACAAGTGATGAATACCAATCAAATCTAGAATTAAAAATAATTAAATTTAATTAAAATGTATTAAATTTACTTTATTAATACTTACGACACATCTAATACATAAAAGTTTAGAGGCAGGAAGAAGTATGAGGGACATTCAGTGTAAACAAATCACCAGAAGACGAGGATATTACTTCCGATTATCCAATATGGAATACGTACAGGAAGCACGTTCTACCACAAAAACACCAGCGCCAACTACATTTAGTTTAAAGAGAAAGCTACTCAGGAAGAATATCTTTACATTATATTTTATTTAGAAAGGATTATCCATGTCTGAAACATTACATTTTTCTCCATTACACCAAAAGCATTTCTTATATCTTAATTCTTTAGTACTAAATACACAAAATCCACTAGCGAATTTCGGTCACAAAAGTGAATCCTACTAATGAGTTCTACATGGCAAAAAGTTTCGGGCGTGAAAGTTATGGAGTCTCTAGCACGTTATTTTTAAGGTACCTCATCAGAATACTAAGAAGTATGTGAAATCACGTTCAAATATAATATTTATATCCGCCTTTCTGAGAGTAATTTCTGTTTGACATTCATAGATGCGAACATTATGACCTCGAAAAAGCTTCAAATGATCTGATCCAGTGTTGGAATTTTTGAGCGAATTTGGGCTCAAGGACTTGGTCTAGCTATTAAGGTAGGCTTTAAGATATAAGTAAAAACACGCGTATACATATTTCATACTTTGACACGATTTTGCTTTTATGTTCCTCTAAATCGCAGATTTCCTTTTAAGAAGTTCAATTGAATCGTATCAACACAAAATGACGAAATAATATTGGTTAAAAAGAATCCATTATCTTTCAACCTTTCTTAAATAGAATTTCTTTCTTGAAGAGAACCGTCTGGAAAGGTTGTATTATTTTTTTCTTAGAATAGAAATACTTTTCTCAGAATAGAATCTTTTTCAAGAACGCTATTGGTCTTTTCCTCAGAATAGAATGGATTTGAAGTTCCATTTGTCCTTTCCATAGAATGGAATCATTTGGAAAGATTCCATCGGTCCTTTCCTTGGAAGAGAATCATTTGTAAAGATTCTATTCGGCAAGGTCAAAATTGGTTAAAACGACACAAGTTCATTCTCTTTCAACGACACTTGTTATTGTCAGTGAGAAAAAGACCAACATTAGCGTACAGGTCGCATTTCAATATGGATGAGGTGACGTTTTCCTACCTTTTGCCTTACAGCACGTATAGAAGTGAGGGAGAAAAACTTTAAAATGAATTTTCGCTCGACAAAAGTAGTTTGTATCATGCAAAAATGGCAGCACATAACAAAATATAGTGAAAAATCTTTAGTGCATATCTTTGGATAAAAAACATGTTTTTTCTACAGAGATTTATTTATAAAACAAGAAATTCAGAGTGATTTTCCAATGAGAATTGTTGATCCTCCGAGTGGGGATTTCGACGAGATATCTTGTCCATCAAGATCAAACCAATTTTGCTAATGACGGGATATATCATCATCAAAATATTGACGATTTTTCGATGACAAGATCAAGATCTGATCAGTTTTCTTCTAATGACGAAATATCTCGTTCATCAAGATCTGCTAATGGTTTTTCTAATGACGAGATACTTCGTCAAGACAACCTCCAGGAGCGTTAAAAGGCCGCGGTAGCCCAGTTGGAAGAGCAACGGATTAGCAATCGGAGGTTTGCGAATTCGAAACTCGATCCGGGGCAATCGTGGTTCAGTGGGTATGCCAGCTGCCCTAGCAACCTGCGAGTTCTAGGCGGCGCAGGTTCGATTCCTGTCAGATGCATTTCTCCCTGGGTGTATTTCACTCTGTCAGTAAAATTTTCACTGTGTATGTCTTACTTGATATTGTATGTCTTGTGTCGTGCGCAACATGGCCAAATCTGGCCCTTGTGCCGTAAAAACCCCAAAACCAACCAACCATCAGTCTTCGCGAACACGGGGGCTGGTGCACGTGTTACGTTAAATCTGTCTTGGCCTCAAAATGTCCTTAGGTTAGAGTGATGTGGAAGCATGGAGAGTGGGGTGCCATCTCAGATGTTCTCTTCATCTGACCGTGGTTCAGAATTACTAGGCGTCCTTGGATTTCTCCATTCGGGATGGATCCCGGACCGTCGCCAATAGCCCGTTGTGTTGCTCCAATGCGACACTAATTAACTACCTACCTACCAGGAGGGTTTAAAGAATGAATTACTTTCGTTGTGAAATGGTTTTGGCCGTAAGACGAATTCTATTCAAATACAATGACTTCTATAAATCGCCAATCTATCAAATCGGATTTTGATTTTCGCACTGCATTCGACAACGTTTTTCCATTTATTCTTGAGCAGGAATCAGATTTCACGGGGACAATTACAAACTTACAAATGTAGTTTTTCAAGAACCCCGAAAGATCAATAGTTCCGGCAGCCTTTTATCCCCAAAGGAGGCGGTTGACATTTTACCCAGAAGTGGTACTCGCTGCGGCTTTGTGGAAAATGTTTTTAAAAGAATCAAATATATCCCACTGTTTACCAATCCGAAGGCTAGATATGCAAAAATTGGTAAAAATGTCTGCAACACGCAATAATTATTATTTCGGTCGCGTCCGAGTCAAGCGTTGTTTTCCGATCGGTCACCGTAACTACGGGGCTGGTCACGAGAAATGGCGTGTCCGAGTGCACTTTTGTAGATAGGTATTCGTGGCACGCAGACGTGTTGCATTTGTTTGGGGGTGTCCGTGACGGAAAGGGGTAAGCGGGTGAGCATTCGATAGGTACATTACACGGCCTCAAATATAATCTGTTTTCCCAACAACAAAAAGAGCAATCTTCGTCTTTTGTTTGTCGAATATATCGCTAATGCAATTTTCTGTCTGAAAGTTCAGTCTGAGGAGGCCGAACTAACGAAAATCAATTCGCGATTGTTTTTGATGGCGCAGATGCAAGCTGTCCCAGTAATTTGAGTTGGTTCATCCTGAACGAAATACATGGAATACTAGAAATCTGCTTTTGCTCATGCTAGATTGACATCGATGACAAGTTGACATGTTTCATTTGACTACCAAATGATATTTTGTTTATAGATCTGGTTAGGTTTGGAGTGTCTCAGTGAGATCAGTCATTGCGTCAGAAACTTGCGAATTGCAAGTAGGGAAGGTTTGATTTCTCCCTGACGGGAGCTGTCTTGGTTCAGTGAGTATGCCCACTGTGCTAGCAACCTGTGAGTTATAGGCGGCGCAAGTTCGACTCCTCCCTCTGTGTATTTCTCTTCTGTGTCCATTATTTGATGTTATCTGTCTTGTATCTGGCGCAGCATGGCCAAATATGACCCTTGCGCCATAAAAACCCAATTCAACCAACGAATTCTCCCTGGGCGTATTTTTCTCTTCTGTGTCAGTAAAACCTTTTCTTGTGTGTATGTCAATTTACTTGACGTTGTTTGTACAGCATGGCGCAATATATTCCTTGCGCCAGGAAAGCCCAACCAACTGGCTAGTTTGTAATTAGGTTTGATTTTTCTCTAAAATGGGGCCGTCGTGGTTTATGATTTGCCAACTACGCCAACAACCTGAGAGTTATGAGCGGTGTAGGTTCCATTCTTGCAACTTACCCTGGATGTCTTTCTCTCTTCTGTATCAGTAAAACTTTCCTTGGGTGTATACGTCCATCTACTTGACGTTGTATGGCTTGTGTTAAGTGCAGTTGGGCCAAATATAATTAATCCTTGTGCCATAAAATTCAACCAATCTAAATTCGAAAAGATTGAGGTCTGACTCAGATTTTGTTGACCTAAAATGTACGAAAATAACCTTAAAACTTAATTTATATACTATTCACTTGCAAAATATTTTCTTTTAGAGATAAGGTGTCTGAAAATAATGATACATTTTCATACATATTTTGTGTTCAAACACAACCAAAAATTTGAGAGCCTCAAAATTGCTTCAAAGCAGTGTGCTGCAAGAGTTCAAATAGGTAATCCACTTGGTGACATGAAGTAACCGTCTGAACAAGTAAATATTTCATAGGATAAGTACAGTGCATTCATGGTGCAAGTAATTCTCGAGTTATACTTTGGGCATTGCGCGAGATATTTTCATGCGTTTCATACCGGTATTGTTTTCTCAGAACCTGTATCGGCCTGTGGATCACAATTTTGGAAACACTGCTTCGTTTCAATTAACAATCCGAAAATCTAAGTCTTCTGTTTTTCTCTGAGAAGACTAGGGAAAAACCTCCAATCTACCCAATTTCACATGTTGATTCACCCTCTGAATAGAAAATCATGTAAAAGATTTGTTTTACGTTGAAGCATAGGGTCAAGATTTTTTGGCTGACAAGCTGACAGATAAAATTCAGCTGCAATGCGCTCCGAATAAATGAAACCATGATTTGGAATAAAGCTAGATAATGAAACAACGAAACTTAGATAAAACCCAAGATGAAATTAAAACATTTTAAAATCTCGGAAAAATGACCAATAATTTAAAAATCATAAATGACACCTACAAACTGCATATTTAGAATTAGGAGATAGCCCGTTTTTATACAAATTTCGTTTACATTGTCTACTAAAGCAAACAAAAAGTTGACACGTCGAAATTCGGGCAATAGTTATAATACTGAAAACATACTATTCCATGTACTGTTACTTAAGCCATGACTGAGGCTTACGAAAATGTGAATAAAAGTATTACATTCTTCGAAACCTCAAATCAAATGGATTTTTGAAAAGAGATTATTGATGATTTATGGATTGTAAAACAGTTCTTCATGGGTTCGAAAATAGCTTTAGAGTTCTGAGCCCCTTGGGAAACTGTTTCCTATTTCCGTTTTCATTGCTTTCGCCAAAAATATATGGCATGTCCCACATTTTTTTACTCGTACAGCATTCCTATTAATTTTCTGTGACTTATTTTTATAAGAGGTGAAATAGCAAAATATATATTTACTAATTTTATTTTCATTAAAATGCAGTCAAAGTATTATCTCTTACCAAACGAATGGCAGTTGAATTTGCTTTTATAGTGGATTTCAAGTCGATATTTGTTTAACGCGGTTAATTATTCATTGACTTGGAAATGAAACAACAAATATTAACGAAACAAAATTTACAAAACACGCAAATTTTACTCTACGCATGTTTCCCAATATTATAGTTCAGGCTACATAACTTCGTGTTCAAAACATAGCAACAGAATGAAAAATAACAGCAGTACAAGTGCGTTTTTGAAATTAGTGAGATAACTGGCATTTCTGTAATTTGGTAGAGAATTGATAAGATGAAAACGAAGCATTTTATGTTTTGTGCAAATCAGTACATTGTTTCACCAAAACTTTTAAACCATCATTCACTAGTTATGATGCTGATGATCTTGTTTTTACCTTGTTTGTCTGGGGATCCTCGTGGTCTCAATAGATTGATTCTTAATCAGGTCTGGGTTGATATTCGCGTTGATTCGAATCCACGCCTGTCTATTTAGCTCTCGTGTCTTTATCATCCCCAACTTGAGACACTCATTTGTTTTTTGCCAAGTTCAGTTTAGAAAACTGTTTGAAGCAAGGGAACTTTGAAATCCAATTGCAAAGAAACAGATTTCGTCTTCTGTTCGCAAATTGGAAATTCGTTGTGGATGAATAGAAAACGCTTTGCACAACCGAATGAGAAATATATCGAGGTGCGATATAACGAGGGGTTACTGTTACGAGGGGTTACGCTCACAAATTTGTGCTCGTCACTCTCGCAACGAATGCTAATATTGAAAAAAATCAAAACGAGAACGATTATACAAATTGATTCATTTTTAAATATTCGCATTTCTGACATGTAAAAAAGTATTTTGTATTGATGCTCTATTTGGGAGCAAACGAATGCCTTTCAAAATTTAATTCTAAACTTGAATATCAAAACCGATTTTCAGATTCAATTTTATATTGAAAATTTAACATTTTCTCAGTGCCTTACCGCAACTCAGGTATACTTACGACGTTTTTTTTCTCTTTTAAATGCAAGTATAAGTTGAAAGGTACACGACGATATTTGGCACTTCTCAAAATTAATATTTTGTAGACTTTTGTTGTCATAAAAATCATTATGTTGCTGAATGAATTTTAATGCTTTTTTTTATTTTGATTATTTTTGAGTATGAAATGATAGAATAGAAAGTTTTTCATGTTGAATACCGAAACCAAAATTCCAAAAGAAAACATGTTTTCTCAGGAGAAAACGAAGAACTCAGTCGGGTAAACTTTCCGAAAACGAGACTAAATTTCTATGAAATACCTTTTTAAACGTTTTCAAATCTCAATGATCAGCTAGTACCGCCATCTATGGTGATAAAACTTAAATAAAATATAACGGATTTGATTGTTCTCTTTCGTGCTGCCATCTACCGAATATTTTATTGCACATTAGAACAAAGTAATGTAAACTAACATTTTCCTTTCGATAAATAAAAATTTCACGAAAGGAAAATATTGGGCATTTTTTTCGAACTGAGAACTAAAATTTGTGTTGATCTTTTTAATCTTTTACTCAGGAATGATTAATGCACTGGGCCATTAAGGTAGAATCTGCCCTCCCGTACAAAAATCTCAACTAGTTTTTCTCAAAAACCATCGATTTTCTGAAAGCGCTTTTCAAGCATATGTCCAGGAAATAATTCGGCCCATTCCTTTCTCCAGGTTCCCTAAATACCGTAATGTCAAATGAGCATTGCTTTTTCTGATTTTTGGACTGTTTTTGGTCTTGATGAATTCAGACTATTAACATGTCCGTGTACCCATCTCTATTTTCTCTGATATAAATATATTCATATTTTTAATAGCTTAAACAGCTACAAAAGCACTCGAAAACCCCAACATTATTTCAGGAAGGATTCGAACTCTAGGCTCTCCCCTCTCAAAACATTCTAGCCCATGATGCCTTTCAATATACTAATGTAAATATAGACGAAAAATGCATATTCAAAAGTGTATTTTATCATAACTGCAACAAGAACTTGCAAAAAGACCAAATAAGTTTACAATTAATAGTTTCGGAACATTTATTGCCATGCATATTTATTTAAAATTGAGAACATACTCAGCCATACTTTCGGCCGCCATTATTTTTCGGACTACGTGCAAGTACACGCTTTTCATGCTACTCGGAAACGACCCTGGTAATGCAACATGCAATATGAATAGGTAACCACATAAGTAAACTTATTTCATAGTTAATTCAAAATTGATATGTGACATAGATAATGCATAAGTTTTTTTAGAAAAACTTTGAGTGAGTTATTATTTTACACAGCAGATATTTTTAAAACCTATTACAAATTTTTCCGTTTCTAGATCAGGGTGCCTTATAGTTAATACAACAGCCACGGTTGCCCGGTTGGAAGAGTAACGGATTAGCAACCGGAGGGTTGTGAGTTTGAATCCAACCAAAGACCGTCGTGTACAAAGGTGCACGTTAAATCTGTCGCGGCCTCAAAAGTCCTCATGTTGGCATTGTGATGAAGTTTGGAGAGTGGGGTGCCAGCTCAGGTGTGACCTCGTCATCTGACCGCAATTCAAAATTAAGTGGTGTTGTCCTCGGTTCTTTTCCTTTGAGTTGATTCCTGACCGTCAACAATAGCCCGTTGTGTTGCTCCAGTGAGACTAATTAAAATACCTATCTATCTACTTTACCACACCAACGTTTCGACAAACCAAATGTAGCTAAAGACGTCAACACCAGAGTGATTGATTCCCTTAACCAACAGCTGAAGGCGAAAGACCACATCTGTCGTTCACAAAACTGTACCATTCAACATTATACTTTGAACTTCTTAAAAGTTAACTAGTACGTGCTATTTTCTATTTCGATTTCATTAGTGCCAGCATATCTTCAAAATGATATAGGAAGGTTGAATTAACGTCTCACTAGAGCAACACAACGGGCTATTGGCGACGGTCCGGGATCAATCCCGTAAAGAAAGGTACGATAACACCTCGTAATTCGAATCACGGTCAGATGACGAGGTCAACACCTGATCTGGCACCCCCATGTCCAAACTTCCACACCACGCCAACGTGAGGACATTTGAGGCCACGATAGATTTAACGTGCATCAGCCCCCATGTAAACTAGGGTCTCTGGTAGGACTGAACAAACTGTTATACAGGGTGAGTCTAAATTGTTTTTACAAAATAAGAGGGGTGATAGTACCCATCCAGACAAGCAATAATTACCATGGAACATAGGGTCGCATTCCACTCTGAGAGGCAGAAAAGAGTAAAATTAGAATTTCAACATGAACTTACAAGTGTTGGGAAAGCGAATGAACGATACCAAAAGTTGCACAATCTGATTTATTGATCAGAGAAAAACTCACAGCAAGTGCTCAAAGTGGCGGCCACGCGTGTCGTTGCACAGTTCACACCGGCGAAGGAATCACTGGCGCACCCTCTCGAAGATTCCTGGTGGTGTGTTTATTTTGTCTGCGGCAACACCGATTCTCGCTACGAGATCTTCAGGCGAGTCCACAGGGGTCTGGTACACTAAAGATTTCATGTGCCCCCAGAAGAAAAAGTCCAGTGGGTTGAGGTCCGACCAGGCCATCTTGCTTAGGAGATATGATACGTAGGCAGGTACAAAACGACGTCAGAGGCGACGACTTGTTCATGCTCGACGCGTTTCGACTTTACTCTTTTCTGCCTCTCAGAGTGGAATGCGACCCTATGTTCCATGGAAATTGTTGCTCGTCTGGATGGGTACTATCACCCCTCTTATTTTGTAAAAACAATTTAGACTCACCCTAGATGGAAGTGACAATAGGCATAAGTGATTGCACAACGAGGGTGAAAGCACAACCGCAACGTAATTCAATGCGAGACAGCCAGTATGGTTGCCATGACCCGGACGCCTTTCGATGACCTTGAACTCAACGACTGTACCGCTCATTTCTGAAACGCATTGTTTACGTTTAACCTATTCCTTAATTTCACGGATAGACGCGTTCAAAAACTCGTAAATCAAATGCCAACTTGCCATTCTTACTGTTTCTTATAGTTAGTTGCGCAAAAAACAATTTGTTTCCTATGAGAGGGTAGGGGATTCGGTACCCCAGTTGGTAAAGTCGCTGATTTGCAACCCTTCGGTTCGTACCAAAGACGACCGGCGGGTACGTAGGGGCTGGTGCACGTTAAATCTGGTGGGCTCAAATGTCCTCACGTTAGCGTGGTGTGGAAGTTTGGAAAGTGAGGTGCCAGCTCAGGCGTTCTCGTCTGACCGTGATTCAAAATTATGAGGCGTTGTCCTTGGATCTGTCTGGATTTATCCCGGACCGTCGCCAATTACCTGTTGTGTTGTTCCAGTGCTATGTTAACTACCTAACCATATTCCATTCTCGTTTTCCCTCTTCCCGTCGCTCCAATGAAAACTAAACCTCTGGTGAATCAGAGGAACGAGGGTACAGTAGTAAAAATGAGTGACACGTTCAGATTACATAAGAAACACTTATTGCCGCAGAAACACTGCCTTTAGCTTGACAGAAAATGCCTCACATTCATATTTAAATCCTTTTATCACTCTCCTTGAATATCTTCCATTGGTGAAAAAACTGGAACTAAATACCTATGTTGAGAATTTCCTTCCGCGAGAAGGCCGTCGTGGCTCAGTGGATATGTCCACTGCACTAGCAACCTTCGAGTTGTAGGCGGCGCAGGTTCTATTCCTGCCAGGTGCATTCCTGGGTTTATCTCTCTTATGTATCAGAAAAACTTTCATTGTGTGTGTCTTATGATATTGTACGTCTTGTGTCTATTGATATTGTACGTCTTGTGTCTGGCGCAGCATGGCCAAATATGGCCCTTGTGCCATAAAACCTCAATGCCAACCTTCCGTCGAGAATGCCTGCTATTGCAAACCTTAATGCCTGCAAATGACGATCGCAGGCTAAAACACCCAAACTATTCCACCAAACCACGAATACCAACTATTGCCAATCAGCGAAATCGAACGAATGACCAGTGATTCTTCGAACGCTCCAAACGGAAAAAAAGAATTCCGCTCTCACGATTGCTTTCGAAATCCACGAACCATTTGATTGCCTCTTTCATCGATGGCGTCGCGGTCTGACAAGCATCGATTAAAGAGAAAGCGATTTTCAAGGTGGCACATCGAATGTGTGTCCACTGTCATTTGCTCGTCACGCTGCGATTCCCTCTGCCCGTTAAATAGAAGTGACGATTATTGGGCAACGTTCGCTCCCACCCCATCTTTTATACATTATATATAAGACCGAATGAAGTCGGTGTTACTTCTATTGCCTGTGGGTGTGGGAAGTGCTGTAGTTGGAGTGATAGAGGAGGAGATTGCTCACATGGCGGGGCGTGTACTTGCTTTTCTGCGGGAATTCAATGTACATCGGAGGAGATTAGGTTTCGCTTTCCTCCAGACATTAATTGCGGAGTAGCATGTGTTATTACTCGCTCAAAACTTTGGAGACGAATGTCATACGACGTTAGTTTAATGCAGCCACATTTCCACCCTAAGGAGTACAACTTTCTCACGCTGTGGATATTGTGTATACTGTTCTTAGGTTTGCAGATGCAGCAGGAACTGGCGCAAGGATGGCCAATGAGTTTTCAAGGGCCGCTTGGAAGAGTAGCGGAATAACAATCGGAAGTTCGAAAGTCGATCCAACCAGATCACCGTGTTTGTGGGGACTGGTGCACTTTGAATCTGTCGTGGCCACAAATGTCTTCACTTTAGTGTGGTGTGGAAGTTTGGAAAGTGGGGCGGCATCTCGCGGGTGTTGACCTCATCATCTGACCATGGTTCGAAATGACCATACTTTGTGCTCGGATCTTTCCCTTCGAGATTGATCCCGGACCGTAGCCAATAGCCCGTTGTGTTGCTTCAGTACGACGTAAATTCTACTACCTCCCCTCCTTATCTCTTTCATTGAGAATAAATAAAAACGATTAAGCTCCTCCTCAATTCACTTAAGGAACCTTGAAGGAACGTAACTAGGTCGTCAAGCGAAAAATGCCTGTATTACAAAACTGAGAAACTAATATTTTTGGGGGTTCCCAGAGCCCCCCCTTATTTGGCTACTTTTCTCAATGGTTATTTTTTTATCGACCCCCGTCCGATCAGTTTTCCCGTTTCTTTAGTCTTAATACTCCAAGAGTGGAATTGAATAACTCGGAGTTACCCGCACCGGGGATTCACCATACACCTCATATACATACCGTACATTCAATGAACAACCTGTTTATAGAGGTCAGACATCCACTCCAGGCGGACAAACATCCCCCTACCCCAGATTCGAACCGGGAACCTAGAAGCCAGCATCCCGAACACCACCCCCATTGGTCGGCGTCAATGGTGACGCGCAGCTTGCTTTGGTTCTCGGTAAAAACATTTCTCCTTTTGTATCCCATTTCAAAAACGTCATCTGACCGCGGTTCAATATTGCGAAGTGATGTCCTCTGATCTTTTCCTTCGGGATTTATCCCAGACCGTCGCCAATAGCCCTTCGTTTTGCGACGACGTTGATTCAACTACCAAGCAATCTAATCTTAAAAAAAATCCGACAGTGTAACATCGAAGCAACACAGCAAAAGTATTTTTCGAAAGATAAGCGCAATTTTTTCGGCGATACTTCTCGAATTTCCCCCGAGTAACAACACAATAACCATCAGCAAACACAAAAACAAGATCCCAATCTCTCTCCGCTGCGTTTTCGGGTGTTTGATCTTTTATCTATGTGGGTGCGGATGCATCCGACCACATCTGTCACAAGTTGCCGTATCTCTCTCCCTATCTCAGTCGCGAAACCTCCGTAAATGTTTTCATCCATCCGAGAAATCTAATCAATTATTTCCCATCCACCTGCAGTCACCTTCCCTCCAGTTGTGCTCCCGCCCCGCGAAATATATTATTTACGTCCGGAGAGGAGGATCTTTCTTTCGGATGATGTAGCTATCCCGTTTCGATGGTGCGATATTTAATATTCAGTTGTACTCTGAGACGTCTCGATTTGTTTACTTTGAGTGCAGGGATATTCCGACATTTTCTCCGATCAGTTGGGACGAGGCAGTCCGGTCGGAAGAGAAGCAGATTGGCAACCGGTTTGAGTTCGAGACTCGGTCCTACAAAAGATCGTGGGAGCCGGTGCACGTGAAATATGCCGTGCTCTCAGATGTCCTCCCATTGGCGTGGTGTGGAAGCTTGGAGAGTGGGGAGCCAGGTCAGGTGTTGATTTCGTCATCTGATCGTGGTTCAAAGTTACGGTGTGTTGTCCTCGGATATTTACCTTCGGTGGTGTGGAAGCTTGGAGAGTGGGGAGCCAGGTCAGGTGTTGATTTCGTCATCTGATCGTGGTTCAAAGTTACGGTGTGTTGTCCTCGGATATTTACCTTCGGTGGTGTGGAAGCTTGGAGAGTGGGGAGCCAGGTCAGGTGTTGATTTCGTCATCTGATCGTGGTTCAAAGTTACGGTGTGTTGTCCTCGGATATTTACCTTCGGTGGTGTGGAAGCTTGGAGAGTGGGGAGCCAAGTCAGGTGTTGATCTCGTCATATGATCGTGGTTCAAAATTACGGTGTGTTGTCCTCTGATATTTACCTTCGGGATTGATCCGTCGTCAATAGCTCGTTATGTTGCACCAGCGACTTTGATTCAACTATCTGCCTTCCCGGATCTTACGTAGTTGGGGGCGCAGCCCCCTCTACCCCGACATGTGCCATTATAGATTGTCAGAGGCGGCCCCGAAGAGTAAGGGTTAGTGGTCTCTCAAAGCAAGGACGAAACTCGTGAGTCCATAGGTCTTGGAGACAGTCAACAGTGATTCCTCCACAGGGGCGGAGGAGTTTTATTGCATCCTTATCAAGTTTCGACGGGAGGGTCAATGGTACCTTGATACATTTCCTCCATCACAAGACATTAATGTAATATGGCTGACATGGTGGTCGCACGACGGTTCGACACTAAGTGGTACCAAAAGGTACTGGGAGGGCAAGCAAATATGCTCCCGAACATTAAACTAACATGCATAATAATGCGTACTGGCTGTGCTTAGATTTAATGAGATTTAAGACTAAGAGTCATCTCCTAGGGTCAGTTGACTCCGCTGGAAGGTCTTTTAATCCAACCTGCATTTGCATGACATGGAGGGGAAAACAGCGAAAACCCTCCATGGTTGACTGAGCAGGGACAAACGTATGCTCAAGTCAACGCAGCACTATCGAAGATTTGTGGCAATTCCAGCAAAATCGCCACTTGCCAGAGGAATGTCCGTCAAACCCTTTGTTTAAGAGCCTTTGAACTTTCCGTCAACTCCTTTAAGTATGGTACCTTAGGCTTCCGTCAATTCCTTTAAGTAAAGAGCTTAAAGTTTCCGTCAATTCCTTTGAGTACACGTACGACAGGGTTTCCGTCAAGTCCTTTAAGTCAACCTATGCTAAAAAGCTTCCGTTAATTCCTTTAAGTGTTCAGCTTGCAGGGCTGAGAGTTTGTCCTGGTCCCGTTGTCCGAGCCAGGTCAGGTGTGGGAACGGACCGGGGGTCCGTTCCCACACAAATCTACCCACGCGATGGAGTACCTGGAGACGCTTTGGGTTTTCGAGAAGTTGTTGTGGGCGATCTCTAATGAAATCGATACCCTCCCTTCCGGATCAGTGGTGTGTCGCCGATTTCGAGGATCAATGACAATTAATTCTTTGTAGGTACGTGGCTGAATTAACGTCACACTTTAGTAACACAACGGGCTATTACCGACATTCCAGGATCCATCCCGAAGGGAAAGATCCAAAGACAACACCTCGTAATTTTGAATCACGGTAGGTTGACGAGGTAAACACCTGAACTGGCACCTCACTCTCCATACGTCCCCACCATTCCTACATGAGGACATTTGAGGCAGTGACTCACTTGCACCAGCGCACAACGGTCTTTGGTTGGATCGAGTTTTGAACTGGAAACCCTCCGGTTCCTTATTCGCAACTCTTCCAACCGGGCTACCGAGGTAACTTTAATTATCTTAGAAATAACCCGATATTTTGACGTAAGTTGATTGGTTTTGGGTTTTATGCGCAAAGATCATATTTGGCCAAGTTACTTTGACGAAGGACTACGTCTAAGACGGGTTACATAAGAGGCGACCTTATTATTTGGGGTGCAGCTCCTCTTCCCCAACCAGTTGAGGTTATTAGATACCGGGGGAGGCCCTGAGAAACATAAGAACGATGAACAGAACCCCATCGCGACAACTGATATGGTGCCTTGCTCGAAAAACGGCAGGCAGTAAGGATGGCCATCGCATAGAAACTGCTTCCTGTCTTGCAAGATTTAACTAACTGCCAAATATGCCGCTGGCTCTTTTCTATTTGAACTGTCAGGTGACAGGCTATTTCACCTAGTCTACCTCTAGGATATGCCCCACACTGATGTGACTTTTATTCACCGGCTCGCATTCGATTTTCGTGGGAGGAAAACCAGTCAAACCTGCCTATAACCGTGTAGGTAGGGACATATCGCGGAGTGATGGCACACACCCGGGTATGTATTGGCTGGTATACCACCTAGGCATTAACCCTCACTGAATCGTGGATTCCAACTTGCATGGTATGAGCTTGTCCCAGGTATCCGATTTTATACACAGTTTTGGTTACAAGAGTCCGAAGCGCAGCTGACAGATGAGTCCAACATTCGTCTCGTGGCTCTGAATTGTCGGAACGAGATGACCATTCTTCTCTGATCCGGCCCGAAATAACTCACAGGTGGAGGTTCACGGCCGGCAAGAACAGGAAGGTGTTGACCACATCTGATCGTGGCTCAGAATTGAGGTGTTCTCAAACCTTTCTCTTCGGGATTAATGATCGTCGCCAATAGCACGTTGTGTGCCCCAATGAGACGAAAATTCAACTACCAACCAACCCATAGCTGGAATCAGAAAACATTCCTGAGGTGCCTTCGAATTCGAGGATGATGGAGGTCAGCAGACTGCCATCTCTTGACTGACCAGTAGACGTTTGAGATCAATTTCATTTGAACAGGGAATTAACCCTCCGAGTTATTTCGACGAGATATCTCGTCCATCCAGATATGATAAGTTTTGCTAATGACGAGATATCTCCCATCAAGATATTGCCGTTTTTTATGATAGGATCAAAATCTGGACAGTTTACTTCTAATGACGAGATATCTCGTCCATCAAGATCTGCTAATGGTTTTGTTAATGACGGTAAAGAAGAGACGAGGTACCTCGGTCAAGACAACCACCAGGAGGGTTAAGATTTTCTTGCCCTGTCAGAAATGCAACATTGAGCAACCCTTTTTTTTTGTCACCTTGTTTATCTGGGTTTGGTCAGGGAGGATCTGCTTATTCTCGTCTTGTACTTTTTGAAGGTGCATTATGGAAATGGTCTAGCTTGTATAGACCGAGAAGGATAGGAAATAAGAAAGAACCTATCATAGAATCTGCACAGAGTAGTAATGAAAATTAAACGTCTTTATTTCTCCAACTTAAACATTACAAAAGTCTGTACGATGCTTAGACTAACTGGAAGATTTTCTTACAAAAATACTTGTCTATTTTCGTTTAACCCTCCCGGTGGTTTTCTCGACGAGTTATCTCGTCATTAGAAAAACTGACAAGATCTTAATGGACGAAATATCTCATTAGAAGATAGCTAACTAGATCTTGATCCAATTATAAAAAATCAGCAATATATTGATGACGAGATCTCTCATTACAAAAATTGATCTTGATGGGTGAGACATCTCGTCATTAGAAAAATTGGTCAGATCTTGATGGGCGAGATATCTCGTCATTAGAAAAATTGGTCAGATCTTGATGAACGAGACATCTCGTCATTAGAAAAATTGGTCAGATCTTGATGGGCGAGACATCTCTCTCATTAGAAAAATTGATCAGATCTTGATGGGTGAGACATCTCGTCATTAGAAAAATTGGTCAGATCTTGATGGGCGAGATATTTCGCCATTAGAAAAAAATTGGTCAGATCTTGATGAACGAGATATCTCGCCATTAGAAAAATTGGACAGATCTTGATGGGCGAGATATCTCGTCATTAGAAAAATTAGTCAGATCTTGATGGGCGAGATATCTCGCCATTAGAAAAATTGGTCAGATCTTGATGGACGAGATATCTCGTTGAAACACTTGGAGGGTTTATATAAGATTATCACCCACCAGTCGTCTTTTCATTTTTACGTGAATTTAAATAACTCATTTTTTAAAAGGCACCCGCAACCAAAAATGATGACATAGGTAGGACATAAAGGGTATAGTGTCAGATTTAAACTTCTTAACCCAAGGTAAAAACAAAGGAATAATTTCTGAAACAGTCGAAGTCTCCAAAAACAAGATTTGCCATTGGGCCTAAATAAAAATAAATTAAAGCGAATACAGCAGTCTGAAAAAGACGAGAAACAACAGGGGCACACATTTCCCGATTAATAAAAAGTCAACATCTAATCTATTTACCAGAAGTTCCTTGGACACAGATAACCTACTTATGCACGCTGCCAAAAAATTATCTATCCTCCGCATCCCCGAATTCAATTCTTCCCCCAAACCATTACTTTAGCACGCTATAAATCTTCATTTTGCATACAGATGGTTCACAAGGAGCCTATCTCTGCCGCATCATCAATAATATTTTAGTCCTGGAAATTCCCTAGTCGCCGAAATGGGAAAAACTATAAATTTAAAAAAATGGCAACAGAGCAGTGAACGATGTTGACCCTACGTGTCGTCAAGGATGGAACCATGTACCCGTTGCCATGACAACCGGGACGCTCAATCCCTTATTAGTCGGAAAACTATAGACTTTGGTAAGTGTGGTACTTCATGCAGGACATAAAAAGTCCCTCTTTAATGCAAGATGATCCAATTTTCGTCGTTTTTTATTAGTTTTGCTTGATAAACTCGATGCATTTTTCATTCACCCCTCGATTGGGTTTTTAAGTTTATAGGTCGTGAATATTTCCAGTAAAAAATGACATCGCTGTTTTTTATGTGGTTCACTTATAACTATGAAATTGGATTTTGGAAAGTAGTGGCCTTTGGAATCACCAGTGTTTTGATTGGTTGTGTGTTGTAAGTAGGTGTTATGTACCGTTCGTTTTATTGGATGTTTCAAGTAATTTCGTTTTTTTCCGTCGTGTGTCATCGGAAAGGATTTAACTAGATTCGAATTCCAATATTTGGCAGAAGTGTTTCATACAATAAGCCGGGTCCCCATGTAAGTATGCAAAATATTTATGAATATTTCTAGATAGTCCTGCAGGATTTTCGGCGTCAGCTTATTCAGTGGAAAGGAAAGTATGAAGGAATATTGCAAGTTAGTAAATCTTAAGTTAGGATCATCTCGCATCTTCAGTTATCAGATTTAAATATTGATCCACATTGTCTGATTTCGACGTATGAATTTGAATATAGTTCAATTGTAGAGTTTCTGCTCTTTCGCCCAATTCCTGCTGATAGGAAAACAGGTGCGGGTGTCATAGGGTCAGAGAAGGGACCATGTGACGCTGTGAAGAGTTCCATTTGAGGGTGTCGGAATAGAAAGGTCAGAGGACAGGGAACGAGAGCGAGGAAGACGATCGGGTATTCCAGACCGATCGTATTTTGTGAGGCTCTTCCCCGAGACAAAGAATTGTCATTTGTTTAATGTATTGTTTTAAGGTTAATACAATAAACGTTTTGCTACGTTTCAAGTGTTCTTTTTCTTTCGCTAAAAAAGAACCACACCAGGACATCAGGGGCATCACTAGAAGAGATTGCCACTCTCTTAAGGAGAGTTCATTTTACTAGACCATAGAGACCACCCTATGGTCTAGAGTAGAGACCACCCTAAGCTAAGGTTGCAAATGAGAACCCCGCCAGACATATTTTCCTGCCTTTGTGCTAGAACAGCTAAAGTACAACGTCATTCTCTGTTGGTAGGTAGTTGAGTTAACATGGCACTGGAGCAACACAACGGGCTATTGGCGGTGGTCCGGGATTAATCCAGAAAGATTCGAGAACACCTCGTAATTTTGAACCACAGTCGGATGACGAGGTCAGCACCTGAACTGAACCACTCTCCAAACTTCCACACCACGCCGACGTGAGGACGTTTCAAGCCCCGACAGATTAACGTACACCAGCCGCCGCGTACACGATGGTCTTTCGGTGGATCGAGTTTGGAACTTACAACTCTCCGGTTGTTAATCCGCTATCTTTCCAACCCGGTTACCACGGCCCTCGTACTTTGTCGGAGACTAAATGATACCTGAAAGAGTAAGGGTTGAATAGAGCAACCTATCCAGCTAAAGTTCAGTTGACACGCCTAAAGTTAGGTGAACAAATCATCATATCTTCTAGGGACTTTCTCACGATATCAGTTTTCTTAACTGATAATTAACTCTAAGAGGTTAAAAATTAACTGTAACGGATGGCGCCTCTTTGGAAAGCAAATTCCATGATGGATCTTCATTGTCTTCGATAGCCGCTGTATGGGCTACATGGAAGAGCAACGGATTAACAGAAGGGTTGCGAGTTCGAAACTCGGTCCATCCAAAGACCGTCGTGTACACAAGGGCTGGTGCACATTAAATCTATCGTGGCCTTAAATGTCCTCACGTTGGAGTGGTGTGGAATTCTTTTGAGATTGGGGTTCCCCAGTTCAGGTGTTATCGTCACATGACTGGTTCAAAGAGACGAGACGTTGTCCTTGGATTTTTCCCTTCGGGATTGATTTCGGACCGTCACCAATAGCCGTTGTGTTGCTCTAATATGACGTAAACTACCTACCTTCGCTGTCTTCGTCAACTCAAGCCAAGTGATTACTTCCATCGCATTAAGTTTGGCGAAGCTTGGCAAAACCCGACCCTTATGCCATAAAAATCAATCAAATCGTATTGAAAAGAAATTGGGATCACCTTTTAAATTAAGGATAAAAGATATCACTATGCAAAGAGTTCCCGTGCCATCGACCTTCCAATGAAATAGACAGCATGGTGGCGAAGTCACTGTCATAAGATCTTAGGGTAAGTCACAAGGGATTTCGAATTGTCTTGGGCCGATTGGCTATCGAATCGCAGACTAATGTTTTTAATCATTAACAAATCAATAAGTTGTCCTAAATTAGGATTCCTACTTTTTCCCACAACCACTGGTCAGATCATCAAACCGAGCGACAGAAAGAAATAGCATGAACATGGGTGCATATACTCCGTCTCTTTTATTAGAAGGTCGATTTATTAGAAGGTCGCGCATTGAGGTTCTGAAAAGTCAGATGGTTTAGCTAAACTGTCATAAAAATGATTCCAGTTCTTTAACTTTGGATCACTCAAAAAATGCTTGAATATGGCCAAGAGAAACTCAAGCCAAATGGTGCGAATCTTGGAATCATTGTTGTACACAGGCACCTTCTTTTTAAACAGGAACCAAATGATCTTGTATATTTGAGAAAAGTTGACACTGTCAAAGCTAGAATAGGCCTACTTGCAGATTTCCCCTTGCTGATTCAGACAAATATCTTGTTCTCCAAAGTATCTTTCTTCAGGTAAACATCTTGTTCTTCTGTACAGGAAAGAGCTGTTTTAGGGGAATTTCGACTAATGTGTGACTTACAATCCATTAATCTTGTTTTTATGTATATCGCTTTTCATATTTATAAAAGACATCGAAATGTCGATGCCAATATTCCGGACCTATGTATCGAGACGAACTCTACGAACAGCACTTATTGATTTACCAAGAGTAGGGTAATTCATTAAACTAGTTTAGTAAATCTTCAGATTTCATAAAGTCAATAAAAATGTGAATATTCACCTATCGCAAGAATAATATATCAGCTAAATGTATTTTCTGAAGAGATGAAAGCCAGATTCCCTAATTACGATTAATTTGAATTGAAGTGGGGAGAAGATAGAGCGATTAAATTATAATATTTGGGTATGACTCGTGGCGGATATTCCAGTACAGTACGCAGATAAACGTATCAGTCATGCTTCCTGTGGACTTTAAAATATGTTGAGTTGACACTCTTCCAGGAGTGGCGATATATCAATGTTGATGTTTTACCAACGAGCTTCGCTATCGATACCATCTGAAAATGAAGATTTTTACCTCTACTCTTGAAAGTTTGAAGTAATAGCGTATCATACGCAATAAAATCCAGATTTAATGATAGGAACGTGAAAGTGAATGATGTATGTGAAAGGAACTTAATCCCGTCGAAATCTGTTACAGGAAGTAAATATTTCCGGTCAGAAATGAATTAGTAACACTATGGATTACCCTACTCTTGGTAAATCAATAAATGTTACTAATTCGTTTTTAATAATTATTTTCTTATAATTTCAATGTACTTAGTAAAATAAGGACTACAGATACTCAGTATTTAGGGTTATTTTTAGTGTATAACGTAATGAAAATTAATAGTACATTTTGGTTCTAGGATTTCGTTTTCTCTATTTCGAAAGTAAGGAATCTTGTGAAGTTGACGGTTGATTCATCACACGCTTTGTTTGAATTAATCATTTGGTGAAAACTGTTTTCAGCAACGGATTCATAAAGCTGCGGATTGGCATAAAAATAAACAACCCTTGCTTTCCTATTTGAATCGGGTTTCAACGTAATTTGCAACAACTGAAGGGGTCAAAAAGACCTGAATTGACCTTGGAAACGTCAATTTTGTTCTGAACAAATCAAATGCAAGTCGTACTATTTGCAATCTTTGTATTCTAATGAAAAAGCAGGAACTCTCTGAACATCACAAGATTTCCGTATAGTGTAGTACTACTTTTATCCTTCAACACACATAATGACTAAATGTATAATACATCTATTGGTTGATGGAATCCTTGGAAAGATTATATTGCTCAAGATGAAGATTTGTTAGAAGGTCATGGAGAGAAGACTGCAAGTTATAGAATGGTTGCATGAGTGAACCTCTCAGAGGGTTAAATATTCACTCTTGTTTTACATAAATTTATTCCGATCATACCACAAAACCACCTTCTGCTTTTGTGAATACCACAACACATTCTTGCCTCTTTAATGTGCGGCCTACCTCACACTAAGCAAAATATTCGATAACTTTTCTGGAAATACTCGCAAATTCGGTCCGATGTGAATTTACTGCGCACCTGATTCATCAACTACGTACTACATTCCAATTTGTTTTGCTGTTCCAAATGCCAGCAGGAACAAAACATCACAGTTTAGTATTCCAAGAGCAGGAACAGCATAAATGCCATAATACGTGGAAGCACATAATTCAGTGCAATTTATTTACGTGATGGTGAAAATAACAGTTCCCTTACAGACTACCACATCTCATATTTCACATCACGTACGTCATTTTAACTAATATGAGTAGATAACTACAACGCCTGTGAACCCGAGATCGGTAATTCAGAACAGATTCCACATAATGACGTCCAGCTCCATCTTTGTGGAACATTAACGAGCTCCAAATTTTTATATTTTCCCCAGAGAGGGGACAAATCATCTTATCGTCTTCCATCCATCGCCATTCGTTGAAAATCATACCATTATTCGATTGGTCGCGCTCGCTACTTGGGCGAGTCATTAACGAAAAGTTCTTTTTTGCATTCTTTCTTGCTCCGTTTCGTTCTTCTGTCGCAATTTGCCGCTCATTTCATGCAAGATTAGATTATAAATGCACCTGCACTGGAATATGGAAGGGAACGATTCGTGGAAATCGGCCTCGTTAACTAATGCTTTCTCTTCAGTCGTTTTTGTTCGAATTGCCATTTTCCTTCGAAGAATCGTGAGTGCATGGGCGTTAGGCACGGTTGCAGTTAACGTCTATATCTGAGTTTTTAAGGGATTAATAATACAACAGGGACGGGGATTGCATCTGTAAGTGGAGGCTATTGCTTTGGGTGTGTGCTGAACGATATTCATGAAAGGAAATTGGAATCGTTCATTGATCGTAACTACCGAAATGGCTGGAGCGAATGAGACGGGAAATCTTGCAAAAGGCGACTCGTAAAGTAAAATGGATTTTGCCAGTCATTTGATAATGCTGAACTTGCTCAGTTATGCATTGTTCTGTTCGGTCATGACATACTCATGTTTCATAGCACGCATGTAGTAAAATGGGGCTACTATGCCCACTTTTTCCTAAATAGTTGATTCCCCACCCAGAAATTGAAAAGAATGCATACAATTTTGTGAATTGTAAAAGAAATTAAAAATTGACAAAAGAATGTGTCACATTTTGGTAATGTTCATAAACCAGCATGTTATCACACGCAAACTAATACAACAAATAACATCGACCTTTAATAATAAAACTTTCTCAATTAAAAACTAACAATTTGAAGATGTGAAACTATATTAATCAAGGCGAAACTTATGCCATGCTTATGTCATGAAGTCTACCATGCATACCTATGTTATGTATGGTAGACTTCATTATCTCCAAAGAGCTTTCGTCATATGAAAAGATTTGGTCACTTTGTTTTGAAAATATGGGTACATATTGCGCGTAAATATGTGAACAAACATACTAAACTTGACATGTTGTATTTATACCTTTACCTCAAATCTACCAAAGAAATTTCGGGGCTGTGGTAGCCCGGAAGAGTAGCGGATTAGCAACCGAAGGGTTGAGCGTTCCAAACTGGATCCAACCGAAGACCGTCGTGTAGGTGGAGCCTGGTTCAAGTTAAATCTGTCGTAGCTTCAATTGTCCTCACTTTGTCGTGGTGTGGGAATTTAGAGAGTTGGGTGCCAGCTCAGGTGTTAATCTCATCTGACCGAGGTTCAAAATTACGAGGTGTTGTCTTCCGATCTTTCCCCTCGGATGGATCCCGGGGGGAAAGATCGATTACCGTCGCTTCTTTGGACCTTGCGCCATAAAACCCCAACATCCATCCCGCACCGTCGCCAATAGCCCGTTGTGCTGCTCCAGTTCGATGTTAATTCAACTACTCCCGCTTCGATTTATCTTTTGAAAATTTTGTATTCTATAACTCGTTCACGTGTGAGCGATTTCCGGTGTAAATAAACGACCGTTAGACGATTTATTCCGGTTACGGAATATAGAGGAACACGTTCTACCTCTAATAATGCCATCTACATTTAACTTTACAGAAAGACTCAGCTAAAAAAGCCATAGACCGACAAGACAATCAAGCATGTTCGTTACCAAGTAGTAATAACAATCTAACATATTTATTTTAAAATTAATATTCAACATTTCTTCACAAGATAGTTTTGTAAAATACCACTCCATTTATAAAATAAAAAATTTCAAAATATTTTGCCATTATAAAGTTAACAGTATTTCTTGCATATAAACATTTAATTTACCATGCAACTTTTTCACGTAGTCATAAGAAATTATTTTTGCCTATCAATATTAAATCCCATTCCTTTTATTAACCAGAAACAAAGAAATACGTAGATTAAAGAACAAACTAAAATACTCTTACCGAAACTACGGATCTTCAGAAAAGTGAAGTAGCATAAAATATCTTCATTATTTTCACACCTTAGAAAACTATTATCCTCCTATCAACAAGTTTCAAAATTCATCTTAGCCTAAAATGCGAAGACTCTGCTTTGAAGATTCGTACAAAAGAGTCTTGAAGCATACTGCTTTGTCTACAAAAGCTTTCGTTGCTTTGTTTGGGACAACTATTGTGAACTTTGGGAACTTAGTTCGAGGTTTTGTTTTGATTCTTCCTTTGTGTCTTTGATACCCACTCTCTCTTTTGCAAACATTCGTCGTACCAAATTGCACCACATTGATTTCAAGAGCTTATTATGAACGTTTGACCGACGCTTACATGTTGAAATCCCCTCTAGCTACTCTTCAATTCTTTATTTTAAGCGTCGTTCAATAGGCGCTGAACAATGCAGTTGCCGCTGATGGTTGTTTACGTCATTAGTTTTTACGAAAGTTTACGTCGGAGCGGTTTGGCAACAAAAAAATTCTTGGATTTTTTTATTGAAAGTACTCAGCGGGTTTAAAGTGATTCCACCATGAGTCAACACGTTGACGTGGTGTGGAAGTTTGGAGTGGGGTGCCAGCTCAGGTGTTGCCTCGTCATATGACCTTAGTTCAAGATTACGTGTTCTCGGGTCTTTCCCTTGGGGATTGAAACCGGACCATCGCCAATCGCCCGCTGTGTTGCTCCAGTTTGACTCTAACTACCTACAACTATAAGTCAGAAGTTGTAGCCACGTTACTTGAGCGAGACATTTCATTGATTCTTCATTTTCAGGCGTCCGTTGGGGCCTAGTGGGTTTGCCCACTAGCAACCTGCAGGTTCGATTCCTATAACTACCCTGGGACGATTTCTCTTCTGTGTCAGTAAAAATTTCCATGTGTGTATGTTCATTTACGTGACGGAAACGTGTTGAAGTAGCCAGGAGAGATCTCACCCTTGTGCCATAAAACCCATCCCACCCAATAACCATGGGTCGTGGTGGCTCAGTTAGTGGAGTCACGGATTAGCAACAGGAAGGGTGCAAGTTCGAGACTAGATCCAAGCAAAGATCGTGTGCGTTGGGGCTGGTGCATGTTAAATCTGTCGTAGCCTCAAATGTCCTCACGTTGGCGTGGTGTGGAAATTTGGTATTTGGTGTCCACTCAGGTGAACTCGTTATCTAACTGGTTCAAAATGACGAGGTGTTTTCCTTTGTTCTTTCCCTTCGGGATTGATCCCGTTTCGTCAATAGCTCATTGTGCTGCTCCAGTGCGATGTAAATTCAACTACCAAATCAACGATACCTACCAAAAACCATAGTTTAAACTGTTCTTTATGTGGTTTTTTGTGGTTATTTACTATCTTTATAACCTCAGGTTATTCGAAATTTTCAATAATGTTATTCCTAAAACTTCTCTTATATTTTTGCCACTTGCCTTAGAGAGATGGGGTTCATTATTTCATTAGTTTTTCTGGTAGATTTCAGTAGTGTACAATGAACTTGTTAGTGATAGCTTTCTCTACGTAGTCTGTCATCTGAGATTCAAAATTACGTGGTGTCCTCGGATCTTTCGCTTCGGGGTATAATCCCGGATCGTCGCCAATAGCCCATTGTGTTGCTCCAGTGCGATGTTAATTAAAATACCTATCTAGGTAGTCTTTAGAAAAGGGAGGTGAGCCTTTGACAAAGATTTGGATTAAAAGTAAAACGGTACTGGTCATTTACTTAAGAGTGGTTTACAAATTTTATGTACAACATTTCCTTGTTTCACGTAGCAATTTGTTACGCCACTTTTTTAAAAAAATTCTAACTTCGCAAAGAATTTTTTTGGTCTTTATTTATTTAAAAAACAAAGAAATTGCGTAAAAACAAATCCTGTTATGAAATAAAAACTTAAAATATATTATACAATGTTTTTAACATGTTGAAACAAGTCTTAACCATAAAATGTCAAAACCTGAGCTGGTTTTGACCGTGACGAATAGAATGTTTCCTATAATTCTTTCAATAGCCCGTTGTATTGCTCCAGTGCGACGTTAATTCAACTACTTACCTAGAATTCATTCAAACACAATAGATGTGGTTGTTTAGTCTTTCGTGTTATGGGGAAAAGCAATACTGCACTACTCGGAAATCTACTGTGTTTGAATGAATAGAAGGGTTCAATGGTAGAATCCAGTATAGAATCAAAGGGTTAATTCTATACTGGACCGCTAGATGACAGAAGTGTTTAACAGTATGCATTTTCATAATAATGCACAGTACCATGTATTTTCATAGAAATGGAAACTTCGATTCCATTTCTTTTCAAAATTATATTTTTTAAGCTACTGTTATGGCCCATGAACAATAACATCAAAAATTAACGCCCAACATCCGTCAAAACTGCGATAAATTCAATTAGTTAATCGGAAGTATTTTTTCTTCGTTAGTTTATGTTTACCCTCATTACGTTCTGTGGATCAGTAGACGTTCGGTGCTCACCGAACGTAAAAAGGGGCACGGTGGCCCTGGGTTTGCCCGCTGCTTTTACCAACTGCGAGATCCAAGCGGCGCAAAATTTTGAATAAAATCCCTGGAAATCGACACATCGATAAAGAAAGGGAGTTATATACGCTTTTAAAAGAAAATAAGGCGGTCTCTAATTTTTTCTTACAAAATAATTTTCACCGTTCAAAAATTCAGTAGAAATACTTTCCACACAACATATTTCTGTAATGCAATCAGAACAATTGGCGGCTTTTAAGTTTGCAACATTCGGCTAGTTATTGCACATCGGGAAGCGAAGGTCGCCAAGCAGGTGCTCTGCGGAACTTTTGCCCAGGTTCGTTCCTCCCTAGGTGTATTACTCTCTTTTGTGTTTGTAAAATGTTCTTTGTGTATATCCATTTGTTTGATGCAGCTTGGCCTCAAATTATCATAACAGTAGCTTAGACACATGAAACCCAACCAAACGTAAAGCAGCACATATATGGGTCGTCGTAACACAGTGGGCTCACCCACAGCGCTAGCAAGCAGTTGGCGGCGCTGGTTTAATTCCTCCTGGGTACATTTCTTTTTTGTGTGACGAAAACTTTCCTTTGTATGTATGTCTTTTACATGACGTTGTCTTGTGTTTGATGCAGCATGGCCAAATATGGCCCTTGCGCCATATAATCCAACCCAACCAACCGCAGATACCATGTTCGGGTTTTTAAATACTCTTGCGGGTGGCATTGAATCGCATTCTATAGTCCAGTGATAGGTATAATCGTTTTATTAATGTTCCCCGCACAGATTTAAAACTCTGTTTTAACCTTCCTAGTGGTTTATCTTCGTGTCGCCAACTGTCCTATAGTGTCCAGCCTCTGGTGCAAAAACCTGTTCCAAACTGTCACCAGATCTGGGCAAGGGACAATTTGTTTTTGTCCACTTGGATTTTCATTCCTCTTGAAAAAAAAAGGGCAGCTTTGTCTCAAACAAGATATCTCATCCTTAGCAAAATTGGCCAGATCTCGAAAAACTTGGAGAGTTAATGTATTTTTAAATTCATAAAAGTGAAATGTAAATAAATATACACACAACAAAATTTAACTCCTAAGAGTTATTAACCCTATCTCATTTCCGTCTGAAATCACCTCATGCATTCTAGGTCATTTCTCAAATTTGACTTTCCAATCACGCCTCCGAGTGCAAAAATATATTTCCCTTCCAGTTTTTTCAATTTCAATAAGTGCTCAGGGTCTATGTGGGGAACAGGTGCTACTCTTGACGGCATCTCACCCCCCAACCCCCCACGCACATTTCTTGACAATCAATTCGTTGGATCAGCTTTCACTCTTTGCATGATTGATGAGCAAAGCGACATATTTCCTCCTGATGTGAGTCCAGGTATCCGCCTTACCAATCTTTGGATAAACGCATCGAGAAGAGAATGAAAAGAGATCTATTTCGTCCATCAAGAGGAATGATTGATTTCTTGAGAGATAGATTCCCGGTTTTCTTCCGGTGGTCTTCCTGAGGGAGCATTTCCTATTGGTTGAGCTCCCCTTACCGGGAAATAAATCACTTAACTTATTGGTGCTTTGAATGGGGGATGTGATTAAGGATGGAAGGTGGCTCAAATTTGTTCCAAGCAAGGAGGACTGGGAATCTGAGTCCACCCCCTGAAAATATTCGATTTAATTAAAATACAATAACCCCTCGTTGCGTTCTACGTTAATGTATCGCATATTCGTCTGAATCCCTTTACTTGTCCTCTGATGAATTTTCGATTAGCAAAAACAGGAATTCTCGCATTAATCTGATGTACAGAACTACTTTCCCCCTAACTAATACCGGCTGCGCCATATATATTGGACAGGAATAGATCGGTTGGAATAGTAGCGGGTTAGCAACCGGAGAGTTACGATTTCGAAGCTCGATCCAACCACGCACCTATGCGTACGTGGGTAGATGTGTCGTGGTGTCGTCAAATGTCCTCACGTTGGCATGGTGTTTCCATTAAGGATTGACCCCGGACCGTCGCCAATAGCCCGCTGTGTTGCTCCTGTATGACGTTAATTCAAGTACCTATTATAATGGAGTGAAGCGTTCACATTTTAATGATCGGTAAAATCACTACGGTTATGTCTATAATTTGATTCGATTAATAACATCCACCATCTGAACGTGGTTCAAAATTACGAGGTATTGTCCTCGTCTTTCCCTTCGGGATTGATCTCGTTGCCAATAGCTCTTTGCATTGCCTACAGTGCGATGTTAATTCAACTATCCACCCACCCTAACTGAAAGTCTTCCGATCCCCTGGCGAAGGCAGAGTCGGGTACTTGATTGCCCAAGCTGTCCCTGAGATGAAATCTTAACTAATTTGGTACAAGGTAGGTATTTAGATATTTTATTAACGTCACACTGGAGCAACACAACGGGCTATTTAATAATTTGGTACAAATATTTACGTGGCCAAAGAGTGCGCGAGGAGGAATTTTTGTTTACAAAAATATTCCACCGTATTTAATGTTTTACCACCGATTTTTGAAAATGAAAGCTGACTTATGAAGTTTTTCATATAACCGAGGAGCCGTCGTGGTTCAGATTCACCTACTGCGCTAGCAACTTACGAATTATAGGAGGCACAGGTTCCATTCCTCCTTGTGCGCATTTATTTTTCAGTAAGACTTTCCTTGCGTGTATGTCTTACTCGACGTAGTCTGTCTTGTGTTTGGCGCAGTATGGCCAAATATAGCCACTTGCACCTTAAAACCGAACCAACTTTCAAACCTCAAATATAACCGATATAACGTGTATTACTATATGATTTTGCTGATCGGAACGAGAAAGAAAACAAATGCTGCTATTGAAAATTTCCGAGTTTTGTAAGCTCCAATTTTTATCTGCTACATCTTAAGGGGGAATTTTTTCTATTAATAGGAAAAAAATCTCATCTTTCAAATTTTATCTCAAATTTATTTCCAAAAAGGCTTTGGTTAATGTAGGTTAATTTATTTTATAACCTTCGGGTATTTTTAATATAAAATATGAAATTGTTTAAATTTTTTTTGACTGTAAAGAATAGTCTCGGAAAATTGCAGCTCCGTTTAATAAGCATTCTCGTAACATTTATTTGAACGGAGCACAAAGCATTAAAAATGCATCCTACAATGTAAATAAAATAGAACATATTAGTTGGACCCCTATTTGCTAACGGCTACATCATTGTCCTTAATGTGCCTTTTCTATTGAATTATCTCTGACCTGCACTAATGGAAACTCACAATTTCTTAGCAACAGACATCAATTAACGTTCTCAAGCAAGAGTAATAGTGCGCTGAAAGCTCTCAGCCCATGTGGCTTATAAAACGTTTCTTGAAAGAAAGTTTTCTTTGTTAATCACAAGAAAGTCCCGATTTATACTCTTTGCTAGAAGACAATTTTATTACATCTGGTGTAATCGAGCTCTAAGTGAACCGATAAGATTTTGAATGTAGTAAATTATATTGCTCTGAGTTGACTAAAAGTTCTTTTGGTTAAATATGTAATGCGATATGGTTTCATTATTTGGTCACTTTGTCCCCGGCTTAAAAGGGATAACGAAACACTGCGAACTTCCATCCTCAGATTGGGATTCGAATTCAAAGCATCTTTAAGCACCGATGTGTTTGAAGAAATGCTCTTAACCTTCAGAGTAGTTTCGACGAGATATATCGTCCACCAAGATCTGATCAATTTTGACAAAGACGAGGTATCTCATCGTCAAAATAATTCCGATATTTTGATGAATGACGAGGTTAAGATCTGGTCAGTTTTCTAATGACGAGATATCTCGTCCATAAAGATCTAGTCTAATGACGAGATATCTCGTTCATCAAGATCTAGTCTAATGACGAGATATCTCGTCCATCAAGATCTGGTCAGGTTTGCTAACGACGAGATACCTCGTTGAGACAACCACAAGATAGGGTTAAAAGTAGCCTGGTAACAGGCTCAGTGGGTTGACCCAATGCGCTAGCAATCTTGCCTGCGAGTTGTAGGCGGTGCAGGTCCGATTCCTCTCTGGGTGCATTTATCTTTTGCGTAAGTA
The DNA here is from genome assembly GCA_933210815.1 of Meta bourneti. Lineage (NCBI taxonomy): Eukaryota > Metazoa > Arthropoda > Arachnida > Araneae > Tetragnathidae > Meta > Meta bourneti. The sequence continues at coordinate 32,538,717 of OW119924.1, forward strand.
AAGCTTTCCTTGTATGTCCGGGCAACGGTAGCCCTGTTGGAAGAGTAACGGACTAGCAACGGAAGGGTGCGAGTTCGAATGCAACCAAAGACCGTCGTGTACAAAGGGGGCTGGTGCACGTTAAATCTGTCGTGGCCTCAAATGTCCTTACGTTGGCATGGTGTGGAAGTTTGGAGAGTGGGGTGCCCGCTCAGATGTGACCGCGTCATCTGACCGTGGATCAAAATTACTTGGTGTTGTCATCGGATCTTTCCTTTCGTGTTTGATTCCGGACCTCGCCAATAGCCCGTTGTGTTAATCCAGTGCGACGTTATTTAAATACCTACCTTGCATATCGATTTACTTGACATTGTTTGGCCCTGCTTGACACTAAATGTGACCCTTGTGCCATAAAACCCAACTGATTCGACCCATTTTAATTAGAAGCGGAACAAAATGAATATTGCCTTCACTTAAATTTATATCAGTTATATTGGGTAGTTGAATTAACGTCGCACTAGAGCAACGCAACGGGCTATTGGCGACGGTCTGTGATCGATCCCGAAGGGAAAGACCTGAGGACAAACCTCGTAATTTTGAACCATGATCAGATGAGGTCACACCTGAGCTGTCACCCCATCTACAAACTTCCACACCACGCCAACGTGAAGATTTAACGATCACCAGCCCCCACGTTCACGATGGTCTTTGGTTGGATGGAGGCCAATTACAAAAGTACTTTACATTGAGAAATTTTACACGTGTGTAATAAAATATGAATAATTATTAATTAAAGCTTATGCAGTTTCCATTTAGGCTAATGAGTTTCTTTTATAAAAAGTGCATATTTATAGGTAGGTATTTTTAATTAACGTCACACTGGAGCAACACAACGGGATATTGGCGACGATCCCAAAGGGAAAGATTCCAGTATATTTATAGGAAATAGGATATTGGTGTAGAAGCTCAGGGTTGTGTTCTGACACTGGTATTTAAAAGTTCAAAGCATTAACTCGTAATTAGTATAAATAATTACGAATGTCGCAAATAACATTTCAATTGTTTGAGGACTTAAGGATATTCTATCGACTTCAATGAAATTAATTTCCCGCACGAAATTATTAGTTTGATATTCGGATTCAAAGTTTGAAATAATTTCGATTTTAAATTAAATGGAATAATTGCGTAGGGATCTTTGATGTTTTCAAGTGAAATTAATGCAGAACTTATTTAGGCAAGCATTAAAACAATGCTTAATGCGAAACTAATATTTTTACTTTCAATTTATTCGGAAAAACTAATCTCACAAAGCAAGAGAAAATTGCTTTACTTCAATGCCGGCTTTAAGATAAATGAGTTTCGTTTCTTTCATCTTTTGATTTTTTGCTTCATCCAGCATCATCCAGTCTAATTTCGAATAATAAATTGCAGGTTTGCCTTTGTGCGCTACAAAAACTGTTTATTTTCGATTCTTCACGCTTCAATCTTTTCTCACGCCCAAAATTATAGCCCAGAAAAAAGAAAATTTTAATCAAAAGTACACTTGGATTTCACGAGGCGTGTAAAATTTCCCGCAAAACACGAATTTAATGTGAATAACCGGTGAAGCATGAAAATATAGAAATGCAATAAAGAATGAAGTGAGAAATTAGGGGCTCCATGGAAGCGAGGTACCTTAGTGATTTCTTTTTTCCCATAGCTTTTCCGGGGCCGTCGTGGCTCAGAGGTGCCCACTGCGCTAGCAACCTTCGAGTTGTAGGCGGCGCAGATTCCTGCCAGGTGCATTCCTCCCTGGATGTATTTCTCTCTTCTGTATCAGTAAAACTTGCATTGTGTATTTCTATTACTTGCTATTATACGAGGGGTGTTCAAATGAAAAGGTACGAAACGACACTGTGGGTATAATTGAAGTCTTTATTTAAAAGTAATCACCAGAGGCCTGAGCATAACTACTATCCCACTGTTTCACGAGCCGAAGGATTCCCTGTTTCCTGAATTTCTGTGGCTGTGACAAGAGCCAGTCCTCCACTGTGTTCTTCAGTTCGTCGTCCGAATTGAAGCGCTTCCCTTTGAGATTTTTTTAGCGGACAAAACAGATGAAAGTCACAGGGCGATATGTCCGGTCTGCAGGGCTGATGCTCAACCTGCTCCCTCTTGAACAGTACACTTTGTGTGACCCTGGAGACTTTGCAATGTGAACGCCATGATGTCCTCACACGCACTGCCGCGTCAATTGGACGGAACATACAACTGCCTGCTTCTCTTCTGCGTCACGTGCGGGCGCCCGCGCATGCGCACAACCACGCCGGTACTCGTACATTCGCGTCCCTAGATGTCTCACTACGTTATCCCAAAGCGGCATATTCAAATTTCAACCGGTTTGGTTGTTACGACGTTTCGTACCTTTTCATTTGAACACCCCTCTTATGTCTGGCACGGCATGGCCAAATATGCCCCTTGATCTATAAAACCCCAAAACCAACCAACCAACCAACCCACGGGATTTTCTGTATAGTGAATACGGAGGTTGCACTCCTGGGATACCCTAGTGATCTTTTTTTGCTTTCATCCTACTACTCTATTCCTCAATCCCTCAGTGGTTGCGGTAGTCTGGTTGGAAGAGTAAAGGATTAGCAACCGGAGGGTTGCGAGTTCGAAAATCGGTGCAGCCACAGATCGTCGTGTGTACGGGGGCCGGTGCACATTAAAACTCTCGTGGCCTCAGATGTCCTAACGTTGGCGTGGTGTGGAAGTTTGTAGAATGAGGTGCCAGCACAAGTGTTGACCTCGTTACCTGATCGCGGTTTAAAGCTACGAGTTGTCTCTGATCTTTCCCTTCGGATTGATCCCGGACTCTCACCAATAGATCGCTGTGTTGCTCCAGTGCGACGTCAATCAACTACCTACCTTTCCACGTCATTTTTTTTCTTGTCATAGTCTGTCTTGTGTTGCAGATTTCCGAGTAGCGAAATATTGCTTTTTCTCACACAACACATAATCACCAACTAACCACATCGATTTGTTGAAAGAATCCTAGGAAAGAAAAAATTGGCAAGTAAGGCACACAATTGGTTAAATGTCATGCAAGGAAGATTGCATGTTGCAAAACGTATATATGCGGGTGAACCCCTAAGAGGCTTAAATCCTGAATTTCGTATCAATATCGAGCTAGTACACTCCGTTTTCATACGAGATTCGAACTCGTAACGAAGCGATTCCTTCAACTAGTTTTTGAAGAGCTACGTACCTAGCGTATCGGTCTTATTTGGGAGCATAGCCCCACTACAACTAGCTGAAGTCACTACGGATATAAAGGCCACTAGGAAAATATGGCCGAGGTCTTGACGAATTTGTACGGGAATCGTTATTCACAGGGTGTTAAACCGAAATTTAGACATCGCTCTCCGACCACAGGCAAGTTTTCTCACATGTGTTCTATATGACGGTAGGTAGGTGCCATTCAGGTCAACCTTATATGGATCCTAATCGATGTCTTTAAAGCGAGGGACGGATAATCTTATCAATATTTATTTGTCCTACCATTTATAGCCTCACTCGGGATTAAACTTGCATTTAGACATCTGTCTTATTTCAATGACCATTATAAATTTTGACTTACGTGAACCTACACGTCTTGTCATGGTTCTGATGCCTGAACTATTCTCCGAATCCTTGGAAGTGGACTAGGAGTTGTTTAGCACATAAATTTACCTAAGCTTATCACTCGAAGACACATCGGGGGGATGTTTAATGACCCTGGTTTGATCTCTAGTGAATTCAAGTCCTTCTCGTAGGTGTTCCGCATGTGAAGAGAATTGCCTACTTCACATAAACTGACGTTGGGTATCCCATAAGGAAGTATTTCGGGAATCTTCTCCGGTCAGTGGAACCATCGTGGCTCAGTGCGTTAGCAACCTGCGATTGTTGGCGGTGCAGGTTCGATACCTGCCTGAGTGTTTTCATATCTTGTGTTAATAAAACGTGCGTCCATACTTGATGTTGTCTGTCTTGTGTTTGGCATAGCATAGCCAAATATGACCCTTGCGCCATAAAACTAAAACCTTCCGTGGTAAGTAAGTAGCTGGTTTATAAAGGGGTCGTACAGATGCATTTTGAGATCTGGTGTTGGGCCTATCGGCCACTGGTGGAGCACCATCGCAACCAAACCCATCTATTGGTACAAAGAATCCTAGGAAAGATCCTATTGGTTAAGGTCACAACTGGTTTGAAATGATGCGGGAAGTCTGCCGTATGCAGAACGGATATGTGGGTGTTAGCCCTCAGAGGGTTAAGGATATGTATCGATTTGACATGAGTAGCGAAGTGATAAAGTTTGTTGAAGTATGCTTTAGCATAAATTCACATACTTAATAGATAGGGACGGCATTCAAAGCTGCACTATAAAGCTAACATTTTATACATCAAGCTAAAAAAGAGTGAAGACACGTGAATTCTCAGAAACTTCCAGTTCAACACATAACTTTCCTGTTTTTAAGATATAGTTCCTAGAGAAAAGAACTTCGGAGAAAGATAGCTGCGTTAGTTGAAAAAGATTCGTGCTTGTTAGCAGTTTTCATCTTGGAAAAATAAGAGCTTCCTTCATGGATGGAGCTACTTCTATCTCCTGAAAGAGCTCTTGAATGGTTTATTTGGCCTCTTTGGAATAGTGATTATTTTAATTTATTTTGTTTGCATTCCGAGAATCGGTTATCTTTTTTATTCTGTTTATTTTTTCATCGGCGTTTTTATTTAAAAAATCGTGAACGTGTTTTACCCAAACTGCTGAAACGTGTTCTGGACTGTTTTAAAATGTCTTCGTGTTTCTCATTTTCCAAGACTGAGTTTAGAAAATATTTTGAATGCATCGAAACCAGGAAGAGTTTTAGCAGTTTGAGTCTTATCAACACGTTTTTTCACTGAAAAAGACTTTCAAAGGGTCATTTACATGTAGCTAATTTATATTTGAGTGAAGTGGCTTTAACCATTTAAGGGGTTCACACTCATTTTTCCGTTCTTAAATTTGTAGTCTTCTTTTTCTAAATGGCGCCTCGCTGGAAGAGTAGCGGATTAGCAACCGGAAGGAAATCAAAGACCGTCGTGTACGTGGCGGCTGATGCACGTTAAGTCTCACGACCTAAAATGCCCTCACATTGGATTGGTGTGCAAGTTTGGAGAGTGTGGTGCCAAATGTTCTCATCATCTGACCGCGTGGTTCTGGATCTTTCCCTTCGGAATTGATCCCAGGCAGTTGCCAATAGCCCGTTGTGTTGCTTCAGTACTATGTTAATTCTACTATCTACCTACCTGTTAGTATTTCTGGTTGCTTTATGCTTACAGTTGGATTTATCTTGCCAAAGTTCCTCTAAATACTTCTATATTGTTGCAGAGTTTTTAGTTCCATAAGCATGAGTTGCTTTTGTAAGCTTTAAAGCCACATCATTCAATTTTCGAATTTAAAATAACGTCCCAGAATAACATAATTCGATTTTCATTACGATACGAGAAGGTAACTAATACATTTTTCGAAAATCCAATTTCATAATTAATACTGCCCTCTAAGATTTAACTTGAGAAATAAACATTACAAAGATTTTGTCAAGGTACCTTGATGGAAAAAAAATTCATTGTGATAAAGATTATTTTGGAAGATATGAATAAAAAGTCTTGGAAACACACACACACACACACACACACACACACACACACACACACACACACACACACTAATTAAACATTAGGAACTCCGAATTTCCATCCTAATTATTCAGAAACGGCTGGACCAAATGATTTATTTTGGTATTCCAGGTAAAATTTTTGAAATAGATTTGAAATTTGATATTAAAATTAGGTGTTATAATTGGAAACCATTAAATTTGCACACAATTTAATACAAAGATGATCTTTTAAGTAAAATTTATGCATATGAATTTATAGACTATCCCCTATTGAACGATACCCTTGAATTTGCTCTACTACGAACGATACCAAGTTGCATAACTTGAAAGTTTATTAGATCTGTTTGAGAGTACGTATATATCATAGGGGTGTATTTCATTAAATGTAAGTTTTTTGGTAGTAGTAAATGTTGGATTTTATATTCATCAAAAAATGGTAACAATTAATGTTTAGATGTTAAACCGATTTTTAGTTATTTATCTGTTTTCAATGAAGTATTCGATTTAAATTTGCTTTTACTATCTTTTACATGATTGTAAAAATAATTTAATTTTGTAACATAATTGAGTCGCAAAAATTACTAACATTTGTCTGGATTTCTTTTCAAATTGGAGCATAATAAATAATAATTGGAAAAATAAATACGTACGCATACGAAGTAGAGAATTAATGTCTTGCAGTCCATTGAAATCAATCCTTTTTTGTCTATTTTTCATATCAAACATTTAAAAAGCCTTTACCTGCACAAATAATTTAATATTCCTGTCTTGAATCGTATCTCGTCTTTTAGCTTTTTTCAAAGATATGTAAAAACTTTATAGTTTTCAATGTCACAAATTCAAAAACCGAATGTGTTTTAACATGTCTTTTCTAATCTATTGTAGTTTATTTAAAGCACTACATTTTATCTAAATATTTTTCACATAAAATATTTACGAAAAGCTTTTACGTGCACAGATGTTATCTTTCCTATTTTTTTAAAAAGATGTCAGAATTTTATATTTTTCACTGTAATCGATATTCCTATTTAACTGCTTTTGTTTGTGTTTGACGTAGTTCGGGACCTCGTATCACTGAACCTAAGCAAACAAAAGCAGTTGATTATCTTAATCCTCCAAGTGATTTCGAAGAGATATCTCGTCAATAAAAATCTGACCAATTTTACTAATGACGAGATATCTCGTCATCAGGATATTGACAATCATCTTATGATAACGAGATTAAGATTTGGTCAGTTTTCTCCCAATGACGAGATATCTCGTCCATCAAGATCTAGTCAGTTGTGATAATGACGAGATACCTCGTTGAGACAACCACTAGGAAGGTTAAAAAAGAGCAAGATGACGGAAAACATGAAAGTAAATTAAATAATGAAAACAAGAACTCCCAGTTTTTCTTGACTCTAATTTCCCTTAAGGTTTTGATTTCGACTTGAATAATAATTTTCTTTTCCATTAGATGGATAGATTTTTCATTTACCACACAGAAGATATTTTAAATATTAACTCTATTTTATATTATATGCACACTTTATTTTACTTCCTGTATCCTAAAATAAGTGTCACATTTAAAACTTGAATTTTGTTTCGAAATAGTTGTCGTTCTCAAGGGTACATTTCATTTAGGTATGCATGGATTTCACGGACCCAAGGTACTCTTGTGGTCGTTCCTTTCCCATGGGGTTTTATTGTCTTTAGTAAACACAGAAGAGAATCGCACACCCGGGATGCCCAAGCGATCTTTTACTGCTTTCATCCCGTTACTCCGTTCCTCAATTCCTTTTCTTTCCCCTTTCACATTTTTTCCTTCACGTTATCTTGTGTTTGACTTAGCTTGGCCAAATATGGCCCTTGCGCCAATACAACGCCTAAAACAATCAACCAACAATAGTTGTCACATTTGTTAAAAAGAAGGAAAAGAAAAAATATTTTAAAGTAAATTAAAATATTTGTTTTTGTAACATGGTTAAATATACATTATGACAGTATTCAACTTTTAATGACTTCGATTCAACACAATTGCAGAGCTTCGGGTAACATTATAAGCGACACTTCAAGTTTTCCAGAAGAGATTTTGAAGTTTTAAAAACCTCATAATTATGATATTTTATCCACTACTCAGAGATGTTATTTTGAACTCAAGTGTTAAGAACTCGTTCAAAAACAATCGGAAGTTATTTTGATCCTCTTGAATGTCTTCTTTTTTTCTGAGAAAAATACTTTATGACTTATCACTGTATTACCCGGAACCCTTCGATTAATATTGGAAGGCGATTTTCACGCCCGTTTTATTAATGCGTGTAATTTTTTTATGACATCACACTTTCCATACATGTTTGAAATCTTAAAAAAAGTTTCAACCTTTTTTCGAATATCAAAAAAGTCTTTTTTTCATTTTTAAGCAGCTTTTGTTTACAATAAAAAAGACGATCCTGCGGCATTCTTGCCTTCTACCGTTAACAAATGTCTTCATTGGTTCATACATACGGTTCACTTCAAAATTGAAGAAAAACCATCAACATTCGAAACATTTTTTTTCAATGCCCAACAAATTGAACATTATTCAAAATTAAAATAGAAAGCACACAGAAAACAGAAAGGCCAAAATGCACGAATATAAGGAAAAAATTATGCGATGTACTAATTTGATCTAAAAATGAAGGTATGCAACAACACATATTCGAGGGAAAAGATAAGATTGTTTTAAACACAATCTCAGACAACATATCTGTTACGCTCGGAGTTTTAATAAATACATCTTCATGTATAGGATATTGCCTAGAGGTTTTTTAATTCTTTCTTCGCATCGGAGAAAAGAGCATATAAAACAGGCTAAGAGTTTTTGAATTGGAGTCGTCTGGATTTAAAACTAACGTGTTACGATCCTTAACATTTGAATTCAAGCTAACACTCCCCATAAAAGAACTTTGAACATCAGCCACGTATTATTTTTTGTTCCCATGTCTGGGCTACGTCATAATATTTATTTGGGTTAAACATGACATCTAAATGGGTTTTGGGTGAAACTGATTTAAAAAGGCTTCTCGGATATGACTTAGAATTTGAGGGATCGAAATAATATTTGTTTAGTACATGCGACGTAGGAAATTTTGATTTTGCTCCTTCGCCAGTACATGCTATCGATGATTAAAAATGCTTCTAAGCCCTAGTTAAAGTGTATTTTTTGGGAAAGAGTTAAAAATTGTAAGTGTAATTTTAATAGTACTTAATGTTGTCATTTTATTAAAAACTATTTCAAATGTTATTTTATTTTAACCTTTCATAGCGGTGGTAGGACGTTCGAAATGGTTTGGGCTAGGTATATTAGGCCAAGGTATATGTAAATATTCTCCCATTTTCTATTCGGTCCGACACCAATTGCCCATTGTGTTGCTTCAGAGCAACGTAAATTCAACTATCTACTCAACCATTTGTTATTCTGATGTTTAGTCCTCCAGTTGGGTGATGAGACATAAGGGGAGGGGTATCACCTTTTAAATACTAAATTCTTTTATGTGAGGAAACCCAACCAACAACCAAATTGTTTTCCATCTTAATGATATACATAGAATTAATTTCTAAATTCCACAAAATGTTTTTTATCCGTCATATCTTTTCTAATTTATTTCAGTTTTCAACAATCATCTACCCATTATTTGTGTTGAAAATATTTCATTCGCTTTGCGATGGGAGCAGTTTGCTCCATTCTGGACTCTGCCACAAGACTCAAACCAAATTGTTCCCCTAATGCTTTGCAGAGAACTGTTTCTACAATCGAAAAGGTAGCAGTTAATAACAGCGTTTACTCATTTCTTTAAATCATTGTTTATCAAACCGCTACCAAACAATCGTATACAATGGCCCATCAACAACCTGCATTTCTTCTATTCATTTTCACATCTAACAATCTCCTCTCACGAAATATATACATTTGCTGCAATAAAGCGAGTTTTTTCTCCCCCTGAAGTTCTCCAGCAACAATAACAAAAAAGGTTTCGTCCTGTGGTTGTTTCCACATACCGAAATTCCAAGCAGAATTGAATGAGTGAAAGTTTTTTTATAAAAAGATGGAACGATGACCTTTACTTCGAGAAAGAAAAACCGAACCGGTTTCATAGGACGAGAAACACTTCAAATAAAAGATTCGCACGGTCAAATCGGACAAAGTTAAGGTATATTTTTCAGGAAGGGACAGTAGAGGAAAATTAGACTCAAAGTTCAGTAAACTAAAAATGAACAATAAAAAGATTTTTAAATACTTGTTTAAAAATATAACCACTTCCTGTTTTGCAGACAAGATCTTCCTGGAACAACACCATTGAGACAAATGTTAGTTACGAGACTGATGTAAACAATTAACATCCAGCATACATGAATCTTATTAAACTAAATTAGTAAGTGAATTACGTATTGCATAATCAGTTTGGCCTCAGGATCTTCTCCATGCTACCGGTAAATTCCGGTCTAATTAGACTTCGTTTAGCAAAAATGACCGTAGGGCAACAAATAAAACAAAATTACTTCAATATTGTAATGCGGTAGTTCAGTTGGTAGAGTCACTGATTGGCAACCGGAAGGTTTCGAGTTCAAAACTCGATCCAATCAAAGACCAGGCTGTAGCACTTGAAATCTGCCATGACCTCAAATGTCCTGATTGTTGAGGTAGAGTGGAAATTTGGAGAGTAGGATGCCAAGTAGTGTCGACTTCGTCATCTGACTGATTCAAAATTATGAGGCATCTCGGATCTTTCCTTTCCGGATTGATCTAGGATCGTCGCCAGTAGCCCGTTGTGTTACTCCAGTGCGACGTAAATTCAACTATCTTTCCAATACTGCTGTGAAAGTCAAAACTTCCTAATCTCAAAATTTAGTCCTTTTGAATTGAAGATTATGACATGCTGTGTATATAGAGGATTTTTGAATGTAAAGGCAAACAAGTACCACAGAAAAGAACTTCAGGTGAAGAGCTAATTTGATTTATCACTGTTTTGAGGATATTTTGGTGTCTCTTGTTAAGTGCTTTATCTGATCGTGATTCAAAATTACGAGGTGTTGTCCTCGGATAAAAAAAACAAAGGGCCGCTTCGCACACTGGGGTTGGTGCACGTTAAATCTATCGTGGCATCAAAAAAGTCTTCAAGTTGTCGTGGTGTGGAAATTTGAAGAGTGGGGTGCCAGCTCAGGTGTTGACTTCGCCTTCTTATCATGGTTCAAAATGACGAGGTGTTACCCTCGAATCTTTGCCTTCGGGATTGATTCCGGGAGTCGCCAATATCCCGTTGTGTTGCTCCAGTGCGACAAAAATCAACTACCTACTTACCCAAGACGATATTTATTTTAGATTTTTCTTTAGTTTTAAAAGTATTTGTACATCTGTTTACATCTGTACCTGTGTGGTTATTTTTGATGAGGTAATTCAACTACCAGATTGTAATTTCTACATCTGGTGAACCAGGTGCGTTTTTTTACGAGAATTCTAATCAATCGGACTCCCCAATAGCTTCAATACTGAAAGGGAGGCTGATTCAATCACCCTAGCAATACAAAGCTGCATACCTTGCATAAAATGTGTCAGATTCAATTCCTTCTTGGGTGTATTTCTCTCTCTGTCAGTAAAATCTTTCTAGTGTGTGTATGTACATTTTCTTGCCGTTGTTTGGCGCAGTTTGGCCAAATATGGCCCTAGCAACATATAAAACCCCAACCAACTTACACAAAATGTGGGCTGAATAGAATGTAAAACTGATTTTGACCGTAAGGTATAAAAGCGTATTGATTTTCAATCGAAACATACTTAAACAGCAAATCATCGACCAACAAGTGAAACACACTAAGTTAAACTTCAAGATATTTTTAAGCTTTTCAGAATGGTAATTTTTATATTGGGGAAGTCCACTACGATATTTATTTTTGGATTTTCATGAAGGTTAGATTTCTTGGGTTGGGTTTTATGGCTTCATGGGCCATATTTGGCCATGCTGCTCCAAACACAAGACAAGGTCAAACAATGGACACACAAGGGAATGGTTTTACTGACACAGAAGACGAGGTACGTAATTGAATTAACGATTCACTGGAGTGACACAACGGGCTATTAACTCAGAAGAGAGAAATACACCCAGGGATGAATTGAACCTGCGCCAACTTGCAGATGGCTAGCCCAATGGGTAAACCCACTGAGCCACGACGAACCCTATATTGCTTGAGAAACAATGAGTTTATCTTAATGAGTAGAATTTTTTTCTCTTCGTTTTCTCAGAACTGTCTTAACAGTGCGTTTCATTTGTAATCCGACGATTTATAATAGTGATAAACATACCGAAGAAACCCGAGTTCTTAAATAAATTGCGCTAATTTAGTACCTACAAGAGTCCAAGTAACAGCAACTGAACACAAATTCAAATAGGAAAAATCGGTCCGTTTTCTGCACAATGAAACACAGAATTTATGTAGTTTGCTCAGACGTGGCGAAGTGACTATAACACTACCTCCTGCTCCGATAAAGCGAAATGTAAACTCAACTCTAAGTACAAGCTAATGAAAGGGTTTTTATTTGAAGAACTAGTTAAGGCTCATGGGTCCTAACGATGCAACACTGATAGATTCAACTAAGCGTGTAGTTATGAATAATGAAACACACACACAGAGAATTACAGCGTAGCTCACGATATAAAAAGCTGTCTGAAGGCGAAATCCCGTGCATTGTAAATGCATGACGTCACAAAACAACCAGATTAATTTCAGTTAAGTATTACCGTAAGTTCAGAGGCGTAATGAATAAGTGAAGCGAAACAGCCTTTCGGAGCAAATTAGTATGATGTGAATTTCGAGCATACACAGGATGATAAAGTAAAGCATGTGTAATTAACGCGCATACCCGGTATGTTTTAATGGAGCACGCTTAAGAGTCGACTCAATCGTTTAAAATAGAAGATTAAAGTGGGCCGCGGTAGCCCAGTTGGAAGACAACCGGAGGGCTGCGAGTTCGAAGAACAGTCCAGCTAAAGACCGTCGTGTGCACGGGGGGATGGTGCGCGTTAAATCTGTCGTGGCCTCAAATGTCCTCACGTTTGCGTGGTGTGGAATTTTGAGTTTGAGTACCAGCTAGGGTGTTTTTTCTCGTAATCTGACCGTGGTTCAAAATTACGAGGCGTTGTCCTTGATCTTTCCCTTCGGGATTGATCCCGACCGTGGCCAATAGCCCGTTGTGTTGCTCCGGTGCGACGTAAATTAACTACTTACCAAGAAATATATCCTGAGGTTGGTTGGTAGTTAATTTACGTCGCACCGGAGCAACACAACGGGCTATTGGCCAAGGTCCGGGATCAATTTGGGAGTGAAAGATTCGAGGACAACGTCTCATTATTTTGAATCGGATGACGAGGTCAATACTTGAGCTGGCACGCTACTCTCCCAACTTCCACATCAATTCAATTCCTTATCTGACATCAATCCAATGTGTGGACATTTTAGGTCAGGACAGATTTAACATGCACCAGCCCATACGTAGACGACTGTCTTTGGTTGGATCGCATTTCGAACACGCAATCCTGCGGTTGCTAATCGGGTACTCTTCCAACCGGGCTATCGCGGCCTCATCAACAGAGGAAGAAGCTTGATTTTCTCGTTACTCAAATACTCTCGCATGATAGATATCTGGGTTAGCTTAAAATGTAGTTTCCTGCTCCAGTGCGAAGTTAATTAACTACCCTAGCCCCTTTCCGAGGTAAGGTAAGGTTGTTCACCTGGAGTGAATATGGCTTGTCAATTTAAAACATACACTGACCATTCTTTTTAACACATTTTAGAGATTAATACAAAGTTTCCTATAAACGTTTTCAAGTGAAGTGACAAACAAAATCAATTATTACTAAAACAGTCACACATGAATCAACTGAGATCTTTCACTCTCCCGGTTACCTGGGCAACCTTGCTCCTCCCCTAATCACTTCCCCATGCTGACACCACTGTCACAGAGGTTGGTAGATATCCATCATAGCTCTTTGAAGGGCACTTTTCTAAAAAAAAGTTTTTAGAGAAGTGCCTTTCTAAAAAAGTTCTTTCGAAGGGTGGAAAACTATCTCACCCATCCTCCCCCACAGTCAAATCATTTCACAGTAGCATCTTAGAAAATCGTTTCCTGAAGAGAAAGTAATGGTTCGGAATCCACTTAAGCCGTACGTCTTGGTCTTGTTTAGAGAAAGTGGTAGTGGGCCCCTGGTTTTTAAAGGTCCCTGGTCCACTTAAAGTACCCGTAGACTTCAGAATATGAAACGAGAGAACATTTGTGTATACAGTCATCACGTACCTAAAACATTTATATATCAAGCATTAACCTTTTCAAGTAGTCTCCGTACAGCCCTGGATGTTTGAAAACTATTCGGCAGCGTGACAGTTGGTTAGTTGAATGGAAACTCACGCGTCGACGCTATTAGGTGCATTACTGTTGGTAGTTGTAGATTTGAATACCTACTGTGAAACTGCAAATGTACGACTACTGTCAAACAGTAAAATTATGGCTGTTACACATGTTCTTCGCATGCTGTCTTTCATTTCTGTACTTTAATGCACTCTGTTATTCGCGAGGCACTTACAGACATAAATACCAATGTGAATTCCGTTTAACCATCCAAGGGGTTTCGATTTCTTAAAGAGTAGCGAATTCGCAACCGAAAGATTGCGTGTTTGATAACCAACCCAACTAAAGACGTCGTATACGGGGGGGCTGGTGCATGTCGTGACCTCAAATGTCCTCACGCTGGCATGTTGTGGAAGTTTAGAGAATGGAGTACCAGCTCAGGTGCGACCTCATCTTCTGACAGTTAAATCTGTCAAATCTTTTATCCATGTTAAATCTGTCATGGCCTCAAATGACTCCTCCCTGAAAATCCCTCTAATTGGGGGGGGGGGGCCTCGGTAGCTCGGTTGGAAGAGTAACGTACTAGCAATCAGAGGGTGGCGAGTTTGAATCCAACCAAAGACCGTCGTGTACATTTAATCTTTCGGTGCCTCGTATGTCCTCACGTTGGTGTGGTGTGGAAGTTTGGAGAGTATGGTGCCAGCTCAGGTGTGATCTCGTCATCTGACCTTTGTTCAAAATTGCGAGGGTTGTCCTAGGATCTTTTCCTTGGTTTGATCCCGGACCGTCGCCAATAGTGTTGCCCCAGTGCGACGTTAATTAAATACCTACCACCCACTTGCTCGATGGCATTTATTTCCGACTTCTATTTTATTAGAAGGTCGATGTGAGCAACATTCTTACAACATAAAACTAGAGCTTTCAAGCATACATAAAGAACATGATTTCAAAGTTGCTACACGCCTTTCCTAGAATCTGCATAAGACTAACATTCAAAAGATCCTATGCTACAATATGGGAATTTTCATTTAATTGGATTAATGCAACTTGCAAGTAATATGCACGAATGTGTTCTCAGATATGAAATTTTGAGACTGATGTCAGTTAACTAGCGTTCGCTCTTTATATCATTAGATTCTTATGGAGTTAGGTCCGCTGTAGCCCAGTTGGCAGTCACAGATCACGGAAGGATGCGAGTAACCAAAGATCGTGTACGTGGTGACCGGTGTACGTTATAACTGCCGTGCCCTCAAATGTTCTCACGTTGACGTGATGTAGAAGTTTAGGGCGGGGTGCCATCTCATGTTTTTACCTCGTCATTTGACCGTGGTTCAAAATTACGAGTGTTCAGAAACGTAACTAGAGGGGGGCAGACGGGGCATCTGCCCCGGGCGCCGGATTCGTGTGGCGCTAAATTGGCCGAGTATTTTTTTACTATAGATATTTACGTATGATAACAAATGAAGAAGAAAACTTATTAGTAGACTACAAAAACCAAAAGCTATAAAAGGAGCTAAATGCAGAATGTGTGAAGAAATAATAGGAAAGCTTAACCTAGATCCTCTTTAAAGAAGTACGGACGAGGAAGCAGCGGATGTTTGATGAGAAGGGCGAAGTTGAAAGCTATGAATTCTCAGAAGAAAAAAGTTCAGATTATTGATTATACAAATAATAGATCGGATTCTGAATGAACTGAGGCAAAGGTTTCAAGTCATTCAAAACATGAATCAAAAAATGGTTTCCTCAATGGAGCTCAGTTTGTAACAATGAATGGAGAATAATTGAAGAACCAGGCACTTGAGTTAGCTATCACATATAAAGAAGACTTAGACAAGGACTAGCTGGCGATAGAAGTGAAGAGTTTTAAGTATCATGCCTTGGATTTAAGTCCTTATATGAAAACGGCTACACCATCAGGTCTTCTGACGTTAATATATAAGAACGGACTTGAAGACGCGTACACCAACATAATGACAGCGTTGAGAATTTTCCTCACAATACCAGTCTCAGTCGCCTCAAATGAAAGGAAGTTTTAACAAACTAAAGATCATAAAAAATTACCTCAGAAACTTAACAGGACAACGACTAACCAACCTGAGCATCATATCAATAGAGCACAAGTTAGCTTCAAAGCTATCTTTTGAGGACATTGTAAAAATGTTTGCAGCCGAAAAAGCCCGTAAAGTTAAGTTTTAGTTCAAGCTTTCTGTGTTTAGATTAATTTTTTCACATTATGTCAATAGATTAAGAGATTGTGAAAAATGTCTAAGTATAATACTCAAGATAATAACGAGTACAATCTGTTATTATTAATTCTTGTTCCAGTTTTCCAAAATCCTTGACTGGTTTTCGGTCGACGTTTCGATAATTCTCTTTTTAAAAGTCCAAAAGCACAAAAGTCCATGGGTGAGACATATGGAGATTTAGCAGGAATATCAGTAAAGGGTATTTATTGACTTGATACCAGTTTCTTGTTCCATTTTTTCCACGAATTTAACAGTGGATTTAGATGTGTGGCTGCTTGTTTTGTCCTGATGCAGTTCTACTGATTGTTGGCACTTTGGGAAAAGATATAGTATTTCTTTTTTGAATATTGGGGATAAAATAGGGTCTTGATAATATGTGGGAGTTGATTTTTACATTTCCCCCTCCTTTTTACTTTTAATTTTCCATTATATGCAAAACCGGCAACAATCAAATATCTTAGTGAAAGTTCTCACGTTAAAGTTACAAGGTTGAACCACGTTTTAAGATTTTTCTCCTCTTTTATGATAATAAATTGTTCTTTTTTGTTGTAATCTCTTAAATACACCCACGCCTCGTCTATTGTCACAACATTTTTCCATCTTTCTCCAGCTAAATGCTTCTCATACAGAATTCTGCAGCGAGTTCTGTTTTCTGCAATATGTCGTGGAGATAGACGATGAACATTGTATTTTTTGGCCTTAAGATTCAAATCACTGTTAATTATTTTATTTGCAGTTGAAACTGAACTTTTAATGACTTTGTAATAGTCCTTTGACGGCGGATTCTCTTTTAAAATTAAAGATCTTGTCATACAAATATTCTCAGAAATTCCTTTCTTTTTTGGATACGTATTTGGAAGCATTTTTCCACTTTTACGCGCGTTTTTTCCTTTCTCATTAATAATATTACTTATCGTACCTTTAGATATCGAAAAACCATGACTTTTACAGCGTTTTTAAATAATCGAATAAGCACAATTCTCTTCGGAAAGAAACATAACCTTCCATCCATTGCTTATTTAAAAGCGCCCTTTTGAAAGTAAACAAAACTCTGAGTTAGCAGACGATAAGTTATACTTTAACTATTTAACCTGCTGCGAAAATAAAATTATTTCGTAGCATACAATTTTTTTACAGCTCATCAAAATCATTCAAAAAATGCCCGAACAGTCTGTATTTATCATAATTAAATATCCTATTCTAAAGCAACAGTCTGTTGATTTTGATGCAGCCCACACATATCCCGATATCATTTGATAAAAACTTTTCATTTCATTTGCAGTGATAATAAGTATGAAGGAATGTACCAAACATGCTACTCTTAGATTATTTGTCGATGAAATATCTTAGAATTAATTAGGTATTTTATCTTGTACTAAAAATGAAATTGCTGCAAATTAATCTATTTACCTTTGAAATCAAGCATTTACCATCTAAGTTTAACAAAACAATTTGGACTAGTGGAATTAATGTGTGGTGGCGATATCAGGTATGGTCGGGGAGGGTTTTGGTTTGGTTGTTCGGTGGGGGGGAGGCTGCCAAGGCGAGTTCTTGCCCCGGGTGGAAACTAGCCTAGTTACGTGTCTCTGCGAGTGTTGTCCTCGGGTCTTTTACTTCGGGATTGATCCTGGACCACCGTGCCAATAGCCCATTTTGTTGCTCCAGTGCGACGTTAATCAAATACCTAACCTAACCAGTGCGATGTTAATTAACTACCTATTCTGAGCAATAATATAATTTTGATTTCAATAACCTAAGGCTAATGCCACTCAAAATCTTCCAAGGAACCAAGAAGATCGATATAAAGTTTGGCGAAGTTGAACTAACGATTGAAAAAGAAGGAATTCCACAGGAGACTGCGCAGGTTAATTTCGCGACCGTCACGTGACGTTGGTTTTCGATCTTGGAGGATTTACGCGCTGCCATCTTAGCGAAAGGGAAAAGTGAAAGTGCTTCAAAAAGGAGGAAAAGTCGTAACTTTGTGCGTCAGTCGTAAACGTGAGGTTGTCTTTTCGAAGCCTCAAGGCTGTCTTCCGTTTTTTGATTTTAATTTTATTTTCATTTCTTTATCGCTGCTTACGATGGAATAAGTGCATTGTTTTTTGGAGAGAGCTTTATAGTTTCAAGAAACTTCGCTTTTTGTGTTTTGTTCTTTCCGGTTTGTATGGGTTTTTCGTTGATACTTTTTATGTACCTACGTGATTGTCTGAGCTTATATGACTTTGTCCAGACATGTCTAATAGGAGTTATTCTTAGAGACAAGAATCCAAACGACGTGCTAGGAAAGAAAGCGATTTTATGAATTATTAAGACACTGTTTATAAATAACTCATAAAGGTTATGATTTTTCCGTTTTAGGGGGTATAAAATCAACTATAAAATAAGATATCACAAAAATAAAACATTTGCAATTTTTATGTACATATACATTCGATATTTCTGTTCCTCTAAGGCAGTGATTCTTAATCTGGGATGTGTGCACTCCTGGGGGTCGGGCATTTGCAGGGGTGCAAGAGAAGTTTCGATGGACGACAGCGATTTACTAAAAGCCGATCTTATTGAAATATGAGCCACGCACGTATTCAAATGGAATTTGAAAAACTGAACTTGGAACAATTCTGGTGTACACAGTTAGAACCTTATCCACAACTGGCAAAGGCAGCATTGCAGACAGACACTTTTACCGTTTGCTACCTCCTACCTGTGTGAAATGGGACTTTCATCACTTTTGCACATAAAAACAAAAGTCAGAAATCGCTTAAATGCAAGTGATGACTTACGCGTGGCTCTTTCAAAAAAGGAGCCTCGTTTCAAAAGTATTATGAATAAACCATAGGCCATTAAAAATTGACATTGTTTGTATGTATATGTAAATGTATGTGTCTATTTTTCAATAAATAATCTTGCAATAGATGTAATTTACTAAATAAATAAATAGAAACACATTTTTCAAGGGGGTGCGAGACCTTACTTTTAGATTAAAGTGGTTCCAATCACTAAAAAGGTTAAGAACCACTGCTCTAAGGTTTGCAATAAACTAAAGCTGTGGACTTAACATCATAGATGATTGAAATTATTCCTTTTTTATAAAAACTTGTCTAGTTCAATGCCAAAAATTTTAAAGTACCAGTACATCACAATTATATGAAATGTAAAAATTGAAAGCATTCCAAATTCTATAATCAATGACAAAGGTTGTGCAAGAACCAATTGTTTGAAATTATTCCCTAACAATGGTCCTAATTCAGGTTTTGTAGTGGGTATCCAGACAATGAAATTAAAAAAATTTGAAAGCGTTGGAAGCAAAAAGGATCTATATTCATTTCCTTCACAAAAACAGGTCAATAGCCTATCCTGAAGAGTAAAACAATCCCCATAGAATAACTATTTAAATGCATCGCATTTAAATGGAAATCGTTTCTTTGAAATTTGGTTTATAAACGTAAGTAAAAAAATCTTTATTCTTACAACCAATGTAAGGGGATTTAGCGAAAACTATTCTAGTTTGGAGGTCGAAACCTCTGACTAGGAAAGATTCTAGAAAATATAATTATATTTTTTATTTAAATTAAGTTAGTTTTATTAAGGATTACAGAAACTTGAACAAGACGAAATATTTGGACCCGACAACTGACGTCTCTTCGAACGGAAAAAAGCTTTGGACACACAGGTGTTGCCAGATTGAGCAAATTTTTGTAATTTTTTATCTTTATTTTATATGTTCATTTGAACTTTATTCTACGCAGAGGTGCTGTATACCTTCCATTGTTCCACGTTGAGCAGCGAAATTTTGCATGGGGCACTTGGTTGCCATTTTGGGGCTAAAACTAATATTCTAGGTAGTGAAAAAAATTATAAAATACTTAAAAGTAGACTGCATGAGAATATTTTACATTTTCGTATATGTTGATTTACATTTTGTATGTGAAGTTGCCTTCAATAAATATATATTGGGCTGCGGTTACCCAGTTAAAAGAGTGGTAGATTAGCAACCGGAGGGATGCGAATTCGAAACTTAATCCAACCAAATACCGTCGTGTACATGGGGCTGGAGGACGTTAAATCTGTCGTGGCCTCGAATGTCCTCACGTTGGCGTGGCATGGAAGTTTAGAGTGTTGGGTACCAGCTCAGGTGCTGACCTCGTCATCTGACCGTGGTTCAAAATTACGAGGTGTCCTCGGATTTTTCCTTTAGGATTTTTATCATTTATCCCGAACTGTCACCAATAGACCATTCTGTTGCTCCAGTGCGACGTTAATAAATACCTACCAATATCTACCAAACTAGAGTATTGTATCTCGATTTTAAATATCTTATCTTTTTGAGTAGGAAGCGTTTAAGAAGCAAATAGTGACAACACTGTTCAAAGATAGCTTTATAACTTTAGTTTCCTTTTTTCTTTTGTTTAGATGATGATTTTTTTCCTCACGGAAATAGCTCAGTCTAATTTAACATCTTATTTTATCATCTTTATTAGTCATTTTTTGAAACTTTTACATAACTGACCATTCGGTTAGAAATATGTGCAGAAAAGTTTGAGTGAACAGTGCAGAAGTTTAATGTGAAGAAACAAACTAAATCCATCCTTGCTCACATCTTACTTTTTGCAATTGAAAAACATATTTTTCATACGACCTCACGACATATCTTCTCGAGGAGAGGAAACCCATTTCCTATGAGACCTCCATTCAACAGAAAAGCGAAAACAAAACCCAGATGTCTTCGGAAAAACTACATTTCCATAGAAAAAAAAACAATGCTTTATCGAGATATTGTTTTGAGTGTATCCATCGCCTATTTGTCAACAACTTGCCGCTTTCGGATCATCACTATTGGTAACACGATCTGTTTTGAAAACAGACAGCAAATAATTTCCTAAACGCATAACACTCGCCCAAACAAAAACAATGAAATCCCAACACAACAGACACCAATTCTCGTCAACACTGGCTCAGTAGCAATAAAATATAATGATATATTTGCTGTTGTAACGCACATACCACGATTGTCTGTCACGTAGGGTAATGAATAGGAAATGCCTGAGAAGGGTCTGACTTAGATGGGAATAATTTTTCTTGCCATCATTAGCATTCAGGAAAACGTTTGATCATTCATTCCACAGATGTTAAAACGACGTTGAAGAACACGCACTTATTGGTAACGGCTCATCTGGTTTTATGAACTCTGAGGTACTTGTCTTTTAGCATTTTATGGTTTTCTAAACCTATTGTCCGTTATTCTGTTTCGATCAAATTAAAAATGTAAAATAGATGCTTATTTTTGTTTCATTCCATCCTAACAAGTATTTTTCAAAATTTGTTTTATTTATAAGATTTCTTGACTTATGAGGATCAAGTATATCTAAAAACATGAGTAATTTTGCAATTAGTGTTCTCGTAATTGATAGCTTCCCTGAAACTGTGTTGCCAATAGCCTGTTGTGTTTCTCCAGTGCGACGTTAATTAAAATACCTACCTACCCCTGAAACTTTATACAATTGTTTAATTTTCTTTAATTTGTTATATGCCAGGTAAAGGAAGGAGTACAATATTGAAAAATTTATCATCCTCATGAATTAACCCTCCAATTGGTTTTGACGAGAAATCTCGTCCATCAAGATCTGTCCGAATTTGCTAATGACGAGATATCTCATCATCAAGATATTGCCGTTTTTTTATGATGACAAGATCAAGATCTGGTCTGCTTTCATCTTAAGACGAAAGTCAACGCGATCTTGAAGGACGAGATTCTTCGTCCATCAAGATCTGGTTAGTTTTTCCAATGACGAGATACCTCGTGGAGACAATAACCAGGAGGGTTAAGAAGTTAAAAGATTTTTCAAAAGCTGTGTTTCAAACAAACGAATGTGGCCAGTGTTTGTATATTTATTTAAAAATTCTGTATTTAAGTGCTCATGTGCTAAATAATTTTAGTGAGTGAGTTATTCGGTGTTTGTTGAACGCGCGTTGATATCTTGGCCCGCGCGGAATTAAGGACAGTTTGCATTGTAATCAATTTAGTTTTATTCTTTAGACACCAGTGTGGCAACAGTTAGTTCGCTTTTTAATTGTTTTATTCTTTAGACACTAATTATGGCAACAGTCAATTTGCATTTTAATTGTTTTTATTCTTAAGACGCCGATTGTGACAACAGTCAGTTTGCATTTTAATTAATTCTGTTTCATTTTTTTAGATGCCAGTTGTGACAACAGTCAGTTTGCTTTTTAATTTTGTTTCATTTTTCGACGCCAGTTGCGGCAATAGTCAGTTTGGATTTTCATTAATTTTGTTTTGTTTAGACGCTATTTATAGCAACATTTAAAAAATATCTTTAGAAAATTTTGTTTTTCTCGACAGTTAGAATTTAACAACTACAACTTTACGTCGACCATAATGCTTTTGTGCAAATTATTTGTAAGGATGCATGGGGAAGCATTATTTTAGAGCCACTGCCCTCTGTTAGTGAACATAGATTTGTTATAAATAAACAAGTTTTAATCACACAATCCATTTACACGTACCAACTACGTTGCCCGGACATGCTGAATTCATAAGAAGAAATAATAATTTGTAAATGTTTTTAGGGTAATATTTCTTTTTTCAATATTGATATTTAGTTATTGATACTTTTATCATTAGAAATGTTATAAAACACAATACTTCGACTTTGGATGCCTTCATGTTTTATCCCTTAAAATTGTTTTTAATAAATACGATAAATATTCCATGAACTCATGAATCATATAAGAAATAGAACTATGGATTGCTTTAATGTATAGTACATTTATTTAACAAATTACTGTTAAGATTGAACTAAGATTTTAGAACAAATACTACTTCTATCTCGCCGTCATGTACGTTTTATGACGGGCATAATTTGAAGCAAAAAGAAGCACAATTGAACTGGTTATTTTCTGAATAATTTCTATATTAATGAATTTACTCGAAAAATGTTACTGTTCCGCCATTAGCCATGAAAATAAATTATTCAAACTTCTGTGTTGCAAAATATTCTTCACTTCAAATAAAAATATAAGTTGGAATGAATAGAAATGAGAATTTGTTCGTAACTGTGTGCCCGTTCCATGCCCAGTAGTAACAATTAATTCCTTTCGAATGTTGTCCCCCATTCTTTAACAATTTATTTCAGAATTGTGTTTATATAACAATAGGAATTTTACATGATCCAGAAGATTCATTTGTATTCATTTGTATCAACAGTAAATATGAATGAGTTTTCAGATCCATTATTTCTGTGTTGATACTGAAGAAAAATATGTCCTGTATCTGATTCATTCGTGTTGACGTTTCTATACCAGACTATAGTCAGAACAGAAATGAAAATTTTTTAACCCTTTGAGCGTCATGAGATTTCCTAGTAGTGTACTATAGTGTTTCTTTCAACCCACAACACATAATAGTCAAATAACCACATCTTTCTAAAAAGAAACAATGGATTCTTTCCCCAACCATTTGAAAGGTTCTATTGATCCTCTCCTTAGAATTGAATCTTTTTGTGACGATCCTATTGGTGCTTTCCTTGGCATAGAATTCTTAAAACGATTCTATTGACATCTATTCTGTATAATACAAATCTTTTAAAAGATTCTATCGGCGCATTCTGTAGAATAGAAACCATTGGTAAGATTCTATCAGCTCATTTTGTAGATGGAAAAGTTGCTCCTTTTTACTTAGAATAGAATCCTTGAAAATATTCTATTGCTTCCTTCTTTTGAACAGAATTCTTTGGAAATATTATGTCGCTCCTTTCCTTAGAATAGAAGTGTGTTGCTCCAGTGCGACGTTAATTAACTACCTACTTTAGAATAGAAACCTCTGGAAAGATTCCATTCCTCATTTCTTTAGAATAGAATCCTCTGGAAAGAACCGATTCTTCATTTACTTAGGATAAAATCTTTGGAAAAATTTTATTGCTTCGTTCCCTTGAATAGATGGCCAAATATGGCCCTTGCACCATAAACACAACCCAACCAGCCAACCACCTTTAAATAGAATTCTTTGAAAGATCCTGTCGTTTTTTTTCCTTAGAATATAATCTTTTGGAATGTTTCTATTGCTCATTTCCTTTAAATAGAAAATTTGGAAAGATTTTATTGCTTCGTTCCTTTGAATAGAATTCTTTGGAACATTCTATCGCTCCTGTCCTTAGAATAGAATCCTTTGGGAAGATTCGATTTCTCATTTCTTTTGTCTAGGATTCTTTGGAAGAATTTTTGATTTCTCATTCCCTTATTGTAGGATATTATCCTCTCGACCCATCAAAGCGACACACACCAGCGCCATCTGTTCAGCGTAGCTACTAATTTGCCAGTTGTAAGACGTAGTCGCTGATAAGATGTATTGCTCAGATGTTGTATTCAGATGTAATTGTTAACTATAAATAAATATATTTAGTCCTTCAGATGATCTCAGATGTTGTGTCTCTCTCTCAGTTATGATGTATTAACTCCCTAGACTCCCACATTATGATAGGATCCTTTGGAAAGTTCCTATTGCTCATTTTCGTTGAATAGAATCCATTGGAAAGATTTTATTGGTTAAGAAAGTCAAAATTGGTTGGAAGACTGCAGGTTGCATATTGGAATTATTCGCGTGAACCCCTCAGAGGGTTAATAGGCGTATTTGTTTACTTTGGGAGGATATAAACCGGCGAGAGAAAACGAAGGAATTATTTCTTCACTCCTGGTGAAATAAATCCCGCATTTAATATGCAAACATTTCTTAAACAACACAAGCCACAAAGTAAAATGTTAAAATACGAGATGATGCATGCACGTAGTTTACGAAAAAGAAGAATTTACTTGTAGAAAATTTAAAATGCGTGAATTTTGCGTGCAGTTTAAGTTATTTCGGTCATGTTTTTATTTTGAAGCGACGCCAAGGAACTTCCTCTGCTCAATTTGGGGTAAGGAGTAAAGATTAATTCCCAAAGGGAGTACGTATTCTTGGTTAGTCTCAGAACACTTAACCGCCTGACTAATCAAATAGATAACTAACCTAATTTTACATTCCAAATCTCATTTCTTTAAATGTTCACAACGACACAGACCCAGTTATTTTAACCACAAAACGTTGCGCATGTTAAGGAAATGTCGCACATGTTAAGAGATAATATAGCAGAAAGAACTGCTATATTATCTCTGAAAATATGTGTCACACAGGCTGCAATGAAAGATATTTTATCTTGATGGCGATTCGAAAAGTTAAATATACAAAGCGATAATCCGCAGCGCTTGATAATTTTACGACTTCTGACACTAGTTGCATAATATTCGGAACAAGGATACTATTTCGTGGTGAACTACTTAGACGTGTAAATGCATATCGACGTAATACTAATAATAAGACAATAAATCCCCGACTTTATGACTGACAGGTGCTTTGAGACGTAAGCACGATCCTTGCAACTCGTACATTCCTCTCATTACTGGAGACATTTTTTGTGAATTTTTGTCCTGCTTCCACACTTAATCTTGATCTATATCACCTAAGTAAGAATTCATATTTTGTCCGTGCTTATAACAGATTTTCCGCATCTTACTAGATATTTATCATTTGTGTGTGTGTGCTCCATTTGGAAAATTGAGGTAAAAATTAGAGATTTAACTCTCTGATAGTCTCGAGATTTCTTTCTTTAGTCATTTAGTGTGTTGCTTTTCCCCCACAACACACTAAATGACTAAATAAACAATTTTCTAAAGAATCTGAATTCTTTCATCCTTCAGAAAAATTTTATTGGTCCTTTCCTTAGAACCTTTGAAGCGATTCTATCGATCCTTTCCTTAGAATAGAATCTTTGAAGCGATTCTATTGATCCTTTCCTTGGAATAGAATCCTTTAGAAATATTCTATCGGTTCTTTCCTTGGTATAGAAGATTTTGGAAAATTTTCATTGAAAATTTCTTTTTTTTTATTGAACAAAAGGCAAACTCCCCGTGCACCACAGAAGTACAACACGGGGCTTACAGAAGTAAGTTGATTTAACAAAGAAACAGTGGAAAACAATTTAACTAAAATTACAAGATTTTCTAAACTTGACAAATGAGTAGAAAAGCAGATTAGATTTTACAAAAACATTGAGTTTCACTGGCCATGTTTTACCTAATTTTCTCAAATCATTTTGCAGGCACATTCTTGAAGTTTTAAATACAGGACAACTAAAAAAAAAAAGCTCTACATCTTGTGGCTGCTTTTTAAAACACTCGCACAAATCATTAGTCCGAAGATGAAACCTATATAGATATTTAGCAAAATTTCCATGGCCAGATAAAAATTGTGTAATTTGGAAGTTTGTGAAGAAAAATAATTCTGAGTTCAATCTATGCTTAATAGTAGGAAAAAATGTTTTGGTGTGGCCAGCTTTCTCAGACGAGACATAGTCTTCGTTCCACTTAGCAACAAGCTTGTCATAATATGAGCCTTTCAAGTAACACTTAGGAATGTTACAATTTACATCAATTGTTATATTCAAAGCGTCTTTGGCTAAAAAAATCAGCTCTTTCATTCCCGTAAATTCCAGTGTCCACGCACATAAGCAAAAAAATCTCAGTTCCTCTATTTTTAAGAGAACTAATTGTTAAAAGCGTTTCAACAATAAAGCAAATTTCTTTGGAATAGAATCCTTTGGAAATATTTCATTGCTCCTTTCCCAAGAATTTAATAACTTGGAAAGATTCTATTGGTCCTTTCCTTGGAATAAAATATTTTGGAAAGATTCTATTGGTCCTTTCCTTGGAATAAAATATTTTGGAAAGATTCCATCACTCATTTATTTAGAATAGAACCATTTGGAAATATTTAATTGCTCGTTTCCCTAGAATATAATCAATTGAAAAGATTAGAATGGTCCTTTTATTGGAATAGAATCCCTTGGAAAGATTCTATTGCTCATTTCCTTAGAATAGAATCCTTTAGAAAGATTATTTTTGTCAAAAGTTCACAATTGGTTAGAAGTCATGCAAGGAAGACTGCAGGTTATAAGGTAGAATTATGCGTGTGAACCTCTCAGAGGGTTAAGAATCGTATCAGAACATAATTTGTCTCTGAAAATAGTGAACTAATTACATTCATACACTCTGAACTTTAAATGGATCGTTTTTCCCAAAGTAACATGATCAATGCGAATAATCAAAATAAAATTTCGCTTGTTTTGTTGATAAAAGTATGCTTTTCCAAATACTCAGGTGTTTTAAAACTTCCTGTACAAATCTAAAGGGGCGATGGGGACAAAATGATACTTGGGTTAATTCAAAATTAATTATTTTAAACCAACCACTATGAATGAAACAGTGAAATTTCCAAAATCGCTATGATATGTGTGATCGCAATGCGTTTTAAGGCTTCCTGTACAAATTTAAGGAGGTAGGGAATACAAGCTAAAAAAAGTATTCACATAGGGATGAATATCCTCAAGATTTGTTAGATAAAACTATTCGGCAGCGTAGCGTTTTGTACTTCAATTCTTGCTTCGATGCCCTCAGGAGTTCATTTACTTTAGATGTGAAGGGGCTTCGTGGACCCGAGGTACTAGAATGATCTATACTTTTCTCATGGGGTTTACTGTCTTTAGTAAACACGGGTGTCTCGCTTCCGTTATACCAAGCGATCTTTAAGTGCTTTCATCCCACTACTATGTTCCCCAATCCCTCTTTCCCCCTTTTCACTACACTTTTACTCGAAGTTGTTTGTTTTATGTTTGGTGCAGTTGGCCAAATATGCCCTTTCTCGTTAAAACCCCATAACAACCAACTATGCTTCGACGTTGTTAGACGTGTATTACAATCGGTGATCGCAATTTTTAGCACCTATGTGAAACTACGTGCTCAAGTACTGTAAAACTAGGGCTGGCTATACACAAATCCGAGCATAGATTATTATTTATTCTTGCTTTATTTATCTTTTATAGTAGTAGTGACATGTAGTGTAGTAAATTTATTCCGTATTTCGTATAAGCTATTTTCTGTTACCACGATCGTCTTATTCGAGTTTCTGGTTATCAGAGATGGCCGCGATCCACATCACCTCGGTATGGTTCGAAGTTACGTGGTGTTGTCCTCGGATCTTTCCAATGGGGATTGATCGCGGACTGTGGCCAACAGCCCGTCGTGGTGCTCCATTGAGACGGTAATTAATTACCAACCAACCACATCACCTCGGGTAATTACGGTTGTACTGTATATAGGTAAGAAGAAAAACCAAATATGCATGATGACTCAACATAGTAAGGTCTTTTCCTAAATGTATAGATTTTTGGTTTGTTTTGGGGTTTAATGGCGCAAGGGTCATATTTGGACATGCTTCGCCAGACACAAGACATACAATATCAATTATACACAATGAGTTTTTCACCACTGCATAGAATTGGATTCGATTATGGGTTTTGTGGCGCTAGGTCCAAAACAGACAAGCTGAATCAAGAATGGATGAATTTTGGATCGTATGGCATAAGGTCCTAAACAGGACAAGCGTCAAGGCTCTTGTATAGGAGATGGTTTCAAAGTTATAGGGCCCGAGCATCTTGGTCTCCAATGTTTTATATCCAAAAGTGGCTCAGTGGGTTTTCCGAGTTGTGGTTCCAAGGGTGAGTTTTGTGCTTGGCCACATATGACCTTTGTGCCTGTTAAGCTCATATGAAACAGTGTAACTTTGTCTACCAAAAAGTACTTGGAGTTGGGTTACACTGCTTTATACACAATTGTATCGTAAGTTAATTTTTGTAGTAGTGGCGAAGTTCGCAAAATGCCGAAAAAAACCAACCAACCTAATGTTTATGTCCATTTAATTGACGTTGTTTGGCACAACTTGGCCAAATATGACCTTTGAGAGAGCCATAAAACCCAACTCAACTGACTCCCGTCCAAAATGACCTGTAAATATTTCCAAAGCGGACCAATTAGAATGATCGTATAAAAGAATTCCGCAAACCACTTTTATGAAGCAATTGGCCATTCAATTTCCCCAAGTTGGCGTCTTCGCTTTTCACTATTTCTGATTCGTTATTTTCGGGTTTTGTGGCGCACGGGCCATATTTGGCCAAACTGCGCCAAACACAAGGCAGACAACACAATGAGGGAGGAAGAAAAAGCAAAAGGGGTAGACGAAGATAAAAATGAAAGGAGGGAAGATCACTGGTACTTTTGGGTTGGATGTCCATATAGCCTAAAGATATCCACTGAGGGTTCACTATTTATGGACCCCGGTACAATGGTAATGACGACCCTCCATTTGGGGGAGGGCTGCGGTAGCCCGGTTGGAAGAGTAACCGATTAGCAATCAGAGGATTACGAGTTCGAAACTAGGTCCAACCAAAAACCGGCTAATGCACGTTAAATCTGTCGTGACCCCAAATGTCCTCACGCTGGCATAGTGTGGAAGTTTGGAGACTGGGTTGCCAGCTCAGGTGTTGACCTCGTCATCTGAACGCGGTTCAAAATTACGAGTCATTGTCCTCGGTTCTTTCCCTCAGGGATTGATCCCGGATCATCGCCAATAGACCGTTGTGTTGCTCAGATGCGACGTTAATTAGTTATCGTTAACATATGGGGTCCGGCTACAAACGAAGTGAAGAAGCAGTGAAGCCTCCACGAATCCAATCCGCTGGTCACAGTTCCATAACACCTCTCCTGCTTCCCAGCAACAATGCGGGAAGAAACCGAAATTTCCTCAAGATTCCGGCACGCTGACGAAACCGTTCCCCGAGACCTCACCTGGCCGGGGAGTGTCGCCACCGGTTGCTCAGGTCACGTGCACCGCGTCTCGTCCCCTCAATCCGTCGCCTCATCTCTCGCCTCTTCAGTTGCACTCCAGACGCGGTCGAGTCGGAGCGCGCACTCGAGAGAAATCTGGATAGAGTCCCGGTCAAGAAATTAACAGGTGTCATTAGTCCGGTATCCTGCCGTGCTCCACCCTCGCCGCGGTGCGAATTGTCATGTTTGTCTTCCGATACGGGGTCGGTTGATTGACCGCGGACTGTCGAAGCGCAGGTGAGATAAAAGCCGGGCTGATAAACAGGGGACGTGCAAGAATTTCGGGGTTGTTTTCGCTGCACGTTGAACTCACCGTCTTTAGCAAAGGTGAGTGAAGTGCGTTTATTTACCTTTTAGAAGACATTGCTCTCGATTGGTTGTTTTAGTGAAAATGCTATCTGATGTTGCCCGTGTGTATTGTTTAGTGTTGTAAGACTTTGGGGATACAATAGAATCTTGATTATCCGAGGTAATCTGGATCTTAAAACGCCTGATCCTGTAATGGCATCACATTCCGAGGAATTCGAGTGATCTATCCTCCCTTCTGTTTTACCCTGGCCTACCCTTCTACTTTTTGCTTTTGTTTCTCCCACATTGTTGTCTGAAGACTTCCGTGTATGACATCTAACAGTTTTAACCTTATTCGCCAATTTAATCTATCAGATTTCTTTCACCCAATCATGTGGTCGATAGTTATCATGCGGGGTAAAAACAATGCACTATTCGGAAATCTCACGATGCTAATAGGGTATTTTTAATTAACGTCGCACTGGAGAAACACAATGGGCTATTAACGACGGCTCGGGATTAACTCCCGAAGGGAAAGATTCGAGATGTTAATAGGATGAACAATTGTGGTCAAATATGATTCTTGCGTCATAAAACCCAAAACCAACAGAGGTAATGTGGACTGAGGCCACTGCTAATGACAAGAAACTGGGATAATACGGACGTAGTAACACAAAACAGCCTGTACGAAATACCGAAACTGTAATCTATTGTATTTATGGGCCGCGGTAGCCCAGTTGGAAGAGTAACGGATTAGCAATTGGAGAGTTGCGTTGCGAGTTCGAAACTCGGTCCAGCCAGAGACTCGTATACACGGGGGCTGGTGCACGTTAAATCTGTCGATGCTTCTAATGTCCTCTCTTGTGCGTGGTGTGGAAGTTTGGAGAGTGGGGTGCCAACTCAGGTGTTGACCTCGTCATCTGATCATGGTTAAAAATTACGTGGTGTTGCCTTGGACGTCTTCCCTTTCGGGATTGATCCCGGACAGTTGCCAATAGCCGTTGTGCAGCTCCAGTGCGACATTAATTAACAACGTACCTACTGTATTACTGCTACTGAAGGATTCATGAAGCTATGATTAAGAATTAGCTATACTCGGATTTGTGTCAATGTTTTTGTTGTGATAATTTTGCAAAAAATCAACGCGAATTGCTTGCTCTTTTGCTTTTTTTTGTCCTATCTCGTTGCTATCTCTTATTTGGCTCAGCTTGGTCAAATATGGCTCTTGCGTTTTAAAACTCAAAACCAATCAACCAAGGTAATGTGGACCGAGGCATCTGGGATAACCAGAAACTCGGATAATACGGACATAGTAACACCAAAACAGCCAGTACGAAATACAGAAACTATAATCTACTTTATTACTGTTACTGAAAGATTCAAGAAGCTAGGATTAAGAATTATATATACTCAAGTTTGTGTTACAGTATGTATTGTGATAATTTTACAATAAATCGATGTGAGTTACTTACCTTATAAATTTTCTTTAATTTCTTAACGGTCTGTTCGTAGAACTTTCTCGCCTCTTTGAACAATGTGCGCATATTCGTTCTGAAAGCTTAATTTAACCCTCCAAGTTGTTTCGACGAGATATCTCGTTCATCATGATCTAACCAATTTTGCTAATGACGAGATATATCGCCTTGAAGATGTCGCCGATTTTTTGATGATGACGAGATATCCATAGTCGAGACAACCACCAGGAGAGTTACAAATACTCGGTATTGAATTCGGCTGGGATAAAAAGGTTTTACTGCATTTGGTTATCTTCTGTATAGAATTTTTTGTGGTTATATTATTGAGCTTCATTTATTGGTTTACGATTTTTAGAACATTAGTAAATGTATGACATTCTTTGTTAAATTCCTTAAATAAATGTAGAGGGATTTTATTATTAAAACAACTATTTGGTGTAGCATTCATTTAAAAAATAAATAATTATTCGTTATAGGAACCGAATGATTCAGGAATGTTCTACCTTTTCTGATCTCAAATGCTAACTTATCTACTTAAGGTATTAGTAGTGTCAAAAGTAAGACAAATTTTAGAAACAAAATTTGAATTCTTGTTTGTAATTTTGTTTTTGTCATGAATATATACGAAAAACCATTGTAAAGTTATTCGTGTACTCAGATCAACAGATATGCATCATTTTCACTTTTATGTTCAACTCTCAATTTAAACTTCATAGCCTGGGACTAAAATGTAACAGACTTTAAAGGTACCGTGTACCTTTTTAAAAATCTAAGATACAGATCTTCATTTGGCAAAACAAATCTGCATCTAACTGGGAAACTGCAAAATAAAATCTTAGCTATGCTCACTTTATCCTCTGTTTGTCCGTTTTATTAAATTCATAGGTTCTGTTCTCTGTTTTTCCGTTTACTTATGTTTTATCTTTTGATAACTCATTGTCATTAAACTTTCAGAATTTACTTAAAAAACAGGTAGTGAAAACTAATAGATAATGAACGTGAAGTAAATAAACTAAGCGAGAATATCTTTTGAAGTTTTCAGAACATTATATAAAACATTCGAAACCCTCACCAATGTAGAAATGTTTCATACGATTAAATAAGTGTAAGAACATGAAATGTATTTATTGTAATTTCTTTTAGAAATAAATACATATTATTGATGCAAAAGAGAATTTTTTTGACAAGTTCGTTCGGCATTCCTTATACCGTATTGTCAAATTGACAATTCCGACTTTTATGTTTTTAAAAAAGTATTCCTTGAAAGTTTTATCTTTGATAAACTATCTATCCACATATGAATCTTAGTTAATTTTATCGGGATTTGGGTGTTTAATCCATTCAAAAACACCCATTCTCCTACTTTCGGCAAACTTTTAAAATTAGATGTTCCATATCACGTAACTTTTCACTATATTTTGAATTACTTATTTTATTCTATTTACTCTGATCCAGCACTTCTAGAAATCTGAAAGTTTGAATGACTAGACAATTCTCCTTTATCATTGGATAGAATTAGCAGAAATGTGATACAAGATGATTTATATTTACAGGATATTATTAAGCAAAGCATTTAAAGCGAAACGTATCATTGAACTATAAAGTCATAAAATCTGTAGCATGATTGTTATAATGACTTAGCCTCTTGGTCCTGGTTGAATGGTTTTAACTGTTCTCCCATCAAACGTAGATAGTAGTCTGAGTGGATAGACTTACAAAAGCATCTTCATTTCTTAAGGAAGGCTTATATGTATTGATCTATACATTTGCTTTTATGTATTCTTCGTGTAATCCTACTTATTAATCCTAACACTATGCATTGGGAAATTGATCGGACTTCATCATTTAACACTTTTGGTGGTTGTTTCGATTAAGTATCGTCATTAACAAAACTGGCCAGATCTTGATGAACGATATATCTCGTCAAAACCAATTGGAGGGCATCCACAGTGGCTCAATTCATGTTTATTGATTATCAGTTCAATTCACAAAAAGAATATGTTGTTGATTCAATCCAAAAAATATTTTAAGCAATTAAATTTTTTAATTTTTCCAGATTTAAATAAAAGATAATTTTTTGTTTTGTGAATGACTCTTTGGTTTGTCGCTTTAAGGTTTTGTTTTACTATACGAGGATTGATTAGAGTGATATATAAGAATTTAATACGCTCTTCACATAATTTGTGTATTTAAGCACCGAGACAACCAGGAGGTTTAGTTAACATAGCAACCCACGTACACTTACACCATCGTTAAAAGATTACAAAATCAAAGATTCCATTTCAGTCCGAACCAGAAGTTCAACTAACACTAGTCTCTTTAATAGTAACTGTTTCCCATGAACGAGCCTTGTTCTGGAACCCCCGTCAATATTTACCCTGCTGTTAAGGCTCCATTCCCAATCGAGTGCGAGTTGAAAGTGTACCAGATCAACACCAGGCAATTAAGAAAAGCAGGTAAAAACAAAGAAACGACACGATCCCGAACGAAAGCGGGAATTGAACAAAGGGTGCCGAGTGATGATCTTCACGACCCATTGAATCTGCCACTCTTCATCTTAGTTTCGTTTAATTGCCTGGCAGTAGTTTTCACCCTGGATGAAATTGCTTGGTTGAGGATCTTTACTTAACGCCTTTGCCGATATATACCGGTTGGGTGTTTGAGAATGTGTTTTAGGCACATGCTGGGTCGAGGATTGAGGTTAGAGAGCCAGTTCCTTTGGAAGAAGGAATTGGTGCACAGAAATCAAGGGCACATTTATCGCTGATAAATATGCAATTTTTATTCTTTTCTTTCGTCTTTTGGAGAGGTTGTTTCTGTGTAGTTGTGCCCGGATATGCGTGGATAGGCGTTGGTAGCAAGAGTAAAGTGTATGCGAGGATTTTTTTCGTTTCGTTTTATCCCTAGTGAATGACAAGAAGTTCGAATGTAGTTCAAAAGCAAGTGTGAAAGGATATGAGCTTTGTTTTCACCTTACTGGTTTGGTTTGTCTCCATAAGATCATGCTTTGATACACGAGTGCTAATTAGAGCGTTTTCACTTTGAAATGTATTCTTATTTATTCATACAGTCAAACAGATTACTCCAGTTAAGTGACAGCGAAAAACGACGAAAACGTAGCTCAATAAACGTAATGTATGTGCATGCAACATATAAATAAAAACAAGAGTACAATTATACAATATAAATTACATCATATAAACACAAATTATATTGAACAAAACTGAAGAAAAAATTGCGCTAGAAACACAGCAGGAAAAAAGTCAAAACTTCTGTTTTCAAGCGTTAAAGTTCAAGGAAAGTTTAAAGTAAAGTTACGAAAAGTATTAAATCGACTAAGATAATATCAAGGGTTTGGGGTAAACTATTCTTCGTTCTGACAAATTGGGCTATTGGTTGAGTTTTCAAATAATTTTTGCTAAAACAGGTTTCCTGAAAATTAGTTTTATTGCGAGTATTATAAGAAGTTATATACAAGAATATTTATCGCATTGAATAGACTGGAACAATTTATTTTATTTTGTAGCAAATTATAAAAATATTAAACCCAAAGAAAGTTCTGCATTCTAGAGATGACATTGTATTTGAATCACAAAGATGAATAAGACAGTTTATTTTCACAGAGAGACTTAGATTTCTAAGTTATATTTGTAATGAATTTTTTTAAATAATTTCAATATTATAACAGATATATTTATAAGATGGATTCCAGACTACGTGGCTTCTTCATATTTTTAATTGCTAACATACACGTTTTTGAACAATACAAAATTAATTTTCATTTTCATGGGCAAAAAGAACAACGAATATTATGATAATATAAAATCATTTAAATTTTATGTAAACAGAATACTTAATCAAATTTTACCATTAAGACACTTGACTTTATCAAAAAGAACAAGTCAAGCAATGAAAAATGCTAATCATCGTAATAATCTTAGAATATCTTAAAACCAGTTAAATATGTGGATTAATATTTATGGTTATTAATTTCATGACAAAAATTTACATGCCTCGATTTCTGAAACGTAAAAGTGCTTGTAAATATTCGACTTTTATTTAGTCGTAAGGAATAGTTTTGAACGCATAAAATAAATAATCACGAAAATTTCAAAATATTTGTGCCTCGAGATATTTCATTAATAATATTGAAAACAATCTTTCAGTAAATAATTCGTTTTTATTCCATTTTGATCAGACTAGTACTTATGTAAGGGAATGAGGCTTTTAAAAGTATTTTGTATGTAATTTGTATTTTTTCTGATAAATCTATTGGGGATTTAAAGATTCAACCTTTTTGCTTTGAATTTACAGGTGCTGATTTCCCTTACAATCGGGTAAGAGCTAAAATGTGTTTGAGATTGTTTTATTGTTATTTTTCTAGTTAATAACTTCCAAAAGCTGTATTGTTTAAGAATGATATTTTCTATTTCAATAGAACCAAAACTGTTTTAAAATGTTATTCGAATAAGTGAAACGTAAGTAAAATGATACACACAATTATTTGTTTTGATATAAAAGTTGAAAATATTTTATTTAGAACTAAATCTTATTATCTAGAGATATGGTTTAGAACGTTGTAAATTGAGAACGAAGAGTTGTTTATTTTTACGTACTTTTTCTGTGAACAAGTGTACTTATCTGTGTCTGTTTGTAAAATAGAAAATGTTTGTTTAAAATAGATGCTTGCATTTACATTTTTGTAGTCTTCCATTGAAATACAGTGAAAATTTTTCTACTTTCTCTTAAATTTGAAATATCAAAAATGTAATGATCATTTGAGAAGGAATGCTATGAAATAATGTTGATTGCAAGAAATAAGTAAATGGTTGTATTTTAAACATGATTTCTTACCTAAACTGCCAAATCGTTGTATTTTATTTTATGCGATTGTTTTATTTTTGCATTATTTTTAACGGTTGCAAATTCAAAAAATGATAAAAAAAGTAATGATATTTGCTTTGAATGGAAAATCAAATAAATAATTTTTAATAAACTTCATAATAACTTAAAAACTAAAATAACTTAAAATTAAATAACAAAAAAACTCATAATAACTTAAAAATTTCAAGGAAAGTTTACATTTCAAATACAAATTTGTATAAAGGGAAGAAATGTTTTTTATTTCTCGAACTTGAATAGACTCGTTTCTCACACTAATAAAGTCCCAGTTCTAAAAGTGAATATTTCATGTCAAACAGGAATATACACAATAAGTTTTAATTCAGACGTTTAGAAATTTTAATTTACAATTTAAAATTCGTTATGGTAGTTATGAGGGAAGACAGTAGCAAACATTTGCTTGCAAATTATCGTACACTCA
Organism: Meta bourneti; assembly: GCA_933210815.1. Classification (NCBI taxonomy): domain Eukaryota; kingdom Metazoa; phylum Arthropoda; class Arachnida; order Araneae; family Tetragnathidae; genus Meta; species Meta bourneti. Next base: position 32,575,829 of record OW119924.1, read on the forward strand.
CAAGTGTTTCTAATTTTAAGTGCTTTGGAACTTAATGTAGATGATTTGTTGCAAACTTTGTTTATATAACATAAAACTGTTTGTAATTTAAACTTTGAATTATAAATACGCAAATTCAGTAATATGCGCGAGCAATACAGATAAATTAAGCATTTTACCGACATGAAAATTTGTATAATTAAAAGCTTTGTCAATACCTGAGGATGCTGTATGACAAAAGAAAATTGCGTAATTAAAGTTATTCGAGAATTTAATACTCACTTGAAGGTAAACTATACATTCTTGGTGTACCCAATATTGGGATCTATGTTACAAATTTTATTACAGTGTAGCGACTCAATAGATCATTAGTTTTTGCTTGTCCCCTATGGATTTTAAGTTATGACAGGTTTAAGTTACAGCAAACTGTTTTTTTAGAATTGGGAGTTCAAGTACCTGTTTCCAGCCAGTAATATTCGCCTTTTACTGTGTCTACTTCTGCCACTTTTTGAAATTTCTCTTGTGAATTTCTGTCGTGGATTAGTTGGGTTTGCCCACTTATTATCGTACTACCCACAAGACCATAGAAATATAAGTAGACCGAGTATTCCTACTGAAGAGCTTCAAAAAGTGTGACCAGCATGTCCACTAGTAGTCACGTGACTGCTCTGAAAAATCGACTTGGTTGGCCGATTTGACATCTTATCGCCTCGTTTGGCAACATAGCATCTTATGACAGGGTAGGTGTGCATTTCTATAGTAGCGATAAAAATGGTGAAATCGCTTAACTCTACTATGTCGCGAGGACCAATCAGATAATGAATCAATGGATGACTGTTTTCTATCGTCCCGTGAACCAATCAGATGATGAATGTTCGTTTCCAGCCACAGACTAAAACAGTATGAAGGTCACGTCACTTCTAATTTTGGTCAAATGATCCTGGGCACATAAAAAGTTACCATTGCTCAATCTACTTTTATATTACTTCTATGAGAAAAATAATATTTCGGTGAAAGTATAGGTTTCTGTTTAGGGTTGTTGAGGCGTTTAGGGTTGTTGAGGCTACGAATTAGAAGTGTTTTTGGAATAGTAGTATAAAACATGGTACTATTGTCAAGAAAATGTTTATAGATGAAAACAATCAAAATTGCAGATTTCATGCCTTGGGGTACGTTTGGGGAAGATGTTTAACTCCAAAAATAATTTTATGCTTGAAAGTATTTAATGATATTTCCTGAACAGACATCTATCACTGATTGAAGCTACTTTTATTTATTCTTTTTAAACCTCCAGTTTGAGCTTTTGTTTGTATGTTTCGTCATATTCGAAACAATCTCGTTCAACAAATCAGATTTTTTCTCAAAAGACGCCCCCACCTGATTGACTCGGATAGCCCGGATACTTTCTGATTCCGCCCATCCGCAGATTTCATCTGTGATTAATCGATTAATTGTATTTCAAATGAAACAGATCAGGGAACCTTGTTTCTGAGTTATTGAGTCCCCCAGCAGGACTCTGACTACGCGGAAGACAATGGCGTTTGATGCTATGGACAGATCAAACAAACCAGCCGTGACATTTCTAAACATTGAGTCATTGATTCCTTAATGGACAGTTGGAATGTAATGTTCCGTATCGGAAGATTATGTTTGGAGCACGTGAGGATGCACTTCACTGGAAGTGAACTGGTTGTAATGTCACCGGAAATAATACTTGAGACAGAACAAGAGATCAGTCGAATTCTTATTACCTTGACTTTGAATTTTTTTCACGTACTCCTTGAATTTTTCAACAAATTGATGTTTGAATTTTTCTAACTTTTAAACAAAAGATTTTATGTTTATTTTTTACAAATACCGGGTAGTTCAAGCCATAAGCTATCTAGTATTCCAATACTTTTGAACAATGCAATAAAGAGCATTGAAGTTTCAATAAAGAACGTTCTAAGTAAATCGTACAATAGAGAACGTTCTGAGTAATAAGTACTGAAAGAACGTTCTGAGTAATAAGTACTGAAAGAACGTTCTGAGTAATAAGTACTGAAAGAACGTTCTGAGTAATAAGTACTGAAAGAACGTTCTGAGTAATAAGTAAATAAAGAACGTTCTGAGTAATAAGTACTAAAAGAACGTTCTAAGTAATTTGACGACTAAGAAAGCTACAATAAAGAACGTTCTAATTCATGACAAAACAAGGCCGAATACTGATTATCTTGACTGAATTTTCTTCATACTTTATGAATTTTTCTAGAAATGATGTCAGAATTTTTGTAAATTTTGAATGAAAACTCTTTATTATTAATTATTTGTAATGCCGTGAAATTTGCATCTAAGCCATTAACCTTCTAGCAATTTTGAATAAAACACCTAAGGACTCGAGACAAAGCATGTTATTAGCCGCTGATTCAGGCTTCGATTTTTACCATCAGACCACACTGTCTACTAATTTTAAAATGGTCAAGATATTCAGTATTCATCTGATACATTATTTTGTCATAAATCTTAATTGTATTGTTCATACAATTTTTCAATATTAAATTTATATTGATGAACATTAGTTTCAATCGAAAATGCATTGAAAAATGGATGCATTTTCTGCAAATGCATTGAAAAATAGATGCATTTCTGCAACAATAAAGAATGTTCTACAATAAAGAACATATAAAGATATTCGGCGTTTTTGAACATTCTGTACTGTAGTTATCTTAGTCGCCGAATTACATAGCTTTCTTTATTGCAATTATCTTATTCGTCGAATTATATAGAGCTTTCTTTATTCATTGTAATTATCTTATACGTCGAATTAGATAGAACTTTTTTATTGTAGTTATCTTAGTAGTCGAATTAGACAGCGTTCTTTATGTAATTATCTATGTAATTCGACGAATAAGATAATTGCAATAAAAAACGTTTTATGTTATTTGACGACTAAGATAACTATATAAAGCTCTATATAATTCGAAGACTAAGATAATTACAATGAAGTTCTATGTAGTTCAGATTAAGAGCTGAAACAAAGAACGTTCTATATCGAAGATAAAGAACATTCTGCGTAATTCAACAACTAAGAACTACAATAGCGTTTTAAGTAACAGCAATAAAGACCTTAGTATTTCTAAATTGTTAGATTAATATTACTTGGTAGTCAAACTTTTTCGTGCCTTCAGATCCTACGGTATGAAGAATACTTCTATAAGCGCAAGAAAGTAAGTTAAAAAATAATTCTTTCAAATTGACTTGTATAATTCGGAATATTTTGATTTGTCAGAGAACTTTAAAAGATAATATAAAAAACACTACACAAAAACATTAAATGATAAAAACAAAGCTGGTCGAGAACACACGAAAAATATACAAATGAGAGTGAAGACATGAAATAAACATGTAGGATGGTTGATCAACACGAATTATACTATTGTAAAAAGTATGAAAGTTATGTCATGAAAGGAAAATGTTCTATAAGATTAAAAAAACAATATCATTTAAAAATGGGGGAAATTTGTTTGAGGAGTTCGACCAATTTGTATTGTATTCTGAAAATTGTACTGACAAATAACATGATACTGATCAAAATCAGGATATAGAATTAAAATGGTGAACAGTCATTAAAAAATAAAGGGGGTACTCCACACGTCCCACACAAAGGAGCCTATTCTAATAGATTATGATTTCTCAGGTTTCAAGTGTTCCACCATTTCTCACCAATATAACGCTTTCGTTAGAATTCTTTAAAAAAAGTATAATCCCACTCTAGAACAAATTGCGTCACCTCCTCTCACAATGACGTATGTAGTATTGTATTTTTCAAATGAAATAAATAGATATGACCTTTACATAGACATGAGTTCTGAATCGCGTATCCAGTTCTTCAAAGTTTTAACGAAACTCAAGCGTGGATTTACTCACTGTTCCACGGCACAATAAAACTGCATAAAGCTATGGCAGAAACATTTATTACTTTATTTCAAATTCTTCACACAAGAATTGCATTTTGTTTTTGTCTGGACGCGTGGAACTAAAAACAACATTGAATTGTGGTATCAGATAATTGTGATTCTATTTATGCAATGTTACTTGCAGTTTATGTTTATGCAATGTTAATGCAGTTTAGAATAAATTGAGGGCTTCTGTAAAATGAAAGATTCGTTTGTATATCCTTGTGCGTAGCTTTTTGGAATTAAATCGTGATATCGCAAAAATGATTTTGGAGGTTGAAATTATGTCCATTTTAATTTCAGGTAACAGGGAATTGACAAATGCTTGTGATTATAATTTGTGCAGAAAATATTTATGTAGAAGGCAGATAAATGTCTTCTGTTTTGTAAATAAATCTTTAAAAGTTTGTTCCACTCAGATGCAGGATGTTTCAAAATTTCCTGTATAGACATTAATGAGAGGTAAGGAACACAAAATTAACCCTCCTGGTGGCGTCTCGACGAGGTATCTCGTCATTAGAAGAAACCTGACCAGATTTTGATTTAGTCAACATAAAAAATGATAAGATCTTTATGTCGGGATATATCATTAAAAAATTAGTCGGATCTTAATGGATGAGGGCGGTAGTAATGGAGTAATGGGTTCGCAACCGGATGGTTGCGAGTTCGAATCCAATCAAAGACCGTCGTGTACAAAGGAGGCTGGTGCACATTAAATCTGTCGTGGCCTCAAATGTCCTCAGTTGGCGTGGTGTGGAAGTTTGTAGAGTAGGGTGCCAATTCAGGTGTAACCTCGTCATCCGACCATGGTTCAAAATTACCTGGTGTTGTCCTCGGATGTCCCCGTCATGGCCTCATGCCCCTTCGGATTTGATCCAACACCGTCGCCAATTGACCGTAGTGTTGCTCCAGTGCGACGTTAATTAAATACCTACCTACCTTAATGAACGAGATATCTCGTTGAAACAACTTGGAGAATTAAACCGTATTCACGTAGGGATTTATGTCTCTAGGTATCTCCCGGATGTGACAGAGGGCACACTAAAGTGCAGGAATGAAGAACAGCGCGCAAAGAACATTTATATTAGCCCCAACTTTACTGTTTGACAGTAGTTGTACATTTACAGTTTCACAGTGGGAGCTCCGACCGCCAATAGTAATGCACCCCTGATAGGGTCGACGCTTGAATTGCCGTAAAACTGAACAACTGCTTGCCGAATAGCGCCCTCTAGGAAATCGAGATGGGTGCTTGAGGTCATACATCCCTGTGTGAATATGGCTTTCTTTCCTATTCCCTCCCTTTCCTTGGGGCAGCGTGACTCAGTGGATTTTTCCACTTCGCTAGTAATTTGCGAATTGTGGCTGTGCAGGTTCGATTCTTCAATTTATCCTGGGAGTATTTCTTTCTTATGTGCCAGTAAAACTTCCCTTTTGTGTATATATCCACTACTTGCCGTTGTGTCTGGCGCAGCATAACCAAATATGGCCCTTGCGCCATTGAACCCAACCAAAGAAAGCCTATTTTCCTGATGAGATAACTTACCTTATAAGAATAATTTTAATATTTCTTTGATTGGAAACCTTTATAATTTGGATATAATTCTCACCTCAACAAGTCACCTAGCTTATGCCAATTCTCATCAAGACAATGCTGTCTCAATTCAAGAGTGTATGTTCTCTGTCTATTCTTGTAAGACCTCCCAAAATAAAGCTGCATTATTAATCTATGAGTTGTAAACGGCGCAGGTTTGATTCCTGTAACACCCTAAGTGTATTTCTTTTTCCTGTGTCAGCAAAACTACTTTTGTGAGTATGTCCATTACTTGAAGTTGGCTGTCTTTTGGGCAGCTTGCCAAAATTTGGCCCTTGCCCCATAAAACATGCCCAAACAGCAAACTCAATCTATCCTCGAAGTCTGTACGGGATGTTTTGAAACACCCCTTTGAAGTTGAAATACACTTTACTACATACAGTATTGAAATACACTTTCAAACCAATCTATTGAGAATGTTTAGAAAGACTACTCGGTAAATGTTCTTTATAAATTTTACTTACGACACAGAATCGAATTTGTGCATTTCTTGGATCCGTCGTGGGTATGCCAACAGTGCTAGCTACTTGCAAGTTGTAACGGTGCAGATTCGATTTTTTCCTGTGTGTATTTCTCTATGTCAGTACAATTTTCTTTGTGTGTGTACTTCCATTACTTGATACATTCTCTGTCTTGTTCCTGGCGCAGCATAGCCACATATGACCCTTGCGCCAAAAACCCAACCCCCATTTACCTTTGTATCTTTACCATTCTAGATTTATGGATCTGTCTAACTAATCAATACACAAACCACCTTGAGGTAATGATTAACATCAAGACCATTTTCTTTAACGGTGTGTAAAAATTTAATTAAATCAACATCGTATACCTTTTCGATCCTCTTGCACAGATACTTGCTCAATCGATCTCTTCAGCCCAGCGCCGACGTCATTTTAAACAAATTATTTTTCCGCAACCCCACACCTTCATCCCGATATCCTTGTTTTGTGCTCCAAGGGACCTGTCAAGTTTGGACATCTCCGAGAAGGTGTGCGAGATAATTATGACTCAATTTGCGCAACTCCTTAAGTTCCCAAGACTAATACTTTATTGCTTGGAGGAGCCTAAGCGCATTCTGGAAATTGAACACCTGTTTTATGTAGCTCCGATGGCGTTTTCCAGCCGTTGTAGCCCGCAGTCTTTAAACTGCCGTGTGGTGAAAAGCTTTTTTGCTTAAAGATTTTTATTTTGAGATTTTTAATTAAGAATGGAATATTTCGGAGGAAGTCTGATCAAAGAAGCTTAGGAGAACTGTAATTAAAATTGCCGATTAGACAATTTAAAATTATTGGTTTCTGTTTTCACTATCACGATTTTTTTTATATTATTCCCTGTCAACGGAGTAGCTATTTTGTAATTTGTATTGCGAGGTTTTGCTCAGCTAATATGGCATTTTCCAGCCACTGTAGCACACTCTTTAAACTGGCATGTGGTGGAAAAGCGCTTTTTGGTTTGATTTTCTTCTTTTTGAGACTTTTAATTCAGAATGGATTATTTCGGAGGCGGTTTGGTCGGTCCGATCAAAGAAGGTTAGGAGGAATTTAATTAAAATTGCCGATTTGATTATAGTTTCATGTTGCAAGACTATTTTAAGTTAGTGATTTCTGTTTTTCATTATCAGGATTTGTTTTTTTTTGTTTTGTAAGTTAACAAAGCTTAGTTATTTTGTAATTTGTATTCTAAGGTTTCGTGAAGGTCCTATGACGTTTGTCGGTATGATCAAAGAGGCTTAGGAGAAACGTAATTAGAATTGGCGATGACTTGTTTCATGTGGAGTCTCTTTAAACTTAATGATTTCCTTTTTCACTCTCAGGAATCATTCTTTACAAATCAACAAAGCTTGTCTATTTTGTATTGCAAGGTTTCGTATGATTCTTGTGGCGCTTTTCAGCCACTGTAGCGGGCCAGTCGTGACTCAGTGGGTATGCCCACTGCGCTAGCAACCTGGGAGTTGCAGGTGGCGGAGGTTCGATTCCTGTCAGGTGTTGGGTGTATTTCTCTCTTCTGAGTCAGTAAAACTTTTATTGTGTGTCTATTACTTGATATTGTATGTCTTGTGTCTGGCGCAGTATGATCAAATATGTGGCCCAAGCGCCATAAAAAAACCTCAACAAACCAACCAGCCACTCTTTAAACTGGCGTGTGGTGAAAAGCTTTTTCTTTTGAAGATTTTTTAAGATTTTTAATTAAGAATGGAATATCTTGTCGGAAGTTCGTCGGTGTGATCATGAGGCTTAAATGAAATGCAATTGGAACTGGTGATTAGACTATTTAAAATTAGTGGTTTCTGTTTTCGCTATCAGGATTTGTTTTGTATTATTCTCTGCAAACAAAGCTTGGCTATTTTTAAATTTGTATTGTAGGTTTTATGTAACTCCGGCGTTTTCCAGCCACTGCTGTAGCGCGAAATCTTTAAACTACCGTGTGGTGGAAAGCTTTTTCGTTGGAATGTTTTCTCAGATTTTTAATTAAGAGTGGAATATTTCGAATTTTATCCCACATATAAATGTCTATTTAACCACATCTATCGATTGCTAGAATCCTAAGAAGTATTTTATTGCTGAAGGTCAAACTCGTTATATGCAGGGAAGACCACAGGAACGGATATATACGTGTTAACCCCTCAGTGGGTTAAGACTAAAAAAATTCTACGTGAGCAGTTTTAATCTTTATTTCTGTTGAAACATGTTTTTTAATCGTCACCATTTACTTCTCATTTGGTTACACCTAATTACACTGATGTTTTGTTAACCCTCCAAGTGATTTCGACGAGATATCTCGTCCATCAAGATCTGACCAATTTTTCTAATGACGAGATATCTCGTCATCAAGATATTGTGGATTTTTGATTATAACGAGATCAAGATCTGGTCAGTGTTTTCTAAAGACAAGTTACCTCATCCATTAAGATATGGTCACTTTTGGTAATGACGAGATCCATCATAGAGAGACAACCACTAGCAGGTTAATAAGAATTAAGGCGAAAAACTTCTATGTTAAAGGAGTGAAGAAGAAATTTTGGATTGTATTACTTTATTGTTATCGAAACTAACTATGGAAAGATTGATATTTATAACTTTCATCTTGGAATCTATCTCTAATCAAGTGTAAATTATATTGAATGTATATTTAACATGTTGATACTTGCAAGAAAAATTGGTATTTCTTATTCCGTTATATTTGAAAAACTGTACTTGTCGGTAAATATATATCGAAAGGAGAAACACAAGTAGCTGTAATGTATTTCTACATTAAACGGAAAAATAAACTGATTCAACCAGAACGTTATTTACATTTCCATTCTTAAAAAACTCGTTCGAATACAAGTAAACACTACTTCTCATGATATAAGAACATACTATTTCTCAATTCGAAATCCGTATAATTGAGTTATGTCTTTTCAGTATTGTACTATATATTTTTATTTTGTTTCTATGATCTAGTGCAGGGGTAGTCAACCTTTTTATACCTACCGCCCACTTTTGTATCTTTGTTGGTAGTAAAATTTTCTTACCGCCCACCGTCTCCACAGTAACTTAAATTAGCTGCAAAGTACAAGTAATTCAATAAATTGAATATCATTTTCCACATATTTGGATATAACGCAGGCATGTTTTATTTAGCCATAGGTTTTCATATCCACCACTATCGAAATTATATTTACTCTTATCTAAGTTCTAACAGTTCTTGGCAAGTTGTACCAGCCTCCTCAGTATTTGCAGTAAAAGGATTTTTCATCCAGTCATACACCTTCAAGTTCAAAATATCTTCAAATTATTTTTCCATATCCAATTTAAGTTCGTTAAGGTGGCTACTGAATCTTTCAATCTCCTCTGAAGTTACATCATCTTTTATAGATGATAATTCGGGAAACTGATGAAATTCTTTTTCAATAGATTATAACGAAGATCAAGTTTGTCGATAGATAATAACACAATATTTTGGCAATCGATAAGAGTTTCAGCTCCTTGAAGCTGCAAATTGATTTCATTAAATCTCTTGAAAATATCTGCCCATTAAAAGGCATCATTCTTTTCTGTTTTTAATTGTTGACAGAGATTGGTCTATTAATACTTTCAAAAAAATGTATGACACTCATATAATGCTACAAAACGAGACAAACGTGTGCCCTTTGACAGCCACCGAACTCTGTGTGTAAAAGTAACCTAATAAATTCCTAATTATTGTCCTGGCACAGCTGTCGAAACATTCTATCATGTTTGTCATTGGATTTGATCTTATTTACAGCTCTAATAATTATAGTTATTGATGAATGGAGGCCTGACTTACATTTTTTCCTACAAGATGCTGTCTGCGCCACACAATGAATACATAAAACATTTGGCACTTCTTCCTTCAAATAAGCAACAAATCCACGATAGCGACCTACCATTGGTGGTGCTCCATCAGTAGCGCATGCAACAATATTGTTCAAAGGTATATTATTTTTTGCAAAGTATGAGAGATTTCACAGCATTAAATATTGATCATCCTCTTGTATCTGTAATGAGATTTATTGCGAATAGCATTTCTTGCCGTAATGTATTGTTTTCATCAAAATAACATACATATGTCCATCAATAAAACATTATTATCTGCAATGGTAGACTCATCCAATTGTATAGAAAATGAAGAGTTTTGGAGAATACCTATAAGTTTATTTTCAACATTAACTGCCATTTCTTCAATTCGTCGTTTTACTGTGCTATCGCTTGGGGGCAACGTATTTAAAGCTTCAAGTATATCCTGATGCATTACTGTTGAGATAAATTATTTTATAGAGGGTATTATTAAAGTTTCTCCAATATTATAGCTTTTACTACTTTTTGCAATTAATTGTGAAATGCGATAAGCGGCAGTTAATCCATCTTCGTTCGTTGCATGTTTCTTCTTAAATGATGCAAGGATTGTTGGACGATTTTGAAATTTTTTACATATTTCCTGAAAATATTCAATGGACTTGCCTTTATCTTTTGGATGCTTTATAGCAAGATGTTCTCGCAATCGACTTGGCTTCATTGCTTCATGTTTTATGACACAGTAAACACATTGGGAGTTGTTTATTTACAACAGATTTTATGAAACCCATCTTCAGATACTCCGGTAAATAGCCACGAGCGTACTTTTTTTGAGACATGGACTCACAATATTTCACACAATTTATAAAACTTGTTTGAAGCCGTAAGCACGTGCTAACTTTCACAAATCTAACTACGTACTGGCCCCACCATGAAACGAACTCAACTTGAATGATGATCGCTGGTACACCCCTCCCTCATCATGCGCACTACAGTGCAGTAAAACCTGCTTTGGCATTAATGCGCTGTGATAACGGAAAGGAACTTCAGCATCGGACAAAACCCCTACCGCCCACCATGAAAGCTTGAATCGCCCACTAGTGGACGGTAGGGACCAGGTTGACCACCTCTGATCTAGCGTATGTTCGAGTTAATTTAAAATACTGTAATTAAAAAGATTGAGTAGCAATAAATACCTTTCTTGCAGAGAGCAGTAAATACGTGAATTTAAATTCATGTAATTAAAAAAGATTGAGTTGTAGTACTTTTTTGCAGACTGCGGTAAATATGTTAATTAAAGGCAAATAAGTCTAAATTTTAAAAGGTATATTAAAGTGCGGTAAGAGTGCTTTGAGTAAAGATATTATATGTAGTGATGGATCAAGTGATTTTGAGGATCTATAAGCTCAGGTACCTTCCTGACGTAGTAGCTTTCTTGAGGTCCTATTTCAGGTAACCCCTGAATGTTCTCATCTTTGCTGACAGAAATATATTTAGATAATTTACTGAAGAAGCTTGCATAAAATTTTAAAATTAAGCAAACGAAAACTTAAATTAATGATAGCATTATTTGTTTTTATAGTTAATTAATAAGTTAATATTTCTAGATAAAATAAATGAACTAATTTCCCTCAAAAGCAAAGTCTGAAGAAACATTTTCTATTTGATGGAAATTAAGAAAAATCTTTATTTAACCACATCCCATAGTAAAATTATGTTAAAGTTTTCAAAGAAAATTAAGTGCCGCGGTAGCGCAGTTGGTAGAGTCGAGGATTAGCAAACGGAGAATTGCGAGTTTGAGACTCGAACCATCCAAAGACCGTCGTGTACGCGGGGGATGGGGCATGTTAATTATTGGTTATTGTGGCCACTGTCGCGGCTATTGAGGTTAAGTTAATTAATTTATTGTAGTTATTGACAAATGTTAATTACGGTTATTGAGGCCACTCATGTTGGCGTGATGTGGAAGTTTGGAGAATGAGGTGACAGCTCAAGTGACCAAGTTATCTGACCGTGGCTCAAAATCGCGAGGTGTTGTCCCCGGGTCTTTCCTTTTGGGATTGACCTCGGGTCGTCACCAATAGCCTGCTGTGTTGCTCCATCCCGATGTAAACTCCACTGAAAATTATCAAACACCTCCAACATTTAATTTAAGTGTTAGAAAGGTAGGCAGTTAACGTTGCACTGGAGCAACACAATGGTCTTATCGGCGGCGATTCGGAATCAATCCCGAAGGGAGAGATCGAGGACAAACACGGCGTAATTTCGAATCACAGTCAGATGACGAGGTCACACCTGAGCTGCCACCTCACTCTCCGAACTTCCACACCACGCCAACGTGAGGACATTTGATGCCACGACAGATTTTAACGTGCGCCAGCTCCCCCTTGTACACGATGGTCTTTGGTTCGATTCGAACTCGCAACCCTCCGGTTGCTAATCCGCTACCCTTCCAACCGGCCTACCGCGGCCCTCGAATGAGCAAGGAATTTCTCCCACAACAGCCATCGGAATTCCTAATTTGCAGACAAGTCGAAGTCCTCCCATTGAGATTCCCGGCGATGAAATCGATAGGCCAGAGAACAGGAAAGTTGGAAGGATCGTGGCGCCCTTTTACTCCGTGAAAGGGGAGGCCGCACTGGAAGCAAAGCGGGCGGAACGACTCGCTGGGATGCGGACCTTTTGTCGGAGGATTCCAGGAATTCCTCGCTCTGACGCCATCTGTTTTCCACTTGGAGTGATCAACCATTCTTCGAGATGCTTTGGTCTTTTTCTCATGAAAGAACTCTGACTCGCTTGTCACTCCAAAGGGTCTACTGGCGCATTCTTTCCTAATGGCGAGGACACGCAAATACAATATGTCCGGGTATTACACGCCTTCTCTTCGCTTTTTTAAACCTCAGAGGGGTTCGCTCGTATATATACGTTCTTCCAACCTGCGTGACTTCTAACAACCTTTTAACCCTTCAAGTGGTCTCGAAGAGATATCTCTTCGATCAGGATCTTCAGTTTTGTTAGTGGCGAGATATCTCGTCGATCAGGATCTTCAGTTTTGTTAGTGGCGAGATATCTCGTCCATCAGGATCTTCAGTTTTGTTAGTGGCGAGATATCTCGTCGATCAGGATCTTCAGTTTTGTTAGTGGCGAGATATCTCGTCGATCAGGATCTTCAGTTTTGTTAGTGGCGAGATATCTCTTCGATCAGGATCTTCAGTTTTGTTAGTGGCGAGATATGTCGTCGATCAGGATCTTCAGTTTTGTTAGTGACGAGATATCTCTTCGATCAGGATCTTCAGTTTTGTTAGTGGCGAGATATCTCGTCGATCAGGATCTTCAGTTTTGTTAGTGGCGAGATATCTCGTCCATCAGGATCTTCAGTTTTGTTAGTGGCGAGATATCTCGTCCATCAGGATCTTCAGTTTTGTTAGTGGCGAGATATCTCGTCCATCAGGATCTTCAGTTTTGTTAGTGGCGAGATATCTCGTCCATCAGGATCTTCAGTTTTGTTAGTGGCGAGATATCTCGTCCATCAGGATCTTCAGTTTTGTTAGTGGCGAGATATCTCGTCCATCAGGATCTTCAGTTTTGTTAGTGGCGAGATATCTCGTCGATCAGGATCTTCAGTTTTGTTAGTGGCGAGATATCTCGTCGATCAGGATCTTCAGTTTTGTTAGTGGTGAGATATCTCGTCGATCATGATCTTCAATTTTGCTAATGACGAGATATCTCGTCATCGAAATATTACCGATTTTTCGGAGATGGCGAGATAAAGGTCTAGTCAAATTTCTTCTAATGACCTGGTGAGACAACCACCAGTAGGGTTAATCCTTTGGATTTTTTCAATCAATAGATGTAGTTACTTATTCTGTGGAAGAAGTAATATTACACTACTGTGAAATTTCGTCACGCTCAGAGGGTTAATACTATGTTTCCATTGGGACCGCAGTAACCCTGTTGGTAGAGTTGCGGATTAGCAACCGGAGGGTTGCGAGTTCTAAACATGTCCGTCGTTCTAAACTCGTCCAAAGACCGTCGTGCACATGGCGGCTGGGGCACATTAAATCCGTCGTAACTTCAAATGTCCACTCATTGGTGTAGTGTGGAAGTTTGAAGAGTGGGGTGTCAGCTCAGGTCATTTGTCCGGGTTTCGAAATGACGAGGTTTTGTCCTCTTATTTTTCCCTTCGGATCTGTTTCAAAACGAATTTTTGGAATGAAATACATTTCTGATGGTAATGATGTGCACATATTAGCATGCTAACAAAATAATTGCACCTTATTTTCTATCACAACACCAATTGTTGTCCTTTTAGAAAGGTGCTAAACTCTCCAAGTGGTTTTGTCGAGATATCTCGTCCAGCAAGATCTGACCAATTTTATTTATGACGAGATACCTCGTCATTAACATATTGGCGATTTTTGATGATGACAAGATCAAGATCTGGTCAATTTTATTCTAATGACGTGATTCCTCTTCGAGACAACCACAAAGAGGGTTAAAAATAGCTCGCTCTGTAAAAGAGTATAACTTGTATTGGAGAATTTCATTGGCAATTTATCGGTAATGAAACTATTGATAATTTGCCATCTCCCTAGGAAGCATTCTATTTTCTATTGATGATTGTAATATCATTTCCAATCTTTGTATCAGTTTGACTTTAATGAACTTGGCATCTGGACACCGTAACTTAGGAAATATCTTGTTTAACTTAGCGTTTGCTGCAATGCTTTGAGCCCGTCGAAACAATTCGTTATCAACGGTGATCATTTCAAGATAAGCCTCTTACTATAGTCTTACCTTAGATACTAATCTTATTGAATAAAATCTAATTCTTTCGTCACGAAAGAAGTTTAAATCCTAAAACAAATTAATGTTTTAAGAATACAAATGATAGAATGTTTTATACATCAAGTGTTCGTTTGTTCAGGTTTTAGTGATCTCTTAGTGTTAGGAATAATCTGGATGCCGTATCACCACGATGAAACAAGTATAATAGTCTCTACTCTGCCTTTGTCCATATGGGCACTACACTAGCTGTAATCTACCTTTGACCACATTGATACTACACTAGCTATAATCTGCCTTTGTCCATATGGGTAATGCACTAGTTGTACTCTATATCACTATTTTGTCTGTATGGCTAATACGATAGTGTCTCTATACTTTGCCCATGTGGGTAATACACTAAGTGCAATCTGCATTTGTCCATGAGGGTACTACACTAGTTGTACTGTGCCTTTGTCCATATGGGCAATACACTAGTTATACTCTGCCTTTGTCCATATTGAAAATACACTAGTTGTACTCTGTTTTGTCCTTATGGATAATACATTTGCTGTAATCTGCCTTTGTTCATATAGACACTTCACTAGTTGTACTCTGCCTTTGATCACATGGATACTATTACAGTAGTAATCAGTCTTTGTCCATATGGGTAGTACACTAGTTGTACTCTGTCTTTGTCCATGTGGGTAATACACTAACTGTAGTTTGCCTTTGTCAATGTAGGTACTACACTAGTTATACTCTGCCTTTGTTCATATAGGAAATACACTAGTTGTACTCTTCCTTTCTCCCTATGGGTAGTACATTAGCTGTAATCTGCCTTTGTCCATATAGACACTACACTAGTTGTCTCTGCCTTTGACCACATGGATATTACACTGGTGTCTATTGGACAAGGGCAGAAATTAAGAATTCATTCTCTTCAAATTCATGATTTTGGTCTATTTTAGTGCAAAGCAGTTTAATTATACTAAAACTAAAAATAATGAGATTAAGTTTTTCTGTCTGAAAAAATAACCAAAACGAAAAAAAAATTTCGTTACAATTTTTCAGAAATCAAATTAATTTTTCACGACGAATGTTAGAAGCTTTTATTTCGAACTCTGAACTCTACTCTTAGTTTTACCACCACCATCTTCATTCCACCATTAAAACCGCCCAGTTGGCGCATGCGCATTGGCGTCGACGGTCGCCACTAAGGCAGTCGGATAACACGCATGCATCGCTGAACAATATATGTCACAATGTAAAACGCGACGAATATTCTTCCTTCAACAACAAACAACGAAACTCAACCTTATTTTATCTAGCACTTTCCGCCAGGAAATACCGGCGAATCGAGATTGAAAAATACAATTTGCATTCGAAACAGCAGGAAAACCCAGCAGTGACGATAAACTCGGAGATCACTTTCAATCACTGGGATAGAAATGACTTAAGTGGCACTTTCCTCTGATAGAAGCCATGCTTTTTACAGAAAGTATAAAAGTCCGGAAAAGATTTCATTTATTTGATAAGATTAATCGATGAAGGATGAGCCGACGGTGGTGGATATGAACATAACAATGGTCGTTTATGATGGCTGATACCAGAAACCGGTTTAAAAGGGTGGAGAAGAGTCATAAAAAATGCATTGAATAAGATGGGATGTATTTAGATCTCATGTACTGCCTTTGAATGGGTGGATATTGGGAAGATGAGATAATACAGTTCTACGAAAGTTTTACCTTTAAGACAATATGATATAAGAGCATAAGGGGCTGTTACATAGGAGTAAGTTAGGGTGTGTTGACGTAGAGAGGGAGAGACGAGTCGGATGTCCCCTGCACATTTCTCTGACATTCTGTTTGAGTGATGTTTTTCTTAAGATTTAGCAAGTTGTGTCGTGTTTTGTTTGATCGTTCAACGACTTTTATTACCTGTTAAGAAGATTTTCTCCCAGTTCCTTATCATTGCTTTAATTGCAATAATGCTGGACGGTAAGGGACATTAAAGGTCTAAAGGGACTCAATTTTTTTTATATTGCATTTCATTTAAATTTCTATTGTTTAACTTACAGACTTTTTACCTATGCCCGGTCAATTTGAATTCGTCAGGGGTGTGTGTAGCTGTATTAACGTCACACTGATGCAATACAACTGGTCCGGGATCAATTCGAGGACAACGCCTCGTAATTTTGAACCACGGTCCGATGATGAGTTAACACTTGAGCTGGCACCTCACTCTCCAAACTTCCACACCAAGCCAACGTGAGTGCATTTGAGGATACTAAAGATTTAAAGAGCACCAGCCCATACATACACTGCAGTCTTTGTCTGGACCGAGTTTCGAACTCGCAACGCTCTGGTTGCTGATCTGTTATTCTTCCAACCGGGTTGCAGCTGCTCCAAAACACATAAGGCATTCTCTGATCGTCAGGAATAAGATGTTCTAATAGCGAGGAAGTTATCGACAGAAGATATTGGTTGGGTTTCTATGCCATATTTGACCAAGATGTGATAAAAGACATTGGTTTGGTTTTTATGGCACATGGCCAAGCTGCGACAGAAATGAGAAAAGCATGTGCGAAACGGTAAGAAGGGCTTGGGAAAGGTGCTCAACCAATAATGTTTAAGGGGAATCACTGGCTTCTGAGAGAGAAAGGCATTCAATTTATAGTCCAACCTCTGAACGATTGAGAAATGAATAGTTATTTAAAGAATGGTACTTCGGGATTTCTTTACATACATTTCAAATAAAAGCACACTTCCATTTCACTACACATTTGAGAATCGAGTTCAAAGAAGTGTTTTAGTAATGAATTCATGCACATTAAAACAACTGCATCGCGAAAGGTACACGTAGAAAGCACGATAGGGAGACCAAATATTTGGACAACATAGATATTTCATTGTTTTACGGATATCTACGTCTAAATAAACAATCGCATGAACTATTTCTAGAGGGGCCGAACTAACAACTCTCCACACTATTTCTCTGAAACTTAGTGTTATTATCCAGTAATGCATGCAACGATAGTTCTCCCCTTTGTTCGATGTAATTTCGGTTGTCGAATAGATTATATATTTCGGTTTATGAGACATTTGTTAGTGACTAATGGCGAATGATTGTTGGAGTATTTTTGGATTAGAAGGTTCGACGTGCTTTGTTACTTATTCGGTGCTTGCGTTTAGAATAGGTTTCTGGAGTACACGTGTCAATTGAATGGAGAGTTGGATTTTCACGATTTTATATTTGGTCACATAACCCACCCCAAGTGATTTTGACGAGATATCTCGTCCATCAAGATCTGACCAATTTTGATAGTGACAAGATATATTGTCATCAAGATATCGCCGATTTTATGATGACTAGATCAAGATCTAGTGAGTGTTTTCTTATGACGATAGATCACGTCCATCGATATCGGGTTAGTTTTGCTAATGACCAGATACCTCGACGAGACAACTATCAGGAGGGTTAAATTTAACTTCAGAACCAATTTGAAAAGTATTGAATAGTGCTAGTCATTTTTGAGTCGATTCTAATTTGAAAAAGCAGAACTCCACAATATATCGTGAGTTTTAAAACTAATGAATAGTGCTAGTTATTTTTGGATGGATTCTCACTAGAAAATGCAGGAACATCGTGATTTTTCATGAATTTGGAAACTAAAAAATAGTGCTAGTTATTTTCGAATCGATTCTAATTTGAAAATACAGGAAACCCCGCGATATATCGTGCTGTTAAGGGTACTAGAAAAAAGCGAGAGATCAAAAATATTCTTATGATTGAAAAAAGGTTTTTTCAATTGCTTCAAAAAATTGCTTTCCTCCAATCTTTCCCTTCTTCATACACCCCAGACGAGCAACGGATTAGCAATCGCAGGGTTGCTAATCCGTTGCTCGAAACCCGGTCCAACCAAATACCGTCGTGTACACGGGGGCTGGTGCACTTTAAATCTGTCGTTGCCCCAAACGCCCTCATGTTGGCATGGTATGGAAGTTTGGAGAGTGGGGTGCCAGCTCAGGTGTTCTTGTCGTCTGACCGTGGTTCAAAATTGCGTAGTGTTGTCCTGGGATCTATCGCTTTGGGATTGATCTCGGACCGTAACCAATAGCCCGTCGTAATTAATTACCTACCTACCTATCAATATAATGAGGTGTGCCCAGTGATGATATCATCACAGGGGGCCGGATTACAGATATAGGGACGTGCCTCATGAAAAGCTCACGGAAATCCTAAACTTTGATCTTACGAATAAATAGCCTTTACTGCGTCGTTGATCTCTGCCATGTCATTTACCTCTACTCATCCACTCTTGAGCTATAAAGTTTTAATTCTGCTAAACACATCTCAATTTGCTTGAAACACTTCACGTGTCACAGGCGTCAGCGCCTTTCCGAGTGTTCGCCCGAATTACAGCTACGAGAAGTGTTTCCAAGTTCGATGTTTGACCAGCACCCAGCTGTGTTTAGTTTACCGTCACCGCATAAAGAGAAGCTCGAAAGCTATGAAAGTGAGGACCGCTTGCTTTCACGCTGTCATAACAGCATACAGTGAATTCTGACATTCATTACGTCGCACTTGGCATTACAGAATGCCGCTTTTCGTGGTATGCCTGTCATTAATGAAGATAACTTCTTTTAGCATGTGTTCTCAATAGTTTGTTTGATAGAAGAGTCTACCTTATGAATATACTGTTTGTGTATAGATTGCTTGGATTCGTGATATCTGAATGCGTGCAGATCATGAGCCGAGACCCGCTGACCTTTTTAGAGGGAAAACGTAAACTGTTTGTTTAGAATTCCGTATGATAAGTAGGTAGACAGACGAATTAACGTCGCGCTGGAGTAACACGACAGGGTATTGGCGACTGTCCGGGATCCATCCCGAAGTGAAAGATCCGCCACCGTAATTTTAATCAAGGTCAAATGACGAGGTCAACACCTGTGCTGGCACTCCACTCTCCAAACTTCCACGCCACGCCAACATGAGGACATTTTAGGCCACGGCACATGTACCAGCCCCGTGTACACGACGGTTTTTGGTTGGATCGGGTTTCGAACTAGCAACCCTCCCGTTGCTAATCCGTTGCTCTTCCAACTGGGCTACTGCGGCCTTTTGTAAGCGTCGGTGTTGGATTTTATTAATTGGATATTTTATAATGGTACTACATTGATTTGAATCCGTTCCCGTAGATTGGATTACATTAAAGGTAGGATTTTATTAACCAGCTAATTTAGTAACGGTTACACTAAAAGGATTCAATGACTCGTCCGCAAATAAACTTTTCCATATCCTGATCTTAGAATAGTTCTGAATGCGAAACGCTTTGCATACACAAACGCATTGTGCACTGAAACACAAAACGTTTTCTCAATACGAAACGCAACAAATACGCGATTCTTCTTTCCACGGAAGCTTCCTTGTTCCTCCGTATGTCCCGCTTAAAAATAAGAGCTTTTTATTAAATCAGCCTAAAGATGCGAGACATTATTCCAAACATGATTCGCTACATTTGACATCCTCAGCATTTATATTACACCAGAACTAGAAATCCGAGAATTAAAATACTCCCCTAAACACTTTTTCTAGTCTCACTCCATTCTTCCTAACGAACACCTTCAATAATTCTTCGTTTTGACAGCGTCTTCTCCCAGAGCACTTCCCTCCCATTTGCATCGTTCCATTCAAATCTCCGAGTAGCACTTAGAACAGCACTTGCCATTTTATTTTTGCATTTGGGCTTTATTCAAAAATAAGAGGTCCTCTTTTCCTTCCTTGAAAATTTGGAAGCGTTTCGGAATTTAGAGTATCACGCTTTTTCGATTCCCCCTTTGTCACGTTTGGAAAACGGTCAGCTTTTTTTTCGCTGCAGTGCGTTTTTTCGTCGTTCAAGCTGGGAGTTGTGTCAATTCAGAAGTCTTTCGTTCATCCGATCCAAATGATGCAAAAAGCAGTTTGCTTGGAGGAGTGGATGAAAAGAGACATCTCTTCCGCGGGGGAATCAGATTGACTTGGAGCGGATAAGAAAAGGATGTGGAAGTGCTCTTTTCTGCTGGGGCGATCTTTTTCGGCTTAAGTATTTGAATTTTGTAAATGGAATTTCGTTATCATCTGTCTGCTGCCTGCATCGCGTCAAAGAATCAGAATGGATGAAACTTTCTTGGATTACTTGTCATAGAATTTAGAACCGTGGTAGCCCAGTTGGTAGAGTCGCGGATTAGCAACCGGAGGGTTGCGAGTTCGAAACTCGATTTAACCATAGACCGTAATGTACGTGGTGGTTGGTGCACGTTAAATCTGTCATGGCCAAAAATGTCCTCATTTTGGCGTGGTATGGAAATTTGGAGAGTAGGGTGTCATCTCAGGTGTTGACCTCGTCATCTGACCGTGGTGGATCAAAATTAAGATGCTCTGTCCTCGGATCTTTCACTGCGGAATTGATCCCGGACCGTTGCCAATAACCCGCTATTTCTCCAGTGTGAATTAAATTCATCTACCTACTTGTCATAGAAGTTGAGGTAGGTAGGCAGGTAGTTAATTAACGTTACACTGTGTGAAGCAACACAACGAACTATTGGCGCCTGTCCGGGATCACTCCCGAAGGGAAAGATCAAGGGCAACGCCTCGTAATTCTGAACCATGGTCAGATGACAATCATAGAAGTTGAAGTAGCATAATATTATTTAATACATATACGAGAGATAATTAAAATGAAATTCAATTTTTCTTCTGAAGCTTCTTTCGCTTTTAGTAAAATAAATTGAAGTTGAAAGGGTTGGTCGTTTTTTTAATGTCGAAAGGTCCACATCTGACAAAGCTGCGCTAAGCTATGTCTTTTCCAACAAGTAAATGGATATACACACAAAAAACTATTTACCGATCGGAAGAAATAAATACATCTAGGATTGCAAATGGGATATAAAAGCTTGTTTTTATATTTAAAGATATTTTATATTACGTTTTTGTACTTAATATTCTATTGAAATTCGCAGTTCTTTGTTTACAAGGGGGATAGAAATATAATGAGTTTTGCAATAATTTCTTAATATAATTGAATGTTTTAGTTTGTTCAAGTTCCTCATGTTGAAGGTAAATAATGATTTATTAGCGATAAGATGTTTCCTTTTGTATAATGCTATCTAATATGTGAGAACATTGTGGCTCGGTGGATTTACCCACTGCGCTAGCAACCTGCGAGTTGTAAACGGTACAGGTTCGATCCCTGTAACTTATGGGTGTATGTCTCTTCTGTGTCAGCATGGTTCACAATTACGAGGTGTTGTCCTCGAATCTTTCCCTTCGAGATTGATCCCGGACTGATGCCAATAGCCCGCTGTGGTACTCCAGTGCGACGTTAATTCAACTATCAACCTATTGTGTCAATAAAACTTTCCTTGTCTGTCTTGAGTTGCCAAATATGACCCTTGCGCTGTAAAAAATTCGTTTTGTGTTAAATCAATAACCAACTGCCTTCAAGGATGGAAAGACAACTTTCTACAATTCATCCAAATAGCTTTAACCGTGTTAAAGAAAGTTCATAAAACTAATTAAAATTGGGAGATAAATTGGCGAATTTAACATCTACATCCCTAAGTGATTTCAAAGTTTGAAAGTTAAGTTATTTTAGTGAAAGTTAAACTCAATTTTCACCTATCAAATTTATTTTACTTAGAAATTTATATTTACTTATGAGAAATTCATGTCCTCAAGGAGCATTTATAATTGTCATGATTTCATTGTTAGATTAAATTTCGATAAATTTCGACAGCACCATTTTAGAGTCACGGCTGCATGAACGAATTTTTAAGACGGTGATAATTTCGCCTCAAACTTTTAGTTTAGAATTAAGTGACTTAGTATGTCGGCTAAGTGAATAAAAAATGCAATCTCGTTAAAAGATTAAATTAATTACTTAAAAGAATAAAGACTATTCGACATCAGCCACTATCCTTACAAACAACGTGAAATAATTCGATTATTTACTTTTTATAAATCGATAGTCTACTTTTACGAGATTTCTAAACTTCGTTTATACCTTAAAGCTTATAAAAACCTTAATGCGTGTTATAAGATTGAGCTTGAGATGTACCGATCGCGCATTCTTTAAATCTGAAAAATCGAAACAACTGTCTGGTGATGATTAAAATGGTACTCAACGTAAAAATATGATTTTATATTTCTATAAAGCAGGCATAATATGAGAGAAAGTGTAATGATGTTTGCAAAGTATTTATAACCGAGCTCTAATACGTAATCTTGAATGAAAAATTTGCATTTTCGTATATTCTTAAATGAAATTCCAACCAAAAAGTAGTTTCCAAAAATAAACTAGCTACACATTCATAAAATTATGCACTTCGATTTAAAAGAATTTACATTTTACTGAAGAAAAATGCGTTTGCATGGGCTAAAACTTCAAGCTTTTCTTCTGTTCACTTTTATTTTTAAATATTACTTATTAAAATCATTACTTGACGATGGTCTTGTATTTGGTGCAGCTTGGTTCTATATAGCCTTTGCGAAATAAGTACCCAAACTTATTAAGCACAGGGCACTTGAGAGGTATGCATTGTGTTTGATAGTAATACTACACAAGTAAACGCACACTGGTATTACTAAAGTAAAGTTTGATTGTAATGGCATATGCAAAGCAATGGTTGTATGATATGCAAGGCCAATAGACCAAAAGGCTAAAGTCAGTTTTATACAGATTAGTCTTAGTCTATACTATACATAATATAGAAAATACGGGTAGTGCAGATAAGACACTAGCGTCTTATTTTAAAAGAAGGTTTTGTTTTGTACGCTTGATTTATTTTATGAAACGGAATTCTATAAATCATTACTAATTGAATCAATGATTTTTATGGAAAGTTGGTCGAAATATTCACATTCTGCCAAGACATGAATATATTTCACGCGATATTTCACACGATATTTTGCACGCGATATTTTGCACAAAATAATTCGTTGAACACTAACTCCTAAATAAGTTATTTACAAAACATGGAACAATGGAATATATAAATGTGAGAAATGTTCAAATATGACCGCATCATCTCGCTTTATTGTCATAAATTAAAATGTATTGTTTTAATAATTTGATATAGGTTTTTCACCCTACTACCATTTCATGCATTACGAGGGTTAATTAGATTGAGCCAACGAATATGAGTAAAAGTGCAGACACCAACTCTACTTTATATAGAGATTTTTATAAATGCAGGTATATAGATCTTTACAAATATATATAGATTTTTACAAATATCAAGTTACTCTCAAACTTCAAATTCCAGAACTGTTAGCGAAATAAAGCACACAGAAATATTAGAGAATCTATTTTGAAATAAGTTCATCAAAACTCAGTTGGAGCAAAATTTATATTTTAATTTCGGCTTCCGTGAGATATGAAATCCTCTACGTTATTGGACAAGTATGTTGAATGATTGAGCTGAGCTCATTTAAGACTAACCATAGTCGTTCCGAAATTCTTGAATCGAATGTAAAACTTTTCTGAAGTACTCTTGGATCATATTTTATACTCATGGACAATGCCCGTCTTTTAATTCGTCTGTGAACTTACAAAGCGAAGCTATTAAGCGCATATTGACTGACAGTCAAGCTTTCCGGATAAAGTAAGACTCCGCGGTGGTCCAGTTGGTAGAATCGCGGATTATCAACTGGAGGGTGTAAGTTCAAAATCGGCCCAACCAAAAATGGTGCACGTTAAATCTGTCGTGGCCTCGAATGTCCTCACGTTGGCGTGGTGTGGAAATTTGGAGAGTGAGGTGCCATATTAGGTGTTTACCTCGCTATCCGAAGATGGTTAATTGGAGAGTGGGGTGCCAAGCTCAGATGTTGTTCTTGCCATCTGACCAAGGTTCAAAATTACGAGGCATTGGTTGTCCTTGATCTTTCCCTTCGGGATTGATGCTGGACCGTCGCCAATAGCCGGGTGTCTTGCTCTATTGCGACGTAACTTCAATCACCTACCTAGTCGTTTTAAATAAGCATATGCGATAAGCTAATTGCATCTGGTCAGCATCCTCCAGTTTAATATAGGTTAGGTAGTTAATTAACATCGCACTGGAGCTAGACAACGGGGTTATTGAGAAAGGAAGGGGATCAATCCCCAAGGAAAAGGTCCGAGGATACCGCGTAATTTTGAACCACGGTCAGATCTAGTCTAACAGGAAGACCAAACTTTTATATAAGGCTTTCGTGGATGCAAGGAAGACCATACTCCTTAAATGTGAGACAAGACGTATTACATAAGCCTTTTCTCGCATTTATAAGATTACAACTAGAGTGAGTTAATCTTATTTCTTCAGAATTAGATAATACTATCAACTAAGAGTATTATGTGATTTCTCCTTGAGGTTGAAGTCTCTATTTTTCTTGCATTAAGTTTTTAATTTAGCTAAAATTAAGCACTGCCGGGACCTACCAGCTCCCCTCCCTCGCCTCCTCTTGGGTTGCGTTAAACCTTTATGGTGTCGAGGGACCTGGGTCATGTATATAGGAGTTTTAAATCCTTTTAACCCTCTGAAGGATTCACTCGAATAATTCCACCTTGCAAAATGTAGTCTTCCCTGCATGACTTCTGTGACCAATTTTAATCTTGACTAATAGATTATTTCTAAAGGGTTCTATTTATAAATGAAATGAGCAACGAAATTTTTCCAAAGGTTTCTATTTTAATAAGCAATAGAATCTTTCCTCAGAATTCTTTTCTAAGGAAATGAGCAATAAAATCTTTCCATACAACCTTTTCTAAGATAGGTGCAATAGAATATTTCCAAGGGATTATATTCTAAGGAAAGGAGCAATAGAATATTTCCAAGCGATTCAATTCAAAGAAAAGAGCAATGGAATATTCCCATGGGGTTATATTCTTTGGAAATCAGCAATGGATTCTTTTGAAAGAATTTTGTTCTAAAGAAAGGAGCAATAGAATCTTTCCAGGGAATTATATCACATGGAAAGGAGCAATAGAATTTTCCAAAGGATTTGTTCTAAAGAAAGGAGCAATGGAATCTTTTGAAAGAATTTTGTTCTAAAGAAAGGAGCAATAGAATCTTTCCAGGGACTTATATCACATGGAAAGGAGCAATAGAATCTTTCCAGGGAATTATATCACATGGAAAGGAGCAATAGAATTTTCCAAAGGATTTGTTCTAAAGAAAGGAGCAATGGAATCTTTTGAAAGAATTTTGTTCTAAAGAAAGGAGCAATAGAATCTTTCCAGGGAATTATATCACATGGAAAGGAGCAATAGAATTTTCCAAAGGATTTGTTCTAAAGAAAGGAGCAATGGAATCTTTTGAAAGAATTTTGTTCTAAAGAAAGGAGCAATAGAATCTTTCCAGGGAATTATATCACATGGAAAGGAGCAATAGAATCTTTGCAGGGAATTATATCACATGGAAAGGAGCAATAGAATTTTCCAAAGGATTTGTTCTAAAGAAAGGAGCAATGGAATCTTTTGAAAGAATTTTGTTCTAAAGAAAGGAGCAATAGAATCTTTCCAGGGAATTATATCACATAGAAAGGAGCAATGGAATCTTTTGAAAGAATTTTGTTCTAAAGAAAGGAGCAATAGAATCTTTCCAGGGAATTATATCACATAGAAAGGAGCAATAGAATCTTTCCAGGGAATTATATCACATGGAAAGGAGCAATAGAATTTTCCAAAGGAATTGGAATAAAATAATGTGTTTTCTATATTACAAAAGTGGAGCCATAATTCCACCTATTCTAACAAGGCTTTTGCGATTCTAGGTCGCCTGTTAAACTAAACACCCGATCCCATTTCAAAAGACTAACAAATGGTCTTGGGCAGAGAAACTCAAAACTAATAGAATGCAGCGAGAACTTTCTTCACGCCTTGTTAACCACGTTTAGAATACATCTCCCTCAAGTACTTTTTGGAAACCTTTTGTATTCTCACTCATCGCTTTTTCCTAGAACCGAAATATGCCATCGCTGTGGCATGCTTGACCTAGAAATGTTAAATTTCATGGGCACTTTCTAATCAATTGAATCCAAATCAACATTGATCTTGGATGTGGATTCCACGCTTTCTCATCCTTGCTTCTTTGTAGAACGTGCAAGGAGGCGAGCACAATCGTTGCAAGAAAGTTTGAACTGAACAAATTGGATTGAAATTATTCGGTAGTTGAATTTAATTCGCACTGGAGCAAACAACGAGACGGTCCGGGATCAATCTTGAAGACAAGGATCCCAGGACAGCACCTCATATCTTTGAACACAGTCATAACGAGATCAACACCTGAGCTGGCACCCCAATCTCCAAATTTCCACACCTCGCCGAGATTTTAACGTTCACCAGCCCCCTTGTACCCGACGTCTTTTGGTTGGATCCAGCTTCGAACTCGTAACCCTCCGTTGCTAATCCGCGACTCTACCAAATGGGCTATTGCGGCCCGACTATTTCGATAAAATACCTAACTCTTTTCAGAATTTGTTTTGAAAATGTTTTTTGAAAGCAAATAACTAGAATTTAGGTCGTAGCTAACTATAGTACAACATAGAATAGTACAGCATTTGGTTACTCTGTAAACACATTTATCACTTGGACCTTTTGACCACG
This sequence comes from Meta bourneti, assembly GCA_933210815.1. Lineage (NCBI taxonomy): Eukaryota > Metazoa > Arthropoda > Arachnida > Araneae > Tetragnathidae > Meta > Meta bourneti. Next base: position 32,603,018 of record OW119924.1, read on the forward strand.
TAGTTTAGAGACCGGACTTTTTTTGAACACACTTTGAACATCAAATATCTTCCCTCCTGACGTTTCTATTATGAAATACCATTACTAACCTAAGAACAACGTAAATATGAAACAATTTTCGTTCAAATTTGTTTTTCATTTGGAGTTATGATCCCCGTATTTTCCTACAAACCAAAAACTCGTTACCTATTAACGTTCCTTCAACGAGGGCAAATAACTGGAAAGTTGCCAAGGGACCTATGTTTGAGTTAAACTGAATCATCATCTGGGTTTTATTTTCCTTGGAAAAGAATGACTTTCGGTAATAGTTATCGGTATATCAAACAAGAGTTATGAACAACAGCACTTAAATTCGAGGGATGATGCATCGCTTTGTATTAAAAATGGATGCGGAAGGATGAAGAAATACCGAGATTCCTCTTTATCCCAAGAAAAAATAGTTTTTAAGACTGCTTATTCTGTTTGTTTAGTTTTCCAATTCCAATAGCACGGTTTTTCACTAGGAAGATGAAGAAACGGAACTTTTTCATTTTCTCTTTCACCTGAGGCTGAATCAAGAAATGGCCGAATCAAATATTTAAGCCTCAATCGGAAACTTTACCCTGAAACTTTGAAGATAAATAAGTTCAGGTGAAAGTTATCTCTTGTTGAGATGAGGTTGGATAGAGTAATTGATTTTTGAGTCGGGCATCTCTGCTCTACCTGAAATCTATACACAGTCATCAAGCCTCCTGGTGGTTGTCTCGACGAGGTATCTCGGCATTAGCTAAGCTGACCAGAGCTTAATAACGAGATATTTCGTCCAAGAGAAAATACCTACCATATCTAGACAGCATCGAGGGAGGAGAAAAAAAAAGCAAAAATATAGAAGGGTATACAAGGGTAAAACAGAAGGGAGGACAGGTCACTAGGGTACCTCGGGGTTATGATGCCCGCACACACCTAAAATTGTAGAACCCAGGAGGGCTTAAAAATCTGGGAGTTCTTTATTCATTATTTAATTTACTTTCAGGTCATTGGTTATATTGGCCTTTTTAATCCCTTAGTGGTTGTCTCGAAAAGGTATCTCGTCACTACCACAACTGACCAGATCTTGATAGACGCGATATCTCGTCATCAGGAAGAAAACTGACCAATGTTTGATCTCGTCATCAGGAAGAAAATTGACCAGATTTTGATCTCGTCATCAGGAAAAAAAAACTGACTGAATTTCGATCTCGTCATCAGGAAGAAAACTGACTGGATTTTGATCTCGTCATCAGGAAGAAAACTGACCAGATTTTGATCTCGTCATCAGTATGAAAACTGACCAGATCTTGATCTCGTCATCATAAAAAATTGGCAATATCTTGATGACGAGATATCTCGTCATTAGCAAAATTGTTCAAATCTTGATGGATGAGATATCTCTTCTAAACCACTTGGAGGGTTAACATTATATAATACCCATTTGGGATCTTATTCATCATAATACATAAATTAATTACTAGATTTCTGCAGCACACCAAAAAATATTATATTTGCCGATCTGACAAAAATATGTATAATTTAGCTTGATTATAAAAAGTATAATAGTTATTGCCTATCCTTCATGCTCCAAAGTAACTTTCTAAAAAATATTTTTGAAACAATTTATATACAATACTTCGTGATACAAAATTCTCAAAATTATTAAATGGGTATTACAGAAATACCTCTAATACTGATTGTATTGATCAGAACTACTTTTCTTAATTGAAGGAGGAAAGAATTAACACTTTTTCAACTTGAAAAGATATTTATAGTAGGAACTAATACTTGAAGTTAAATTCTTTTATAAAGAGTTACATTTAATTAGGGAAAGCATTCAAAATTTTTGTTGTAGTCTGTTGCCCTTGGAGAAGAAATCCTGCTTTTGAGTGGAGACGACTCTTATCTCCAATGACTTATTTTATTAGATTTATTAAATATAATCGGCATTCGAATGAGTCCTGCTTCAACAATACTTGGAAATGTTTTTTTAACTTACATATCGGAGTTATTTTAAAAGTGGCACAACTAACTCTATTGTGATATATTGGCTTTTAAAGTTAAATAAACGAATTCCAGAAGCCGAAATATTTGAAAAATAATACAGATCCAACTAAGTCAGGAGCGATATTCATATTTTATTTTCCTTTAGGTTCATATAAATGGAGTGCGATCTCGAAAATATTCTTAACAGTTTTTCCCCAAAAATGGAGTTGTGCCACTCTTAGAAAAACGCCTTCGTATATAATCCTATTGGATTATAAATCTGAATATTTTTACTAAATACGCTAGCGATATTTTTATAAGACATAAAGCAGTGCTGTCGAAACGTCGTTCATGGGATAGGTAAATAAAAGACAGCTTTTAAAAGAAGAAAATAGAGAACGCCGAAGAACGGATTTCAGGCTATGCAAAATCTAATGCAGTCCAATTTAAATATTTTATTTATCTCGGCAGAAGAATGTGGCTTTTTTTATTATTCCGTTTTAAAACGAAAGCGTTCTTTTTCTCCACGTTTGCCATGAACTTGAGTTTTGACGTCCTTCCTTGAAGTCGAGTCTTTTCATTTAGAAGAGTTGAATGAACTGCAGAATATTCGTTCGCCGATGGGCCGTCCTCGCTTGAAGAAGGGCGTTTCGGATTTAAATTTCAATCTCAATTTCCGCGTTTCAGGGAAAGAAATCCATACACGAAAGAAATACATACCATTGAAATATGTCTTTCATCAGATTGTTCGTTTACAAGGGTCGATTTCGTTTTTGTGTCGTTAATGTGTCATTTCATTAACAGTATGAGATTTTCTGTGAAACTGATTGTAGGTGGCTGTAGTGTTTTTGGGGTGGAACGTGCTTGCTCTACGTATTCAATACTCTAATCTATAATCCCTTATTTCCATTCACGACATTTTTTACTTGTGTTTGGTGCAGCTTGGCTAAATATGGCCCTTGCGCCATAAAACTCCAAAACAACCAACCTACGTATCCTCTACGTCTTCCGGATGTGACGTCACTTGGCTTGATTTTTTAACAGTTTCAGTTCGTCACCTATAAAAATTCCGAAGAATGAATTCCGAATTCATACCTAATAGCTAAATGATGAAATAGACATGACTAGAATTACCTATAGGAGTATGATTGATATCCAATGTCGGTTACTATACACAAAGGGTTATTTCATGGTACTGATATTCCTTCTCCTATGCTCTTTCGAAATGTGTCATTGGGGAGATCTTAGAGACTTGACTGAAAAGAAAACTTAGAACAGAAACGAACATTAACTTATTAAATAGACTATTGTACCCACTAATATCGTCACCCTAATCATTAACAACCAATCTAAGACAATTGCCCCAAAACAAGAAAAGTAAATTGCCACTTAAAGTAATTTCCCATTTAAAAGGTAATACTTCAATAAACATTAGCAGCGGAAATGGTTTGTTCAGATTTTTAATAACTTTTAACTTTATCAAATGTATGTTATTAGGTTTTCACAACAATCTGAAACGAGTTCCCGATTTTTCAGTTCCGAAAGTAAAGCTAAATTCATATTTCAATAAAGTATTCGTAGTTTGAGACTTTTAAACTGTTTAAAATATTTTAATGACCTAAACTTTATTCTATTAGCAATTCTAGTTTTCTAATAAACATTATGATTTGTATTTATTATATTTTTATACACCCTTCTGGTTGTTGTCTCAACGAGGCATCTCGTCATTAGAAAAAGCTGGCCACATCTTTATGGACGAGATATCTCGGCATTAGAAGAAAACTGACCAGATCTTCATCTCGTCATCATAAAAGATCGACCTTGATGACGAGATGATATCTCGTCAGTAACAAAATTGATCAGATCTCTGTGGACAAGATATCTCTTCAAAACAACTTTCAGGGTTAAAAGATAACTAAAGATAGAATTATCTTAGTTTGACATTTTTTTATTAGTAAAATATTGAAAATCCTTGAAAATACCAAACCAAACTGGTCAAACATTTAAAAATATATTTATTTCTGTCCTCAGCTAGTTGATTTTTACCGATACGAACAGTAATTTGTATGGGAATTTTGTGCTGGTAGAATCGTAAAATTTCACATTGTGTCGCCAATAAAATTTCCAAAGAACGAATTCCGAATTGATATATCGCTGTTCCGGAAGAACAACGACGCAAGCGAAAGATATGGGTATTTTGAGTTAAATGCGTCACTTGTCTGACACGATTCATCCTTCCATTGGGACAAGCACAGAACTGTAGTACAACTCAGCTGCAGAGCATTTTCATTGTTCAAATTTCAACTGTATAAGATTAGAGGAACGGCGCAAGTGCTAGTTGAAACTAATGTTATAATTTAGCGATGGCTAGCTATGGGAATCAGTTCTGCGCATGCTCGTGGACGGTTCAATTTTCAATCATAGGAATAAGGGTAGATAACAGAACTCGGGAAAAGTGATTCAATTCTACTTCGATTCGATTCTTGTTACAACTCAGCGGCTTAGATTCTGATCCCATAGCCAGCTATCGCTAAACTGAGACACTAATCTAGTTTAGACTGGAATTTTATGCGAGAAGTTAGCTCTTCAGTGCAATAAAGACGCCAATTGCTGTTCAGAATGTTTATACAGTTGCGTTGAATTCGACTGGAACAACGTAAGTTTATATTGTATCATTATTATTGTATCATATTGTAGCCAATCTAAATTCGGTCCGTTTCATGATGTAAATAAGTGAAGGAATAAAAAAGGCAATAAGTATCTTGTAAAAATAAATTATATGAATCTAATAAAAATGTTTAGTATAGTGACTTAATGCTGAATATTGCCGTTTAGTTTGGCCACACTCCACGTCGAGATATTTTCATAGTTAACCCTCCTGGGTTCGTTTCGAGTTATCCCTCATTAGAAGAAAACCGACCAGATAATGTCGGTTTAAAAAATCCTCGTCGTCATAAAAAATCGGCAATACCTTGATGACGAGATATCTCGTCACTAGCGAAATCGGTCATATCTTTAAGGACTAGATATCTCGTTGAAACCACTTGGATGTCTAAGGAGATCTGAAACCTTGCAGACAAATTGTCAAAAATTAGTTTTCGTTCAAATGGCATGATCCTTCCGCTGTAGTGATATGAAAAATGACAGCCAATTTTACAGTAACCAATGCAATTGTACGATTTTGATTCAAATATCAGAGATGTATAGAAAGAATTCTTAAAGAAAAGTCATACGATTTTGTTCTTCACTTAATATACGTCTTTCTAACACATCTAGAATCGCTCAAGTCGACTTGTTCAGTGTAGGGTAAACATTCCGTACATATTTCTACTATAAATGACGGTTTTTACCGTTGATTGTTGTATAAATTTAATCCTGAATTTACATTTGACATTTCTACTAGGAGGGTGAATGCTGTCGAAATTTGTACTTGATCTCAATAATTTATTTTGACATCTGAACAGACACTTAAAAAGTTGTAAGCCAGTTTTGAAGCAGAATCATAAAGATGCACTAAATATGACGATAGCTGACAATTACGTTCTTATTCAGACACATTTATTCTCAATTTACTCCATGGCTCTTTAAATAGTTGATCTTCCGTAACAGGATGGGTTAAAAATATGCCTGAGACGTCGAGATGTAAATGTATAGAATGTTATAAAAGAAATTTGCACGTAGACTAGATATTAAAAAATCAAAATGCAGGTATGCTTCAGTTTATTCTTATTGCTCGACTAATATGGAAAATGCAAAATTCTTTTTTCAGTCTTCATCTTATTTCCCACTTCGATATTTTCTTTCCCTTTTCAAAACTGGATCCTTTCGTATTTTACTTAGCATATATCAACGAATACGTTTCTTAATGTGATAAACAATGGTAATTTTCCGGTTCCATCACAATGAGGGATTCTATTTTGCATACTTATGCATTGTAAAGTTGTTTGCTACAACTTTCATAAAAATTGGTAGGTTGTGTTGCAGAAACAAAGCGTAGTTGACTTGAATACTCGGGCCGGATGTTGGATTGTGGAAGGAATGAAGCAGACATAGGAAGTTTGAACGATTGCTTATTGTGAGAATATTCAACAATTGACTTAAGTTTGAACGATTAAAGTGCAAATTGTTATTAATTGTTGCAGAGAAATTATTGTCCAATATTGATTGTAGTTTAGTTTGGTAACTTTCGAATCACATGACTTACGCAGTTCCCACTCCACGCAATCCAAAGTTACACTGGCCCAAAGCTCACCCGGCACCGTAGAATTTTGACATATTGCCAATCCCTCTCCCTTCTCAGTGCGCCTACGCATTCGGTCCGAAGGTCACCCGGCACCGTAGAATTTTGACATATTGCCAATCCCTCTCCCTTCTCAGTGCGCCTACGCATTCGGTCCGAAGGTCACCCGGCACCGTAGAATTTTGACATATTGCCAATCCCTCTCCCTTCTCAGTGCGCCTACGCATTCGGTCCGAAGGTCACCCGACACCGTAGAATTTTGACATATTGCCAATCCCTCTCCCTTCTCAGTGCGCCTACGCATTCGGTCCGAAGGTCTCCCGGCACCGTAGAATTTTGACATATTGCCAATCCCTCTCCCTTCTCAGTGCGCCTACGCATTCGGTCCGAAGCTCACCCGGCACCGTAGAATTTTGACATATTGCCAATCCCTCTCCCTTCTCAGTGCGCCTACGCATTCGGTCCGAAGGTCACCTGGCACCGTAGAATTTTGACATATTGCCAATCCCTCTCCCTTCTCAGTGCGCCTACGCATTCGGTCCGAAGCTCACCCGGCACCGTAGAATTTTGACATATTGCCAATCCCTCTTCCTTCTCAGTGCGCCTACGCATTCGGTCCGAAGCTCACCCGGCACCGTAGAATTTTGACATATTGCCAATCCCTCTCCCTTCTCAGTGCGCCTACGCATTCGGTCCGAAGGTTATGTCGGATATCCTTTGTCTACACGACACTATATCTTCTGGGTGTTCAAGTTCTGAAATCATAAAGGGCAAAACAGTTGTAACTCCAGACTTTTCATGCATGCCTCCCATTACTATTACGATTTTAAAGACGTATTCACGACCAAAACAATGTATGTGTTTCTTGCATGTCCACAGATGAATCAGGTAAAAACCAGCATACCATATAGGATATTCTACAAAGTTTCATAAGTAACTCGAAAATAACAATTAGACAAATTTCTCTAAAATATAAACCAACCCCTTACTGGGGTGTTGGAACCCGAACAGGGGAAACTATTCCCATTCAGAAATGAAGCCAAACTGATGTTCTGATATTAAGACCGGAGTGCAACCATGAAAGAATGTGCAATTGACTTATTTTTCTGTATCTGTGGGTAGGTAGTTAATTTTTAAGTCACACTGAAGCAACATAATGGGCTACAGACGACGTTTCGTGACCAACCCCGAAGGGTAAAGATCCAAGGACAACACCTCTAAATTTTGAACCATGGTTAGGTCATGACGAGGTCAACACCTGAGCTGGCACCCCACTTTCCTCACTTCCCTATCACGCTTTGTATCTGGAAAACGTTGTACCTGCTAGAAGCTTCTCTGTAAGCACAACACACTTTTCATTTAATCAGCGCAAATAAATATTTGTTTGTCTTCTTTAGTGAGCACTTATTAATTTACCCTTCCATCCACGATGCGGTAGATAAAATAAGCAGTAAAGTGAAGTGCAGGCAATATAAAATAGGATGTTTTTACAGTTTTATGTGGTGATAAATCAAGTGTAATGGTGTTAGAAATGATTGGTTGGTTTTAGGGTTTTATGGCGTAAGGGCCATATTTGGCCATGCTGCGCCACACAAGACATGCAAACGTCAAATTATAGACACACACAATCAAAGTTTTACTGAAACAGAAGAGAGAAATACATCTAGGGAGGTATGCACCTGACGGGAATCGAACCTGCAACACCTACAACTGGTGTTATAAATGAAGTAATCTTGCAATTAAGACAACCAATCAAGCTGCACTCTAAATCAGTAGACAGTATGCAGCGCAAATCTAAAACTTATGAACTTTAAAATGAAATTTACGTCGCGGCTTACAATGGAACCACATGAAGTCAAAAACAGTTCTGAAAAACGAAGGGGGAAATTACACTCTATGCTATACACACTGTTTTTTAAGAAATCGGGATCACTGTAGCCCGGTTGGAAGAGCAGCGTATTGCAACTGGAGGGTTGTGATTTCCAAACTCGATCCAACCAAAGACAGTTGTGCACGTGGGTGCTGATGCAAGTTAAATCTGTCGTTACCTCAAGTGTCCTCACGTTGGCGTGGTGTGGAAGTTTGGAGAGTGGGATGCCAGCTCAGGTGTGACCTCGTCATCTGACCGTGGTTCAAAATTACGTGATGTTGTCCTCGATCTTTCCCTTGGGGATTGATCCCGGACCGTAACCAATAGCCCATTGTGTTGCTCCAGTGTGGCGTTAATTAAGAAATACCAATACCAATATACCTCACGTTGGCGTGGTGTGGAAGTTTGGAGAGGGATGCCAGCTCAAGTGCTGACCTCGTCATCTGACCGTGGTTCCAAATCACGAGGTGTCCTCGGATCTTTCCTTTCGGGGTTGGTCCCCGACCCTCGCCAAAAGTCCGTTGTGTTGCTCCAGTGCGACGTTGATTCAAGTAAGAAATATAACCATCATGCAAAGAAAAAATGCCTTAGTAGTGTTCCCCAGTTTAACGATCACTTTCTGGTCTAGAAAAGCCCTTTGATGCGATGTTAATTAAAAATGCCTAAAAAAAATACCTGGTCTAGAAAAGCTAAAAAAATCATCTCGAAAGTTGAGTGTTTCACCTGTAAGCCGCATATTTTTTGTAATAAATTTGTTTTCTGAATTTCATTTTGAAAATCAATATTTCATCTAATTTGGAGATTACTGTAATAAATACATGGTTGCACTACTTGGAGAAAAGCAGAAGTAAATCTAGGACTCCAAAAGTTAAGTTCACACACAAGCCTGATCTTGTCAATAACAAGTTATGCACTTCCAACCTCTCAGGAAAGGTATGAGGCTGTGTGTTGCTCCCCGTGTTCAAAGGACTCCATCTCGCAACCTGGAAGGTCACACGCACTTTGTAAGCAGGAAGACGCATTCAAACGACCTTGGCTTGCTTTAGAGATCCATCGGAATGATGACGCAAGGTAATAGGAGGAACGTGCTACCTTCAGCGGAAAATTTTACCTGCGCTAATCAGCTTCATTAATTCACAGATGCCTGGTAACCGTAGACATGCCTCGGGTCATTTTGGGCGAATTGATTGCATTCGTTGAGGCTTGTGAAAGGATTGGCTTTGGGGGTTGTGTTGCAGGAAGCTTCCGCTGTCACAATCTCAGGGGGATAGGAAATGTAAGATGTAGTGTTATTTCTTTTCCGAGACTCATTTAAGATCTCTAATTGCAGTTCTTTTCATTAAATCTCAAGCATTTCGTTTATGACGGTAATACTTGTCAGGAAATTCTAAGGGACTCGAACATTTCCATGCATAGTTGCGGTAAAAAACGAAATATTCTTCTTTATTTGTTGCATCGTTTCATAGTTGAGTGAATTCAAAGATATCATTCGATAGAAGTATTTATAAATTAATATTCAGTTTTCAAAAGGAGTCGTTTTCATAACAAATTGAAAATAAACTTCACCTAATGACAACCACCAAAATTAGAAGTAAAGTTTCCAATCTATCATAATTTAATCTTCCAAATGGTAAAGACGAGATATCTCGTCAACCAAGATCTGACTAATTTTGCTGATAACGAGATATTTCGTCTCAAGATATTACCATTTTTTTGTGATGACGAGATCAAGATCTGAACAGTTTTCTTCTAATGGCGAGATATCTCATCCATCAAGATCCGAAAGCAAAGATCAAAGCGTGCATCGACATTAGCAAAATTGACTAGGTTGACTCATCGAGACTTAACCAGGAGGGTTAAGTTTACATAACTCACGTCATTAGGTCCAGTGTTCGCTTCTGGATTTCTAAATATGCAAAGTTTTGAGCTCCTAAGGCTGAATTAGGTTCAAAAGAATTTTATTCATGTTTCTCAAGTCTTCCAAAATAATCTTTCCATCAAGCCAATTGTTCCATTAAATAGCACAAACTAAATCTACGCAGTTTCTTTTTAAAAATAGTTTTAGCATGTACAATGAATTCTGAAACTAACCCTTCGAGAGGTTCATTCGCATATATCAGTACTGCAATCCGCCGTCTTCTTTGTATGACTTCTCCCTAGAGATCTATTTTTTACCTGTAGAGTTTACTGTCTGGTAATTATGGGGATCGCTACCCCAGGTTGCCTAAGTTATCTTTCTCTCCATCTTTTATTTTTACAATTATTTAACATTGTCTTATGTTCGGCGCAGCTTGGCTAAATTTGGCCCTTTCGCCAAAAAACCCAAAATCAACCAACCAACTTTGTATGACTAGCAATTTCAACCTTCTGGACCCATAGAATGTTTACTAGGATTCTTTCAACCAATGTCTATGTGGTTATTTAGCCATTAAATGCAACGTAGATTAAAAGGAGTTCTCCATTACTCGGAAATCTAGACACTCGGAGGGGTAATTTTCGAAAAAAATTACGTATCAACCTTTATATATTTTGAAGAAAATAGATTTATAATTTTTTACATGAATGGAAAATTTTAACTTTTGAGTTATTAATTACATTGTGTGATACCTCTTGAATCCGCCTTGAAACCCTTTCCGATTCATATAATTCAAAAACCTACAGCTAAAAAAATAATCTCCACTTCTAGAACTATTGTGACTAACCTTAAGATGTGAATGGCTCACGCGTCTTGCTCTAAATAAAATCTTCTCTACTGACACTTACCACGCGACTGGCGTGCTCAGGAGATTGACATCTGCTAAACACTTTGGTGTGACATTTTAAATAATACACGGCTCACTCACCTTTACACGGACCCTCCCAACACAATCTCTTGAAAAAGCAATCTCTGGAAGCCATTGATGTCTCCAACTCGACCGAAACTCGACGCCCGACCTTGGAATGTATCTCTCCGCCCTATCCACGGGCTTATTTCTCGAATTGTTTCACATACCGAAGTCAAGTTCAGGTGTTGATCTCGGCATCTGACCGTGGTTGAAAATTACGAGGTGTTGTCCTTGATCTTTCCCTACGAGATTGACCCTGGACCGCCGCTATTACCCCGTTGTGTTACTCCAGTGCGACGTAAATTCAGTTACCTAATCTATCGACCGAAGCCAATTAAGGTAGGTAGGAATCAACTCTCAGAGTGGTTTCGAAGAGAGATATCTTGTCCATCAAGATCTGACCAATGTCGCAAATGACGAGATCTCGTCAGCAGGGTTTTGCCACTTTTTGATGACAAGATCAAGACTGGGTAAGTTTCCTTCTAATGAGATATCTTGTTCAGATGGCGACTTATGACGAGATATCTCGTGGAGACAACCACTAGGAGGATTAACGTAGCTCTGGAGCACCACAACGGGCTATTGGCAACGGGTAACTAACACTACAAGTGGTTTCGACGAGATATCTCGTCCATCAAGATTTGCCCAATTTTGCTAATGACGAGATATCTTATCAAGATATTGCCGATTTCCTTCTGATGACGTGATCAAGATATTTCGGATTTTTTGATGATGACGAGATCAAGACCTGGTCAGTTTTTTCTAATGACGAGATATCTCGTCCATCAGGATCTGGTCAATTTTGCTAATGACGAGATACCTCGTCGAGACAACCACACCAAGAGGGTTAAATAAAATATCAGAAAATATCCGTAAATTAGAAACAAATCGTTAAACTTTAAAAATGAAATAAAATTGTACAGAAACAGTAAAAATTCAAATCAGATGATTAAAAATAAAATTATAAAAACCTATATCTGATATAAATAAAAATACCTGATGAAATCACTCCATAAGTCAGTAGCAGTAATCAGTAACACCAAAGTGGTTAAGTGTAATTTATATTTAAATCAGCGCATTCATTTAAAATAAGTGACAGATGAGATTATCACACGTTGGACATGTCAGCTGATTCTGGGAGTTAAATATATGTAGCCTACACATAGTTTCACCAGTTTCACATTTCGTCTTCCGTTAAAATTATTGAATACTTCTCATCTAAAACCCTTTATAGATGAGAAGTATGAAATAAAATTTGTTTCGAATTTGTTGATTCCATGTCATGAATTTTCGATGCCAACCAAAGAAACATCGCTTGAGGCGTTTTATTCTTCAAAAAAGTAGAACAAGTCAATTTTAAATTGCTTAAAAGACAACTCTTGGAATTTTATTCAGTGTTCTGAAAAATGTTTTGCCAACGTAATGATCCTTGACACTTCCTAGAAGCAAGTTGACTGTTAGATCAAAGGAAGAATCAAGATGCTAACTAAATACGAGTTCTTTTCATTTTGGTCTTCCGTCACTGCATTTTATTTCAATTTGTACCCCAGGCTTGAAAAATTGAGCGTAATTTTATGGGGATTCTCATGAAATGTGGTGTAATATACATAAAATGTGGGGTTCATTTAGATTGCAGTGGTTACGACTCAAATAGATGACTTTCCTAGAATCTCAAGAATTCTTTTAAATAGTACTTCTGAAATCAAAGTATGTATGTAATGGTATCGAATTGGTATTTACTTCAATCTAAGCCTTCCGCATAAAATTAAAATTTGTTACAAGTAGGTTGGGAGAATATTTTTTTCTAAATCATCCAACAACAATCGACGTATTAATCACTAAGAAATAAGCAAAATTTTTAACTTCAAAATTAATTTATATAGGGATATTTAATCAAGATCATATAGAATAGTATAATAAGGTAGTTATAAAGACATAATTTATTAGGCTTATAATATTGAAAGCAGACATCATTTATATTATATATGAAAATTTAATGAATTATGAGTTTGTGTAACTTTTATGAAGCAATTGTACTTTTAAGAGAATATAGTAGTTTATTGTGTTTGCTTTAGGGCAATACGACCAAACCACTAAATCTAAATATTTTAATAGACCGTTTTTACATTATGACTTTAAAAAATGTAGATTTATATTTGTAATCCGATAAGTTCATAAATATTTCTTCAGTTGAATCTCAATTTTTAATTGGTTCTAAAATATTTTGATACTCAATTTTTAATTTACATTAGCAAAGCGTTGAGAATAAATAACTTTTTCCCAGTAAGATCGAACTTTTCATTTCAGAATAATTACTACGGTGTGGAAAAAACCCAAGAAATATTTTCAATAAAATAAGAATGTTTAGAAGATGATTACGAGCACCATCCATTAGCAAAATAATTTATTTCAAAAACATGAAATTTAAATTAGTATCCCACAGTATTCAGAGTACCTTTTCGCATTTAAATTCCGAGTAAAACTGAGGTGTTGAAGAAAATAAACCGTATCGTAAGTAAAGCATTCAAAAGTAAAAATATCTATTTTCCTTCAGATTAAAAAATGTTCTACTCTGTTTCATTCTCGATATAATTATGATAAAAGAGAATGGAATAAATGGTATACAGGAGGAAAATGATGTGTTCAAATTTAATCCTCCTGTTGGGTAAACATATCTCACTTTAATGGAATGCATTTGCTTCGTTGCAGACCTTTTAGGTAATAAAAAATAAATTTTTCGAAACAAGAATGAACTGCTTTTGCTGAAATTCTGTCTTTAGACTGAAAAAACAGCATCTACAAGTTTGAGCATTTGGGATTAATATGCTGTGTATACACACGCGTGGGGTAATACCTCGTAATGCTAAAAACAGTAACAGCATTCAATAGTTGATCGAATGATATTGTTTCAATGTTGCTAAGTTCAAGTACGTATAGAGAAAATATAAAAGTAGAATGAGAAATGGTAACCTTTTTATGTGCCGAGGATCATGCGACCAAGACTAGTAGTAACGTGATCCGTAGACTACTTTCGTCTACCGGGCGGAAACACACATTCATCATCTGATTGTCCACGGGATGGGAGAAGACGCCCTTCCATTGATTCATCATCTGACTGGTCCGCGCGAATTGACTCAGGCGATTTCACAGCTAACATGTTGATCACACTTTTTGAAGCTCCTCAATAGCAATATTCAATCTACTTATATTTCACGACTGTAATACTTATTCGCAGTATTCAACTAATGTCAACCTCAAAATGCCAAACATGAAGACTGCTTTCTGACCTAGACTCTATTGTAGTAAGAGCTTGGAACTACAGTGTATCAAAGAGTGCTTCATGGTTGAGATTTGTTGCACTTCTGATATTAAAAGTTAAACTTTGTAGTGGAGGCTGAGTTCCCTACAGTATTCTCTACAATTTAGCAGTAACGATAGATGCTACCACTAGGAGACTGATCACCAATTCCGTGAAACTGACAGCTGTATTAAGATCCGTACGCGTGTTAGTGCAATGGATGATTGTTACCGTTTGACCGTTTTGCCTTAAACAGCCGATTAAGTGCCATGTGAAGAGAAGGCTGAGTGGCAAAGGAAAGAGAAACCGTGATAAAAGTAGTACTATGTTATAGATCTTCCGATATTTGTTGGAAGGGATTGGCATCGTATTGGCAATTCAATTGTCCATCGTGAACCATCTATAAACCTGCGAGTTATTGGTGGCTCAGGTTCGATTCTTCCGTGGGTGTTTTCTCTTCTATGTCAGTAAAACATTATTTGTGTGTGTTTGGCCATTACTTGAAACTGTGTCTTGTGTCTGGCGCACATCATGTACCCTTGCGGCCATAAAAACCCAACCAACCATCAACGTGTGTGCTGATTATGACGAGTGAGTTTGTCACAGAGCCATCTGGCTCGTTTGAAAGTGCTTGTGTTAGTAATCGCGTCCCAGTCACCAATGTGGCATAGCATGGTAAGATGATGTAACTTCAGTCTATCAAAAAGCTCTTCGTGGTTAAAATTCGTTGAACTACTCTACATATTACTTTATATAATTTACTTATATATAATTTTAAGGGCTGTTGAACTTCACAAACTAACGGCATAAACTCAAACTGTCCTTTGGTTTTATTTTTCGTCATTCATAACTAAAACATTTAAAGCATTCCACAGGGAAACGTGTTTTAAAATATAAAATCCATTATCTAAATACAGTGATTGACTATTTGCTATAAAATTAATCGATTCTCTAATATAAAATCAATCGATCTTCTAATGATAAAATGAATCCATACTCTAATATAAAATAAGTCGATCTTCTAATGATAAAATGAATCGATCCTTGTCAAAGTTCAGGATCATTGTCCCATTTCTCTCCGACGGGCTTGGTGAATCCGGCGCAGCAGTTGAAGTATCCGGTCGGATTGTCCGGCACTGTCACTCCAGGCACCTGCCTTCTATTTTCTGACCAGAAAGTGATGGCCGGGTCCGTGTACAGAGTGTACTGGAACTTGGGCAGGAGGCTGGCGTCCGGGTCGAACCCGGGAACGTCGAAGTGGTCGCGGGTCGTAGTGAGGTAGGAGGGAGGGGACCGAGGCCTGAACTCATGGCTGACGATGTCGGCACTGATCTTCTCGAAGAGGTAGCGCTCCATCAGTTCCCTTCTCTTGCCTGTTTCTGGAGGTGGAGATTTTTTAGGGGTCTGAAAGAGATCAGTGGAATTATTAATATGTTTTACGGTAAAAGAAATATTCTAGTTGGTTCGCTCCATGGTCATATTTTCTTTTTCGAAGGCACATCTGAGTGGAACTTAGGGCGTTTTAGCCCAATAGGAAGAACAACGGATTAGCAATCGGAGGATTGAGAGTTCGAAACTGTCCAGCCAAGGACCGTCATGTAAACGGGGGCTGGTACAAGCCAAATCTTTCGTGACCCCAAATGTTCTCACGTTAGGGTGGTGTGGAAGTTTGGAGAGTGGGGTGCCAGCTCAGGTGTGACCTCGTCATCTGACTGCGGTTCAAAATTATGGGGTGTTTTCCTCGGATCCTTCCCTTCGGATTGATCCCGGACCGCCGCCAATAGCCCGTTGTGTTGCTCCAGTGAGACGTTAATTAAATACCAACCTGACTACACCTACGACTTAGATACCGGAATACTACGCATATCCAGGTCTAGACCTGGATGGGAAACCAAATCCTGTTGGATCGAGGGCAAGTGCGCCAACCACTTGGCTACCCAGCTGGCATCCAAAATTAATTTGCGAAAAATCAGCTCTTAACCCTTCAAGTTTTTGGACGAGATATCTCGTCTAAACTAAGGACGCGATATCTCGTCGAGGTTATTGACCTATTTCAACCGAGGACAACACCTCATTTTAAGCCACGATCAAATGACGAGATCAACAGCTGAGCTGGCATCCCGTTCTCCAAACTTCCAGACCATGCCAACGTGAGGACAATAGATTTGACGTGCACCACCCCCACTTACACAATGCTTTGGTAGGGTCGAGTTTCTAACTCTCAAACCGCCGGTTGCTAAACCGCTACTCTACCAACCGGGATACCGCGGCCCAGTTCAACAGAGGGTAAAACCCAAATCCCTTCTACAACTTGAGTTTCGTATTTCTCCATTTATTCAACCAGCTCTAAAAATCAACCGGCATTTACTTCTGCAGTCCGAAATATTAAAGCATGACAGCCATCTTGGACCTTTGTGGTCCTGTTTGCTATTTTATTCATGCGAGCTTTCATCACCGAGGTTATTTCTGCACCATAAAATTTTTATTTGCCCCGTGAAAGGCCGAAGCGCACGATTTCATTATAATAGAACAGTAAAATATTCATTTCTTCATTCAACCCACGTCGGGGTTCGCAGTACTTGCATGTAAACACATTCACAGCATGGCCGAATACAAAACACATGGTGTAGGGAGAACGTGAAGATGAGACCCATTCCCTCTTAGTTACGTTTTATTATGTTCCTTATCACTTTAATCAGTGATTGTTTTTTATGCATCATGGTTTTCTTTGGGTTGCTGTTACTCTTAATAAACGTCTTTGTTTTGTGGTACCAAATCAAGGGAAAGTGAGTTGTAATGCGGTTTAAAAATACAATTGCACTGTTAAAAACAGTGGTATATGATTTATAACAACTGTCCTGGTGGTTTCGGGGAGCCACGGCAGCCCGGTTGGTACAGTAGCGGATTAGCCTCCGGAGGGTTGCGAGCTCGAAACTCCATCCAACCAAAGAACGTAGTGTAAGTGGGGGCTGGTGTACGTTAAATCTACGGTGGTCTCAAAGGTCCTCACAGTGGCGAAGTGTGAAGAGTAGGGTCAAGGGGAAATATAAAAGTAGAATGAGCAATGCTAATCTTTTGATGTGTCCATGATCACGTGATCAAAACTAATAGTAACGTGACCCTTAGACAGCTTTCGTCTGCTGGGTGCTCCACCCAATCATCATCTAATTCGTCCACGGGACGGGAGAATACGCCCATTCGTTGATTCATCATCTGATTGGTCTTAACCTGAGCTGGCACCCCACTCTGCAAATTTCCAACACCGCGCCAACGTGAAGACATTTGAGACCACGACAGATTTGAAGCTCACTAGCCCCGCATACACGATGCTTTGGTTGGATCGAATTTCGAACTAGCAACCCTCCGGATGATAATTCGCTACTCTACCAACCGGACTACCACGGTCCTGGTAGAATTATTTTGGCATAATTCTCTGACTTCTAATGAGAGTTTTTAAGTGGAAACCTAAACAAACCACTGGATGGTTGGTTGTTTTTTGCAACCAAGGGTCAGATATAACCAAGCTGGATCAAGCATCGACTTTCTGAAAGAAATAAACGGAGAATCTGATCAGTCACTGTCGTAAGATCGAGAAATGTTAGTCACGTGGGATTGGGAATCTATTTGAGCCGATTGGCTATCGAAGTACAAACTACTGTTTTTAATCACGCTTGATAATCGCAATAACCAGTCAAAAATTAGTCCTACATTAAGATTCGTTCTTTCTCCCAATAGCATGTGACAGATCGCCAAACCGAGTGATCGGTAGAAATAACATCGAGCTGAGGTCACATGCTCCATTCATTCCTAGAAGGTCGATGGTGCCAAGCAATGGTCTATCGAACGATACATTTGAATAATCGGAAGTAAAATCTTCATCTTCCGATGGTTTCTTTACACTGAAAATCCCTCTAATTGGAGTGGGGCTCGATAGCCCGGTTGGAAGAGTAATGGACTAGCAATCGAGGGGTTGCGAGTTTGAATCCAACCAAAGACCGTCGTGTACAAAGGGGATTGCTGCACATTAAATCTTTCGGTGCTTCAAATGTCATCACGTTGGCGTGGTGTGGAAGTTTGGAGAGTGGGGTGCCAGCTCAGGTGTGACCTCGTCATCTGACAGTGGTTCAAAATTACATGGTGTTTTCCTCGGATCTTTCCTTTTGGGATTGATCCCGGAAGCACGTTTTGGTGCTCCAGTGCGGCATTAATTCAATTATTCATGCTTAACCCGTCAAAGGTAGGTAGGTATTCAATTTACGTCGCACTGCAGCAACACATTGGGCTATTGGTGACGGTCCGGGATCAATCCCTAAGGAAAAGATTCGAAGACAACACCACGTAATTTTGAACCACGGTCAGATCACGAGGCAACATCTGAGCTGGCACCCCTTCTCCAAACTTCCATACCACGCCAACGTGAGGACATTTGAGGCCCCGAAAGATTTAACGTGCACCAGCCCCCTTTGTACACGACGGTCTTTGGTTGGATTCGAACTCGCAATCCTCCACTTGTAATCCGTTACTCTCCGTTAGAAGAATCTAACCAATTTAGTGCGAGAACACATAACATCAGTCTCCAAAGAAATCAATAAGTAAATAAATTAGTTTGGTGCTTTCCCCTGTTATGGCGAGATATCTCGTCATCAAGATACTGTCGATTGTTTTATGATGACAATATCAAGATCTGGTCAGTTTTTTCTAATGACGAGATATCTCGTCCATCAAAATATCTAGTCCGTTTTTCTAATGACGAGATACCTTGTCAAGACAACAACCACCAGGATCGTTAAAACTCGTACTCGCGTTTCCTATCTAAAAGTAGCGTAACTTAATTTAATTGAAAACATTGCAAATTGAGTAAGCCAATCCAGTTGGACAAGAGTATAAACCAGTGTACCGAATAATACAAAAAATTGAAATTTTGAACTTAAAAGTAATGATACAAAAGTCAACCATTTTTAAAACTTGAAATAGAAATTGCTGTCAGATTTTTTAAAGAGAAATGAGAGGTAACAAAATCTTTGAACACATTTATACGTGATAACAGATATCAAAGAAATCACAAATGAGCATATAATGCGATAATTAAAAGTAAACTTACTTTAAAATCAGCCCTGTAAGTAGAATTCAATGTCTCTTTATCAATCTTTTTCTTTGCTTCTGGATCGGAAACACTCATCAGATTTGGCTGTCCTCTTCTTAATTGATATGCTATATTGTCTGACGGTATCGGCTTGGCCATTTCCCAGGAGATTAAAAACAAACATTTATTAAAATTTTGATTCAACAGTCGGATTTTAAAGTTCAAGCAGCTATTTCATTGAAATGCTTTTATTTAAAGACCAAATGAAAATCGTTTTCGGCGTTACGCCATGTGATTCGATAGTAAGATCGCGTGAAGAATTAAAGGATAAAGGAAAACGGGTTGTCATAGAGACCGGTATCGTCTGATACAAACAATAAAAAAAGCAGCCGCAAAGACGATAAAATCGATTATTTTCTTTTATTTTGCGATGTCAGAGTATCGTCTGTCTTCGAAATCCAATTCTAATCCTTCCAATGAAAATAACATTTACCTCGCATTTCGTTTTTCAGCTCAGTTTAGAAAACGATGTTTATATTTTTCAAGTTTCCTATTCCAAAATATTTTTTTCACGTAGTACAGCATGAAATCCTTTCGAAACAGTTTATTATGTGAGTTTTTACTGTTTTTGCAAATATTTTATCAAGAGACCACTTTGTTTCATACGTGAAATGAAAACTATCTATAGTTCATTTTTCTTGTTCTGGATTTTATTGCAACACCTGTTTTCATTTTCTGATTCTTATAGATTTTGTACCACTCATACTAGCAGATGGAAAATGAGGTTATATAATTCTGATTTTACTTATATATAACTATGCAAACAATTAAATTCTAATGTGTCTATTGATTGTCTGTAAATGGAAAGTAAAATAGATGTGAAATTGCATATCCAAATGATAGGATAGTACAATCAAAAGAAACCGTTTTGCAATCCTTCAAAAATTGAATTTAAATTACTATCTTAGAGGCAACAAATAAACTGGACACGTTCTGCCAGTTATGGAAAGAATAAATTTCCATTCAATGAAAGAAAGTTCCTGTAAATTGAAGGAAATACTTTTCTTTCTTTTTCTTTTCTATAAAGCTAAATGTAGATGGCGCTAGTGTTTTCATGACAGAAAGTGCTTTCTGTTCGTATTCCGTGTTGGATAACCGGATAAAAATCTTCGTCTTCCGGTGGATTGTTTACACGGAAAATCTCTCTTAAACATCGATTTCTTTAAATAGAAATGTACAGTAAATTTTACTACTTCGCAGTTCGTTCTACAACTAATGTTGTTTCAATTCATTATAATAGATTTGTGTGTTATTGAAATAAATTCCACAAGCATATATTTTTTAAGACCTTGTTCTCAAGTTTCTGAAGAACACATTTCATATTTAAGCGCTTTCAATTTCTTGCTTTACCTAAATGTTTTTACGGCCGCAGTAGCCTGGTTGGAACAGTAGCGGATCAACAACTGGAGGTTGCGAGATTAGGTTTGGAGGGGTCGAAACTCCATCCAATCAAAGACCGTCGTGTACGTGGGGGCTTGTACGTTAAATCTTTCGTGGGCTGAAATGTCACGTTGGCATGGTGCGGAAGTTTGGAGAGTAGGGTGCCAGCTATGGTGTTCTCAGATCTTTCCCTTAGGGATTGATCCCGGACCGTCGCCAATAGCTTGTTACGTTGCTCCAGAGTGACGTTAATTCAACTACCTACCTTAATGTTTAATACATTTCTTTTCGTGTTCAATTTATATTTTGTATATAAAAAATTTAATAGTCAAATATAAGCACACCGGTTTTCACACTATAATGTCCCATATATGCAATGTAAGGTGCATCAAATATAGAATATTAATTTTCATTATTTGCAAAATTTAATGCACGTAAATTGCAACTGACATTTTTAGTATCGAATTCCAGATTGTTATTAAGCTAAAATATGCGCTTAATTACATTCTTAAAGTATTCGTTACTGTTTTCTTAAAAGTCTTATCTTTTTTTTTAGTTGAGAAAAATAATGAAAAAAATATGTGAAACAAAAAGGGATCAAAGCTTTCTTCAGCTTATAATCACCAATGATTTTAATTAAATTCATAAAAGTGTATTTTTTATAGTTTTTAATGTGTTTTTACGAAGCATTAAAGCATTAAAAAAAGTCAGAGCTAAGAAATTTAAACCATGAACTGTAAACCAATATTATTTTGTTGCAACGAAAAAGATTTTGTTTGCATTTTGATAGATGTATATGTTGAGCTTGTCACTAAAACTATAGTTAAAAGTTTTTTAATTGTCCGAAGACTCTTTATTTTAAGCTTCACTAACAATTTCATTGATCTATTCATCTTGGTGTAAACTTTGCAAATGCATATTGCCAAGTTCGAATTAATTAAGCAGGCGGCAGCTTTTAATGCAAATTTTGCCAAATATCTAATCTCATCATCTGCTCCTGATTTAAAATTACGTGGTATTGTCCTCGGATCCTCGGAATTACGTGCTATTGTCCCTTGGGAATAGATCCCGGACCGTAACCAATAACTCCAGTATGACGTTAATTTAACTGCCAAATGTCTAATTTTAATACTGTTACATATGAAATATGACAATGCACCACGTTTTACTATTCGAGAATAAGGTAGGTAGGTAGGTAGATAATTAATTAACGCCTCAATGGAGCAATAGAACGGGCTCTTAGCGACGGAATCCCGAAGGTAAAGATCCAAGGACAACGCCACGTCTTTTTGAACCACGGTCAGATGGTGGCACGGTGACACGAAGGGTGGCTCGAACCAGCGAAGCTCACAGTGCTTCCTAGCATCGAAACATTTTACAAATACTTTCTTAGAAAATATCAATTTAAGAAATATTTGATAAGTGTAGAAGGAAATTTATGAATCACACATTGATAAAGATTTTTAAGATATTGACTCTATCCAAAAACAGTAAGGAAAGATCCCAGGTAGGTATTTAATCATCACTACACTGGAGCAGCACAACGGGCTACTGGCGATGATCCGGGATCAACCCCCAAAGGGAAAGATCCGAGGACAACACCTCGCAATTTTGGATCACAATCCGATGACGAGGTCAACGTATGAACTGCTACCCCACTCTCCAAACTTCCACACCGCGCCAACGTGAGGACATCTGAGGCCACGACAGATTTAACAAGCACCAGTTACCCAACAGTCTTTGGTAGGACCGAGTAACATAATTTTGAACCATGGTCAGATTTCAACCGAACGGTGTTTCCTGTACATATTCCGAATGTGCCGTTACTTGGCTTATTTTTTGAATACGATTTCAGTAGTAAAAATTCCAAAGAATGAATTCCGAATTGATATACGATCCTTGATTGGTCAATGCCAATTAGATAAAATGGCAAACGTCACCAAAACGAGGATGAACTAAAATTTAAAACTCCTTTCGGTTGTCTAGATGAGGTTCTCATGAGACTTTAGACTAGATCTCATGAGAAGAAAATTGACCAGATCTGGATCTCGTCATCATAGAAAATTAACAATATCTTGAGGACGAGATATCTCGTCATTAGCAAAATTGGTCAGATCTTGATGGATGAGTTATCTCATTGAAACAACTTGAAGGGTTAAGATAACACCGATATGTGTTAGGAGAGAGCATTTAGTCGAAGTAAAATCTTCAATTTCCGTCTGATTTGTTTGTTTACACTCAAAATCTCCCTCATAGATTATGTTTTTATACAATTACCATTTCTAACATTTTAGAATTTAACTTGCATTCTTGATGAAATCGCAAACATTGCAATGGAAAATGAATAGCCAGGTTTGAATCTTCAGAACTTATGTAACACCACTTCCAAAAAATGCTCAACCTCTGTTGGTAAACAGAAACACGATTTTTCATTCCCATCTGACCTTCAGAACACAAACTACAGTTCCTCACAAAAAAGTAACAGCTTACACAAACATGTCCCACGCGAGGCAAGAAACGATGTCACTCACTTCCAAGGACAAAACCCTTTGTAACCTTTCGGGAATTAGGCTTAAGGTGACACTCCTCCGAGAGTCTTCCTGTTTTTGAAGATCACCCTCATTGTAAAAAGTTGTCTGGATCAGTCAACCGAATCCTCCATTAACGTGTTCATTGCGTGTCTGGGGAGATGGAAAGTAAAACGGAGCTCTGTAGTCAGGGCAATCGTTTCGGAGATTCTTTCGTGTGGATTCTATCCAAACACGATGGCGTGTAATCGTGTGATTTGAGTGCATTGGTAAGAACGCGGAGCATGTGCTTAGTCGTAATAACGTTTCAAATATCTCGGAACGAGTGAAGTTGTAAGCGAGGTCATAACGGCAGATGGAAAATTTTTAATTTGCTATGGAAAGAATGTGGAAAGATTTTGGCGATACAGCAACGGAAATATATAATGTGAAAATGACAATATAGTAGGGGTTGGTATGGATTTTATGGCGCAAGGGCCAAAAGTGGACAGGCTAGTATACGACGCCGTAAAAATAAATTAAATGCATACCACCATAAAAGTTTAATAAACAACAAGCATATATTTTAAAATATATGTTAGGTGAAATATATAAAGCACGGGGGAAACATTTAATCAGACGAATAAACAATGAAAATATAACGTCGTTGTCAACAATTTAAAAGTGAAAGTTTACAAGTTTTAATGGCCTGATTACATGAACAGATTAAATGATGCAGTATAAAAGATATGAAAGGTAAAAAACGCTATGGAATTTAAAAAATGTATGCTATGAAAATTTTTTAAAAGGTTTGGGTGGCGATTTTTCCCGACAAAATCCTGAAAATTTAAAGTGGAATTATTAAAAATTAATTGGCAATGGGGAGGATTGAAAACTAGGCAATTAATTAAAACAGGACAAGTAGTAATAGGAACCACACACGCATTACAAGCAAGAATACTCTCACAGTAAAAGATGTCTGAGTTAAACGTATGTCCGATACCAAGACTCCGGATTAATCCCGGACCATTGCCAATAGCCCGTTGTGCTGCTCCAATGCGACGTTGTACCTACTTACCTACCTATACGAAGACGGGTTAAAATTATATCGAAATGCTGTATTGCTAAGGCAGACCGCAATGTTGCGCCAATCTTTCCATATGTCGTCCAAGACAAATTGTTCTAGTAGAGGTCAAAATTTGGTAAAAATACGAATTTGGGTAGGGTACAGACAGAAGCGAAAAACTTAAATTTAAATATTCGAAACTTCGAGCGAGTTCAAAACTCAATCCAACCAAAGACCGGCGTGTACGTGGGAGCTGGTGCACGTTAACGCTGTCGTAGCCTCAAATGCCCTCACGTTGGCATAAAATGGAGGTTTGGAGAGTACGAAGATGCCAGCTCAGTTGTTGACTTCGTCATCTGAGAGTGGTTCAAAATTACGAATTGTCCTCCGATCTTTCTTTTCCGGATTGATCTCGGACCGTCGCCAATAGTCCATTGTGTTGCTCCAGTACGGTATTAATTCAACTACCTACCTATATGTGGTTTGTTTAAGACGTCCGTCTAGTCTAATCACAAGTCAACATCTTGTAAGTTGTAGCCGGAGCTGGTCTGATTCCTGTAACTTCCCTGGGTTCATTTCTCGCCTGAGTCAGTAAAATCTTTCAAATATGTGTTCATTACTTTGAAGCTGATGTCTTGTTTCGCGCAATCTTTCGCCCAAATATGGTGCTGGCGCCATAAAACCCGAAAACAAAACTAGTTACAAATCGTACTTTTCGGTTCAGGGAACTCTACTATTACTAAGAAAGTTACTCCATGAATGATACAAAAAATAAGTTTTGAAAGAATAATTTTCGTATTCCTTTATTGATCGCTTAATTTCCTGTACTCAACAAAGTGATTTGCTTTTTATTTCAATGTCAATGCGCTAATATACAGTGTACGCTTCTTTCCAACAAATGTCGGACATTAGTTCTCACGTCATTAATATACGCGAGCGCTCCAATATACCTCTAAACGACAACTAAATCCTCTAAATGTAATGCGTCTAAGTGTTCATCCGTCATACGTTGCCTAGTCACGTAAATTACAGATTGGGAATCTACGGCTGCAATTCGAAAAAGGTGATCGTGCTCAGTCAACAGTCTGAAATAAGAAACAGCTTCTCTCCGTGGGGCATCGGGGATTACAAATGTTCTCATTGAGCGCATGCCCAGCACTTATCTCTAGACAACATTAAGAACTCTTTCTTGCAAATTCAAATCGTACAATTAGCTAAGGTAAGGGATAATTTTCTTTGATTTGCTGTATTTCGATGTTATATTTTAGCATTATTTATTCTTATAAACATTTTTTTCATGCGATAAATATAACAGGCTGGAGTTTCATCGAAGTATTGGGGTCTCCTTGGCTTAGTGGGTTTGCTCACGGCTCTAGCAACGTGCGAGAGTTGTAGGCGGCGTATGTCCGATTCCTTCCTGGGTATATTTTTCTTTTGTGTGTCAGTAAAAATTTCCTTGTATATGTATGTCCATTTACTTGACGTTTGGTGCAACTTGGTCAAACATGAACCTTACTCCATAACCCCCTTCTGAAAAGCCATTTCGAAGTATAATCTTGTATATCACAATTTCATGAGTCGCACTTTTACTGATGATCGCTGACCAATAAGCCAAGTGATCAGGATGCTGGCTTCCGGATTGAAAGATTACTGATTTGAATTCGAGGTAAGACATGAATGATTGTCTACCCTGAATGAGAACTCGAGGTACTTGAGTGAACTTTACTTTTCACATGGGGTTTATTGCTTTTAGAAAACACGGATGTCGCTATCCAGGAATATCAAGGGATCTTTTTCTGATTTTATCCTGTTATTCTATTCCCGAATTCCTCTTTTTTCCCCCTTTCACGGCATTTTTTCTTGAAGTCTGTCTTGTGTTTGACACACTTGGCCAAATGCAGCCCTGGCGCTATAAAACCCCAAAACAACCAACCGTCCTGAATGAATATGTAGTCTCGCTAACGGGCTGTGCATAGAATGTATGGAAAGAATATGAAATATAACGAGATCCTTTCGCCCTTGTACTGCCATGATTGAAATGCTCAATTAATTGGCCAAACAGTAGAAAAATTTTTCTGATGAGTGTTAGTTCTTTGTCCTGTAAAAATACCCGAGTCGCATGTTATTTGTGGAACTTCAGGTACACTGAAACAAGCCCACTTTGTATCCCATCCTTAAGTTTGTACGATTAAGTTTGTACGATTTGTACGATTACGTAAGTAAGTACGATTCGCTGACTTCTGGATCAAAAGGTTCCTGATTTGAATCCGGGTAAGGCATGGATGTTTGTCCGTCCTGAATGACTGTGCACAGCTTCTCCATAAACAGGTTGTGCATAGAATGCACGGTAAGAACGTGAAGTGAAACGCGAACAACTCCGTCCTTGTACTGCCATGATTGAAACGTTCAAACAATTGGCCAAGAATTTTGAAAAAAAGTTCTAATCAGTAAGTATCTAAGTCCCCCTTACTGTCCTGTAAAATATCCCAGTCACATATTTGCGGAACTTCAGATACTCTGAAACTAGCCCACTTTGTATCCCATCCTTGAATTGGATCCATCTGGGACCCATCTTTAATTGTGTTCGGTCTTCTCGAACCCGAGATATCCTAGTGATCTATTCTTTTCTCATGGTGTTTTTACTGCCTCTGGTAAACATGGGAGTCCCGACCCCAGGATGCCCAAGCGATCTGTCTACTTCTCTACACCTTTTCTTTTCACAATTCTTGTCTTTAGCGCACCTAGGTCACATACCCTTGCCAAAAATGGCCCTTGTGCCACAAAACCCAAACCCAACCAACCTTGAGTTGGAAAGTACCATTGGCAGGCACCCGTAACAAACATTTATCGAATCCATCAAACGTAGTTTCCACACAGGAATATTCATGCCCCACTACGCGGAAGTGACAATGTTCTACGTGTGACTCTGGATGGGAGTCCCGACCCCAGGATGCCCAAGCGATCTGTCTACTTCTCTACACCTTTTCTTTTCACAATTCTTGTCTTTAGCGCACCTAGGTCACATACCCTTGCCAAAAATGGCCCTTGTGCCACAAAACCCAAACCCAACCAACCTTGAGTTGGAAAGTACCATTGGCAGGCACCCGTAACAAACATTTATCGAATCCATCAAACGTAGTTTCCACACAGGAATATTCATGCCCCACTACGCGGAAGTGACAATGTTCTACGTGTGACTCTGGATGGGAGTCCCGACCCCAGGATGCCCAAGCGATCTGTCTACTTCTCTACACCTTTTCTTTTCACAATTCTTGTCTTTAGCGCACCTAGGTCACATACCCTTGCCAAAAATGGCCCTTGTGCCACAAAACCCAAACCCAACCAACCTTGAGTTGGAAAGTACCATTGGCAGGCACCCGTAACAAACATTTATCGAATCCATCAAACGTAGTTTCCACACAGGAATATTCATGCCCCACTACGCGGAAGTGACAATGTTCTACGTGTGACTCTGGATGGGAGTCCCGACCCCAGGATGCCCAAGCGATCTGTCTACTTCTCTACACCTTTTCTTTTCACAATTCTTGTCTTTAGCGCATCTAGGTCACATACCCTTGCCCAAAATGGCCCTTGTGCCACAAAACCCAAACCCAACCAACCTTGAGTTGGAAAGTACCATTGGCAGGCACCCGTAACAAACATTTATCGAATCCATCAAACGTAGTTTCCACACAGGAATATTCATGCCCCACTACGCGGAAGTGACAATGTTCTACGTGTGACTCTGGATGTCGGATTTATATAATGATTCCGGAAAGATCCTAGAAAAATAAAATAACTGTCAACCTTCGAACGGACATTAAAAGCACCGGAACTCTTGCAACAGCGGAGGAAAAATTGTCCACTCGATCGAAAATGAATGGCCATTACGAATCAGGCTAACGCGAGTTACTGCTTTCGCTTTTTATTTTTTACAACCCCAACTCTCGTAAAAGGATAAGCATTATTGCATAAATACCAGCGAGATCGGTCGACCCCCATTCCTTTTCTATGGGATCACGATCCTGAAAGCTGTTAACCGTAATTCGGAAGTATGTCGCCCGAGCACGATTCGGGTGACATCCCTTTTTGCTTCTGCATCACGCGAAGTGAGAGTCCCATTTAAGCGAATAATAAAAGCAAATGAAAAGCGAAAAACTGTCGCTCTCAGTCCATTCGTACGGTTTGAGACAACTGCTTTTTAAACGGTGCGGCACCGGTACGGACGGAGAGGAACGGAGAATACACACAAAGGATCTTGGAAAGTAGACTAAACGAACTTTCACTTCTGGCTCATCGTCGGGTTTGTAACGATCTTTTGGGGCTCCACCCCATTGAGGGGGTTGGGTTCTATTAGTGACGGTTCGATGAGGATGAAAAAACGGAAGCCCGAAGATTAGCATTAATCGGACACACTGGCGATATTGATATGCATCGTTGGAGAGATGTGTCAGTTCCCTTTTACTTTTGAATTTGCAATATTGAATGATAGGCGGCGACGTGCACATTGAAACATTAAAAAGTCGGGTAGCTCGTATCCGAGGTCTTATGTCAACACTCCTCGTTAGCGCAAAGTATTTATTTGGATAGTTAGGTAAAATTAACCTCGCACTGGAGCAACATAACGGGCTATTGGTGACGGACCGGGATCAATCCCGAAAGGAAAGATTCGAAGACTACACCTCGTAATTTTGAACCAGTCAGATGACGAGGTTCACACCTAAGCTGGTACCGCACTGTCCAAACTTTCACGCTACGGCAACGAGAGGATGTGTAAGGCCATTGCAGATTTAACCACGTATATGACAGTCTGATTAAATCGAGTTTCAAACTCGCAACCCTCCGGTTGATAATCCGCAACTCCTCCTACCGGCTACCGCGACCCCATTTATTTGGGTAAGTATTTTAATTAAAGTCGGCACTGGAGCAACACAAATGGGCTATTGGCGACGGTCCGGCATCAAACCCGAAGTCAATTTATTTAGATGCAGTAAATGAAAAAACAAGAGGCAAAATTCAGTAATCGACAGTGCTTATCGAAAGCTGACGTGTTTCTCTTTCGTATGGACTATTTCCGATGTATTACTGATTGATAAATTTCGACAAGTTTGAAATTTTCAACTGCGATCCAAAATTTCACAACCAAAACTATATTCGATTTCACTTTTATTGTCTTAGATCTCAACTTTGGATTTCAAGCTTTCGCTTAAGACCAATTTCGACGTCGTAGCGTTTCGTAGTGCCGAGTTATACTAATTTGAAGTTTGCGCGGAGTCTCCAAAACGCCGCCAGCTCACCACCCCGCGAATTCAAGATCACTAACAAATCTTTGTTCCCTCAGCTATCGAATGACATTGGGTTGGTTTGGTTCGCGTTGATAATTTTGAAATTATTAGACTGAACTCGATGGCCATTTTTGTAACGATCAACTTTTCATATTGTCCACCTAGTATTGGTCTGATTTTAAAGTCAATTTTTCTCGTTAAAATAAATATTCATTGAAATTTATTGAAATATTATGTAGATGAAACCTATTAGATGGGATTTAAAAGTATCTTAGCGCATTCGGCATGTGGAATGCAAAAAATATACTGAAACATTAAAAACATTCATTGAATTTCAAATTGTGTTTTAAGAATATTGAGTGAATGTTACATGTTAGGACTTAACAAGTATTCGTAGCTGGGGTGCCAGCTCATGTGTTGATTTTGCATCTGATCGCGATTCAAAATTACCAGGTGTTATCCTCGGATCTTACCCTTCGAGAATGATCCCAATAGCCCCTCATGTTGCTCCAGTGAGACGTTAATTCAACAACTACACTTACTATAATCTAAGTCTATAACATATTTCGTCACTTTTAAGGGTAAGGGATTACATACGCATAAATGGTGACGTCTCAGTTGATCCAAGCACTGATATTTTTAGACAGTTCACCAAAAAATATTGGGTAGCGTAGCCCGGTTGGAAGAGATGAGGATTAGCAACTGGAGGGTTGCGAGTTCAAGACTCTACTAGACCAAACCCAACACCCATGTGCGTGGGGACTGGTGCATGTTAAATCTGTCGTGGCCTCAACGTTGTCCCAACACATGTCCCCACGTTGGAGTAGTGTGGAAGCTTGGAGTGGGATTCCAGCTATCGTCATCTGACCGTGGTTCAAAATTACGTGGTGCTGTCCTCGGATCTTTCCCTCTGGGATTGATCCCGGACCGTCACCAATAGCCCGTTGTGTTGCTCCAGTGTGACGTTAATTGAAAATACCAAATACCAAATACCAACTATCTTCCCGTTTATATTTAGTGATTAAGAGT
Source organism: Meta bourneti (assembly GCA_933210815.1). Taxonomy (NCBI): domain Eukaryota; kingdom Metazoa; phylum Arthropoda; class Arachnida; order Araneae; family Tetragnathidae; genus Meta; species Meta bourneti. The sequence goes on from OW119924.1 coordinate 32,633,656, forward strand.
ATAAATAACTATATTAATATTCAAATATTATTTCTAGTATATACTTTTATTCCTGTCAACTTTGAAACATTGATATCTGTCATCTGACCGTGGTTCTTAATTGCGATGCGTTCTCGGATTTTTCCCTTCGAGATTTTAATCGCGGACCATTGCCAATAGCCCGCTGTGTTGCTCGAGTGCGACGCAAATTCAAATATCTATCTTAGGTAGGTAGGTATTTTAATTAAACTTTCACGCCAAATTGAGGACATTTGAGACCACGACAGATTTAACGTGCACCAGCCCCCACCTACACGACGCTCCTTGGAAGGATCCAATTTCGAACTCTCAATTCTCTTTTACTCATCAGCTACTCTTCCAACCGCGGCCCAAATGGTCCAAAGTAGGTAGGTATTTTAATTAACGTCGCACTGGAGCAACACAACGGGCTATCGGAGATGGTCCGGGATCGAACCCGAGGGGAAAGATCAGAGGAAAACACCACGTAATTTTGCACCCCTCTCTCCAAACTTCCACACCACGCCAACGAAAGGACATTTGAGGCCACGACTTATTTAACGTGCACCAGCATCCTCAAACACGACTGTCTTTGGTTGGATTCGAACTTGCAATCCTCCACTTGCTAATTCGTTACTCTCCCAACCTGGCTACTGCGGCCCTCCTATCTTGAAGCAGTGATACAATAATTATATATGCGGGTATGTGAAATGGTTATACCGGTGAAAATTAATATTTATATCATAATACTTGGAATATATATATATACTTTTAGGGGGCCATACTTCCTCAGTTACGCCACTGACAAGTGTGCCTATACTACCGTGTTAAGTAAGAAACCAGTAAATCTCCAATGTGATTAGTTTTGATTTATAGTAAACGGTTATAAAAGAGTGCATATAAAGTGATTCCTCACGCTAGAAAAATGCACTCAACTGTTGAGTTATATTATTTAGTGTTAAATATCATTTACTAGAGAGGGCTCTCAGTGTAAGCGAGATCGGAAGTCGAGGATTTAACTTCTGGTTATCCAACACAATCAAATGCAGCTGACAATGTAAAATAGAAAATAAAGAACTCTAATTTCTATATCGTGTATATAAGTTTAAAATTAAACGTAAAATATCAAAAGTAATTGAGATTTTGTGAACGCTTAAATCGCTACATGAGGTAAAATTTCAGCAATTACAAATAATTTGTTATTCACAAGAAAGGTACATTACAAATATACTAATATTTGTATGGTACGCATTTTTTAACCTCTTCCGTTATATATCTACTAGCAGAATTACCCCGGCGATGCTCGGGTTGAATTGGTTAAATGTTGATTCTATTTCATAGAAAAATGCAAGCATCATTTAAGTGTACAGGAAATTTTTAACATTGTTTTAACTTTTTCATAGCTTCTACAATTTACTTCGGACGCAAATATGTATGTATAATATATCGATCCATATAATCCATTTCATATTCATCACTCTCGCTGTAAGACAAACTACAGAAGCTTTTTCTGAGATGTCTTGCACTCAGTTTTCCAATCAATATTTATTACTTGTGGTACCTTTGCACCATGGATTTGATGTTTTCGAATTACGTTATCATTGTGAGAGGATGGCAAGTTAAACTGTTACGGCATTCGTGGTTATTTTATTTTGAAGCACACATTTTTTTCTTGAAAAGAATTCTATTCAGCTGCACGTGGAATAACGGCTTGTTTAACAACAAATTTCATCAGTGTAGACAAAGCAAACTCAATCGATTACACTTTTTACAAAATCGCTGCTTTCAATGAATGTTTCGCAGGTACCTAAGTTGTATACGAACAGTTTCAACTTCAAGTAAGCAACCTTGACCTTCTGCCACCATAAGACAAAAAATTTCTATTTAACAGTCCTAGTTTACATACTTCTATACTATATTATTCCAAGATCAGCAAAGTCTTATTTAAAATTCGCTTTCCCCCAACAGAAAAATCTAGTTTTAAATCGAATCCTTAAGGTACTTTTTTCAATTGAGACCCAATTTCTATATGGAAACCACGTACCTATTTAAAATGATAGATGTACACTGCTGGCCACCGTAAATGCAACACCCTGAAGGAAGCATGCAAATAATATGAAATTTACAACATGCATTAGCGGAGGTGAGATATGCAAATGATTAGAATTTCAGCGCAGACGCACATCACGCGCGCCTGTGGCGCCACTTCAAAGAGCTATTTAAGGCTTGGAGATTTCGACGATTTCAAGTACGGCAATTGTGTTTTTCTTGTGTTTTTAAAAAAAAAACGATCAATTATGCCTCGTAGAAAACAGCGATCATCTTTTGATCAAGTATCCGAGTTCGACAGAGGAAGGATAGTGGCCTACCGAGATTGTGGATTATCTTTCAGGGAAATCGGTAGTCGTGTTGGACGAAACCAAACAACTGTAATGCGGATATGTGATCGTTGGATGCAGGAGGGTACGACGGACCGACGTGTTCGATCGCATCCACCTCAGTGCACCACTTCACGTGATAACAGGCATATTGTGCGTATGGCAGTGACGGATCGCTCAGCCACATCACGAACCATAGCACAGCACATTCAGTCTGTACCGCATCATCCAGTGTCTGCGCGTACCATTCAACGCCGTTTACAGCAGAGTGGTCTGTCCGCAAGACGTCCATTGCTTCGTCTACCCTTGACGCAGAACCACAGACGTTTCCGCCGCCAATGGTGCGATGAAAGAAGGATGTGGACGGCAGAATGGAATGAAATTGTCTGACGAGTCACGCTTCTGTCTGCAACACCACGATGGTCGGATTCGAGTCTGGAGACACCGTGGAGAGAGGATGCTGAACAGCTGCGTTATGCACCACCACACTGGTCCTGCACCGGGTATTATGGTATGGGGCGGTATTGGATACCACTCTCGCACTCCTCTAGTACGCATTGCCGGTACTTTAAACAGCCAGCGCTACATCTCCGAGGTGTTGGAGCCAGTTGTCCTTCCTTACCTTCAGGGCTTGCCCACAGCCATATTTCAACAGGATAATGCGCGACCACACGTGGCACGCATTGTCCAAGGGTTCTTCGTCAATCGCCAGATTGAATTGCTTCCCTGGCCAGCTCGCTCTCCGGATCTTTCGCCGATAGAAAACATGTGGTCCATGGTTGCTCAACGATTGACCCAGAATACATCCCCAGCTGCCACACCAGATCAACTTTGGCAACGTGTGGAAGCTGCTTGGTCTGCTGTACCCCAAGAACACATCCAAAGTCTCTTTGAATCAATGCCGAGGCGTGTGGCAGCGGTGATCTCCAACAATGGCGGCTACTCTGGCTACTGATTTTGGCAGGAACCACACTTCACAGAAGTCTATAAATTTAATCATTTGATACTTGGTCAACATGTTATCTACAAAATAAATTTTGTTGTGATATCTCTTGTCTTTCTTGGTGTTGCAATTTGGGTGGCCAGCAGTGTAGTTACTTGACTATGGAATACTGCTTTCAATAATACCCATTAAAAACAAATGAGATGAATGTAAATTAAATTTATTTCAATCGTCTTGTAATGAAAATATGTCAAAATTTAGAAATATCTTTGAACTACAACGCATGGCTACCCGTTTTGATTTAACGTAACATTGTTTACAAAAGTTAAAACAAATTATTAAAGTTATTAAAACAAACTAATTTGTTTTAGAATAATTTTATTTTAACTTTACCAGTTGTTTAAAATAAGAACATTACTTAAAAAATTTCCATTTTTTTATGAACAGAATTCTACAAACTATAACGTGTTTAAACAGACTTAAGGAAAGTTCGTCGAAATACCAATATACAACCAAGAAATTACCCATGCCTAGTGGTATTTGGCAGAAAATAAAAATAATTCATTACAATTTAACTCCTAAATAATATATGCAATATGGAAAGTAATGGAACATATAAATACGAACAGAAACGAAATTGTGGTCATTGAAAAATGTAGAATTCTGAAAAACGAAAGATCTGAGCAAGCGTTGAATTTCGACGTTATGAGAATATTCTGAAATAGAGAAATTAGAAAAAGACGCTTGAAAAATATTGATAGACAATAATGAATTATTTACAAAGCGAAAACATTAAAAATTAACATTTGTCGTTAAAAAGAGTAATTACAACGCAAAAAACAATCGCTATAAAAAAGGCAGCAATAAACAATTTGAAATTCCAAACTACGATGGATTTAATTCTTTGAACACATTTTATGCGATATTTTTAGCAGAAATCACCGAGAAATCAAGATGTATTGATGTTTTGTTCATTTATGATTGTCTACTAGGTTAAAGATGTAGAATCCGGGACATGTTTGTCGCCAAGCAATTTTTGTCGCCAAATCAAGATGGCGTCCAAAGTTCGTTATGTTCGTTAAAAAAAACCGTGGACTTTCCTACGCGAAAAACCTTTCGCATAGGGTTGCCATAAAGCTGAATCAAAGCTCAAAGGTTACCATGTTTGGCGATAAATCGCTAGTGCCCCGGATTCGACATCTCCACCTCTACTAGAATGAACCTAAGAGCTTTACAATGAATAAATGTTAATTAATTAAAATTTATTTCTTTTATTTTACAGATCACCTAGAGAGGAATATCGAATTTGAAGATCAAAGGGTTCTTAACTCTTCAGTCAAGAGGAATGTAAAAGGTAAAATTTTACAAAATTCTACATTTAGTTGAATAGGTACTTACGTATTAACCGCATGCCAGCGATTAATCGCCAAATCTGCTGGAAGGGGTATAAGACTGAAGAACTGGAACAATCTGGTTATATTCACTGCCAGGGTGAACCACAAATACAATTTCATTGATTCTGTTTGTTTTGCAAAACTTTTTTAGAACCAGTTCAGTGTTCGGTGAGTAGTTGCATTAGATACTCGTGTTCTATTTTCTGTTTTTACGTCGAAATAAATTTTTAGTTAACGCTTGATCGTTATGAAATAATGCTGGAAGGATATTTAGGGGCATTTGTCACGAAACATTTCTGGTTATGGTCCCCGATCGTAGTGCTACCACATTAATGAACGAAATAAAAAACACATTAAAGATGGATCGACCATTTTTTCCGAGTATTGTATAAGACGGAAGAACTGGAACAATCTGTTATATTCACTCCTAAGTGAACCACAAATATAATTTCATTGATTCTGAAACTGGCACGCACACATAGAATATAGAACGCATCTGGGGAAATGCAAAATGGCGAAATAAAAAACATCGTGGAACATCTCACTACCAGATCGAGCCCCTACTAGCAGTTTATAATGATAATGATATGTTTGATGCCATCCTAAGGGCAATTGCTAAACATTTTCCGCCCGAAACAAAACTTGGCTGATATTCACCAATGGCATGCGGTTAATACGTATATATATATATATAAGTACCGTTGAATATTTAAATTGTTTGCAGTTAAAATACAGTTGGCACAGCAGCTTTACGTTCCTTACAAGAGTATGACTAATCACTCCTTTTTACATGAGTTTGATTGGATTTGGGATTTTGTATTTTATGGGTGCAAAGTCCGAGTTTTTGACTCAACTTTAAACACTTCGTGTTCTGTAAGGAAAGTTTGATTTTAATTTGTACATTTAAATAATGAAATAACTTTTCAGTTTTCAGAATTTGGTCTGAACAAATAGAAATTGAGGGTAAAAATCACAGCATGCTAAATTATTACACGCAAACTATTACATACTATCAGTTATTTACTGTAAGTTGGATTTCTCTGCTTCACATTTGAATTCGTGTTAGTTTGAGAAAATCGCGACCATTCTGAACTGAATAATCCAATTTTCAGCTCTCAGTATGAGCATGTATGTTCGTAGCACGGGAATCCACTTTAAGCCGTAGCTCCGATCTGATCAATCTTCGTATAACAAAAATACTGTAGAGCAACAAACCATATCAATTTCCAGCTTTGATACACTGATGCACTTGGCTGCAATTTGATCCTTCCATGTACCCAATGTTGGGCAAGCTGCAAGTTTCTTGATTTTTCAAATCGACTAGTAGGGCCGCGGTAGCCCAGTTGGAAGAGTAAAGGATTAGCAGCCGGAGGGTTGTGAATTCGAATCCAACCAAAGACCGTCGTGTACGAATGAGGCTGGTGCACGTTAAATCCATCGTGGCCTCAAATGTCCTCACGTTGGTGTGGTGGAAATGTGGAGAGTGGGGTGCCAGCTCAGGTGTTGCCGTGTCACCTGACTGGTACAAAATTACGTGGTGTTGTCCTCGGATCTTTTCCTTTGGATTGATCCCGGACCGTCACCAATAGCCCGTTTTGTTATACCATAGTAACGTTAATTAAAATATCTACCAACCTATAAAATCGACACGTAAATGTTAATTTGAAGCCATCCATTGAACCCTCGCACTTCAGGAACGATTAATCCAGTAGATATTATCTAACCAGCCCTTCAAGGGGCTTACTTTCTTGAAATAAACAAGGGATCACAACCCTTGTGGTACCCTAGTAATCTGTCCTTCCCTTCGTTTTATCCTTGCCCGCTCTTGGGCCGGTGGCTCATAAATAATGACCCGGTGGTTCATAAATAATGACCCGGTGGTCTGGTGTTCCCAACTTTACTCCAAAGATGTTTGCGTTGTGAATTCGTGGAATAATTACTGACATCTCTTCCCTGGTAATTTGCCGAATCTTTCCCTTTGGGATTGATCCTGGACCGATAGCCCATTGTGTTGCTCCAGTGTGACGTTAATTAAAATACCTACCTACCCTGGTAATTTGCAATTCTGATGTAATGCTTGAAGCCTGGGACTGTAAGTGTTTTTTCCGAGCAAAGAGATTATGAGAATCTCCATTAAAATCCCAACGTTTTGGTATAATACACCCAACCTTTAGCAACACGTGAAAGGCAGTTCCCCTTCCCCAACTTTGTCTACCGAAACGTACTTCAAGGTGGAGATAGGTTACACTGCCATACTATATTTTAACCCTCTTGGCGGTTGTCTGAACGATATATCGCGTCATTAGCGAAATTGATTAGATCTTGATGGACGAGATATCTCGTCACTAGAAAGAATGGTCCGATCTAGATGGGCAAGATATCTCGTCATTGGAAAAAACTGACCAGATCTTTACCTTGTCTTAATAAAGAAATCGACCGAATCTTCATGACGAGATATTTCGTCGGAATCACTTGAAGAGTTAAGTACATTTTAGTAGTAACCACAAACCTTTTATTTAATTAACTTAATTGAATTTAGTTTATAGGAATAATGAGAATAGAAAATATAAGGGCTGCAGTAGCGCAGTTAGAAGAGCAACGGATTAACAACCGGAGGGTTGCGAGTTCGAAACTCGGTCCAAAGACCGTCGTGTACCTGGGGGCTGGAGCACGTTAAATATGACGTAGCCTCAAATGTACTCACGTTAGCGTGGTGCTGAAGTGTTTGGAGAGTGGGGTGCCAGCTCAGGTGTGACCTCGTCATCTGACCGTGGTTCAAAATTACGAGGCATTGTCCTTGGTTTTCCCTTTGGCATTGATTCCTGACCGCCGTCAATAGCTAGTTAGGTAGGTATTTAATTAACATCGAACTGGAGCAACACAACGGGCTATTGAGGACGGTCCTGGATCAAACCCCGAAGGGAATGATCCGAGAACACCACCACGTAATTTTGAACTACGGTCAGATGACGAGGTCACACCTGAGCTGGCACCTCACTTCCAAACTTCCATACTGGCCAAACATGGCCCTTGCGCCATAAAACCCCATAAACCAATCAACATAATTTCCACGCCATTCCAATGTGAAGTCATTTGAGGCTCCGACAGATTTAATATGCATGAGCCCTTTTGTACCTGACGGTCTTTGGATTTCAACTCGCAACCCTCCGGTTGCTAATCCGTTTACCAAATGAGCTACCACGGCCCCCGTCGCAAATAGCCCGTTGTGTTGTTCCAGTGTGGCTTTAATTAACTACCTACCTCAAAACCACAGAATGAAATTCTTCAAACATTCAAGTTCTTCAAACATTTTCGAACTGGGGACGATTCAATTTTTCAGGAAACCTTGTACGTTTTCGTAACACGAACTGAACTCTCACGATTCGGTTCTTGAAATAGCTGATCTCTTACCATACTATTTTATAAATCTGCCATACTATTACATTGATCTATACCATACCGATCCTGGATCTAATACAGAATTTTGGTTAACGTTTACGCTCCTCGTCATAGCACGTCTTGTTACGTATCATTACACCTCAAAGCACATAATTGAAAGTGAGCATCTAAATTCAGTGACGCAAGCTTAACCAGTGAGTTTCGCATCATTTCCTCAAACAGCCGCTGCGATGCCATAGATAGCCACGGGTGACCGTTCCGGTGAAAATCCCCATATGGGATGATCGGCAAGTCTAAGCATTTCGGAGTGTCATTAACCTAACGTCACTTTAGGTGGCTGGAGCTTAACTTGCACGGCTTAACGTATGACGTCGAAACGGCGGTTCTTTCATAGGCGCTGCTACATCACTAGTACGTCTGGGTCAGCACGGAGAGTTTAATGCAACCAAGCATGCTTCCCTACATGCATAATAGGTCGGTTACGGCTACTTTGAACGCACATTAAAGCTTCATTTCTAAGCGCGTGACCGTTGTGCAAATGAGACTGCTCAATATCGAAAGTAAATCGTGCGTTTTTTGCGTTGCTTTTCTCGTAATGGTGGGATCGTTTCTGGGTTCCCGTTTTATGAGGGGCTTTTCCAGTTTTCGGCTGTCGTGGAGTGATTTGTTTGTTTTGTTTCCATCTGGAATCGCGTGGTAATTGAAATTTATTCGGCGTTTAATCGAGAAAAATGGAGTTTGTGACGTTTCTGTTGAATTGGTAACTATCAGCGTTTTCCGTTTCAAAAGATTGTTGGTCGTTTTCGGGTTTTATGGCTCAGGGAGTATATTTGGCCAAGCTGTGCCGAACAGACAGACAACAGACTGGGAAAGAAGAAAAAGAAAAAGGTTTTGGTTAAAAAGAACGTGTGACGAGATTCAGCGAAACACCGTATGAATAAAAAGAGTTGATGGCTATGAATCGATATTTAAGCATGCATAATTTATAAAACTTTTTTCCCGAAGTGTCCACTGCACTAGCTGTTCTCGTTTGAAGTTAGTACTGATTTCAATTTATAGCTTTGTATTAATTCTCTGAGGGAGAGGTTCACACGCATATATCCATTTTGCAATTTACAGTTTTTCTTGCATGACTTCAGACTAGTTTTGACCTTCACCTTGGCCGCTTTAGCCCGGTTGGAAGAGTATCGGATTAGCAACCGGAGGGTTGTGAGTCAAAACTCGATTCAACCAAAGACCGTCGTGTAGCACGTTAAATCTGTCATGTCCTCACGTTGACGTGGTGTGAGAGTTTCGAGAGTAGAGTGCCAGCTCAGGTGTTGACCTTGTCATCTGACAGTGGTTCAAAATGACAAGGTGTTGCGCTCGAATGTTTCCCTTCGGGATTGATCCCAGACCATCGCCAATAGGCAGTTGTGTTGATCCAGTGCGACGTTAACTCAATGACCTACCTACCTTTTTCACCTATGTAATATTTCAGTTTTTCAGTCATGTGTGTTGTGAGTAAAAAGTAATGCTACTTTGAAAATCTTGCGACGCTCAGAGGGTTAATATAAAATTACGTAATCTAAATCAATAAAATAATCTGGAGTAATAAAATGATTATAAAAACCCATAAGACCTCTAGAGGCACTAGTGAGCAGCAATTTGGTTACTGTAGAGGTTGAGAAACACTTAGATAAATGTCATGATAATATTGTTGAAGACACATAATTATATGAAAGATTCATGTCTGGAGTTCACGTAAGGCAAAACAAAGCGATACTGAGAAATAGTAATTTTGCTGAAGCTCTTTTCTAAATTAAAACAACTTAAATTTTGTTAAAAACTAAAAGCTATCTCCATAATCAGACAACATAATGATATTGGACCTACCGGTGTTGGATAACGTTTAAAATAATTCCGACTGAGAGCCTCTCGTATTTATACGTCCTGCCTTGCTGATGCACTTAAAATTCTAACATGCTAAGAGTATAATATGATGGGAGGGTAATAAGCCAACAGAGATGTATCTAATAATTTTAACTAAATAATGGTATCTAATCCACAAATTTTAAAAGACTTCGCTGTTCTTAACACTGTATAAAGCTGCTTACGGAGCTTTAATTAATGCGACACTGCACAATATAAATGAGATCATAGTGTAACGTCACATAAGTGGAGCCAATATTGGACGTGAGCTTATTAACCTTAACTGGGAAGTTTCGTACAAAGGAAGTAATTTATCGGACAGATTTAATAATGGAATAATCTTGAGTGAAATATTACACTGAATGTTAAGATGTTTCTAATTTGATTTAATGTGTGATCTATTACATAATTGACGTTAGCCCTGAATTATATGTCATTGCTTATAATGTATATTGATTATTGATGAAGGGCCATAAAATTAACTATGAGAAGTATTTTCAGTGTAAGCAAATAATCCACCGGAAGACGAGGTTTTTACTGCGGTTATCCAATGCTCTCGATCGATAGGTAAAGGAGTTATTTTAAGATGTAGCCAATTGACATTACTTCGGAAACACTTTCTACAACAATTGTCATCTACATTTATATACAAGTCATAAGATAGGTAGGTAGTTGAATTAACACCACAATGAAGCAACACAGCGGGGTATTGGTGACGGTCCGAGATTAATCCCAAAGAGAAAGGTCCGAGGACAACACCTCGTTAATTTACACCACAGTCATATGACGAGGTCAACACCTGAGCTGTCACCCCACTCTCCAATTTCCACGCCACAGCGAAGTGAGGACATTTGAGGCCACAATGGATTCAACGTTCACCAGCTCCCACGTACACGGCATACCTTGGTTGGATCGAGTTTCGAACTCGCAACCCTCCAGTTACTCTTCCAACTGAGCTACCACGGCCCAACTAACTTATTAGTTTATTAGTTTTTCCATTGAAAATTTTGAATGATTTGTTACTGCAAATGAATTTAATTTCAATAATTTATTTTACATTAAATCTCCCTATTTATAGTTTTAATCTGGTTATGAACACTTGTAATCGTTATAACTTCAAGTCATAGGTCCCCATCTAATAATCCCCGATGTAGCAAAATATGACAGCAGAACTACAAACCAAATTAGAGCAATCGTTTCGAAACGTATGCTTGCTGGCTCGACATATCCCTAACACCCTACCTGAATGTGTTCCACCGATCAATACGTAATCGAGGTACACTTCTAAACCGTTTGAAGGCCATGTCATGCATATTCCAAATCATGGTCCTCTGCGGGGATGAAACAGATAAAATCCCCACCCATAAATCAAACACATAATGACCCTTCGCAACGCTGCCAACAATAAATGGTGAGCCAACAATGCCACGTTTCGACACAGCAAGATACCAATCAGAAACGCCGTAAAAATCTCCGGAACAAAGATTTTATGTATTCATGAGTGATGTAGGTGTCCATCGCAGGAGAAAGTTGACATTTCAAAAAAAAGTAACGCGTATTCCGGCTGTCATCAAAATATACTGTCCGTGAAACGGAGCATTCGAAACGAGCTTTTACAGGAACATCCTGCTTGTGTGAACATGGCGTTTGTTTTCCGCTCTTTCGTATGCACAAGAATAAAGTGAGGTCCTTTACTCTAATCAGGTTCAATAACTAGTCAATGGATGATGAGAATATAATAACAGGAAAGATATTTTATTTCAGTCTGGTTTAATCAGGTTTACTAGCTAGTCAATGGATGATGAGAGTATAATAACAGAGGAAAGATCTTATTTCAGAGCCTGGTTTAATCAGGTTTACTAAGTAGTCAATGAATGATGAGAATATAATAAGAGAGAAAATATCTCCTTATTTCGGTCTAACACTTGTCACAGATTCGTAACATTTTGATGGAAGGTGTTATTCATTCATTTAAGCATTACTAGATTCGTGCCAAGCAATAGCTCACTAGAATTAATTTAAAGCTAAGTCCTTGCAATAAATTTGCTGTAGTATTCACGCGTTTAGTTCTAGTTGCTAAAATATCAATGTAAAAAGACAAAATTTTACCGTCAACAAATGAACTGCAAGGCATCCAAACAAAGCGTATTCTAACTGAGCAAATTACGTTTCGAAAAATAATTCTGGTTAATAGAAAGATAATCTCAAAACTTTTACCTGATTCGATGGGTTTACCCACTGCTATAACAACCTCTGAGTTGTAGGTGGTACAAGTTCGATTCTTTTCTGTGTGTATTTTTCTCTTCTGCGTCAGTTGAACTTTCCTTGTGGATCTATGTTTATTTTACTAGATATTGTTTCGTGAAGCTTGACCAAATATGGTCAAGCCATAAAACCCAATTCTCCCAATGAGTTCCATTAGATGACTAGTTGATTTTTACATCACAAAAGGGACAGATCTGGCCAAGCTCTACTCCAGGCAATGTTTTCCAGTCAAGTAAATGGACATACGCATACTATTTACGTCATAGAAAAAAATTGTGGTTACGGTTGATTACTATCACTACAATATTCATAATCTTATACAAAAACAAGAAACTTTGAAGCCACTAGATTTTGATCGAATTGGTCGCATGGCATTGACTAGTTTGGAGCATTCATATAAAGTTTTTCTTGGATGAACCTTTCTCGGATATCTTCTGCATCATTGAAAACAATCTTCGGAGTAGCAAAAATTATCCTACAACAGAGCCATGATTCCCCTTCACATGCAAGGGCCGAGATAGCCCATTTGGAAGAGCAATGGATTAGCAACCGCAGGGTTGCGAGTTCGGGACTCGAACCAAATCCAAATACACGTTTACGCGGGGATGATGCACGTTAAATCTGTCTTAGCCTCCAATGTCCTCACGTTGACTTAGCAAGAAAGTTTCGAGGGTAGGGTGCCAGCTCAGTTGCTCTTGTCATCTGACCGTGGTTCAAAATTACGGGGCGTTTTTCTTGAATCTTTCCCTTGGGGATTGATCCGTCGCCAATAGCCCGTTGTGTTGCTCCAGCGCGACGTTAATTTAACTTAGCTGTGCAAAAATAAGAAACTTACAAATCACTAGATTTTGATCGAATTGGTTACACGGGAGTGGCTAATTTAGAGCTTTCATATCACATTTTACTTGCATGAAACTTACTCGGTAATGGTAATGGTAATTAACGTTGCACTGGAGCAACAACGGGCTATTGGAGATAGTCCGAGGATCAATCCCCAAGGGAAAGATCCGAGGACAACACCTCGTAATTTTGAACCACGGTCAGATGGCTAGTTCAACATCTGAGCTGGCACCCCACTCTCCAAATTTCCACACCACGCCAACGTGAGAACATTTGAGGCAACGACAGAGTTAACGTTCACCAGCCCCAGTGTACGCGACGGTCTTTGGTTGGACCGAGTTTCGAATTTACAACCCTCCGAATGCTAATCCGTTACGCTTCCAACCGGGCTACCGCGGCCCTGAACCTTACTCGGAGTATCTTCTGGATCAACTGAAATCTGAATCTTGTATCTTCACTTGGCAAAATACTTTCGCTCACAATTTGAAATGAAATGTGATGATTCTTTTTCACCAAGCTCTCTTGGTGATAAGGAATTCTCTAGAATGGAGAAGACAGATGAGCCCACCGTAAAAAATCAAGACATTAATAAATGCAGCTTAGTGTCCTAGGAAACCACAGTATCAATATTTTCCCTTTCCTAAGAGTTCTCGAAAGAATTTTTTATTCCTGTCTTGCTTTTTACCCAGTCGTGAGTACATTGGAGATGAATGCAATTTTTGCTGCTCCATCCGAAGTTGTAGCAGGTGCGAAAATAGATCGATAACAGTTTTCGGAGCGTTATCACGTAATCGTGATCGTACCATTTTCGATCCGCTTTCCCGTCGCTATAAATGAAAAAAAATTGCTCCGGCATTTGAACGGACAGGTGGCCCATTTTGGACAGGAATCTTTTTGTTGACTTAGATTTAAGCAGATGCAAAGATCAGAAATTGGTTATTCTTCGAATGACATAGACAAGGTGTTCGCGCATAATCGAGATCGTGCCATCGCTTATTGATGCGAGAGGTTTTTTCGTGATTTTCGTAAATTTGCGAGCTTTTCTTAGCTTATTTTTGAATTTCTAATACATTTGGATTCGATTACATCTGAGTCGGTGATTTGAGATCAGGACTTTCGTTTTCTACATGACAATTTATTCTCTGGAATCTTCTAGATATTCTATGGAATCTTCTAGACACATTCTATGGAATCTTCTAGACACATTCTATGGAATCTTCTAGGTATTCTATGAAATCTTGGTATTCTATGGAATCTTCTAGGTATTATGTGGAATCTTGGTATTCTGTGGAATAGTCTAGGTATTCTGTGGAATCGTCTAGGTATTCTGTGGAATCGTCTAGGTATTCTGTGGAATCGTCTAGGTATTCTGTGGAATCTCCTAGACATTCTGTGGAATCTCCTAGACATTCTGTGGAATCTCCTAGACATTCTATGGAATCTCCTAGACATTCTATGGAATCTTCTAGACATTTTATGCAATCTTCATTTACTCGGATTGTAGTCTACCTTTATGGCTGTATTTCAATGATACGATATGAGTTTTCGATATGATATTTCAATATTGTAAAAAGTCAAAGATGGAAGCCTAGTTTGAAAACGAACTGGGCTCGAATTTGTTGTAGAAAGAACATACGTCATGGACTCTGACACTACAATTCATATTCCGTTACCAAGCAATGAATTAATTGCATGGTTACTATGTCATTCAGGCAAAGGGTTATTACCTTTTCCTATTCTAATCATGTTTGATGTTCCTTGAATATGAATGAAAGAATACCCAACCCAAAGATTGGACCTTAGCAAGTTAAAATTTAGCTGTATAGTTAAAGATTTATGTAAATAATAATTTGTTTTTCGTTTAAAGTCATTAGCTTATTATAGTATTGTTTAATCATTCCTTTTTGCATGAAATTTAAGTCAAAAATCTCAGTTTAGTCCAAAATTCTAGACTGCAATCGATTCCATCGTGTCTTTTCTGAAACATTCTATTCAAGAATTTCTTTTAAACCTAATCCAGTAACGCAAAACTTAATTAAATATGTCGTTTCAGCGCTCCCGTTACACGTTAACGGTCGGAGAAAACTTCCCTAAGACAAACTATTAACACACATCGATCACAACCCAACAAATGAGAAGAGATCGATTACAACTACTGCTACCACAAATCCTATAATGATTTAATGCTCCCGTCATTGTAGAATGAAACGACCCTCCGAAAAAAATGGAATACGATTTATCTACAGGCCTACAATATTGTATTTTTAGCCATTCCTTTAACTGACATGTGAGCGGAAAGAAACTAACTAGGCAGGCCATAAAATTGTCAGAGACAACTGATATTAAACACACCTGCCTCTGACTCTAACGGAGTGTATGTCTTTCCAATAAACAAAAACAAATGAAAAGTGGCGGAGGCATCGTTCAATGAAGGTTGCAGGACATAACCATTAAATAAAAACCATCATGGATTGCAAATAAAAAATGTGTCTTTGCTCTCTGAATCATTTACTAACTTTTTCTCGATGACATTTTGATGTTTCTGAGTGTAGGGGGTTGAAGTCACAATTACTTTGCACAAGTTTTTAAAAAACTAGACAAATTACTGAAGAGTTTTAAAAACTAAGCTGTCAAATCGTTTTTACAAGTTTTTTCTTTCTAATTGTCAGACTACTTAATGTAAGTATGGGAGTAAGGAAAAATTGAATGGCTTTTTGTGTTTAAATGTGTATAAAATAACTGCTTAAATTTGTGTGAAAAAATAAGTGAGTAAAAGTAACAAAATTCGAAGTTTACCTATTACTAATTTTTAACATTACTAAGAATAAAACAAATTTTATCGATGGTAATTAATTTTTAATCGAAATTCATTAAAAGTTTTCTCAAAGGTATAGAAAGTATTAAAATATAGTTTGTGTCAGATTAGTCAATTACGTGATGTTTTCCGTTTTGCATCCACTATACGTCAGAGTGTATGACTAATGATAATATAATTATGCGAATTAATTTCCAATATTAGGCCCCTTTTAAGCCTTACCTTAGTTTGTGAATATTGAGTGAATTTTATGAACATAACAAAAAATGATCAAAACTACTGATACTACTAAATTACTACTCAGTAAGCAGAAAGTTAACTCATATTATTATGCAAATAACAATACTGTTATGTAGCAAATAACAAAGGTGGAAATAAAGATATTTAAAAATAATTTTTATATAACTAAATGTATTGTATGAGACAGGTCTTATTTTTACCAAAATATTTTTTAAGTGAGAAAGCTATAGCCATAATATAGTTGTTGACTGCTTACATATAAATATCCTGCCAACCCTTCAATAACTGCGAGATAATTTCTTATTTCGAAAAGAGACACGTAATACTAAATTAAATTTCTTTGAAGTTTAGAAAAGTAAATCAAAATTGAAAATCCTTTTATCAGTTCTTAACCAGTACTTTCCTTGTAAATATCCATTACTTGACATTGTCTTGTGTTTTACACAGCTTGGCCAAACGACATACAACCTAGACAATGATGCAAATGAAAAATTTCACACTAAATTAGAGATTTGTATCCTTTTTTATACCATGATAAATAAACTAATTACTAAAATTCTGTGGCACACCAAAAAATATATTGTTTGGCGATCTAACAAAAAATTAGGCATAATTTTGAATGATTTACAAAAAATTTCATAATTACTTACCCATTTTGCTCCTAAGTGGTTTTTAATCTTTTTGAAGGGATTTATTTGGAATACTTTGTAAGAAAACCCAAAATTATTTATACGCATATTAAAAATTCTGGTATTAAAATTATTTGTGAACACACTAGTCAAAGTTCAAAACTAAACTGTTGAAATGTACACGATTTAAACCATCTCGCCATCCTTAGGCACACCGATTCCATTCTTACGAAATCACTGCACTAAACGAAGTGCACTCGACATTATCAAAACAATAGTTCGATAACTCGGGAAGTTAGGAAAGCGAGAATTCAATCTGAATTTCTTCTAGAAGTTTATCTGGAAAAGTAAAATTGCGGATTTGGACTTAATTTCTTAGAAATTCCTCATTACATGGAAAGGGGTCCTAAGGGAAATCACGAAATGGCTGCCAACTAACTACAGGCTACGATGAAACGAATTTAAAATGCAGTGAGGAACTGTAGGGAAGAGAAAAAGTTAAAGTAACTTGTGCCTAATTAACAACCTTGGGACCAACTATCCGTAATGTAAAAGTTTCCCAACAAACAAATGTTTGGTTTAAATCTTTTTACTAGTTGACTATTGGTTGCATGAGAATTAAGGCAAGTTTAAATACTCAGAGTGAAAATTTCTTAAATTGGATGGGTTTCTTGGAATATTGGAATAGAAATTTATGCACCGTCATGTCTCACTTAACAAGTTCCAAAATTCCATCGTTGAAATTCATCCCCTTTAATTTTAATTTTAAGCATAATTTAGAGTTTTAAGGTCTTCAAAATATTCTAATCATACACTTCTGACCATTGACAATGGAACACCGTTAAGGAAGCACTCAATAGCCTAGAAATTTACACGATGCTTAGATCATAGAAAGATATGCAAATGATTTGTTCTGAAGGACATGTATGCAAATGATCTGCACCAGTAACGGCCGTTGTAATTAACAGTATTAAAACAGTAACAGTAAATAACGTGTGTAGTAACGTGTAGTAAACGTGTAACAGTATTAAAAGGAAGAACAGAAATGGTTTTGAGTACTTGAATTGTGTTTTCTCGTTGTACCTGGTGTTTAGTAAGCTTAATTATGCCCCGTCGAAAGATACGGCAGTCATGCGAACATGTTTCTGAGTTTGACATAGGAAGAATTGTGACTTATCGAGACTGCGAATTATCCTTCCGAAAAATTGATGTACGTGTTGAGCGAAATCAAGGCACTTCGATGCGAATATGGAATCGGTGGATGCAAGAGAGCGAACTGACGACGTGAATGATTGCAGCAGCCTCGTCATAACACCGAACGAGAGGACAGATATCTTGTGCGCATAGTTATTACGGATCGTATTGCAACATCAAGAATGCTATTTCAAGAATTAGGGTGTGTAGCACAGCCCGCGTCAGCACATTCAATTCGACGTCGTCCGCAGCGGTGGGGAATGTTTTCAAGGCGTCTATTGATGCGACTACCTATGAGTTAGCCCCATAAGGGTCTGCGGTTGCCTAAGGAAATTCCTAAATCTCCCTCAAAATCATCTTTTGTAGTAGTTACCTTAGTGTCTCACCTTTCGTTTGTTTGTACCCTTAGCAGGGGTGCGATCTACGTAGAATGTATTACATGGGTATGAATGTATAGGATTTGTGTCCAAAGTAGGTTGTAGGAATTTTTAAAATGTCGAAAAGGTGTGAAAAAATTAATTTACTCACACTTAAATGATTTGGCATTTTTCTACGAAAAAGTAAAGTGATTATATTCTGATTGCTTTTTCAATCTGTAGTTAGCCAATTCACCCCGAGTGACGTCGGATAATTCTGCTAGTATACAAATAATATCGATTTCTATATCTTTTGTGAAATGTGCATAATTTAAAGGGGAATGGGAATTAATTAACTTTACACTAGAGCAGCACAACGGACTACCGGCGATTGTCCGGAATCATTCTCCAAGGGAAAGAACTTAGGACAACGCCACTTAATTTTGAACCACGATCAGATGACGATGTCAACACCTGAGTTGGTACCCCACTCTCCAAACTTCCACACCATGTCAACGTGAACATATTTTAAAATCTAATGGCAAAAAATAAAAAGTTAGATATTCATCACAGAATTCGAAGACTTAAAAATATTCTCTAGTAAACATACTCTCCTAAAATAATAATTTCCTTAAAAGCTAACTGAATTCATTTAATTATTTAGTTAATAATTTATTAACCTGATGTGTTAGGGTGTTTTTTTCCGAAACTTTAATAAACTGGCAGAATTCTCCAATAAAAGTAACGCCTTTCACCACTATCGTACCTTTGAGGATGACGTAGGTAAGAGTAAATTCAGGTAACATAAAATGTTTCCTCGGTTATGCTTTTTACAGAGTAAATCATTCGAGCGTCCCCAATTACAGCGCCAAATGTTCGCTAATGGATTATTTATTGGATAGATTTTTTTAAGTATCATTAATAATATTTTTTTTATGAACTCACAGTGCTCGCATAGAATAAAGAGTGAACGGTATTTGTCATATTTTTTCCTTCGTTTATTTTTTGCGCACTTGTTCTTTTCAGGTAAAATAACCGATAACTTTTATGCTTCGTCTATTTTCCTCGCTGTATAATCCGTCAAAAGATGACGAATTTCTGAATGAGGTGAAACCAATTTCCACTTTTATTTTTCCCATTAAAAAAAAAAACATTATTCAGAAAGATGAATTCATGCATTTCATGGATAGATATATTAGTTGGTTTGCCTCAAAAACAAACAAATCTCACAAAGTATCAAACCGAGGAAACTTTCTTTAGTGATTACAGATCTGCCTTAGAAGTTTCTGAATAGCAAATGGCAACTCAAAATTTGTCCAAGATATTCATTCACTTCTGTAACAACTCACGTGCTTGCAGAAAAGGAGCACTCTTCAGTGGATTCCCGCACATGTGGACAGTGAAGGAAATGAAGCTACAGATCAATTGGCAAAGGAAGCCAGAGAATTAAATACTGAACAAATCCCAATAGCTATTACTGATGTTTAATGCTTTGGTAAAATTCACTCATATCTAAAATTAAAATAAAACAACAAATTTGAAATTAACACCGATAGAAAAACCACAATATCCAGACCAAGAACAGGACATTTTAAAGGAATGATACTTGACAGTGATGGAATCAGAACCTATAGACATTATAATAGCTGTCTGGGCGTTGAACTTACACCCAATCATATTCGCCTGCCCTGCAATAGTAACTGCTCTTCAATCGATTACCATCCTGAAAACAGCTTTACAGAGAGAAAATAATCGACATCGCCAAAGCTGTGCAAAATGCACACGGTGACAGTGACATCAGAAATGGACACAACAACAGTATAAGTGGAGTAGATTCGACATTCTTGTTAGAAAAACATCTTATCTGCTTTTCTGACTCTTCATTTCTACTTCTAAGTCCCTATCCTAAAAACCTTCCTTAAAGATCTTCCCTGCTATATTCGCGACGAAAAATAACAATACCTCATGATAACAAAAATCCCGTCGACATCATTTATGCTACAAAAAAATCAAATCTGAGACAAGATCCCAGAGATGCAGATGCTTCCTGTGCCGAAAGCAAAGACTAACATCCCAAAGACTTCATCAATGGCATCCAAGGAAAAGAAAGTTTCCGAACTTTTGCCCATACCTGCGAATTCCCCTCGGTCTTTTATCACAACACCCTGGGAGAATTATATTTTTTGCGTCAAGTCTTGCTCTATGCCAAGCTTCATTAGTGTCCCGTGAGAAGTTGGCCACGGTTACAAAAATAATGGAGATAAATCCTGCTCTAATCTCATGTTACCCAGTGTGTGTGAGATAAACCGCAGTTCTTTCTTTAAACTGAAGGCATTGTGGTGTGGTTGTTGATGGTAGATCTGGCTTAATTCTGATTTGTTTTGTATGTATTCTTTCAACTTCGGCGAGGTATTTTTGTGTAAACTTGCGGCAAATTTAGTTATATGTAGAGAAATATAAATTGGATTATCAGTGTACCTTGGTAGAGAGACAGAAATGGGGCCAAAATTCTGCACATTTTTGGTAACAGCTTTAGTAATTTTTATTCTTTTTTAATAAAGTATACAAAAATAGTTTTGACAGGATTCTTTCGCTTTAATCATCTTTGTAAATATTTTGTCGGTAATGGTTATTTTTTGTATTCATAAAACTTTTTTTATTTAGTATTCAAAGGAAGATTATGGCTGGGGTAACTCAGAACTGGTCTTATCTGTCATTCGCTAATTCGTTGCCATGAAGAAATATCTGACTGCAGTGTGACGTTCTCCAGAAACATCTAGGGGGAAGCGGTAGCCTGGTTGGAAGAGTAATGGATTAGAAACAGGTGGGTTGCGAGTTCGAAACTCGATCCAACCAAAGACCGACTTGTACATGGAGGCTGATGCTAGTTAAATCTGCTGTGGTCTCAAATGTCTTCACGTTTGGAACGGTCTTAAAGTATGGAGAGTAGAGTGCCAGCTCAGGTGTTGACCTCATCATCTGACCGTGGTTCAAAATTACAAAGTGTTGTCCTCCATCTCTCCCATCGTGAATGATCCCAGACCGCCGCCACTAGCCCGTTGTGTTGGTCCTGTGCGACGTTTATTCAACTATCCCTAGAAATATCTGTTCTACTTTTGTATGACGAGATATGTTGAGTTTGGTTTTTTACATTGTTAATTTTACAAATGAATGTGGTTGTATATAAAAGCGTCTACATTTCTTTTTCATATAAGAAAAACAAGTTTTCTTAAAAAATAAAACTTTTCATTTTAAACATTGATTAAGACAGATCGGTACTTTCTATACATGTTTGCCTTTCTACTATATATTTTATACGTCTTCAAGTCACAGACCTCTAACTTCGGAAGTTTTTACAAGATTTCCTATAAAAGCAAACGCTTAAAAAATACGAATCCTAGTTGCATTTGACCGATCGGAATTTTATCGGCGTAGGCTGTTTTTGAAAAATCGTTTCATACATCGCAGCATCGGCGATCGGTCCGGAATATGTAAAATCCACGCAGTAAAGTTTATGCTGGCTTTCTCGAAAGTATTGGACCGGGTCTTACATCCCTCAGGAATTCAAATGATTGACATACCATTAGGTAGCAAAAGGTTGTTTCTTTAACGGAAAGTTTTGCTTTTCCTTTCCAAATAAATTCTTTTACCGGGTCATTTTCCCGAACTACCGATGGGCAGCGGTAGCCCATTTGGAAGATTAACGGATTAGTTACAGGATGGTTGAGAGTTCGAAACTAGGTTCAACCAAATAGGGTCGTGTACGCGAGGGCTGATGCACGTTAAATCTGGCTTGGCTTCAAATGTCCTTACGTTGGTGTGGTGTGGAAGTTTGGAGAGTGGGGTGGCAGCTCAGATGTTGTCCTCGTCATCTGAGCGCGGTTCAAAATGACGAGGTGTCATCGGATCTTGCCCTTTAGGATTGATCCCAGATCGTCACCAATAGTCTGTTGTGTGGCTCCAGTGAGACGTTAATTAACTACCTACCAACCCGAACTACCGAACAACAATTTACTGTGGATGTGACATTTTAAAATTTGATCATTTTTAGTGCTTATACAGTGTAGTTGAAATTGCGAGAGGGACTGATGGTATACTGTACATAGGAGACTAAAATATTGAATGCAAAGTTACAATTATTGTTAATTCATAACTTTTTGGGGGTCGTCATGGCTCAGTGAGTTTGCCCACTGCAGTAATCACAGAGGAAATATAAGAGTCAACAATGGTAATCTTTGTGCCCAGAAAAATGTGACCAAAACTAGCAGTAATATTGCCTTTAAACTACTTTCGTCAGCTGGGTGAACTAAACATTCATCATCTGATTGGTCTACGTGTCCGGAAAAGACGCCCATTCATTGATTCATTATCTAATTGGTCTTCGCGACATAGTAGACTGTCGATTTCATGATTTTAATCACCACTCTAGAAACGCGCATTCAAACACCCACCCTGTCATTCGATGTTATATCGAAAATTGAGGCGCTAAGATGCCAAATCGGCCAACCAAGTCAATTTTTCACAGAGCAGTCACGTGACTACTAGTCGACGTTTGGCAGACTCGATTCCAGTAAGGTTCAATTCCATCCTGGGTGTATTTCTCTCTCCTGTGGTTCTGTTGGTCAAGTGCGATGTTAATTAACGACCTACCTACTTTCTTTCTCCTCTGTCATTAAAGCTTTTATTATGAGTGGATGTTTACTTGACGTTGTTTGGCGCAACTTGACCAAACATGGCCCGTGTGCCATGAAACTCAACCAACCTATTAATTTTCGAGGCCGTAGTGGCTTGGTGGGTTCGCCCACTACAACTTGCGAGATATAGGCGGTGAAGGTTCGATTCCTGCAACTTAATCTAAGTGCATTTCTTCTGTGTCAGTAGAACCTTCCGTGTATATATATCCATTACCTAACGGGTTGCCGCGATAGCTGGGTTGGATCGCGGATCAGCCACCGGAGGATTCCGAGTCCGAAACTAGATCCAACAAAATACCGTCGTGTACATGGGGCTGGTGCACGTTAAATCTCGTGGCCTCAATTGTCGACGTTGGCGTGATGGTAGTTTGGAGAGTAGGGTTCCAGCTCAGGTGTAACTCAGTCATCTGACTTGTAGCTTGCGTGGACCGTGGGTAAATTACGACGTGTGGTTCTCAGATTTTTCCCTCCGGGATTGATACCGGACCGTCGCCAATAGCCCGTTCTGTTGATACGTTGATTCAACTACCTACCTACGTACCATTACCTGACGTTGGCTTGTGTTTAGCGCAGTATGGCGAAATATGACTCTTAGAGCTATAAAATCAACCAAACCAAGCTTATTAATTTTCCTGAGATAATTAAGCAGTTTAGAACTATTTTAGAATGTCATTGATCGAAACCACATTCTAATTTGATAAATTACCTCACCTCTACAAGTTACTTAGTTAATGCCAATTCTCATCAAGACAATGCTGTCTCAAATCAAGAGTGCTCAATTAAGCTCTTGTAAAAGCATTCAATCCAAATTTGCAAGATTTCAATGGATGGAGGCCCTATTTGTAACTCTAATAATTGCCTATTTAGGAGTTGCTAATGCAATTAATTAACGTCAAATGCATTTTACGCGTGGTGAATCCTCATTTTGAGATCTCAGATTGTGCCAGTATTGCGTCGATTCTCACAACATTGTAGTTCTGTTTAACTCTCATGGTGGTTGTCTCGACGAGGTATCTCGTCATGAGCAAAAATGACCATATCTTGATGGACGAAATATCTCGTCATGGGCAAAAATGACTAGATCTTGATGGACGAAATATCTCGTCATTGGAAGAAAACTTGCTCTTCAAAAATCGTCATCATCAAAAATCGGTAATACCTTGATGGCGAAATATCTCGTCATTACCAAAATAGGTCAGATCTTGATGGACGAGATATCTCGTCGAATCCACTTGGAGGGTTAAGAGCAGTTTCGTTTTAGGTGAAACGGAAAAACAAGTTTTTCTACAATCTGATAAAAGTGCTGCGATTAATGCGACAATAAAGTACATAAATGAAAAAAGTTATAAAAGAATTTCCAAGAATTCTTTTGACTAAACTTCAGGCATTTGAAAAGATAAGTGTTCTTTCTCTACATTTTATGTAAAGTTATTCAACAAATTTCTACGTGGATACCTTACATTGAACTTTACTTCTATTGAACTTACTTCTTTTCTTACTAATGAACTTAGGAGTTTTCAAACTCCTAAGCTTATAACTTATATTCTATACTTAGCCCTCCGAGGGGTTCACATGCATAATTGCACTTTATATTCTGCATTCTTTCCTGCAGGACTTCTAACCAGTTTTGACCTTGATCAATAAAGTCGTTTCTAGTCACTTAACGCATTTACCCGTGTTTGACACGGGCGAAAGTTACCGGCAAATTTGCACATGCCCGTGTCTCACACGGGCGCTCTTGTATCTTGCGTTATTTTATTTCTAATGCCCGTCTGAGATCCGTTCTAGTAAAAATAGATAAGCTAGATTAAACTTATACCATAGATGGCATAAACTTATTTATCATAGATGATTTACCACTTATTTATAGATGGATATTAAATTATTTACCGTAGATGGCACCACTCTATGCACCATTTTTCTTGTGTAAACCAAGTGGTGCATTTTGATGATTAGCTATAAGTTTGTTAGGAATTCTTTGTTATAAAGCAGTTGTTTGGTGTGGAAAAGGTAATATATCCATTTATATTATATCCTAAAAGTGAACAGTTAACCATAAATTAATTTTTACTAAGTGTTTTTGTAACTTGTTTAGAAAAAGTTATCTGATAATGAGCGACTCTGACGATTTTGAATATGCCAATTTATCATAAAGTTTCAGCGATGAAAGTGATGATCTCTTGAGTGATGGAAGTGAATCTGAAGTTAATATTTTATTATTAATAATATTTTGAAATTCAAAATAAACATGTAATCAAATCGTTTGCACTTCGTTTGTATAATAATTTTTTTATAACTTTTACCCCACCCCCCGCAACTGAAATCGCAAAAAATAACTTACACTATACCTATATATATATTCATTTTCTGTCAAAAAAAAACTCGATCATTTTTTACCAGTTTTTCCTAAAAAAACTCGTGCTTTAAGTGGCTAGGGTTCGTTCAATAAATAGATGTTATTTACTCATGTGTTGTGTGGTAAAAGCAATTCGGACGCCACTCGTAAATCTCAAAGCACTCAATGGGTTGTAACGTCGCGAAATGAATTTAAGTTGTGGCGAGTGAATTTATGCATAGAAACAGTTTTGAAACAAACACTTTTAATTAAATTTACAGTATTAACATAGATTAAACAACTCAAGGCGGAATTCGAGGCTAAATGGAAGTTAAGACGAAATGGTTTCAGTCCCGCTGTTCCATCTGGGCAAATCAGCTCAGCGTCCGTTCACTTTCAAAATTTCATCTCCCTGTCGGGGGGGTCAGGAATGTAGGTCAACACTCCTCGTTACTCGTTAACGAAGGGAGGCAGTTACCAAACAGGAGGGCTACTGGACACCCCTTAATTTCATCCGGTCGTAAACTCATCCTTCGTATGCAAACATGATAGGACAGCACTTTCGGAGTACGCGCTGCATAGTACCTGATCTCCACATCAGAAAGAGACTAAAATTTAATTAAAGAAATTTACATAAGGAGAGGGGGAATTTTACGTTAAATTATAGGATCTAGGGACGGTAATAAACATAAAAATCAGCTAGTACAAAACCAAAAGGCACTCGCCGAATCGCAACGTAGTCAGGAGGTGACCCACCCATCTAGGTGACCGTGATCAGGAGTGCTTAGGTTTCGGTGATCGATTCTGGGTCAGAGACTTATCCCCTGCCCTGCTGTTTACCCTTGCAAGAGCATTAATATTTAATGTAAAAAATGAGTTAAAAATGAAAAAAAAATTGTGAAGTTAAAATAAAAATTTAAGAAAAATTTGTGAGTTAAAATAAAAATTTAAGAAAAATTTGTGAGTTAAAATCAAAATTTACTTTAAAAGTAGTGTTATATTCGAACTCGCAACCCTCTGGTTGTAATTCGTTACTCTTCCAACCGGGCTACCGCTGCCCCAAAATTTGAGAGATGTTATTTAATGGGGAATTAATTTATGAAATTGAAGTCGTACTTCAGGATTCAAACAAAACACCACACCGATGCTCTTGTCGATGTGGGAATTTTGTGGACGTTTTTATGCAGAAGAGAGGTCGTGGTCTTTTCTGAGAGACCCCACAAGACATTTCTACTCGGGGGAATTTATACATTGACTGTCATTTCATGTTTGGGAGGAAATTGAGGCCTCGAAGAAGAGGAACCATGAGACGCTACAGCTTTAAGATTGATGAGCGAATCAAATAAAAAGCACATTGTGTAGACATTTAAAATCTACACAAAGAGCTGACCTTTTGCTATTAACGAGATACTCGAAATCAATGTTCAATCGATTACTCAAACATGTCAATATTGATCGAAATAGAACAAAAACAAATGAGGACATGCAAGTCACACAAAACAGTCGTGTTCGATCATTTCCAAAAAGGAGGATAAAATGTGGATCACGAATGTTGTCATGACAGAAGGACATCACGTGCCTTAAGTAGGATAAGGAGGCGTGTAGGGACGGACACTGCCTAATAATGTCATTGCCGATGTAATGACGTTATTCTCTCGATGCAGGTAGCTTACCGGAGAAGGAACTCCTCAGATGAAGATCTCGTTTTTGTAGTAGTAGGTCAGACGATTTCGATTAATAAAACAATTTATATATTTCCTATAGAATAATCAGCCAGTTTATCATAAAAATTAAATTATTTGAGACATGTGTAGCAGAAAATTGCGTTAGTACCTGTCCGTTTTGTTTGATTTGAAGTTGAATCGTTAGTTGTGAAATGGTATTCAGTGATTAATTAGTTCTCTTTATTCATATGTTTGATTGCATTAGTTACAAAAATACTATATCCATTTCGCAAAAGTACCCTAATACACTACGGTCATTGGTTGGATCGAGTTTCGAACTCGCAACCCTCCGGTTGCTAATCCGAGATTATACTAACTGGGATACCGCTGTTCTTATATATAAAAGTGAGAATTTTTTACCATGCTATGTTGGAATCCCTCTCTGCAGAACATAAAATTCGATTTCATAATCAACACTGAGGTTTGATTTTCAACAACTATAATGAACGTAAATACACTCCAAACTCAATAAAAATGGTTCTTGAGTTTACAACGGAAACCGTCGTGTTACTATATCCGTTGAAAATAAACGGTTAATTCCCTAGCAAAAAGGCCATCCAGTATGCAAGTACTTGTGTTCTATATCCATCAACCTTCTAATGAAATAAATGGAGTATATGTGCCAGCTTAATGTTATTTCTTCCGATATCTCGGTTTGAAGATCTGTCATGTGGTTGTGAGAAAAGCATGATTCCTGAATTACTGATTGGTTGAAGTGATTACCTAGCGTTTTCAAAATCACTAGTCTGAGCTTCGATAGTCAATGGGCTAAGTCGATTCATAAGCCCACGTGATTTACCCTTTAGAGATCTTACGATAGCGACTCATCACACATGATCTGTCTGTTTCAATAGAAGGTCGATGTGCTAATCACGTTGGTCATATATTGTGTGTGCACATGCAAGCGCTCCGTGATTTTAATTTTTATTGCTTGCGTGTAATTGCTACTAGCGCATTTGTAAACGTTATTGCGTTTTGATATTATATTTATTAAGCGCGTGCAAACTAATATTAATAAATATATTTGTAATTATTCACGTGGAAACCATGCATCATATGGAATGCGATAAAAAAATTAATTTGGAATTTAGAAGACTTGGAGACTGCATGACAGAGTTGATCGGTGTTCGTAATTTTGTATCGCCCCCTTTAAATCTATCTATATATATAAAATAGGATGTGTGTGTGTGTGTATGTGGGTATATTTTCTATACAAATCTACACCGTTTGACCAATCCACACCAAATTTGGTACACTTATAATTTAGAACACTGCGGTCAGCATAGGCTAACTCTTAACCCCCGTTCTAGTGGCCCTGGGGGGCTAAAAACTATTCGAAATCGCAATAGAAATAACATTGAGCATAGATTGATTGCTTTAGGCAGCGATGGTTGCTTTACCACTGTTGATCGAAAAACAATTTTTTCCGAAACAAATTAAATTACAGTATTTATGTTTGAACTGACTTTTTAGTTCTTCCCATGATGTAAATAAATTATAGATATTTTATTGATGAAGGGGGAAAGAATATTTTAAAATATTTATGTTTGCAAGGAAATTCAAGGAAAGGTTTTCAGGAGTTCAAGGATTATTTTCAAGGAAAGTTGGTGTGTATTTCGACCAACTTTCCTTAAATAATTTATCGAATACGTAATGATTTGTAGAATTCTGTTTCACGAGGCTTTTTAGGTAAGGCGTGTAACTTATTTTAAAATGTCCGGAATAGATACATGTGAATCCTCCGTTGAAAGCAGTGATTTTCTTTCTGAAAAATTCTGTAAAATCGACCTTCTGCTTTTTGAAAAAATTTTATCTATTCAGTTTAATTTGTCTACACCGATTATATTTATTTCTAAACCAAGCACCGTTATTCCGAAAAGCACAAACGAAAAACTCATTGATCATAAAAGCGTAATTTTGCTACTCGGTATCTGGCAGCACCAGAATTAATGTTTACTTTTTTTATAAAACTTTGTAGAACTTTCTAGAAAGTTGGGGAAACGGAAACTTAATTGGACTCATGGTGGAGAACATTCCAGCACCCACTCGATTCTTAGCTGGTCGTATTTAAAGGAAGCTAACTCGGTAAGTCTTCCAGTTTATCATCTTTCAGTGAATCTGGCAGTTTTATTTCGCTCTTTTGATTGTATAAGTGTTTCCTACTTTATTCGACAGTGATAGTGTACATTTTGGATTTATATTTCTAAACGGATGTAAGTATTACATAATTTTAAATTCGTTTTTTCGTTAATTTTAGCTTTTTATTGTATTCTATAATAGATTTCATTGCTCAGTGAGATGTGTCTTTTGCTTAATTTTTTAAATAAGTTTAATGGGATCAGAATTAATGCTTTTTTTACACCAGAATAAAAGTTTATTTTTAACATGATTTAGAATTCTGTGTTTGAATATTTTGATTGACAGCTTTTAAGTAAGGCATTAATTTTTTTTATTTGTGTTAAAAGTTTGATATTCTCCTAAACTGATGTAAGTACTTCACAATTTTAAATTTGTTTTACCATTCAGTTTATATTAGTTTTTTATTGTATTCTATAATAGATTTCATTGTTCAGTGAGTGTGCCTTTTGCTTATTTTATGAAATAACTTTTTAATGACAGATTTCACTGCTCTGTGATAGTGTGCCTTTTGCTAATTTTATGAAATAGCTTTTCTTTGTATTCTATAATAGATTTCATTGCTCAGTGAGAGTGTGCCTTTTGCTTATTTTATGAAATAGCTTTTTGTATTCTTTTACAGATTTCTTTGCTGTAGCAATGCCTCCAAGGAAGCGGAAGGCAATCGGCCAAGTGCAGTCAACGGCTAAGATGATGAAAAATGAGCGTAGACAAGAAACTTCCGAGGAGAGGAATAGAAGACTTGCGATTGCGAGAGAGAGAGCTACTACATCTAGAGCAACAAAGACGGCACAACAGCGTGAGACCCTACTACAGGATAAGAGAGATAGAGCAACTACATCTAGAGCAACAGAGACGGCACAGCAGCGTGAGGCCCGACTACAGGATATGAAAGAGACAGCTACTACATCTAGAACAACAGAGACGGCACAGCAGCGAGAGGCCCGACTACAGGATAAGAGAGATAGAGCTACTACATCAAGAGCAACAGAGACTGCACAGCAGCGTGAGGCCCGACTACAGGATAAGAGAGATAGAGCTACTACATCTAGAGCAACAGAGACGGCACAGCAGCGAGAGGCCCGACTACAGGATAAGAGAGATAGAGCCAAACGATCACGGACTGCGAGCCATTTTAGCTTAGCACTGGAAGGATTTCACTACGATTCACATAAAGACTACTCGATGCATGCAAGTGTTACGATCGGGAAAATGGAAATGGTTTGTACTTACTGTCAAGCCAAAAAGTTTAAATCAGAGTCTACTGGTATTTGCTGCAAAAATGGAAAAGTTAAACTTTGCCAACTGGAACCACCACCACAAGACCTTTTGACTTACACATCAGGAGATACGTCAGAGTCGAAGCATTTTCTAAGTAACATCAGAAAATACAACTCATGTTTCCAAATGACATCATTCGGCGGCACATCAGTTGTTGGACAGCCCGGATTTCCGTCGACATTCAAGGTGCAAGGGCAGGTTTACCATAGAGCGGGATCGTTGCTTCCGCTGCCAGATCAACCACCAAAATTTCTACAACTATATTTTATTCAAAACGAACAAATGGAAACTGATCAGAGGTGCGCCTACATCTCGGGAACAAGACGTCAGATTGTGTTAAACTTACAGAGGATGTTTCATGAGCACAATAATCTTATTAAAACGTTTGAAACAGCATTGGAACATATGCCAACAGATGAATATGAAGTAGTCATAAGAGCAGACCGAAGACCAGCAGGCGAACACGAGCGGCGCTTTAACTCTCCTCAAGCAGATGAAGTCGCGGTGGTTCAGGAGATGAGTTTCATCAACGGGATATCGTTATTCAACGACGAGGTGAATCATTGCAGCGTATTTCGGAAACACATCGATCTTACGATGCTCTGCAGTACCCAGTAATATTCCCCCATGGTGAAGATGGATATCAATTTAATCTGAGGCAGATCAACCCAAGAACAGGTGAAACAACGAGCAAGAAAGTTTCAGCGATGGATTTCTATGCGTACAAATTAATGGTTCGAGATACTGGGCAGAACCACGTATTGAACTGCAGGCAATTGTTTCATCAGTTCATCGTCGATATGTACGCTAAAGTCGAGAGTGAACGTCTCCTTTACATTCGTCTAAATCAACGTAAACTGAGAGTTGACGAATATATTCACCTGAGAGATGCTGTGGCAAATGACGGGAACGTTGAAAACCTCGGTGCCTTAGTCATACTACCAGCTACATTTACAGGCAGTCCCAGACACATGCACGAATACACACAAGATGCTATGACGTACGTGAGGACGTACGGGAGACCAGACTTATTTATCACCTTCACCTGCAATCCCACTTGGACGGAGATCAAGGAGGTTCTTACCAATGGTCAATTACCCAGTGAGCGCCACGACTTGATTGCGAGAGTATTTAAACAGAAGCAGTTGAAACTGATTGACGTTATAACAAAGGGCCATGTATTTGGAGTGCCGAGATGCTGGATGTATACGATTGAATGGCAAAAAAGAGGGCTGCCACACTCGCACAATTTGATCTGGTTAGCGGACAAAATTCAGCCCACTCAAATCGATGACGTTATATCTGCCGAGTTGCCAGACCCGGAACAAGATCCCGAACTTTTTGAAGTGGTAACGAAAAACATGATCCACGGACCGTGTGGAAATCTCAATCCCATTTCTCCGTGTATGAAGGACGGAAAGTGTACCAAGAAATACCCTAGAAAATTCATTAAAGAGACACAAACTGGAAATGACGGCTATCCCCTGTACAGACGGCGGGCTCCGGAAGATGGAGGGTTCACGGCGAAACTAACGATACGCAGCAACACGGAAATAGAAATCGACAATAGGTGGGTTGTGCCCTTTTCGCCGCTGCTGTCGAAAATGTTTCGGGCACACATCAACGTGGAGTACTGCAACAGTGTGAAATCGATTAAATATGTGTGCAAGTATGTCAACAAAGGTAGTGATATGGCTGTTTTCGGTATCAGCGACGAGAGATCGAACGATGAAGTGACGCGGTATCAATTGGGAAGATACCTCAGCAGTAACGAGGCAGTTTGGCGAATACTGGGTTTTTCGATTCACGAAAGACACCCTACTGTTGTTCACCTCAGCGTCCATTTAGAAAATGGTCAGAGAGTTTATTTCACAACAGAGAGCGCCCCTAGAGTGATTGATCAGCCACCAAACACGACTTTGACGGCATTCTTTCAACTGTGTCAGCAGGATTCTTTTGCGAGGACTTTGTTGTATCCTGAGATACCTCGATATTACACGTGGAATGCGTCGAGGAAAATTTTCTGTAGGAGAAAAGTTGACCAGCCCGTCCCTGGACATGATGCAGTCGCGAGTGACGCCTTGGGTCGAGTGTACACTGTTCACCCCAACAACGCCGAATGCTATTTCCTTAGGATGCTTCTTCACTCGGTACGAGGACCTAGATCTTTCGCAGAGATGAGAACGGTAAACGACGAAGTATGCCAGACATTTAGAGAGGCCTGTCAGAAGTTGGGTTTGCTGGAAGGAGACCAGCACTGGGATGACACGTTGCGAGAAGCCGAATTGATCTCCCTACCAGAGCAAATCAGAAACCTGTTTGCTATAATATTGACTACATGCAGTCCATCGAATCCAAACACTTTATGGGAAAAGTATAAGGAGGCCCTGAGTGAGGATATACTCGCCAAAGTCCGGAGGGAAACCCCGACATTAGAAATCGCGTTTGGTCCGGACATTTTCAACGAGGCTTTGGTTATTCTTGAGGACAAATGTGTGGCCATGACAAATAAAACATTACTGCAATTGGGCCTGCCTGCACCAGTAAGAGATCGACGAGACGTACTTCGCGCAGATTACGTGCGAGAAACGAACTACGACGTCGAAGAGCTGAGTGCATACGTCGCGGACAAGAAGCCACTTCTGAATCGAGATCAGAAAAACGCATACCAAATTATCATGGATCAGGCAGCAAAACAACAAGGTGGTATCATTTTTCTTGATGCTTCTGGGGGCACAGGGAAAACATTCTTGATTAATATAATACTGGCCGAAATCAGGACTCGGGGAGAAGTTGCTCTTGCCATCGCCTCTTCGGGAATTGCGGCGACGTTAATGGAAGGAGGGAGGACGGCCCATTCTGCACTTAAGTTGCCACTTGACATCGCCAGGCAGGAAAATCCTACCTGCAACATAAGCAAGGCAAGTGGTCGGGCGCAGGTGCTCGAGACTTGCAAATTAATCGTGTGGGACGAATGCACCATGGCTCACAAGAAAGCTCTCGAGGCCCTCGACGTCACTCTGAGAGATCTGAGAGGAAACGACAACCTGATGGGAGGAGCTCTGGTACTCCTCTGTGGAGACTTTCGTCAAACTCTGCCCATCATCCCGAAGTCGACGCCGGCCGATGAGATCCATGCATGTTTGAAACATTCGTTTTTGTGGAGACATGTGCGAAAGATAACTTTGAAGCAAAACATGAGAGTACATCTGGGGGATGAGAGTGCTCAAATTTTCTCAGACAAACTCCTGGAGATCGGAGAAGGCAGATTGGCAGTCGAGTCTTCTGGCAAGATTAAATTCCCATCCGATTTTTGTAATCTGGTGTCGTCCGTCTCAGAGCTGATAGATGCAGTCTATCCGTCTGTTTCCCAAAACTATCACGATTTGAACTGGTTGCGAGAGAGGGCCATTCTTTCTGCTAAAAATGAAGACGTCCACGACATAAACAATCAAATACTTGTCATGTTACCAGGCGTGGTCACTGAATACAAGTCCATCGATACCGTAGTAGATGCCGATGAGGTCGTCAATTTCCCGCCAGAGTTCCTGAACTCGCTTGATCCGGCTGGATTGCCACCACATCGTCTTTTACTTAAAGTGGGATCTCCGGTTATTTTACTGCGGAACCTCGACCCGCCAAAACTTTGCAACGGCACGAGGCTGTGTGTCAAGAAGCTGCTGGGCAATGTAATGGAAGCGACTATCTTGACAGGAAAGGGAGAGGGTGCAACAGTTTTTATCCCACGGATACCACTCATTCCGACGGATCTCCCTTTCGACTTTAAGAGATTGCAGTTTCCAGTAAGACTTGCGTTCTCGATCACGATCAACAAGTCGCAGGGGCAGTCTATCAAGTACTGCGGAGTGGATTTGAGATCGCCGTGTTTCTCCCACGGGCAACTTTATGTTGGTTGCTCGAGGGTGGGTTCACCCAAGAATTTATTTATTCTTGCTCCCGGAGGTGAAACTAAAAATGTTGTGTATAATCAAGTTTTGTGTTAAATTTATATTGCAGTGAATTTGTAAAATATTTTACTTTATAATGCGTGTACTGTACTTATACTTTTAGAACCTGTTAATATAATTACTTTGATTTTACACTATACATTGATTTCATTCCTTTTCCTGTCCAATAGAAGATTGGGATAAATACCCGGGCAAAGCTATGTTGCCGTTGTTTGAGCATTACTAAATCTAACTTTTAGTTGATTGTATAAGTATTTCCTACTTTATTTGACAGGTGTAATGTGCATTATTGAATTAAAGTTTATTATTTTATTTCTATATGAATTTTATGTTTTTACATGAATATTTGTTTGATAAAAAAAGGATATTTAAAATATTTCATTATTCATAATTTACATTTTGTAATGAAACACGAAAAACTTCAACTCATTAATCATAAAAGCGTAATTTTGTTATTTTAGATTTGGGAAACCAGAATTAATTTTTATTATTTTATAAATTTGATTTAGCATCCCGTGTTTGTCTATTTGAGTTAACACAGCGAAATGTTGCAGTCATATTTGAGCATTACTAAATTTCATTATCGTCTTTATCAATATTTTCAAATATCTTTTTTCGAATTGCTCTGTTTCAGAATACACTCAGGCAGTCGAAATTCGACACTGCGTATCATTCGTTTTTTAGAATTCTGCATTTTTTCGTCGGAATTTCGTTTCTGTTCGTATTTATGTCTTAATCTTTTAGATATTGCAATATATTCAGGAATTAAATGCATATATTTGCGTCCGAAGTATATAGTAGAAGTTATGGAAAAGTTAAAACGTATTTTCCGTACAACTTAAATGATTGCATTTTTCTGTGAAAGAAAAGTGATTATTCTAATTCACTTTTCAAGCAACATTTAACTATTTCAACCCGAGCAACGCCGGGTAATTCAGCTAGTATATATATATAATAGGATGTGTGTGTATGTATATATGTATATTTTCTATACAAATCTACACCGTTTGACCAATCCACACCAAATTTGGTGCACTTATACTTTAGAACACTGCGGTCAGCATAGGGTAACTCTTAACCTCCGTTCTATTGGCCCTGGGGGGGCTAAAAACTATTCGAGATAGCCATAGAAATAACATTGAGCATAGATTGATTGCTTTAGGCAGCTATGGTTGCTTTACCAGTGTTGATCGAAAAACAATTTTTTCCGAAACAAATTAAATTACAATATTTATGTTTGAACTGACTTTTTAGTTCTTCCCATGATGTAGATAAATTGTAGATATTTTATTGAAGAAGAAAGAATATTTTAAAATATTTATTTTTGCAAGGAAATTCAAGGAAAGGTTTTCAGGAGTTCAAGGATGATTTTCAAGGAAAGTTGGTGTATATTTCGACCCACTTTCCTTAAATAATTTATTGAATACGTAATGATTTGTAAAATTCTGTTTCATAAGGCTTTTTAGGTAAGGCGTGTAACTTATTTTAAAATGTCCGGAATATATACATGTGAATCCTCCGTTGAAAGCAGTGATTTTCTTTCTGAAAAATTCTGTTAAATCTACCTTCTGCTTTTTGAAAATTTTTATCTATTCAGTTTAATTTGTCTACACCAATTACATTTATTTCTAACCCAAGCACCGTTATTCCGAAAAGCACAAACGAAAAACTCATTGATCATAAAAGCGTAATTTTGCTACTCGGTATCTGGCAGCACCAGAATTAATGTTTACTTTTTTTTATAAAACTTTGTGGAACGCATTTTTTCGTCGGAATTTCGTTTCTGTTTGTCTTTATGTCTTAATCTTTTACATATTGCAATATATCCAGGAATTAAATGCATATATTTGCGTCCGAAGTATATTGTAGAAGCTATGAAAAAGTTAAAACGCATTTTCCGTACAACTTTTAAATGATTGCATTTGTCTGTGAAAGAAAAGTGATTATTCTAATTCACTTTTCAAGCAACATTTAACCATTTCAACCCGAGCGACGCCGGGTAATTCAGCTAGTTCTTAATAAATGTCTAATTGCTTTTTCTAACAAGCGTTTGACCCCAGGTAGCAAACGAAAAGTTTGTCTACAACTATTTAACCCTCCAAGTGGTTTCGACGAGATATCTCGTAAATCAAGATATGACGAATTTTGCTAATGACGAAATATTTCGTCATCAAGATATCGATTTCTTTATGATGACTAGATTAAGATCTGATCAGTTTTCTTTAAATGATGAGGTATCTCGTCCATCAAGATCCGGTCAGTTTTGCTAATGACAACACACCTCTTCGATACAACCACCAGGAAGGTTAATACAATCAATATTGGTACTGTGATTACCCGAAAAGTGACCAGTGAGTGTCTTCATCTCCAAGTTGAATTAGGAACAAACTCGGGATCACCACGCTATCTCCTGACGTTAAATGGTAACGTTATTCAATGTCCCGACATATTGGGACTTGGGAAATTGTATCTTTCACCAACCACATCGCTCTAGGTAGAAATTAAAATAGAACTACTAATCACACGCACGTGCAGATGCGTCTGCAGTTTCCCAAAATGAGGTTAAACAGGCCTTCCAACCCGTTTATCACCCTAACTGTGGAATTCTGGACAAGACTTGCTTCGCGCGTTATTTATTGATCAGAGGTTGATTGGTATGCTTTCCTTCTGAAGCTGCCATGTGGGTCAAGATCAGGGTAGGACCGAGCTCATTTCCAG
The DNA here is from genome assembly GCA_933210815.1 of Meta bourneti. Classification (NCBI taxonomy): domain Eukaryota; kingdom Metazoa; phylum Arthropoda; class Arachnida; order Araneae; family Tetragnathidae; genus Meta; species Meta bourneti. The sequence continues at coordinate 32,670,873 of OW119924.1, forward strand.
ATTCGACTTGATGAACAGAAAGTCGTTTCGTTTTCCGAGCCTGTGTTGGGATTCCTGTGTGCTGTAGCTTGCCGACCCAGAGCCGATGGCAATGACGTGTTCCCGGCGATTTCCAACTGAGCTCTTAAACATTGTTAATCGTTTATTGACTGATTAAGTCGATGTGATACATTTAGCTTCACCAGGTTGGTTGGTAGTTGAATTGGTTGGTACTGGAGCAACACAACTGGCTATTTGCCAAGGTCCGGGATCAATCCCCAAGGGAAAGATCCTAGGACATCTCGAAATTTTGAACCACGGTCAGATGACGAGACAGCACTTGAGCTGGCACCCTAGTTTCCAAACTTCCACACCACGCCATAATTCCGATCCATCTTGCAGACTGGTTTGATGAAAATCTCTGATTATTGCGGATGTAATATGTCTCTTTGGAATTAGCATATGGTATTTTGGGTTTTATGTCCCTGTTTAGAACACAAATGAGAATATGAATAGAATTTGAATATGAATAGTTAAGAATTGAATTGGGTACTCACTCCTATTTCCCAGATGAACGGTACTTTTATTGAGTCATATTCTGTCTTGTGTTTGGCGCAGCTTGTCCACTTTTGGACCTTGCTCCATAAAACCCCAACATCCAATCCAATCCTCGCCACGCCAACGTGAGGTCATTGGCGGCTACGACGGATTTAACGCGCAGCAGCCCAACGTAAACGACGGTATTTGGTTGGATCGAGTCTTGAATTCGCAACCCTCCGGTTGCTAATCCACTACTACCAAGTGGTGTGCAACACCTCTTTATTTTTTATATGTGCAGTTTCACTGCATATATTTATTCGAAGAAGCAACAGCTCATTTAAGTAACTTTTCCCTTTTTGTTCAAAATTCCCTTTTTAAGGAATTGTTTTCATTTGATAGGACTGCAGATAGGTAGTTTGTGGCTAGTTGAATTAACGTCACACTGAAGCAACACATCGGGCTATTGCCGACGGTCCGGGATCCTGAAGCAAAAGATTCGAGGACACCTCGTAATTTTGAACCAAGGCCAGATGACGAGGTCAACACCTGAACTGGCACCAAAATTTCCAAACTTCTAAACTTCCACCGTGAGGATATTTGAGGCTACGACAGATTTAACGTACACATACTCCCACGTTCACGACGGTCTGGTTGAATCGAGTTTCGAATTCGCAACCCTCCGGTTGCCAATCTTCTATTCTTTAAACCGATCTACCACGGCCCGGTAGACTAGAAATGAAAATGAAAGGAGATTATGTAATTCAAAATATATTTAAAACAAATTAATGCTTTTTATAATGGAGATTTGAGTATCTTATCATTGGTTTACATTGAAACAAATTGGTTAGAAAAGAATATTTTCAATTCGGCAACCCAAAAATCACGCCCTTTCCTTGTAAGATATCTTTTTAACATAAAAATAACTGAACAAATAAATAGAAAGTCTCAAACCAATCAAAAGTATGTTTCAATTCTCGAGTACCTGTGAGTTGAGGCACACGACAAACTGGGGTTTTGAGGTTTTCTCCATTGATGGAATATTTGACATATTTAACCCCTCTCTATTAGTTTATATCTGGAGGTAGATATCGATTTGAAATAACGCTAAATTCAATAGAACGGGATCTATTCTGAGAAAAAAGAACTTGAAAAAATCAACAAATAGCTATTTTATTTAGTTTCTCCAATTCAATTTTCAATTCTTTTCCCTGTGAGTAAATCTAAAGAGCAGTTTCTCTTTTGGACAAGAAACAAAATAAAGCAAGCGAAAAAGTACTTGTTTCAAGAACGTACTGTCAAGGGCCCTTGAAAAAAAAACAGTTTGGTGACATGCCGTAGATGCATTTTTAGACCTGGTCTAATGCTCAAGGCAGTAGAGACTTTATCGGTAAATTTTCGATTTATCTTACTCCCTACACGAGAGTTTAGAATCGAATTATGTTTTTCAAGGAACTGCTGAATTTTCAATATTGTAGAAGTGGAAGAGTGAAACAATGAACTTGGAAAGAGTTTAGGACAAAGATCTGGGGATGAAATGAATCAATTTTATTCGTAGTATGCAACAAAATAGATATGAAGAGATACGGTTATATGAGTGCATTTCTATATTATGAAAAGCATTTTAAGATTATGTGTCAGTAAAAGTATTTTTTGATATGCTTCATTAATAATGTATTGACTTGTTATTATCCTCTTAAAATCTGATAGTCTGAATTAGAAAGTGAACAACAAAACAAAGACTTATAGAATTAATTCTAGAATAACATACTTTAAATTTGAACATCATTAGAATTTTTGAGAAAAATCCCCTGTTAATGAACACTTTGGGGTAGAAAGAACACATAAATTAAAAAGTTCTATTTAACAAAACTTGTAATCTAATAGCAGAACAGAAATTAATCCTACAATGTTCGTATATTTAAAAAGTATAAGTATGTTCTACATTAACTTTAAGAATATGAGCATTGTATGATTAATTTCTATTTTGGGTACGATGTTATTAGATTGCAAGTTTTTTAAATAGAAAATTTTCTCAATTCTCATGTTCTTTCTTATCGGTGAATTTTCTCTAAAATGCTAATAATATTTTAGTTTTAATTGCCTTTTTGAAAGTTTCTTATGTGACTTACAACCCAAAATATTTAAGTTTCATTAAGGGTAAAATGTTTATAATGATATCTTTTATTTCTTGAAACAAGGTTTTGACCTATTGTGGTTACTTTAAGCGCTTATAAGGCTGATATAACATCTGTATAAATTTTAATCTGTATATGCAGATTGAATATAACCATCAAAGCAATTTTTAAGTCCTCAAAGTCATCTTGACAAACTGTCCGAAATCCATTTTTTTAATTTTTTTCATCTTTTAACGAACTCCCTTAAGTCACTTAAACCGCATCCATATCTGTTCTATAAACATGTTTTTAAATCTGCTTTTCATAGTTGGTTAGAATATTTTAATATTTTTATATGTTTTTATTGGTTTGAATTATGTCGTGTTTGGTGAAGCTTGTCCGTTTTCGGGCCTTGCACCAAAAACCCCAAACCAAGCAAACGAATTTCCATATTGTTGGGAATATATTTTAACTGAGCAATCTAAAAAATGCACAACCGAGTCTAGTATTAGAGCATCGCACATAAAAAGTCGCATAAAAAGTATTCATTCAAAAGTCTAAAAGGGCCGCAGTAGCCCGATCGGAGGAAAGCAACCGGAGGGTTACGAGTTCGAAACTGAATCCAACCAAAGACCGTCCTGTAGTTGGGGACTGGTACACGTTAAATATCTCTTGACCTCAAATGTCCTCACGTTGGCGTAGTGTGGAAATTTGGAGAGTGGGGTGCCAGTTCAGGTGTAACCTCGTCATATGACCGTGGTTAAAAACAGTGCGGTTCAAACAACGAGATGCTCTCCCTCTGATCTTTTCTTTCGGTGTTATCCCAGAACGTCGTCGATAGTCTGCTGTTGCTCCAGTGCGACGTTAATTCAACTACCTCCTACCCCCATATTGTTCAGGATATATTTTAACTGAGTATTAGTTGAATTAACGTCGCATGGGAGCGACACAACTGGCCATTGGCGACGGTCCGGGATCCATCCCGACGGGAAAAATCCGACTCATACTCGAGACAACACTACGTAATTTTCAACCACAGTCAGACGACGAGGTCACCTGAGCTGGCACCCCACTCTACAAACTTCCGCACCACGCCAACGTAAAGACATTTGAGGACAAGTCAGATTTACCGTACATCGCTCCCCGTACACAACGGTCTTCTGTTGAATCGAGTTTCGAGCTCGCAAACCTCCGGTTGCTAATCCGATACTCTTCCAACCTTGTGTACTAGGACAGTAAAATTCTTTGTGTAACTAGGACAGTACAATTCTTTGTGTAACTAGGACAGTACAATTCTTTGTGTAACTAGGACAGTACAATTCTGTGTAACTAGGACAGTACAATTCTTTGTGTACTTAGGATAGTACAATTCTGTGTAACTAGGACAGTACAATTCTTTGTGTAACTAGGACAGTACAATTCTTTCTGTACTTAGGATAGTACAGCCCTGTGTAATTCGGACGGCACAAATTTGAATCAATGTAAATAAATAGTCGGTTCACTAAAGTTTCTGGCGCTGCTTGTCCGCTTTTGAACTTTGCGCCATAAAACCCCAACATTCAATCCATTAAAGCTTGTATTTTTGTGAGATTCCCGACAGTATTCATCCAAAAGCTTAACCTACATCCTTTCCAACCAAAGTTTATTGCAACAGAAATCCAACTCTGATGAAGTCGGCAGTCATGATGAAAAAGAGAGATGACATCATCGTTCTTTCAGAGAGGCAAATACTTTAACATTTTAAGTGGACATCTTCCCTCCAAGGTAATGGACAAAAATAATCACAGGGTTGCTCCAGAGTGTGACCTTTCTTTCCTAATGTATTGTGCGCTGTATTGATTACGTGTTGCGTGAGTAAATGGTGGGCGTTGGCCGGCTCTTTAGTCGTCCTAGGGCGTTTCTTAATGCGCCCGGAATTTTCCCGGACTTCAGCGCGCAATGTTTAGATTTAAAGGGGTTGTTTTTGCGCCCTCCTTTATTTTTACGTGCGCAAAATATTTTTTGCTCAATTATTTAAAGTAGGACGTTCAGTTTCATTTTTAACACTTACTGTGGTGATGAATTGTTGGAAGGTGGAATGGGAAGTGTGACCGGTTCGAACAGTTTTGGTGTGGAGAACGGTGTTACGAAAATATTTTTGTTGTGTTCATGATAGTTTACACCAGGGATGCACAAACTTAAATTTACAAAGGAGCAGTACATAAAGCAAAGCCATAAATCTTAACTATGAAATATTTTTGGTGATTGAAGTTCTCTGTCGTCCGGTACATTGGTGACCAGAAGCGATTTTAAAAAAATTTCTACGTCTAGAATAGTGAAACAAAATGTGGAAAACAATAAAATGATGTATTATTTGCCTTCAATCTTTTCCATAGAATAACTATAAAAAAGTAATAATTATATAAAAGAATAATATATCTCTATTTCCATAAGAATAATTATAAAAAAGTAAAATATTTAAGGATCTAAAATCCAGGCGGGAACAACTTCAATTTAGAACAGAACAGTACATAAAGCAAATCGACGGATCTTAACTATAAAGCACTTTTGGTGGTTCTCTGTCTTCCGGTACATTGGTGACCGGACGCGATTTAGCGAAATCCCTCCCATGACCAGAACAAAATGTGGAAAAACAGTTCAATGATGCATTATTTGACTTAAATCTTCAGCAGACTTTTAAAAGACAAAAGTACCTATTGAACCTTGTTATCCTTTTCTAAGCACATATGTTAACAATTTTGGAAATACCCCTACAAAAATTTTCAAAACAGGAACTTATAAGGTATTGGTTCTTTTTGATTAATATTATTTTCTGTCCACTATAAATTGAAGAATTTGGATTTATTCGTGGATATCTAGGTTTGCTTAATCCTCTGTGCGTCTTGAGATTTCCATGAAGTATTGCTTTTACCCTACAACACACGTAATAACCAAATAGCCTCTTTTACCCTACATTACAGGTTATAACTAATCTCAAATATTGGATGAAAGAATCCTAGGAAAGATACCATAAGCCAAGGAAGTCACAACTAGTTAGAAGTCATACAAGCAAGACTGCAGGTTGCATAACGGATAGATATTCTTGTGAACCCTCAGACGGTTAATATTGAGTTCAGCGAAAAAAACCGAGACTCAAGTATCGTTGACTCATTTGTATCACCTAATTTTAACAAATTGTTCACATCAGTTTTCAAGGTCAAAACTTGTTAGAAATCGTGCAGGAAGACTTCAAGATGCTGAACGGATATATGCGTGTGAACCCATCAGAGGGTTAATACCCCCTCTCTAATAGAACAATGCGGTTTTTAGAATATTTTTAAGGTGTCGTGGATTAAAAATTAAAGCATATCAACTGTCTTAATCCCAATTAATCTGGAGCATTCATAGTTCTATAAACATACCCCTTATCTCGTTCATTCTTAAAAGAAGTTCCTATTTAAGGATCAAGAAATCCATCAAGAAAGGGGGTGACCGTGAAACTGAATTATCTCACTGCTCTAGCAACCTGCGAGTTGTAAGCGGTGCGAGTTCGATTCCTCCCTGGTGTGTATTTCTTTCCTCCGTGTCAATAAAGCTTTCCTTGTGCGTGTGTGTCCATATTCCTGATTTTGGCGCAAACATCAGGAAAATTGGACAGATATGGCCCTTACGTTATAAAACCCAACATAAATCAACCATTTTAGAAGGTGGAATTATTCATTTAAGAAACTTCTAAGAAAACGCCCCATTTTTAGGATTACCATCTGAAGAAACATCGATGCAGCGCAAGATATATCGATTACACAAGATATTTTGAGTTTTAATTGATTTTCCAAAAGCACGAAAAAACAAAAAGCCGCGAAGAAAAAACATGAAGCAATGTCGAGAGTCATTTTGGAAACTGGTCATACAACCTGAGCTTACGAAATCCATACCTATTTCACCGCTTCCTAGCAATGCGTTACTCTTCATCAACAACTCGTTCACTCAGTACTTTCGAAATATCCAGTAACAACCTTTTAAGGGTCTTGATCGTCCAGGTCTTTCTGTGAATCATGGACATGAGATAAGCGATCCAGTCATTAAAATTATCACCTTGGAAATTAGGATATTACAACCTTTCCTTATTTCTTCTCTGAGTACCCAAGAGGTACTCAGAGAAAGGATATAAAGGAAGGGGTAAATAATTTATTTTTAAGACTAAATGAAAAATAATACATTCATATATGGAACTGAAATTTTAACAATACATGGAAAATCCATAAATTTTTAACAGTATGATAAATTTTCCTTCGACCATTTGGCCACTCGTTGGCGTGGTGAAGAAGTTTGGACAGTGGGGTGCCAGCTCAGGTGTGACCTGACCGTGATTCCAAATTACGTGGTGTTGTCCTCGGATATTTCTCTTCGGGTTCGATCCCAGACCGTTGTCAATACCCCGCTGTGTTGCAGCAGTGCGACGTTAATTAAAATACCTACCTACTTTCGACCATTTGGGCCGCGGTTGGGAGAGTAGCGGATGAGTAAAAGAGAATTGAGAGTTCGAAATTGGATCCTTCCAAGGAGCGTCGTGTAGGTGGGGGCTGGTGCACGTTAAATCTGTCGTGGTCTCAAATGTCCTCAATTTGGCGTGAAAGTTTCGAGAGTGGGTTGCCAGCTCAGGTGTTGACCTCTTCATCTGAGTGTGGCTCTAAATTGCGAGGTGCCGTTCGAGGAGCTTTCCCTTTAGGATTGATCCCGGACCGTCACCAATAGCCCATTGTGTTACTTCTGTGCTACGTTAATTCAACTACTTACCCAAATGCTTTGAAATAACTGATACAAAAGAGTAGGTAATGCTTGTATTTCTTAGAGATATCAGTGATTATGATGAGCAATGATGCTTAAATTTTATCTGAATCTTTTTGCAAATATTTTGAAAATTCATAAATATATCTTCCATGCGTATTTTAAAAATTAAAAGTATGATTGCATCGAGTTGCACCATAAACTAGATTTAAGTATCTTCTCAAGGTTAATCTATTTCCAATGATCATAGAAACTACACTGATGTGCATAGATTTATTACATCACTTAATGCTTCTCTTTATCTAGACACTAAGAATTTGCTACCTATATTTTAAAAGCAAACTACTTTCAAGAGATGCTTTGAACATCAAAAACACTACAACTGAATTATTGTCTTCCTAAAATTGTTAGTTTTCAAGTATAAAGAAAATAATTTATCTTTATTCTGACTTTAATCACATTTTTATCAAAGCTGGAAATCGGTTTACACCCAACATAATAAAGAGGAGTAACAGGTTCGATAAATATCCAAGTCAAATGCAACACCTTTACTTTTATCCCTGTTTTTGGTGATGTCATGGTTGATTAATTAGTATTGCATTGTTCTCTCAAATTAATTTGTTTTGTTTCAAAGGATTCAAATGAGCATATTTCAGTTATGAGAAGAGATAACAGATCTGTTCTTGCGCTTGAAGTTATCGATAAGGTAATTAATAAGTAAAAATGGTTTTGTAGAGGAGGCATGAACTTTATATTTCATCATAGTTTTCATTCTTGATTCGAGATGGTTGAATTGTGTTCTGTGTTAAATATTTTTTTGTTTATACACGTAGCACCAAAATGATTGGAGGCCCGTTGTAGCTCAGTGGGTATGCCCACTGCGCTAGCAACCTTCGAGTTGTAGGCGGCGCAGGTTCGATTCCTGTCAGGTGCATTCCTCCCTGGGTGTATTTCTCTCTTCAGTATCAGTAAAACATTCATTGTGTGTGTGTCTATTACTTGATATTGTATGTCGTATCTGGCGCAGCATGGCCAAATATGGCCCTTGCGCCATCAAACCCCAAAACCAACCAACCAAAATGATTGGTCGATTTTCTATGAACAACTAGCTGAGGCAAAGACGGATTGTCTTCGCTTGAGAGCTTTTGTTGCTTCAGAAAACCAAGTAGCTTCTGCTTTTTCAGCAGTTTCATTGCATCGTCAAACAGCTTTTTGAGCTTCGTCCACCTCACATGCTTGGGTTCTTTTCTCTTCCGATTGCTCGTACCGTGACAGCTTTTGACGTTCGTGGTACAGAAACATGCGTTTTATGTTTATTGCCGAAGGGCAACAACGGATAAACACAATATAAAGTGGACATTCACTGGATTCATTCGCCAATTTTGCCGCTTCGTTTAAATGTACTTTATTTGAGCTACGGAGCTGAATAACTACTGAAACTACATGGAAAGAGTTCGCCACTAATGAAACTAATGAAATTCTTCAGCAGTTAGATTACAGAAAGGAATGAGAAATCTGGAAGTGAGAAATCAGCGCAGAATAGAAAACATGAGCGAAAATAGGTTTAGCGTCGAAAAATGCCTAATCATCTTTGAATAAGGGATTGATGAAATTGAAGGAGACATTCAGAATCTAATTATGGTAACATGACTGAGGTGTGCTTTTAGCCATACATTTGATTGGAAATACGAATTGACCCCAATAAAATATGCAAAATGCTAAAATATAGTTTCGAATAATTTTACTTCATTTAAAGATATGCAATCCATTCATATGAAAATGAATGCTACATTCATTATAAATGGATTGAAATAAGGTATGAAATATCAGTAAAGACACACACACACTTTGCCATCTATAGATATTTAGCAATTAAGAAAGTTTAACGCAGATGATTTATACGGGTCTGCTAGTTATCATAATACAGGCATCCGAATTTCATTTATCAAAGTGCGACACATAAGCATCTAATAGCCTTTTAGCCTCTTTTTGGTAATCATTAAGTTGAATATTATTTCACGCAAAACTAGTGACCTAAAACTCGAGTGCTCTCTGAAATGAGATGCAATTCATATGCAAATCAACAATAATACCAGAATCGGATGAATCTAAGCGCGGCCATGGCCACGATGAGCGTTGGTTTGCAACTAAATATGCCTCGCTATTGCAGCCCCTGAGCTGGTGCATATTGAATTTCCGGAATAATGCATCCGGTGTGGAATGCAGAACTGCACCACGTTGCACAGAGGAGATGAATGAGCATGGTTTTATTATTTATCTGCAGAAGAGAACTATTCGAGTTAACTTTTTTTACCAACAAATTATTCACAATTATACAAAGAAAGCACTTGATGACTGAAGCTGTTGAGTAATATTCCTTTCCAATACTACTGAACCTGGACAACTTAACGTTTTCATGAACTACGGCACTCAGAATGGTTTCGACGAATTCTTAAACATTTATGGCAAGAATGTACTCAAATGGTTAAGGCTTTTTATTGATCTAAAATGCGAAAAACTGTTAGTCTTCATCTTCAATCTGTCCAAGTGAATGAACATATTTGCCTTCACGAATGCATTTTTCCCTACGTGAAACGGGGGCCGCGCTAGCCTAGTTGATAGGGTAACGGATTACTAATCAGAGGGTTGCGAGTTCGAAACTCAATCCAACTAAAGACTCGTGTACATGGGGGCTGGTGCACTTTAAATCTGTCGTGGCCTCATTGGCGTGGCGTGGAAGTTTAGAGGGTGGGGTGCCAGCTCAGGTGTTGACCTCGTCATCCGACCATACTCAAAATTACGTTTGCTACGTTGGTTTACGTACCAAATTAACGTAACGTTACAAAATTACGTTACGTTACCTACGAATGGTTGTAACGTTACAAATTACGTTACGTACGAGGTGTTGTCCTCGAATCTTTCCCTTTAGGATTAATTCCATACCGTCGCAAATAGCCCGTTGCGTTGCCCCAGTGCGACGTTAATTCAACTATTTACTTATATGAAACGGTGGGAAAATTCTGGAGAGTACGATGGCCTAGCGGCCAAACGACCTTCATTTGTTAACAACACGTTCCTTTACATCTATCCAAGCATTCTTTTCGTCCTACCTGCGAGTTGTAGGCGACGTAGATTGGATTCCTGTAACTCTGAGTGTATTTCTCTCTTGTGTCAGTAAAAGTTTCCTTGTTCGCTTATTTTCATTGCTTGACAATATCGGTCTTGTGTTTGGCGTAGCTTTGCCAAATATGGCTCTTGAGCCATAGAAAATCTAACCAACATCTTGTCCTATTCCAACCGAATTAGCAGGTGCGTTCCTCCCTGAGTGTATTTCTCTCTTCTGTGTCAGTAAAGCTTTCATTGGATGTGTATGTCTACTTCTTGATATTGTGTGTTTTGTGTCTGGCGCAGCATGGTCAAATATGGCCCTTTCGCCATAAAACTCCAAACCAACCAACCAATCGAACAGAAAAGATGATCATACAATCACACTAATCCTTGTCCTCTTCTTCAAACAACACTTAACGGACGGTTCACGGACAATTGGTGTCAAGTTATCGTTGATAAAAAGAGTTCTCTCAATACTACCATTCATGTAAATACGAGTAGTGTTCTATAATTTAAAGAATAGTAATCAGTAGAACATCCAGTATCTTGTTAAAAGTGTAATGATTAACCCAATTTTGCCGAGCGAATATTTTTCTTTTTATATTTATGACTTACAATTTCCTGTCGAATTAATATTTCTCATTTCAAAATTACTTATATGCTTTAGATGACCCTCCTGGTGGTTTTCTCTGTGGTATCTCGTCATTAAATAAAACTGACCAGATCTTGATGGACAAGATATCTCGTCATTTGAAGAAAACTGATCAGATCTTGATCTTGTCATCATCAAAAGATCGGCAATATCCTGATGACGAGATGACTCATTATTAGCAAAATTGGTCAGATCTTGATGGACGAGATATCTCGTCGAAACCACTTGGAGGGTTAATATATTGAAATGGTAGAAACGGAACGGTATTGGTCCAATGCTCAAATTTATGACTCAGCTTCGGATATACATAAACCACAAATCTCAGAACTTCCATTCTAACCACGAAGTGGTTAGAATGGAAGTTGTGACTAGGTATATCACTAGCTATCTAGATAGCTAGTGATGTCTAGTGATCTAGATATAACTATAGATATATCACTAGCTATATCTTGACTAGATATATCATAATGAGCAGCATAAATGTGAAATACGCTATAGAGATCACTGTTTCACAGAATTTAAATATAAAATCGGAAGTAGTTTAAGTTCTTAGTGGGTTTTTATGTGTGTCTACATTTTGAAACGTCTGGTTATGAATTGATTTAAATGGCTTCTTTTTATTGGGAATAAACATCAAAAATAAAGTAGCAATTCGGTTTTTGTTTAGCCCTTACTTTAAGTGAACTGTTTCCTATTCAAATTTATTTCACAAATAGGAATTCCCTAATCATTTTAGCAATTACTTTGCCAAAAGGTTCTGCTGATTTCTGAGACCTAAAACTGCTTGAGAAAACGAATCTTATGACATTTCGTGACATAAGCCCACCAATTTCCCTTTAATTAACTGTATCTAATGACACGTCAACGATGAAGATATTTCAGTTGCGAAACTGTCTAGAGTATCCCATGATTTTGAAACTTCTGTGGTTATGTATTGATTAAATACCTTCTTTGTTATTAAAGAATAAACATCAACAATAAAGTGGCAATTTGTTTTGGGTTAGTCGTTTAGATGACTTTCCTTATTTTAAACGAAGTGTTACTTATTCAAATTTATTTTTCGAAGTTTCCCAATTGTTTCAGCAACTACTTTGACGAAAGGTTCTGCTGATTTCCGATTGCTGAAACTGCTTGAGAACCTATGAAACTTACGACATTTCGTTACATAAGCCAAACAATTTTCCTCGAATAAATTGTATCCAATGGCACATGCATCAACAGTGAAGATATTTCAGTTGTGAAACTATGTCCAGAGTACATCATTCCCAAAACCATCGATTTCAACCCTATGTACATTCCTGCTGTGTGAGAATATGTAATTAAAGTATCCTTGACATCTGTGGTGAAGGTTCACTTCGGCTGACGTCAGACAACATCTCCAGTCCTCTGCAATGCTCTGCAGGTGTTTTTCTTCCGGAATCCCATGACTCATTGGTTGATAAATAATTCTTATGCATTACGATCTCGTCTTTGAGACAAGGCGGTAGGAGTAGATCCTTCGCCATCGTTTGTAAGCAAAAGTGTGTGATAATTGACCTAAGCAACTCTCAGATCGCAAGTCTCATCTGTGCTTCCACGGCTTAGAATTTTAAATATTTTATTCAAATGAAAGGAATATTGTCGAACCTGAACAACTTAAGATTGTTACAAACTACAGAACTTGGAATATTTTCATTGTTTTCTAAAATATTTATTTGAATCGTAGGAAGAATGGGATGTCAAAAGGGTATGTATTTTCAGTGATTTAAAATGCGTCAATTTTCTTGTTCATTGTCTCGATTCGACTGATCAGTTTTCTTCATTAGAAGAAAACTGACTAGATTTTGATCTCATCATAAAAAATAGGCAGCTTCTTGATGACGAGATATCTAGTCATTAGCAAATTTGATCAGATCTTGATGGATAAAATATCTCGTCGAAACCACTTGGGGATTAATATGTTAATTTTCATTTCTAATGTGTCCTTGTGAAATAACATATTTGCATTTACACATGCAATTTTCTTTCAAGAAACCTGATGCATTGTATAAACATTTGCGTGAGTACATCTTGATTTGTAATCATTTGTAATCTCGAGTCGTGCTAACCCGAAGGTGGAGAGTTCTGTATATGCATTTCTGTATCAAGTTTAAGAATTCGCAGATGCCTTAAACCTTAAAACTAAACAGGTTTTTAAGTTCCTTGATAATAAATTTTTCTGATCATTTCACTTTTTTACTTGTTATATTATTTAATGAATTTTATTAATCTATAGTTCCATCTCTTTCGTTTAGGGGTTTCCATGTATCGATAGAGAATCGATAAATTTTTGGTACGGAGCTATTCTCAAGGAAACTGCTTCCTTCAGTATGTTTTGATACAAACGCGGTAAGTGAAATACATATTTTATATTAATTCAAAATCTAGATGATTTTCCTTCTCAAGTTTATTTTATCTTCTCTTCTAATTTGAATAGGTATTCTATTGTATTCGGTTCTGGCAGATATCTTTTGGTGCGATGTTCACTTACACAAATACATACATTTACATATTATTTTATAAGCATGCTATTAAGCGTAAATATAATTCGATTTTCTAAAGTTTCCACTTTTCTAAAAATTTGGTAAAAAATATATTATATATTTAATCTTTCGTTTCTCCATAGGAAACTAATGTTTTAAACTTCTGAGGGGTTCACTCGCATATATTCGTTTTGAAACCTGCAGTCTTCTCTGCATGACCTGTAACCAATTTTGACCAATAGAACCTATCACGCGATTCTTTCAACAATAGATGCGACTATTTAGCCATTATGTGCTTGCGTTGTGTATAAAAAGAGGTTAACATATTTAATTGTTGTATCAGTGATCCTAGGTTCGAGTCTGAGAAGAAATATGTAACATCTAAAATTAATCTCATTCTTAGTTTGGGAACCCGCTCAGCATACTTTTTGAACACAGAGAGGTAAGTAGTTCAATTTACATCACACTGGAGCAACGGGCTATTGACGACGGCCCGGGATCAATCCCGAAGGGAAAGATCCGAGGACAACACTTCGAAATTTCAAACCACGGTCAGATGACGAGGAAAAAACGAATTGGCAACCCTCTCTCCAAACTTCCACACCACACCAACGTGGGAACATTTGAGGCAACAACAGATTTAACGAGTACCAGCCCCCACGTACATGATGGTTTTGATTGGATGGAGTTTCGAATTCACAACCCTCCGGTTGCTTATTCTCTGTCAACTGAGCTACCGTCGCTCTTGGAGTACAAAGAAGCACATCTAAAGAACTACACTGCTGGCCACCCAAATTGCAACACCAAGAAAGACAAGAGATTCACAACAAAATTTATTTTGTAGATAACATGTTGACCAAGTATCAAATGATTAAATTTATAGACTTCTGTGAAGTGTGGTTCCTGCCAAAATCAGTAGCCAGAGTAGCCGCCATTATTGGAGATCACCGCTGCCACACGCCTCGGCATTGATTCAAAGAGACTTTGGATGTGTTCTTGGGGTACAGCAGACCAAGCAGCTTCCACACGTTGCCAAAGTTGATCTGGTGTGGCAGCTGGGGATGTATTCTGGGTCAATCGTTGAGCAACCATGGACCACATGTTTTCTATCGGCGAAAGATCCGGAGAGCGAGCTGGCCAGGGAAGCAATTCAATCTGGCGATTGACGAAGAACTCTTGGACAATGCGTGCCACGTGTGGTCGCGCATTATCCTGTTGAAATATGGCTGTGGGCAAGCCCTGAAGGTAAGGAAGGACAACTGGCTCCAACACCTCGGAGATGTAGCGCTGGCTGTTTAAAGTACCGGCAATGCGTACTAGAGGAGTGCGAGAGTGATATCCAATACCGCCCCATACCATAATACCCGGTGCAGGACCAGTGTGGCGGTGCATAACGCAGCTGTTCAGCATCCTCTCTCCACGGTGTCTCCAGACTCGAATCCGACCATCGTGGTGTTGCAGACAGAAGCGTGACTCGTCAGTAAAGACAATTTCATTCCATTCTGCCGTCCACATCCTTCTTCCATCGCACCATTGGCGGCGGAAACGTCTGTGGTTCTGCGTCAAGGGTAGACGAAGCAATGGACGTCTTGCGGACAGACCACTCTGCTGTAAACGGCGTCGAATGGTACGCGCAGACACTGGATGATGCGGTACAGACTGAATGTGCTGTGCTATGGTTCGTGATGTGGCTGAGCGATCCGTCACTGCCATACGCACAATATGCCTGTCATCACGTGAAGTGGTGCACTGAGGTGGATGCGATCGAACACGTCGGTCCGTCGTACCCTCCTGCATCCAACGATCACATATCCGCATTACAGTTGTTTGGTTTCGTCCAACACGACTACCGATTTCCCTGAAAGATAATCCACAATCTCGGTAGGCCACTATCCTTCCTCTGTCGAACTCGGATACTTGATCAAAAGATGATCGCTGTTTTCTACGAGGCATAATTGATCGTTTTTTTTTGAAAAAACCACAAGAAAAACACAATTGCCGTACTTGAAATCGTCGAAATCTCCAAGCCTTAAATAGCGCTTTGAAGTGGCGCCACAGGCGCGCGTGATGTGCGTCTGCGCTGAAATTCTAATCATTTGCATATCTCACCTCCGCTAATGCATGTTGTAAATTTCATATTATTTGCATGCTTCCTTCAGGGTGTTGCATTTACGGTGGCCAGCAGTGTAGTTGAGTTCTGTATCGGATAAAAAAATTTGAAGGAAAAATTTCTTTCGCTGCATAACACTAATCTATTGGATATTGATTGCAAAAAGTATCAATGCAAGAGAATAAAATAATGATATTCAATTCTCTAAAAAATGGACCTGATTTTATAAGTAAACAATTAACTAGTTTCGTGATACATTTTGTACTATTAACGCAGTTTTAATTTTCCAACTTAATTAACTGCACTTCGTTATAAGTTTAGTTATCTTTCATTCATTAAATGCTGCTTGGATAATTATGTTTTTTAACTTGCCGTATATTCCCATTTTGGAAAATTTAATGAGCTAGCTGTCCTCATATTAATTAAAAATGTCTGCATGTTTAATTTCAGTAAACAATTAAACTAATTACGTTGAAATGAAAGGAAAAAAATTTGTGTCCTAGTATCAAAAAATAAACTTTAAAAGACAGGACTTTCAATTAATTTTTAATTATTTTTTTAAGAAATGTTTTTTTTTAATTGCATTTTATGTATGCTCGCAAGATAAGTATTTTCTCAATACCTTTTCCATAAACGTTCTGCCCAATTAATTAAAAACAAATATCTATCATGTTCTACTTACAAATATCCATGGGTACTACGATTTTAGTTCATTTCAAATTTATCATGCATGCTTGATTACCAAAGAAAATGTATTACTCTTGTAACGGCGGCTAGAGAAACGTTCACCACGACAACGTGGGAAAATGGAAAATCTTGTTGACTCAGGTGTCGAGAGGAAAAGCCCACACTCCATAACGACCACCCGAAAACATCTTAATGATTTCTTAACGACAGCCAGCCAGCAGGGGTCGGAAATCGCTGTGGTTTCAAAACAAAGGGCAGGCGCCTTTCTGTCGCTCTCTTCGACATTTCGAGACCAAGAAGATTGATATAAATGATGATGAGTTTCCGACAGGGTTTGATGGACCCTTTCAAGTCCGCCGAAGTCTGTCGTAAAAGTTGAGGGGAAAGACCAACGTGAGACAGCCAATCAAGAACGTGAGAAATCTTCAACACCCAATCCAGCACCGACTAAAAGGCGGACCAGAAACGGAAAGGAGGAGTCGATAAGCACCCAACATATAGAGTTTTTGGAGATATCATCAGAGAGAGATCACGAGAGGAGAGACGGAGACAGAGGATCACAGAGGATCAGAGAGCTTGGAGAGAAGCGGTCAACAGAGACCGTTTTTGGAGCTTGGTGAATATCCGTTAACTGTTGTGCATTTATCCCACCTTGGGATCCTATACTCGCCGGAGTATTTTAGTGAGAAAGGCTCGACCGTAGCCGTAAAGAACCCTCCTAGAGATCCGTGTAACTGTTCATCCTAGTAGTGATCCTGTCCGGAAAGACTGAGATTTCCTGCCTTGGAACTCTGTACTCATTCGAGTAATTTTGTGTTGAGAATAGGCTCACCCGTAGCCGTGCGTTAGACTTCCCCGAGCGAAATTGTGAGGCTCGCCAGCAGCCCTAAGCGCCTCGATAGAACTTTGGACCTTCCAAGGAACTAATATTAATGAACTTTACATTCATTTTCCGACTTTTTGTACAAATTGTAAAATAAACCAATTTAGTCCAGAATCGGATATCTTCAATGGTAACTAGTCTAGCTACCCGTGAATCAAGACGTTACACTCTCGATGAACATTATTTTTAATGATTATTTATATTGATATGAAATTGCACTCGCATTCCGTTACAATATGGTCGATATACAGATTCAAATAGATTAAACGGTTTGGGTTATGGTGAAAATGAATTAAAAATATACTGCTTTGGATTTGAAACTACAGAATCTTTCAGTTCCGATTATTCTTATTTTCCCTTTCTACAGGGGCTGACGTGGCTCAGTAGGTCTGCCCATTGTTGTATTTCTTTCTTCTGTGTCAGTAAAACTTTCCTTGTGTGTGTGTTAATTATCTGAAGTTGTCTGTCTTGTATTTTGTGCAGCTTGATCAAATATGGTCTTTGTGCCATAAAAGACACCTTTTTTAAATATTCTTTTAGTTGGGTAATAATAAATACAAAAAAGTTCGGTTTTACAAAATGTCGGATCAAAGTATCAAACGATGTGCTTTGAAGCCAATTATTGTTAACAAGATGAAGACATTCAGAATTTTAAGAATTTGCTGCAAACTTTGTTTTTAAGTAAAGTCGATTAATCTCAGAAAGAAAAAATCAATTTGACCCTGTGATGGGTTCGCACGCATGTATCCGTTCTGTAACCTGCAGTCTAAACTGTATGACTTCTAACTCGTTTTGACCAGTAAAATCTTCCCTGGGATTCCTTCAACCAATAGATGTGGTTGTGATCCTTTTGTGTGAGTCGTGATGTCCCATTAATGTACTGTTGCTTTTACATCTCGTGAAAATTAGATGGTCAGATTACCATTTTTGATATGTGAAACAATTTGTCTTCACTGAACTTTTAGGTTAGTTGAGGTTTAATGGCGCAAGGGCCATATTTGGCCATGCTGCGCCAGACACAAGACATACAATATCAAGTAATAGACAGACACAATGAAAATTTTACTGACACAGAAGAGAGAAATACACCAGGGGAGGAATGCACCTGACAGGAATCAAACCTGCGCCACCTACAGAACTTTTAGGATTATGTTCTGCATTTGTATATAAAAACAGTAAATAAGAAAATCATGTCTTCGTTTACATTCGAGCGTTAGACTTTATCTCCCTCGTGCGCACTTTCTCCTCTATTTTGTTTTCCTTTCTCGCGCACACTTTGAAATAGAAATACAGAACGAATGCCAAAGAAAAATATTGTGATTGCAGAGTTGTCAGGCACACACAGACTGTTTGATTGGAATATCACTTGCACACTTGCACATCACTCGGCAGAAAATATTAAACAGCCCGGAGATGCGGATGTCGTTTTAAGAGGTACACAAGCTTGTTTTCACTTCAGCATTTTATTTTCCATCTGATAGTTTTTATTACATGTAAGGATCGTAGGATTTAATAGCAGGAATTAAATCTCGCTTCGGAAACAGCAAGGATCGAGACGTAGCACTCTTTCTTCCATGAACTTCCTTCCACAAATATAAATCATGCGAGGTTCATTACTTTGATGTTTGAGCCTTATGGTAGAATTAACGTTCCTCTGGAGCATCACGAGATATTGGCGACTGCCCGGTATCAACCCCGAAGGGAAAGACCCGAGGACAACACCTCGACATTTTGAAACACGGTCAGATGACGAAGCTCAACACCTAAGCTGGCATTCCACTCCAAACTTCCACACCAAGATTATGACATTTCAGGCCATGACAGATTTAACTTGCATCGGCCCCCACGTACATGGCGGGATCAAGTTTCGAATTCGCAACCCCCCGGTTGCTAATCAGCTACCTTTCCAACCCGGCTACCGTGACCCAAAAAGCAAATAAAAGCTATAAAAACACGAAGAAAAAACGGTGATTCTTTAACATCAATCTGAATGAGACACCAGAGAGAGTTTCTATTTTCATGTCATTGATTTTGATAGCAAGAAGCCAACCGGGGAATGGACATCCCATCCTTTAGGCTTCAAAAGGTTTCTTACTGGGATCGTTTAATGTTTGTTCCCTGTTCCCTTTCATTTTCGGGACCGTCATAGATGCACTAGCAACCTGCGGAATGTAGGCGGTGCAGGTTCGATTCTTGTCAGGCCCGATTTCTCCTTGGGTGTATTTCTCTCTTTTGAGTTTGTAAAACTTTCTTTGTGTGGGTATATTCATTACTTGATATTGTATGTCTTGTGTATGGCGCAGTATGGCCAAATGTGGCCCTTCAGCTTCAAGCTCTACGCTTGGATGATCCACAGAGTTACCAAGATTAGGTGCAATTGCACTTTTGGGGCTCTTTTGTTAACCTCCTGGTGGTGGTCTCGACAAGGTATCTCGTCATTACAAAACTGACCAGATCTTGATGGACGAGATATCTCGTCATTAGAAGAAAACTGACCAGATCTTGATGGACGACATATCTCGTAATTAGAAAAAACTGATCTCATCTTGATTTAGCCACTACAAACAAATTTACTATATCTTGATGACGAGATATCTCGTCATTAGCAAAATTGATCTCGTCATCATAAACAAATTGTCAATACCTTGATAGACGAGATATCTTGTCATTAGCAAAATTGGTCGAATCGTATTGAACGAGATATCTTGTCCATCACGATTTATCAACATGGGCCCTTAATTAACGCACTTGGATGGTTAACTAAGGGCTAAAAATGATTTATATTTTAATGTCTTTTTGAGGAAAAGAAGCAACGGCTACCGAGGTCGACTCGGGGGTTTTATCTAAAGCTAAGCACAATATTTTTATTTGCTTTTCTCGGTTATCAATACTAATCTACGTTGTTGATAAAAAAGGACAGCGGCTTTAACAATAAGAAAAAAATCTCGCTTTGAGAAATAGCTGCCGTCGAAAGGTGCCACTCTCTCCCGCAAGCTTTCTTCTCCAAATATAAATCACGCAAGGTTCATTACTATGCTTTTTGAGCTTTATGGAACAGGGCAAAATCGCTTCGCTTATTACACGTAGCGGGCATTTTGATTAGCACATAAAGTAGCGCCGGGGCAGACCGTCGGAAATGAAGAAAAATGGAGTCACGGCCGATTTAATAAAGAATTCATAAAGTTAGAATATGTGGGAGGCCTTTTTAATGCGTCTGCTCATATTCCTCTTTTCATTGCTGGGATTGAGGAAGAAAAAATGGCTGCGGCGTCGGAGAAAAAGAACGTTTCTCTTGAGAAAGTTTATTGAATTTTTTTCATTCCTCTCCCGGTTCTTTTATGTGTGCTCAGTGCCGGCTGTGAAATGCGATCCCATTTTTAGCCCACAATGAGAGCGGGAAAAAATAAGGACGTTCGACGTACTTTAATTTATGTTGATTACTAGCTGAATTAATCGGCGTTGCTGGGGTTGAATTGTTTGTAATTCAGTGTAATATTACACACTGTTATTCTATGGGGATTTCAAATTGTTTTTAGACCCCTCTACAGACCCAGGACCAATCCGATTGGGGTTAATTTATAGCCTATGTTTCCCGGAGGATTGTAAAGAATAAATATAACAAATTTGGTGTGAATCTGACAGTGAACCTAAAAACACTCAATATTATTATTATGGGGATTTCGGATTGTTTTTAGCCCCCTCTGGAGACGGAAGGACAAAACGAAGGGGTTAATTTATAGTCTGTTTCCCGCAGGATTCTAAAGAATGAATGTTCTAAATTTGTGTGAATTAGCATGATAGTTATCCTAAAAATACTCAATGTTAGTCCTGTGGTTATTCCGAATTGTTTTTAACCCCCTGCTGACCCAGGACTAATCGAACTGGATTAATACATATCCTATGCGTCCCACAGAATTCAAAAGTATGAATGTACCAAATTTAGTGTGAATTTGTCTGACATTGATCGTATAAATACGTAATGTTATTGCTATGGGGATTTCGAAAAGAGTTTTAAGCCTCCTCTGCACACCCAAGACAGATAGTACGGAGGTTAATATGTAGCCTACGTTACCCGCAGGGTTCCAAAGAATAAGTACCAAATTTCGTGTGGATTGATCAAACGGTGTAGATTTGAAGAGAGAACAGACAGACGCACACTCTGCTTTATATATATAGATGATTTTAGCAGCAGGTTCCATTATTTAGCCGCTTTGGGACAAATATTGTCATTTACCCCTTGCGTTCTTTAATTTGGTTCTTAAAATGAGAAAAAAAAACGCTAAATCTTATCAAATTATATCAGCTCTTTGAGTGGTTCGCACGCCATATATCCGCCCTGCAACCTCCATGGCTTCTAACCTGATATGAGCTTTTCGACCAATCGAATATCTTTCCTTGGATTTCGTTTGTGAGAGATTTGATTATTTAGTCATTATGAGTGTGCTGTGGAGGAAAAGCAACATTACACAACACGGAAATCCCGTGACCCTCAGAGAGTTAACCCTCGAATGCTAATGACGTTTGCTAATGACGAGATACCTCGGTTGTCTCGACGAGGTATCTCGTCATTAGCAAAACTGACCACATCTTCATGGACGAGTTATCTCGTCATTAGAAAACTGACTAGATCTTGATCTCGTCATCAAAAAATAGGCAGTATCTTGATGACGAGATATCTCGTTCATTAGAAAAACGAGATATCTCGTCGCCTCTCGTCAGTAGAAGAAACCTGACCAGATCTCGATCTCGTCATCATAAAAAGTATCAGTAATATCTTGACGTGATATCTCGTCTTTACGAAAATTGATCATATCTTGATCGAACGAGATAACTCGTCGAAACCACTTTGAGGGTTAAATGCATAGTATCTAACGGAAAATTGTCGAGAGTTGAGCGATGAATAATAAAAACAAAATATATGTAAGAATGGTTCTTATTCGGGAATCAAGGCTTTCCCCAAAATATAACATATAATAAACATAAAATATAACATTCCCCCTTTTATAACATGTAAACATCCCCTAAATTAAACACTGAGCTTCACGAGATTTCCGAGTACTGTAGCATTGTTTTTCTCCATAACACACGCTTGACTGAATCACCAAATCTACTGTTTGAAAGAATCCCAAAAAAGATTCTGTTGTTCAACTAAGTTAAAACTGGTTAGAAGTTATGCATTAAGACTTAGATGAAGGTTGAGGAACGAATATATGAGTAAACCCCTCAGAGGGTTGAAAAGAAAGGGCGTGAGAAAGAAGTTAAATATGCAGCCACGTTAGCTGTAGATATGATGGAAATTATTTGTTTTGTGTCGCAGTGACAGATGAATTCTACAATGCTATCAACATTTGATAGTGTAATGGCTAGTGCGAGAAAAGAAAACCAACATAACGTGTTAAGGGATATCAACGACTATAGTATTTACATTTTTGAGCTGGTACATAAGCCCTTGCATGAATTGCATTTGCTATGGTATGCAAGAACTTTGGATACAACAGATTGAAACTAACTACTAGCGAAACTACTATAAACTACTAATGAAAAAGAAAGCTAACGAAACTACTAACGAAAAAGAAAAGTTGAAGAGATCATTAACAAGTTCGGATGATTATTGACAAAAGGCTAGATAGAATTAAAAAAATTGTAATATTATTTCCAAATTGTGATCTTACATATTCAAATTGCTTTCTGTGAAGCACCTTTAGAATAACAGGCATTATAAACTGAAGAATTGAATGAGGAGTATAACCGGTTACTTAATGTGCTGAAAACAAATTCTTTAATAATATTTGCATATTGTGTTTTACATCGTAAGTAATTTAGTATAGTTCTGTTTCAAAATAATTCAGCTTATAAATATTCATTCTTGTATTCCTTTCATTGTACTAAATTTATATCGGATTGACCTTTTGATATAGGTTAAAGCAGGTGAAGCTTTTTGTTTAGGATACGTTCAGGTAATGATAGAAATGACCCAACAGGTTATAAAAGGTTAAAGAGGTTTGTGTAAAATTTATGAGACAGGGTAAGAATGAGCACAATGTTGAGGTAGTTAGGTGAAATATAGCTTCATGTCTCTTGAGAAACACAGATAAATTATACTATAGATATATCAATTGTTTGGCCTTCGAACAGCATGCATGAAAAGCTTTGATAGTTTCTGATTCTAAAATAATTACAACATTCTTAACCCTAATTGGTTTCGACGAAATATATCGTCCATCAAGATCAAACCAATTTTACTAAATGACGAGATATCTCGTCATGAAGATAATGACGATTTTTTTTGTGATGACGAGATCAAGATCTGGTCAGTTTTTCCCAATGATTGCACATAATATTGATAAAACCACTACTGAAGAGCTCGTCATTTTAATGAAATTCTTCAGCAATCTGAAATCAATGAGAAATCTATAACATAAAAATCAGCATAGAGAAGGAAATATGAAGCGCGAAAATATGTTTAGAGTCAAAAAATTCCGAATAGACTGTTAATTGAGGGAATGGAGTGAAATTGGCGTAATCCTTAAGAAGTTAATTGAGGTAACACAACTGAGGGGCAAACTTTTGATCACGCATTTCATTGCAAATATGAATTAACTGGTTTCGAGACGAGATATCTCGTACGTCAAGATCTTTCCAATTTTGGTAATGCCGAGAAATCTCGTCAAGGTATTGTGGATATTTTTTGATGCCGAGATCACACACACACACACACACACACACACACACACACACACAATATTTGGTCAGTTTTGCTAATGATGAGATACCTCGTCGACACAACCACCAGGAGGGTTAAAAACGAAAAATGAACGATATTAAATGAAATTTTCTTTTCTATACCATTGACTGTGTCAGATGAGATACCTTGAATTGTGATGACACTTCTGTCCTAAACACTCAGCGTACACAAGCATTTAAAAAGGGGGGGGGGTTATTTGATGTTAAAAATATTTCCCACTAATCTATACATATAAGGCAGAGTTGGCATCTGTCTGTCTGTCCTCTATACAAATCCACACCGTTTGACCAATCTACACAAAATTTGGTACGCTTATACTTTGGAACCCTGCGTGTAACGTAGTCTACATATTAACCTGTTCTGTTTGTCTTGGATGTGCAGAGTGGTGTAACGTCCATTCATCCTGGACACTTGCTAGGGGGCGCTCTCTCCCGGTCTGGCTGTGCAGATGACGTCAGAGTCAACATCTACAGGAATCGCCTCTCAAGATGACCTTGGAGATTTTTTAGAATCATTCATTGAATCGTTTATTTATTATTGTTTTAGAATCACATCGTTTATGTATCCCGTCAGTAAATTCTTAAACTGTAGCTTTATTATTGGAATGTAAATTTTTATAATGGATTATATTTATAGAAAATGGTCTTTCGTTTATAGTCGATATGGTACAGGGGGCTAAAGACAACTTGAAATCCTCATAGGAATAACATTGCGTATTTATGCGATTAATGTCAGACCAATTCATACTAAATTTGGTACATTCATCTTGTAGAATTCTTTGGGACACATAGGCTATATATTAACTCCGATTTGTCCTGGGTCTGCAGAGGAGCTAAAAAACAATTGGAAATCTCCATTGGAATAATATTGAGTAATACTACGATGAATTATAAGCAATTCAACCCGGGCAACGAGGGGTAATTCAGCTAGTCTATTCTAAGCAGAACAAAATTTATCGGAAAAGATTGTTTCGAGATTATCACAACAAAACAAACACGATCACGCATTTATAATTACATCTACATGGCTTTTGTTTTAAAAACTGTTTTCATCAGGAGATGAAAATGCTTCTTTCCTTCCACCAATTATTCTTTAACAATTCCTAAAACCTGTAAGATTGTTTTTAATGATTGCAGTTGACTCTTCTCAATTCTAAACCCCCGCCATTAGATGCACACTCCATTTTATCCACCTTAGAAACACGCCCGGATAAACAAGAAACATAAATAATGAATGTTTGATAACGATTCTGAGTTACCTGGCGTTAAATGCGAAAACTTTTTACCGTTACTATTTTTAGGAGTGATTAAAAAATGCAATTTTCTTCGAAAACGAACATTGCGTTCTAAGGCGGTAATTGAAGTGGGCTTGCTTAATATGGAGTAGCTTCGTGTTGGAGCATTTTCTTTATCCACCGCATCCATAAAACGTATCACGGAAGAAAAATTCCTATTAACGTTGGCTTCGGTTTTTTATGCTTGTATCTCAGTTGAATAAGTAATTCCATCCAATTCATTAATTAAGGAAAATTATTTATGCTTTTGTTTTGCTACACTTATCTGATTTCATGTTAGCTAAATTTAGTAGGAAAAAGAGGCTTGTATAAAATTAACATAAAAAGCACGAAATATTTTTCGTAGTATATTTACATGGAATGCTTTTGAAACGGCTGAAATAAATTTTTTGTTGAAGGAATCATTAGTTACGAGATATTGATGCTATCTTTGCTGCTTTTGTGATTTGTATCATACTCATTCGTCTGAAGTAGTTAAGTTTATCATCTACACTGAAGAGCCAAAACATTATGACCACCTTCTCAATAACGCGTTGCGCCTCCTTTGGCCTGCAAAACAGCTGCAACTCGCCTGGGCATAGATGCCACAAGTTCTTGGTACATGACTGGAGACAGGTTGTACCAAATGTCTAAGCAGCGGTCACGCAAAGTCGAGATATTCGGACATGGTGGTGTTTGAGCTCCGAGCTGCCGCTCCATAACATCCCAAATGTGCTCCATCGGATTAATATCCGGCGAGTTAGGTGGCCAGGACATTAAGTGGAATTCATCAGTATGCTCCTCGAACCACTCCAACACAATCCGAGCCTTGTGACATGGGGCTTTGTCCTGCCGGAAGATTCCATTTCCAGTTGGGAAGACAGACGCCATTAAGGGTGCAACTGATCCGCAATGATGTTCAGATAGTTCGCAGCGTTCATGGTCTGTTCTACGGGTCCCAGAGTCGCCCATAAGAACGTCCCCTAAAGCATAATACCGCCACCACCAGCCCGTATATGACCTGCTGTACAAGAGGGAAGCAACTGTTCGCCTTGCAGACGGCGTACCCTGACACGACCGTCGACGTGAAGAATGAGAAATCGGGATTCATCTGATCAGGCAACTCTCTTCCACTCATCCATGATCCAGTCTCGATGAATACCATTCTCACTTAATCACGTGCCCTACACGTCATCCAGACGAATGAGTATGCTCCTCGAACCACTCCAACACAATCCAAGCCTTGTGACATGGGGTTTTGTCCTGCTGGAAGATTCCATTTCCAGTTGGGAAGACAGACGCCATTAAGGGTGCAACTGATCCGCAATGATGTTCAGATAGTTCGCAGCGTTCATGGTCTGTTCTACGGGTCCCAGAGTCGCCCATAAGAACGTCCCCTAAAGCATGATACCGCCACCACCAGCCTGTATATGACCTGCTGTACAAGAGGGAAGCAACTGTTCGCCTTGCAGACGGCGTGCCCTGATACGACCGTCGACGTGAAGAATGAGAAATCGGGATTCATCTGATCAGGCAACTCTCTTCCACTCATCCATGATCCAGTCTCGATGAATACCATTCTCACTTAATCACGTGCCCTACACGTCATCCAGACGAATGAGTATGCTCCTCGAACCACTCCAACACAATCCAAGCCTTGTGACATGGGGTTTTGTCCTGCTGGAAGATTCCATTTCCAGTTGGGAAGACAGACGCCATTAAGGGTGCAACTGATCCGCAATGATGTTCAGATAGTTCGCAGCGTTCATGGTCTGTTCTACGGGTCCCAGAGTCGCCCATGAGAACGTCCCCTAAAGCATAATACCGCCACCACCAGCCTGTATATGACCTGCTGTACAAGAGGGAAGCAACTGTTCGCCTTGCAGACGGCGTACCCTGACACGACCGTCGACGTGAAGAATGAGAAATCGGGATTCATCTGATCAGGCAACTCTCTTCCACTCATCCATGATCCAGTCTCGATGAATACCATTCTCACTTAATCACGTGCCCTACACGTCATCCAGACGAGTTCATTGAAAAATGTGAGGATGGTCATAATGGTTTTGGCTCGTCAGTGTAGTTATGTTGGGATGGCGTTCTGTTTACCTTGATTTCAGAGTATAGTGCGGTTCCGACGAGAAGGGAGTCCACCTTGGGGCAGTTGGTAATTGAAAAGGTGTGAAACCTAATAAGGACAAGGCTGCCATACGCAGAGATGACGATCTCTGTGGTTGGTTTCCCCCGAAAACGCGTTATCCCTGTTGTCACTTTCGGCACCGAATGATGAACTTAGAACCAGAATCCATGCTAAAGATCCCGGGCCGTTGCCAATAGACAGTTCCGTTTCTCCAGTGCGACGTAAATTCAATTACCTACCTGAATTGTCATACAAGTTTAAGCAGTTTAGTTTTCATTCAAAAACTAATATTGGTATGAACGGTTCTACAGGAACCGTCAGTTCCGAAGCTGCATACTTTTGGGTATGGCAGCCTTTTTCTCACAAGGTTTCACACCTTTTCAATAATCGACTCGACCAAGATCGAGTGCCTTCTCGTCGGAGCATTTAAACTTGAAACGGAGGTAGGTAATGCGCCACACAAATTAAGCGCTGTTCGGCAGTTCGGCCAGTTTGACCAGCATCATTTTAAATGTTGACGTTATGGATGTAATGCCTGATAGCAGATATTAAATTCGTTTTTAAACTCCGAATTTGAAATCACCCATCAAATTGTTTCATTTTCAATTGGTTGAAAATATCTTGGTTTCTCGAAAACGTGGATGAGAAGGAATATCTGTGTTTTCAAAAGCATCCTTTTTACTTGATTTAATACTATAGATGTATTTACCTTTTTATTTCACATTATTTCAAATAATAATAAAATAATATCAAGTATCCATGATTAAATGTTTAATTTAATCACGGATATTATTCGACTTATTGTTCACTATTATTCACATGGCATATAGCGACTTATTGTTCACTTCCTACAATAAGTCGTTTTTCTTGAATCTCGTTAGATATCCCTCCTGTTGTGCCATTGTCGGTAACATGGTTCTTTACTATCGAAGAAATGCATAGGAGTAGGAAACATGAATGGATATTTATCAGTCTGGGATGAATGTGGTTGAATCTGTTTTGCCCTGTAAAATTCATATTTTCATTGTATCTTTTTTGGAAAGTAATATGCTGTGCTTAAACATTGTGGTAGGTAATTTGGGTTTTGTGGCGCAAGGTCCAAAAACGGATATGCTGCAATGGACATGCAACAACGGAAGCTGCGCAATTTTAACTTTGCGAAAAAAAGACCTTAGAGCCACGATCAGAATAGAAAATTAATCTTAGTAGGACCAATCGGTCTGGATGTCAGGTGCTAACTTCTGGATCGAAAGGTTCCTGGTTCGAATCCGGGATAAGACATAGATATTTGTCCGTCCTGAATGAATGGGTTTCTCTATAAGCGGATTGTGACTAGAATGAAAAGAATGTGAGGTGTTACGTAAACCCAACTGTGAGGATGTGCAAACGGCTGATGATCGACTTAACCACACGTGCAGATGTCCGCTGAAATCCGGTGACTAGTAGAAACTATTTTCCTGACTCAGCGAGAGTGAGTTAGAATTGAACTACTAACTGAAGGCTTCCACGCGCAGGTGGAGCGAGCGCAGTTTTGAACTAGTAACTGAAGGCTTCCACGCGCAGGTGGAGCGAGCGCAGTTTTTTTCAGAATTAATGCGTGGCAGCGTGTAGGCTGTTCCATGAATTTGATATAACGGTTGCTGTACATAGTTTTTAGGTAGAGAAATAAATTGTGTTAGTCCTAATCTCCGTATCACTTCGTAACACCCTAGCGATCGGTCCAAGGTTTAAGTTCAGGCGATCAGCTCGGATCTCCACACTACCTATCCCGACGTAAGATGGTGGCAGCGGTAAAAATGATGTACCCGGAGCAGTAAAGATTGGCCAGAGACGAGAAATTCCGAGGAACCCTGTTGAAGCAGACGAACCGGGAACAGTAAAGATTGGACCAGAGACGAGAAATCCTGAGGAAACGGACGGCGAGGCTACGCGAAATCCTGGTGAAGCAGACGAACCGGGTGAGTGTTGTTTAACCTTTCTTTTAAGAGAAATAATCAGGGATCCATTGCTAAATAAATGTTAGGTGAAGCATATTTGTTTGTTAAATGATGAGGTGTAGTTGAAGCACGGCAGTGCGGGAAATACATCCGTATTTCAAATTTTAGAATTGCGCGACAGCGCAGGTGACACGTCAGTGTTCTTAGCCAAAAGTGCTGATTATAGTTTCTCTTGAAGAATTGTGATACACCAGGAGTGGCAGAAGGTATTTTTAAAGCATGACAGTGCTGGAATTTCAGAGTTACGAATTGAGCGTTAACTCATGTGACACGTCAGTGTTATTGTTCACATGTCATCGTTATCAGTTTAGGGTGAACCATTATTTTTCTCTTTAAACAATTGTGATATATGCTAGGGGTAGTCAATCAGTAGCTGAAAAGGGTTTTTATTTTAATGGTCTTTTAGTTAATACCAGTTAGAAAGGAAAATATATTGGTGAATATGGCTTTTTTGGGAAAATATAAGAAATGCGATCTATTTACTTTAGCATTGGAGTTAGGGGAAACTCCTGATCCAAATATTAAAGTTATAGGACTGAAAGATCTCATAACAGGAAGTAAGTCATACGAAGTCGAATTCGTGATGGAGATGCTTGAAACGATAGTGAGTTCACGAAAGGAGATGGAAGAGAAGAAGGAGAGGGAAGAGAAGAAGGAGAGAGAAGAGAAGGAGAGAGAAGAGAAGAAGGAGAGAAGGAGAGAGAAGAGAAGAAGGAGAGAGAAGAGAAGAAGGAGAGAGAAGAGAAGAAGGAGAGAGAAGAGAAGAAGGAGAGAGAAGAGAAGAAGGAGAGAGAAGAGGAAAAGGAGAGAAAGAAACAACAAAGAGAATTTGAGCTAGAAAAGTTAAGGATAGAAGCAGGAATAAGGATAAGCAATGATTCCATAGAAGGAAGAAGTAGTCCTACCGATATACATGTCGACATGACGAAATACATGCCCAAATTCCAAATGAAAGAGGGTGATATCCTTTTATACCTCTCCCTGTTCGAAAGTCAAGCTAGGCGGAGGAAAATTGATGAAAGAAATTGGGTATCATGTCTTTTGACCCTAATGTCTTTGGAGATAATAGAATTGATTGCGAGGGTTTCGGAAGAGGGATTAGAAGATTATGAACACATTAAAGACCTCTTGTTAAAGAAGTTTAAGATGAATCCAGAGGGATTTCGCCAGAAGTTCATTCAACATCAAAAAAGTCCTGATAAAACTTGGCAAGATTTTACTCATGAAGTAACCAATTATTTTCAAGGATGGATCGAAGGACTTGGTATCTCCGATTTTGAGAGTCTGAAGGAATTGATGATAGCCGATCAAGTCAAGAAAAGAGTGCCACAGGAAGCCAGGGACCATTTTATCGATGAATGGGGGAAAATATCAAAACCTTCATTGCTGGCTGAAAAGATAGACGAATACGAATGTGTTCGTAGAACATACAAGAGACAGCCAAGTACCACCATGAAGACAAATTCGGGATACAAGACCCAGTATGATGCAAGAGGTTACGGTGGATACCACATATCTCAGCAGGACACCAAACGAACCTATCACAGAACTCAACCAGAACCGGCGAAACATAATTCCAGGCTTGTTTGTTTCTCATGCGGAATGGAGGGACACATGAAGAGGTTCTGTCCAAAGTCGGATAAAGGAAGATCAGATCACGATAATAGAAGGAAAGCGAACGTGAATAGGATCATAACTGAAGAAAGCGGTGTGGGGGATGAGAAAAGGACACTGAATACTGGCGGAACGGCGGTGGTAGCTAAAGTTGTATCCTTTAAGGAAAGATCCTGGCGAGACAATCTTTGCCCCTTGGAAAGAATCTTAATTAGTGTTGACGGGAGGGAGGCAAAAGCCCTAATTGATTCTGGGACTGAAATTACCGTCATACGGAAAGATATTGTACAAAATCTGTCGCTGGAAGAGAAATCGTCCATCTTTATTAAAGGAATCTTCGGTCCAGCGGAGAAATGCCCGTTAATGAACGTTCCCATAGGACTGATCATAGGAGGTAGGGGTGATGTGCTTCACCAAGAAGTCCTCTGCGCAGTTGCTCCCTCATTGGTGGAAGATGTGCTGTTGCCACCAGATATCCGAGACATGTTTAGAGGAAAGCAGGAATTAATTTCCACCGATATTGGTAGTGGAAACATCTTGGAACCACCTACAAAAGAGGGGAACACAGAAGGGAATTCCGTTGAAGTGAATAAGGACACAGAAGTGTTAGTGGTAGAAAGCACCGACGGAGACCAGGAAGAAGGGATATCGAAGACGGAAAGCTTCCGTAAAGAGCAAGAGGAGTGTAGAGAGCTGGAAGAGACCAGAAAACAGGCTAAGCAAGGTAGTGGAGGATTTTTCTTTAACGATGGTTTGGTCTTTCATAAAGACAAGATTCTTGGAGAGAATGTATGTCAATTGGTTCTTCCTAAACGTAGAAGAAAAGAGGTTCTTAGATTAGCCCACTGCTCAGTGTTTGGGGGACACATGGGAGCGAGGAAGACAATAGAAAGAATTAGATATTCGTTCTATTGGAACGGGCTATCAAGAGACGTGTGACAGTTTTGTTTAGCATGTGAAGGTTGTCAGTTGACGAGAAGGGTCAAACACAAAGATAGGGCCCCAATAACTCCCGTTGCACGGCCAGAATTGCCCTTCCAAGTGGTCAATGTGGACACCATAGGACCGATAGATCCTCCAAGTTCTAAAGGACACAAATTTATCTTTTGTATGGTAGACCAACATACAAGGTGGGCTGAGGCGATCCCTTTGACGAGTCTTACAGCCAAAGCAACGTGTGAAGCTTTATTATCTATTTTTATGAGGACTGGAGTGCCAAACGTAATTGCCTCGGACAATGGTACAAATTTCAACGCTGAATTGACTCAGGAATTTGAAAAAAGAATGGGTTCAACTCCACGGTTCTCCACACCATTATATCCACAATCAAACGGGTTAGTGGAAAGATTTAACCAAACTTTAAAGAGTATGTTACATCACACCATTAAGGAAGAACCACGGACCTGGCCCACCAAAATACCGTTCATTTTATGGGCATACAGAGAGGTCCCGAACAGTACAACGGGTGTAGCACCTTTTCAATTGCTCTTTGGTCGTAAGCCAGAAGGTCCTTTGTCGATTCTAAAGAATACCTGGACGGGAAGACACGAGGGTTTGCAGCTGGATACAACCCCAATACATGTCTATCTGGAGAAGTTGAAAACCCGACTGGAGGAGGCCGCAGAGAAAGCCAAGATAACATCTAATATACAACAAGGGAAAATGGCCCATTATTATAATTTAAGGTCTACAAGAAAGACTTTCAAGCCGGGAGATAAAGTCATCGTGCTCTTGCCAGATTCTACAAACAAATTATTGGCCAGATGGCAAGGTCCCGGAATCATTGAAGAGAAAAAGAATGAACATTCTTTCATTATAAAGATGCCAGACAATAGGATGAGGCACGTTCACCAGAACAAGATAAGGGAATTTGTGGTCGGTTCCAACGCGGTAAATGTCATTTTTGAAGGTGAGGAAGAATTTGGTAACATAGAAAACGCTCCAATTGTCGAAGCAAGAGACGAGTTCACCCAAGAAGTGAAAATGATCACGACACCGTACTTAAATCCTAAACAGGAGGAAGAATTGAAAAGACTCTTGTGTAAGTTCGAAACACTTTTTTGCCGACCAATACAACCCGTGGGAGTAAGTCAGCACAAGATTGAATTGCTGCCTGACTCCATCCGGAGAAAACCACATAGTTATTGCATACCAATAGCATACCGTTCAAAGGTGGAATTACAAGTTGACCCATCGCCCTGGGATTTATCATCAGAGAGCTGATGCTCTCTCCCGCTTGGAAAGAGAGGTCGATCAATAAAGGCTTGGTAGCATATTTGGATGAGATTGTTATTTTTTTTATAACTAAATATGGAGAGTTAAGATGTATATTAAATATAGTGTAAATAATGGTTAATTTTATATGTATGGTGTTAGTCGAATGTTATTTTTGCAATACTTTAGGTTAGGTTTTGTAGATTGGATCAATTTAGAATGAAAAGGTATTGGAGTTCGGGAGTATCAATATTTGATTGTTTGTGGTGTAAATAGATATAGCATTTGGATGTTAAGATCTAATATTAGCTTGAAAAGTGGTTGCAAAGTATAAATGTTCTTATGCATAATTTTTTTTTGGATCCCTTGATTTCTCTTGGGTTGAGAGGGTAACCACTCCTGATCTGACCGGTTGCCACAAATGTTCGGACTATATTATTAGTAAAACAAATTTTTTTGGAAAAAAAAAAATCTGTTTTCCTCTTGGCGGCGGCGTGTGAGGATGTGCAAACGGCTGATGATCGACTTAACCACACGTGCAGATGTCCGCTGAAATCCGGTGACTGGTAGAAACTATTTTCCTGACTCAGCGAGAGTGAGTTAGAATTGAACTACTAACTGAAGGCTTCCACGCGCAGGTGGAGCGAGCGCAGTTTTTTTCAGAATTAATGCAAGTGGCAGCGTGTAGGCTGTTCCATGAATTTGATATAACGGTTGCTGTACATAGTTTTTAGGTAGAGAAATAAATTGTGTTAGTCCTAATCTCCGTATCACTTCGTAACACCCTAGCGATCGGTCCAAGGTGTAAGTTCAGGCGATCAGCTCGGATCTCCACACTACCTATCCCGACACCAACCACTGTAGTGCACCAGTATAACGCATGTTCACAAATCTGTTCATGTAGAGCCATGATGAATGAGAAAGACATTAAAGAAACACCCCATTTGCAATCTCCACAGCCCATTTTTCTAACGAGTTGAGGGCCCGCGATAGCCCAGTTGGGAGAGTAACGGACTAGCAACCGGAGGTTTGCGAGTTCGAATCCAACCAAAGACCGTCGTGTAAAACGAGGCTGGTGGACGTTAAATTTGTCGTGACCTCAAATGCCCTCACGTTGGCGTGGCGTGGAAATTTGGAGAGTAGGATGCCAGATCAGGTGTGACCTCGTCATCTGACCGTTAGATTCAAAACTGAGTGGTGTTGTCCTCGTATCTTTCCTCTCGGGTTTGATCTCGGACCGTCGCCAATAGCCCGTTGTGTTGCTCTAGTGCGACGTTAATTAAATACCTAGATCTAACGAGTTGAGTTGGTTGAGTTCCATGGCGCAAGGGCATTATTTGGCCATAGTGCGCCCTACGAAATGGTCATACACACACGAGGAGAGTTTCACTGCCACAGAAGAAACACACCCAGGGTGAACCTGCGCCCCCAACAACTCTCAAGTTGATGTAAAATAGGGGTGCACAGAATGCGGCCCGCGGGCCTCATGCGCACCTCCGTTGATTTGTTGCCGACCCGCCTAATCGTGTGTTATTTTAACTTTAAAAAGTCTTACAACAGGTAATCTAGGTTAAAATTTCATTGCTAGGGTAATGCATTAAAATGTGCAGGTTTCTGGTTCAACACATATCTGAACTTTTTCCGTCATATTAGCAAATCGAAAAATAGGATAGGAAGGTTGCGAGTTCGAAACTCGGTTCACTACGGGGGCTGGTGCACGTTAAATCAGTCGTGGACTCAAATGTCCTCATGTTGTTGTCGTGGTGTGGAAGTTTGGAGAGTGAGGTGCCAGCTCAGGTGTTGTCCTCGTCATCTGACCGTTTTTCAAAGTTACGTAGTGTTGTCATCGAATCTTACGCTTGGGGATTGATCCCGGACCGTCGGCAATAGCCCGATGTGTTGCTCCAGTGCGACGTTAGTTTATTACTATTACGAAAAATAGGATCCACTTGACAAATGAAAATTTAGAATCAATTTTGCGCTTCAAAGTCAAACCAAATGTTAAAGGAATTGCTAAATCAATGCAATCTCATGCATCAAGTTATTGGTGTGGTGTGAAAGTTTGGAGAGTGGGGTGCCAGCTCAGGTGTTGCCTCGTCATCTGACCGTGGTTCAAAGTTACGTAGTGTTGTCTTCGAATCTTTCGCTTGGGGATTGATCCCGGACCGTCACCAATAGCCCGTTCTGTTGCTCCAGTCTGACGTTAATTGAAAATACCAATACCATGCATCAAGTTAAATTCTTTGTTTATTTTTAAAATCTTTCTTTTGCAATACAAAATATGAATAATAAATACCAATAAAAATAAATTATAAACAGCAATAAAAAATAGTAAATATCAATAAAAATAAAATGAATAATAAATAGCAAAAAATGAATAAATATCAATAAAAATAAATAATCAATAAAAATAAATAATAAATATTAATATAATAAAAAATAAATATCGATAAAAATAAATAATAAATATCAATAGAAAATAAAATAAATTTTTATGATAGATAACTTCCATGTTTTTTTGGGCGGCTCTCCCATAAGCGACAGTGAATTTATGTGACCCTTGTTCTTACCAAGTCTGCATCCCTGATGTAAAATAACCAATTTTTTTCCCGTTATCCGAGCGTATTTGCTAAAACGGGGTGACGGCAGATCAGGGAAACCGAAAGTTGTATCACCGGACGCCTTGTTTTTCTCTCCAGTGCCAGCAGTACCTGTTGCGTCTCGGGGAAGAAGAAGCGGCGGGGATTGGCCGGCGCCAAGAAGGGGGCGTCAGCGTAATGACCTTCGACACGGGCTGCCGACCTTCTTCGGAGGGAGTTCCGACTTCCGAGACGGGGAAGCTCACCTCACGGGATTCCGCCGACGGAAGAAAAAACAAAAAAAACATGCGGTCATCGCTTGGCTTGTTTGCGTTCAGGGTTGCCGCGCTTCGTCGGGTATCGCCCTTTTGGGGAATTCTCCATTCACGGTGAATCCGTTTTCGATTTCCCCTCGGGGGTACCTCTTTAATTGTGTTCGGGCTTCACGAATCCAAGGTACCCAAGTGGTCTGTTCTTTTCCCATGCCTCTGGTAAGCATGGGGGTCGTGACCCCAGGGTGCCCAAGCGATCTTACTATACTTTCCCCTGCATCTTTTCTTCGCCGCGGTAACTCGGTTGGAAGAGTAACGGATTAGCAACCAAAGGGTTGCGAGTTCGAATCCAACCAAAGATCACCGTGTTCAAAGGGGGCAGGTGCACTTTAAATCTGCCGTGGCCTCAAATGTCCTCACGTTGGCATGGTGTGGAAGTTTTCAGAGTGGGGTGCCAGCACAAGTGTGACCTCGTCATCTGACCGTGGTTCAAAATTAGGTGGTGTCCTCGGATCTTTCCTTTCGGGTTTGATCCCGGACCGTCGTCAATAGCCCGTTGTGTTGCTCCGGTGAGGCGTTAATTAAATACCTACCTACCTTATATTTCGTTTTAAGATTCATTAGTAATGACAGTACGTGAGCTTATAGAAGTGAAGCTTTCCAGTTGATTGATTTCTCTCCAAAGTGAGTGAAAAATTACAAAATCGGGACAAGAGCTGGATGTAACTTGGCAAAATATGGCCCTTACATGAATTTTCAGAAAATGCAAATAAGATTTATTATTTTCTGCTTATAGCCATTGGAGATCCTGACTTGCCCCTCCCCAAATCTTGCAAAAGGATTAAATTGAAATGTTAACTCTTCAAACAATGTCGATTGATTTAGTTTTAATGTTGCTGTTTCATCATGCAACTAGTTTTAGTTCTATACTGGATCGTTTCTGTGTCAGGTGGTATTTATTTCCGCAATGCTGATTTATGTTTTCTATTTGTCATTGACGTACAAGTGTCATGTCTCCCGCTATTTAATGCATATACGAAATTCACAGTTCAATCAGCCATGAAATCCAAAACGGCAATAACCAGCTCAAAGAGATGATGTCGCCATCTGTTACAGTTTTCACGAATGTTGCTAGCTAGCAAGCTGATAAAGCTACATATTTAAAGGTATTTACATATTAGGAACATATTAACGGCAGCGTTTATAATTCGCAATCAGTTCAATTAATACAACATTCTTGAAAATAGGTCATATGCTTATTTACAAATACAATGCAGTTTATTTTTCGAATGAGTGAACTATTTTGTAACATGATATTGGTTGATGTTCATATGGTATTAATTCTTTGCAAGATAGGTAATTAGTTTAATTTACTTCGCACTGGAGTAACATAACGGGCTACTCGCGACGGTCTGGGATTAATTCCGAAGGGGAAGATCCGAGGACACCTCGTAATTTTGAGTCGCGGTCAGATGACGAGGTCAACACCTAAGCTGGCATCCCACTCTATCCAAATTTCTATACCACAGCATGCGAACGTGAGGTCATTTCAGGCCTCGCCAGATTAAACGTTAACCAGCCCCCACGTACAAAACGGTATTTGGTTGGATCGAGTTTCGAACACGCAACCCTCTTGTTGCTAATTTACTTTTCTACCAACTGGGCTACTGCGGCCCTACTTGCTTTGGGGATATCGAAAAAATTGAAAAATTTCAGCTAGTGTTAAAAAAGGTGTTACCTGTACAAACTTTAATCTCCATTAGTCACGGGTGTTATTAACAAATGAGATCGCGGTGCATCTGTGAGATGTTTTTCGTTCTATTTCCCATTACACACGCATTAATTACTCATTTTTAAAAACACATAGTATATTTCAGAACATACTTAAAATCAAATAACTATAAAATTACATAATTTAAATTTATAATTTTTCTTTTAGTTATTATTTTCATTTAGTAACATGGAAAAGTCACCGTGCACTTGTCAGGTACGGTAGGACTAAAGGAGGGTGTAGGAAACAAAATTAAACCGCCAAGAAATACTATATTTTTAAGATCTTACTGGAAATTTATGTTTGGGTTTGTTTTCGGGAATCTATTTGGCATAATGGCTTAGGATCTTCGTGATCCAAACCATTCGAACTAAAACGAGAAGCACCTGCTTGGCATTCGTGACTCACGTGATAAGCTCCGCCGAGTTCTCCATTTTGTTGACTTTCGTCGAACTTCCTCCGGTTATGTAACATATACTCCTTCCACTTCACCAATCGTTCATCTAAAAGATAAAGAAATGATCAGATGTAAATAAATAACAGCGCCCATGGAAGCCCGGTACCACCGAATAAAATAGATTGGAATTCGATGGGAAAATAAGTTAATTCTGATAAAACCTGGAGTAAAATCGACAATTTTTGTTTAAATCTGAATGAGACGTCAGTTTCTATTTTAACGTCCTTGATTTTCATCGCAGAAGCTAACCTAGATATGTCGTCCCATCCTTTCATCCTCAAATCATTTCTTAATATGGTTGTTTAATATATTGGTTAATGGCGTTTCCCATGCGCAATGGGGACCTTCAGCAGTCTCTTTCCACTACCCCATGTTTCCTACTGATACTAGCATCAAGTCCAGATACTGGTCACAGTGGGTCATTGCGCATTATCTATCCCCTGTTCCATCTAATTTTCCCACTTTTGTAAAAGACAACCTCAAGCTCTAAGCTTGGATCATCCACACACAGTTGCAAAGATTGGACACAATTACGTTTTTTTTTCGGACTCTTTAACCCTCCTAGTGCCGCGAGATTTCCGAGTAGTGTAGTATTATTATTATCCCACACTCAATGACAAAATAGCAGCACCTTTTTGTTAAAAGAACTCATGGATTCTTTCAACCTCGGAAAATTGGTCTTTTCCTTAGAGTAGAATCCTTTGGAAAGATACTATTGATCCTTTAGTTAGAAAATAATCCTTTGGAAAAATAGTATGGATCCTTTCCTTAGAATGGAATCCAGTGAGAAAAGTTTCTATTGGTCTTTTTTAAATAGAAAATAATCCTTTGGAAAGGTTCTCTTGATCATTTCCTTATATAAGAATAATTTGGAAAGATTTTGTTGGTCCTTTAATTAGAAAAGAATCCTTTGGGAAGATTGTGTTGGTCCTTTTCATAGAATAGAATCCTTTTAAAAGATTCTGTTGGTCATTTTCTTAGAACAGAATCCCTTGGAAAGATACTACTGGTCTCTTCCTTGAAATGGAATGCTGTGAAAAGATTATATTGTTTCTTTTTTTAATTAGAAAAGAATCCTCTGGAAAGATTTTGTTGGTCATTTCCTTCGGAAAGATTTTATTGTTCCTTTAATTAGAAAAAGATCCTTCGGAAGGATTCTGTTGGCCCTTTCCTTGGAATAGAATCCCTTGGAAAGATACTATTGCTCCTTTCCTTAGAATGGAATCCTATGGAAAGATACTGTTGGTAAAGAAAGTTTAAACTTTTTGCCTGTAGGGAAGACTGCAGGTTGTAAAGTGGAATTATGAGTATGAAACTCTCAGACGGTTAACTTAGGTCAAAAAATTATTCGTATTTTATTGCCTTTGAGGAAAAGAAACAGCTGCAAATATAGTTGACTCATAAGGTTGTCTAAGGCCATGGGTAATATTTTTTTTCTTTGTCTTCGACCCAATCTTGACATCTTCAGTTATCAATGCTACGCCTCGCAACTGTTTCTCCCACTTCACCAATCATTCATATAAAAGATAAAGGGTGCTATATAGGTAAATAAGACCTTACGACTTCAGACTTACCGCCTCACTGCTAGTTCTCAAGCCTTGCCCTCTGTATTCCAACTAGCTATTGATCCAAACCTCGAGACAAACAACGCGTCCCAGACACTTCCGTCCATGCCAGGCTTCACACTCCCAGTCCCCCCCGGGTTTTAATTATTCCTAACTATTTAGCAAAACGGAAGAACAAAAGCGATCGCACGGGCTGGAAAGTCTCATTCCACTCTGTCAAATTGACGTCTCAATGCGTCCATCGACGACTTTTCGGGAAATTGTTTTTTTCCCATCTGAAGGCCATGTGTGGATTGTGAGTTATTTCCCTCATGTGGTGCAACGTGGGTGCAGAATCCAAGGGTCACGGGAGACGACGTTGCAGTTCTAGCGGTGGCGAAACAATCCTGGAGGAAGAAATGGATTTGCTGTCTCCAATACGGTTGGTTGCAGCGATTGTAAAAAAAAACGCTTGTCTGACAGACACTTTGATTTCGGTTTGTGGGAAGGTGATTTTTCATCCCATAAATCATTTCATTCGCAATTCTCTCCCTCTCATTTATTGTGGTAATCTCCGACAGGGTTGGCCAATGCAAGACCAAATCCATAAGGTCATGCTTCTTGGATAGGCTAACCTACAGATCCGAGTACTGTGTTCTTTATGCTTTCTCAATGAGAGTTGGGCCACGACAGCCCTGTTGGAAGGATTAGCAACCGGGGGATTGCGAGTTTGAAACTAGGTACAGCCTAAGACCGTCACGTACCCGCGGGCTGATGCTCATTAAATCTGTTGTGGACTCAAATGACATGTTAGCGTGGTGTTTGGAGAGCGGGGTGCCAGCTAAAGTGTTGCCTTGTCACCTGACCGTGGTCAAGATTATATGGAGTTGTCCTCGGTTCTTTCTCTTCGGGATTGATCCCGGAAAGTCACCACTAGCCCGTTGTGTTGATCCAGTGTGACGATAATTAAAATACCTACCTACATACCTTGGAATTTTTCATTCCTCAGGTCAAGCCTCCCTTGCCATGGGACTCCCTCGATAACGGAGATTTGACCATTATGAATGTATCCTGAAAAATAATAAATTAAGTATGTAAAATATGTGTTTTTGAGATCATAACTAATACATCGTCGGCTTACAAGTGAAGGCCACTGTGTCTAAAAAAGTTCAACACCTCGTAATTTTGAATTACTGTCAGATGATGAGATAAATACATGAGCTGACTTCCCACTCTCCAAACTTCCACACCACGCCAACCTGAGGACATTTGAGGCCATGACAAATTGGGGGGGGGATATTTCCATTAACGTCACACTAGAGCTACACAATGGGCTATTGGTGACGGTCCGGGATCAATCCCAAAGGGAAAGATCCGAGGACAACACCACGTAATTTTGAACCACGGTCAGATGACGAGGCAACACCTGAGCTGGCACCCCACTCTCCAAACTTCCACACCACGCCAACGTGAGGACATTTGAGGCCACGACAGATTTAACGTGCACCAGCCCCCTTTGTACACGACGGTGTTTGGCTGGATTCGAACTCGCAACCCTTCGGTTGCTAGTCCGTTACTCTTCCAACCGGGCCACCGCGGCCCTCCATGACAAATTGAACGAGCACCAGCCCTCGCGTACACGACGGTCTTTGGTCCGACCGAGTTTCGAACTCGAACCCTCCGTTTGATAATCCGTCACTTCTCCAACTGAGCTACCTCGGCTCTCACAACTATGAGGAGCGATCAATAAAAGCAAAGATTAATGTGGGAGGTTGTTGAATTAACGTCGCACTGAAGCAACACATCGAGCTATAAGTAACGGTCCAGGATCAATCCCGAAGGCAAAGATGTGAGGATCCCACCATCGGATCTTTCCCTTCGCCAATAGCCCGTTGTGTTGCTCCAATGTGACGTTAATTAAAATACCTACCTACTGAGGACTATACCTCGTCATTTTGAATCATTGTCAGTTGACGAGGTCAACACCTGAGCTGGCATCCCACTCTTCAAAGGTAGGTAGGTATTTAATTAACGTCGCACTGGAGTCAACACAACGGGATATGGTCGGTGTTCTGGGATCAATCCCTGAAGGGAAAGATCCGAGGAGAACACCATGTAATTTTGAGCCACGGTCGGATGATGAGGTCACACCTTAGCTGCCATCCCACTCTCCTAACTTCCACACCAACGTCCCAAGAATAGCCAGTTGTGTTCCTAAACTTCGACGTTAATTAAAATACCTACCAGATTCAAGACACTTGTTGCAAAACGCGCAAACTCTAATTTACCAGAAAGAGACGAACCGAATCGTTTTTTCCTCGGGGAAAACTTCGCATGGCGATCACTTGGCAGCCTTCGCGCTGTTATTTCCGCGCGTATGGCAACCCCGTTTTCCCCTAAACCAAATCGTCTCACCGCGGGTTTTAATTTCACGCGCAGTGCAAAGCGGAGACTTGGTCGAGGGTTCCGTAGCGAGCGGACCGCCTCAGTGAAAGTGTGTTGCAGTGCTTTCTCGGGAGAGAAAAAAAAGGGAAGGCCCCACTTCATAAAAATCAAAAACGCACGTGAGCGTGCGTGATTTACGAGCAGTGACTTCTCGCGCACATCGAAACATGGACTACCAGTCGCTCCGTCTTGTGTCCACTGCTTTCGTTGCCTGGCTGTTGGATTGCTGGGCACGGCGCGGTATTTCGTGACGGTGCATGTGGTACTAACTGTTCGTCCGAATCGTTTTGCGAGGATTATAGAAGGGATGGCGAGATCTCTGGAAGGTGAGGCCTTTATTTTGTGTCAAAGATACAACATAATAGAAATCGTAAATCGCTATTTTTATACTTGTACGCAACCGAATGAGCTGACTAAGCTGTTGGCTGCGCAGGTTCAATTTCTGGTTCGACTTGTATGTTATTTCTCTTCTGCGTAAAATCTTTCCCCGTATGTGTGTATAACTGCTTGACCAGACCGGGCCATTGCGCCAAAACAAACCAACAGCCAACACATCCCTTGGGGCGAGAATAGATCAGAAGAATAGATCATTAGAGTACCTCGGCTTCACGAAACCGAGGTACTCTAGTGATCTTCTTTTTACATGGAGTTTAATGCCTCTGATAAACATGAGGGTCGTGACACCAGGATGTCCAAGCTATCTTTCTCTCCTTCTCTCCATCCTTTCTTTTCATAATTATTTGATATTGTCTTGTGTTTGGCGCAGCTTGGCCGAATATGGCCAACCACAACACAAATTTTTTCAATGCGATTGACGTTTTAATTGAAGATTTTGACGATGCGATTGATGTCTGACGACCGGTTCGATTCCTGTAATTAACCTTAGTGTATTTCTCTCTGCTGTCGGAAAAACCTTCCTTATGTGTCGAAAAACATTGGTTCAGCCTGACCAGATCTGGTCCTTGCGCCATAAAAACCAACTAACCAACATTTTCCATTGCGGTTGACGTTTTAATATCATGGTCTTTCCTATATAGCAACGTTGTCACTAGTTTTTTCGGTGAGAGTCCCTTAGAATATGCCAAATTAAAAAGACCTCTTAGTCATTTTTGGTTACCTGACTGAAC
This sequence comes from Meta bourneti, assembly GCA_933210815.1. NCBI lineage: Eukaryota > Metazoa > Arthropoda > Arachnida > Araneae > Tetragnathidae > Meta > Meta bourneti. Next base: position 32,714,392 of record OW119924.1, read on the forward strand.
TTTGAAAGAATTAAAGTAAGACTATAAAAAGTACACATCTCAGTTGATAAAAGTATACGAATGACTACCTTCATACAAATACTCAAACCCTGCTTCTTGAAATTCGCTTTTCTAACGTAAATTGAGATGTTCTTTTGTTTAGAAGTAATCTAGATGTTGGCAAAGTGTTGCATTTCTAACATGTATTTTATATTAAAGGAGGAATGACTTGTATTTTTGAAGAGCATAGGCGATTGTAAAGCTGAACAAATTTTAAAATTGCGAAATTAAGAAAATGGCCGTATCACAAGTTTTGTTATCTGACCACTGAAGTAGGCGGCACAGGTTCGATTCCTGTCAGGTGCATTCCTCCCTGGGTGTATTTCTCTCTTCTATGTCAGTAAAACTTTCATTGGATGTATGTTTATTACTTGATATTGTATGTATCGTGCCTGGCGCAACATTGCCAAATATGGCCCTTCGCCATAAAACTCCACAAACCAACCAACCTTGCGCCATAAAACTCCAATAAACATAAACAACTGGCCACTGAAACGATCGCATGTCTGCTCCTTCAAATTCAGAATGTTAGTAAATTTTATGTTTTGCTTGTGTTAACTTGAAAAACTTTATTTTCTAATCTTTCATCAATCTTTCACCGTCAATGGGAGTCAACCGAATTAACTATAAATTGCGTTGGCTCTTTCAATATCCTACATTCCTATTCCTATTCGGTTTTCAATGTCCAACATTCCTATTCATGTTCGGTTTTCAATGTCCACTTTATGTTTATAGACTTCTTTTTAAGTGCTCCAGGACATAAGATTTCTATTAATCTTGATTTTTAATCTTGCAAATGTTCAGGAGCCTTAACTCTTACATTCTAATTTCATTCTATATATCATCAGCTTACAAGTAAACCATACCAAGTCAAAATTTTCAGGATGAATTTTTAGCTTTTCTAGACTAGAATGTGGTGATCTTTTTAGTCTGGTGTGTAGAGTTATTTTTTCTTTCCGTAAAAGATAGATTCCTGAGAAACATTTAGTGAGTAAAGTTTGGGGAGAATTCTTCCCCTTCGTTTTCTCAGAACTTTACTTCGACTTAGTTTTTCGACTTAATGTTTCACTTGTAAGCTGACTATCCAAAGCAGTAGTGGATTATTTCTTTGAATAACAACCTTGTTTTACAGGTTCGGTATTCGTTTATCAAACTAGAGATTTTGAAGAAATTCATGCCTGTAAAAGTTTGCATGTTTCTGAAAGGTAATTTAAATTTGAAATAGTTCAAAGAAGCAATTTATAATGTGGAAAAGTATTTTATTCGAGGAACTGACCTCAAGTAAATGTTTATCTCTAAAGTCTGCTTTTAAAATATACTTTTGTTTCGGAGAAAACTGTTTGGTTTCTCCAGTTTTGTTTATAAGCATCAACCCTCCGAAATTTAAGTAAAAACATTTAATTGATAATGTGTAAAGTCGAGGAATTTTGTGGCAACTATAATTTTTTCCGTGTTATGTCGCATAGGCACCGGTCTAAGTAGCCGGCGAAGTAGTCGAGTGTTTAGAGCTCTGGCTCTCGGTCTGAATCCCGGTTTTAGCATGGATGTTCAAAGTGGTTCAGAATTCACTTTACGCCTTAGGTCCCTTTCTAATTATCCCTAATAGCAAAAAAATGACAGTAGATCGACAAACGAAATCAAACCATATTATGCTGTTTAAGTTGCATTAGATTACTTACCTTGAGAAAGTTACGTTCAAGAATTTGAACTCTGGCCTTTGATCAGCTTATTTACTCATACTGTCAAACAGATCACTCGAGTTACATGACAAAAAAAAAACAGTACAATTATACAAGAACTACACTATAAAAGCGCTCAAAATGAAAATTACGTAGAATACCGACAAATGATAGCAAAATCCTAAAGTGTATAATATCGTCTGAAAATATCAAGGAGTGTTAGGGTAAACTATTGATCGTTCTGACAAATTGGGGTACTGGTAGATTTTTCAAATAGTTTTTACTGAAAAGTTTCCTGAAAATAATTTTATTGCGAGTATTATAAGAGTATATGCATGAGTACATCTTTTAGGCTGGCACAATTTATTACACGTAACAAATTATATAAAGTTTGTTTACATTTGCGTTTGTTCTAGTTTTTAATTTGATTTTGAGGAATAGTATACTGAGTAGTTAACAAAGCCAAATTAAATTTCATCTGTAGTTCTTTAGGTGACATCAACTAGGTGAGGCTGAAATGCTAATTTGAGCGATGCCAAGAACCTTTCATTGTAAGTTATCAGACATTTTAGTACGTAGACGTACATCAGATGTATTAGAACTAAACCATGAGCGCTTAAGTCTTTAATTTAGCGCTTGCGGCTTAGAAATGTCCTACTTGTGCCGGTTAATCTGGGAAGATTATTTTGTTGAAACTTTTATTCTTTGGTATTTAAAATACCTTCACTTTTTAAAAATAAAATACAAAAGACGAACAAAAATGTATTACTAAACATGATTTGTTCTGTAAAATTTGGATTCGGTAAAAAAGCCGCGCTTAAGGCCATATGTGATTCCCCACCCCTGTACTAGATGCTTTTCAGCCATCACAGCTTTCGTGAAATGATACATGCATAGATATGAAATAAAAGTATACTGACAATTGCTATTGAGAGGTGCTTCAAAAAGTGACCAACATGTCGATTAGTAGTAATGTGATTGCTCTGAAAAATTGTCTTGGTTGTCCGATTTGCCATCTTATCACCTCGTTTGGCAATGGAACATCTTAGGATAGGGAAATGTGTGAATGCGCATTCCCATAGATTGGCGACAAATATGGTGGAATCACCAAAGTAGAACATGTCTCGCGGACCAATCAGATGATGAAACAATTATTGGCGTTTTCTCCCGTCCCCGTGGACCAATCAGATGATCGAAATAAAATATAAAAGACGAACAAAAATGTATCAATAAAAATAAAAGGATTTGTAAAATTTGATTCAAAGGTAAAATTTGGTCGAAAGATCGCACTTAACGACACCAAGGTTCCTCATTCCTAGTCTAATTCAATACAAGCGAAAAAATTAAATTTTCTGCACGTTTCATTTTCATCTCACTCGTTTAGTCCTTTGGTTCGGAATTCATGGCCCTCGGAACGTCACGGCCGCTTAGGCCACCACCATCGTTCATTTCGCCAGCTAATTGACCAGTTTACGACGCGGGCATTAAAAGGTGGAAGCTGGTTAATTTCACGCTTTGTTTACTAGAGCGCGTTGGCCGGGAAAACAGTTCTGGACAAATTATTGAAATGAAAGTTTTTGCCTCCCGTTTGTGTTGAGCGTAGACTCTCCATGCACGAGCGAGTCGGACACCGAAGGTCTAATTGGTTTAAGCAGCGTTGATGCGTTCTGCTCTTTAATCCATCCGACTCCAGTAGAGCAGTGAAGAGTGCGAGTTGTGATAGAACTGTTTTAGGGATTCTCTGCTGTGTGTTTGACCTTAAAATGATAAATTTCAAGAAGGGTTGGGACATAGTTTCTCAACATTTTTAGGGCCGCTGTAGCCCTGTTGGAAGAGTAACGGATTAGCAACCGGTGGGTTACGAGTTCGAATCTAACCAAAGATCGTCGTGTAGAGGGGGTGGGTGCATTTTAAATATGTCGTGGCCTCAAATGTCCTAACGTTGGCATGGAAGTTTGAAGAGTGGGGTGCCAACTCAGGTGTGACCTTGTCATCTGACCGTGGTTCAAAATTACGTGGTGTTTTCCTCTGGATCTTTCCCTTCGGATTTTATCCCGGACCTTTTAAAGTTTTTATATTTTCATAATTTTATATTTATCTTGCGGGCCGCTTATGGCGCAGATTTTGGACCTTGCGCCAAAAAACTCCAACAACCAACCTTAAATTTCGAGTCAACTATTTGCAATCGTTTCCTCTTTAGTTTAGAAAGTGATCCCGGACTGTTGCCATAGCCCGTCGTGTTGCTCCAGTGACGTTAATTCAACTACCTCTTTTTAGTTGAATCAAAGACAATGCATCGCAGTAGTGAGTGTGTCCAAAGGATCATGTGGATGTTTCCTTAAAACATTTTAGGCGACAAATTCTTTTAACATGTTATTGACCACTCTTGCTCCTCAATGGCCCCTACTTCCCTTGGGTCCAGCATTGCTCCCCAAGATTCCTTCAGCGCCCATTAGCAGCCAAAGACCATGCTGTACAAGGGGATGGTGCACGTTAAAACTGTCGTGGCCTCAAATGTCCTCACGTTGGCGTGGTGTTGAAGTTTTCAGAGTGGGGTGCCAGCTCAGGTGTTCTCTTCATTTGACCATGGTACAAAATTACGTGGTGTTGTCCTTGGATCTTTCCTTTCAGGATTGATCCCGGACCTTCGCCAATAGCCAGTTGTGTTTCTCCAGTGGGACGTTAACCACCTACCTCAGCGCCCATTAGCGAGTTCGAAACTGGATCCAAATGGACCATCGTGTACTTGGAAGCTGGTGCACATTAAATCTGCCGTGACCTCAGATGTCTGTTGGCGTGGTGTGAAAGTTAGCAGAGTGGGGCGCCAGCTCGGGTGTTGACCTCGTCATCTGACCGTGGTTCAAAATTACGCGGTGTTATCCTCGGTTCTTTTCCTTCGGGGTTGATCCCGAACCGTCGCCAATAGCCCATTGGCGACTGTTTCATGGTAGGTCGGGAATGGTAGCTTCAACCACCTACCATTCCCGGGAAATTATAATATTTCCATGACATAAAGTAAATCGCACAAAAAGCGGTATTCCGATCCGACTAGATGGATCTGCACTCCTGAGACCAGATACCTCGCATGAAGCTATTGCGACGTCGTAGTTTTTCTACGAAATAAATCTTCTATACGGAATGGATACATACTCTTAAAGTAAAAGTAACATGAGAATTGGGATAATCTTTCACAAGTTCAAGCTTAAAATATCTTTTCTCATACTTCGTTAGTCATACTTTGTTATTGCGTAAAAAGTGAGATTACGGGGTTAGAAATTAATAGCAGAGTCAAAAGCATCGATGATACCTAAATATTTTATCCTGTTCCCACTTAGATGCAGTTTAAAATTATTTTGGTTTCCTGGAAGTGCATCAAAGATTTTCAGTGCAAACAAACCAGACGGAATGCGAACATTTTATTTACGCTACCCAAATGCTCTCGAATAACAATCTGTAACCGTAAAATGTAGTTTATGGCAGATTTGGCAACGTTTTTCGTTGACGAATCAATCATATTATCTATTCGGAATCTATTTGGAAATTTTATTCGCGAAGTGCTGAAATCGTGTTGGAAAGACAAGCCAACTGACGTAACGTTCGGAAAACGTGTAGGAAACGCGTTCCGATAGGAACATAGCCATCTACATTTAAGTTGACAGAAAATGCCTTACACACTTTATGAGGCATTATGACTAATTATGACTTGGAGCTTGATGTGCCTATTTAAAAGTAAGAGTGCTAGAAGGTAGAATAAAAACGCGGATTATCGGTCGAAATTTGAGCCAAACAAGCGAAGTCAATTTTGGCACCTAATTTTCCCGAATTTCAACTCGATCAGACCCGAGGGGCTCTAGTAGTCTTTTATTTTCCCATTTGGTTTATTGTATAGTAAATACGGGAGTCGCGCTCCCTGGATCCCAAGCGATCTTTTCCTGCTTTCATCCTACTACTCGGTTCTCCAATTCCTCTTTTTTTCCGATCACGACATTTTTTACTTGACTCTTGTGTTTGGCGCAGCTTGGCTAAAAATATGGTCCTCACGCCATAAAACTCCAAAACAACCAACCAAACACGCCAACGTGAGGACATTTGAGGTCACGACAGATTTAACGTGCAACATGTTTGGCGCAGCTTGGCCAAATACGGCCCTTGCGCCATAAACCACCAAACAGCCATCCAACTGACGACTGGATCCAAAAACTCCGTCATCAAAACGAAATGTATAGGTTCGAAATACGACTAACCACCGCATTTTCAAACTGGTTGAAAGAGCTGAAATTTAATAAAAATTTAGTTAATTAAATTTAAAGGGTTGAATGATAATTTGAATGGTTGGACTGAAGAGGGAAAATGAAATAGTTTCAAACATTTATTTCAAATAAGATAATCTGTCTTAAAGTTCATGCTTCTACTGCACAAGAGAACATTCTGGGCCCTAACGTTATTTTTGCAGCTTTGATGGCACGAATGCGTTGTAGAATATAAATTTTTCATTGGTTCTGGTCAATGAACATTGCTTTGAATAATTTCCCACTAATTTACCTTTTTTAACCTTGAGTGTCACTTCAAGGTTGTGGGAAGCGCGAAGACTTTTCACTCGTCAGAAAACAAAGAAAGTTATTTGAAAGACCTGTTAGATCACTATTGACAGAAATTGAAAAATGCAGTGCGTCTTGAATCGTGAAAACCCGCGCTGGCAAGACTTGCACGCATTCTGTCTGCTTTGGTTTTCATTATGTTTTTTAGTTGTGGAAATCGAAGTATTATTTCTTGAGGAAGTCTTAAAGAATACATTTTCAGTTCCTGCCCACGTCTTTGTAGCAATAAGAAGTGTAACAATTTCGGTGCGTTTTTTAGGTAATTCTGCATGTTTCCTGAAAGTGGAGTGTTAATCTATCAGTTTTTGCAGTCTTGAAATAATTTTTCTGCATTAACATCGCACTCGAGCAACATAACGGGCTATTGGCGATGGTCCGGGATCAATCCCTCAGGGGCACATCTTTAGGTGTCAACGGTCATCACAACCCCGAAATACCCAATAATATTTCCTTCCTTTCATTTTTACCCTTGCCTACCCTTCTGCTTTTTAATTTTTCTTCCTCCCTCATGGTGTTTGGCACAGTTTGGCCAAATATGGACCTTGCGTCATAAGACCCGAAAACGACGAACCAATCTCGAAGGGAAAAATTCGAGGACACCTCGTAATTTTAAACGATGTTCAGATGGCGTCAACACCTGAGCTCCACACCATGCGAACTTGAGGACATTTGATGCCACGACAAATTTAGCGTGCACAAGCCCCTACATACACGATGGTCTTTGGTAGGGCCGAGTTTCGAACTCGCAACCCCAGCTACTAATCCGCTACTCTTCCAACTGGACTACAGCGGTCCCCCAGTTTCCTGGGAGAAACGACAGAAATCAAAGATGAAACAACAGCGGCAAAAACGCGAAATTGGTTGAAATTAAAAAAAAAATTTCACTTTGCAAAGTGACCAGTAGCTGCCATATCCATCTAATGGAATAGACGGTCATGTGGACAGTTCCCCACAACCTGTTGAGTGCTCCTTCACAAATAGCCGCCAGTTCCCCACTTGTAGAGCGAAAGGTCGAAGGGTCACTGATCGGGCATTAGAAAAAAATGCAGAAGTGTATGACAGATTTTCAGTGAAAAACCTGACGAAAGGCGACGATTTTACTCCCGCTACCCCAAATGCTTTCACATGATACATATCGGGGTTAACTTAAAAAGTAGTATATAGCTGGCAGGAGTGTAATCTAATTTGCACTAAAAAATCAACTATCATACGTATATCAATACAGAATTCATTATGAATTTTTATTGGCGAAGTGCTGAAATCGTGTTCAAAAACAAGCCAGTTTCGGAATCCGCAGAGGAAACCTACCTCTACCCACATTTATCTTAACAGGAATGGCCTCTCACAATGGGGTCGCGGTAGCCCAGTTGGAAGAGTAGAGGATTAGAAACCGAAAGGTTCGAAACTCTAACCAAAAGACCGTCGTGTACGTGGGGGCTGGTCCAGGTTAAATCTATCGTGGCCTCTAATGTCCTCACGTTGGCGTGGTGGGGAAGTTTTGAGATAGGTGCCAGCTTGGTCTGACCGTGGCTCGAAATGACGAGGTGTTGTCCTGGGATCTCTTCGGGTTGATCCCAGACCGTCGTCAATAGCCCGTTGTGCTGCTTTAGTGCGACGTTAATTCAATCTCACAATGTGGTAAAAGGGGGGGGGTATTTCAATTAACGTCACACTGGAGCAACACAACGGGCTATTGGTGACGGTCCGGGATCAATCCCAAAGGGAAGGAACCGAGGACAACACCACGTAATTTTGAACCACGGTCAGATGACGAGGCAACACCTGAGCTGGCACCCCACTCTCCAAACTTCCACACCACGCCAACGTGAGTGGTAAAAGGAAAGTAGAATGAATGGTCGACACTACTGTGACTAGCGTGGCAGAATTATAGCATACGATTTTGTTTTTAGATTATGCAAATCAAATAATTGCAGCGTATTAATGTCATGTATTACTATTTCCTCGTCTTATATCTTCTCAAACTTTAAATCGAAAAATGAGCTAAATGGGACACTCGAATAAAACAAAAAGCAAAGTAAACAAGAAAGAAAATGTGCGATGTGACAAATTACGCATCTCTCCTCTGGGAACCTGTCTTCCACTCTTCAGTTCTAATCCCCTGATTCTTATAAAAGTGGCACTAATTACCAAGACTAATCCTGCGAAAGAGTTTCAACAAGCATTGGAGTCCAAGCGGAAAATAGCTTTTTCTGTTTGAACTCGAAGACTCAGACAATTTAATGCTTCAGTCTATTCCTGCCTGACGACCGATCCTCTTAGCGTCGTTTTTATCTTCCGTTTTGTCAAGATCCTTAATTGTTTTTCGGTCGTTACGGGATGATTTTTAACTTGAAGTGGCATATACATCAGAGGAATATCAAGACAGTTATTTTTCTGCTGTTGATATTTCCATTGAACGTCTTCGTGGAATTTTTTATTGTTTATTCCTCCGTAATGAGTTTCAGATGTTGTTATTTTTGCAGTACTCGTTAAGTTGTAGATATATTTGTTCTTATTGAGTGTAAAAATTGTTATGTATCTACCCTAGAGGTAAACAGTCGTAACTTCAATTTTGTCAGTCACTACAGATGTATACATCTCTCTTTATCTCTGCACGTTGATGTGGTGTGGAAGTTTGGAGAGTAGGGTGCAAGTTCAGGTGTTACCTCGTCAACCGTGGTTTGATTCTCGGCTTTCCCTTCGGGGTTTGATCCTGGACCGTCACCAATAGCTCGTTGTGTCGCTTCAGTGCGACATTAATTAAAATACCTACCTCTCTCTGCTCTCAGTGGCACATCTCCTTTAGGTGTGTGGGACCGCTGTAGCCTAGTTGGAAGGCCAGCGGATTAGCAACCGGAAGGTTGCGAGTTCGAAACTCGGTCCAACCAAAGACCGTCGTGTACAATGCAGTTAGTGCACGTTAAATCTGTCGCGGCCTCAAATGTCCTTACTTTGGCGTGGTGTGGAAGTTTGGTGAGTGGGGTACAAGCTCAAGTGCTGTCTGACCATGATTCAAAATTACGAGGCGTTGTCCTCGATCTTTCCCTTCGGGATTGACTCCGGACAGTCGCCAAGAGCCCGCAGTGTGTTGGTCCAGTGGGACATTAACTACTTACCTAGCTTTAGGTGTGTAAGGACTTTACGGACCCGAAATACGAAAGTGATATTTCTTTATCCATGGGGTTTACTGTCTTGTAACCACCCGTTGCGCTCCAGGGACAACCAAAGGATCTTTTTCTGTTTTCATCTCACTACTCTTCCCAAATATATTTTCCCCTTGCATGACATGTTTTCCTTGATGTTGTCTTGTGTTTGGCACAGCTTGGCCAAATCTGGCACTTGCACCACAAAACCTAAAAACAATCAACCAACTCTTTATTTCTCCCGCTATAGTATAGAGATAGAGAGGATCTATTTCTCTATATATGGATAGAAATAGAGGGAGATTGAGCTTGCGACTGTTTACCTTTAGGGTACACATAGTACAACCTTGATTATCCGAGTTCTGATCAATCGAGTGTCCGTGTTATCCGAGCCAGATTTGATAAAGATTAAAAAAAATTGTTTCGAGCTTGACTGCGTACTTTGGCATTGACTGGTCTGGTTCAGCGAGCAGATGGTTGGTTTTATGGCGCAAGTTCCAAAAATGGATAAATTGCACCAAATACAGAACAAAATAAACTTAAATAAAAATATATTTAAAAATATCAGATTAACAACCAGAGCAACGTTGGCATGCATGATAAAACAAGAAAGTAAACAACCCGAAAATATGATAAACGTTTCAAAAGTTTGATGAAAGTGAATATAATAAAAACATTTCATCATCAACATGAAAAAGTAAAAATGTTTAAAATATATTGCTGTGAAATATAAAAGGATGTAGTTTGTATATGAGTGCTCGTAGGCAGAAGACCGCCACGAACTTTTTCAAAGTTTCAGAGAAATTACATTACTGCAGAAGTCAGAAATTACATTACTGCATTGGCAGAAATATGGACGACAGGTAAAAATAATTGGGATGGTCTGTTTATTGATCACTAATTCGAATTTCTTCTAGAGCTGTACCTTTGTAGAATATATTAATCCTTACCAGATTCAACTATATACATTAATTAAAGTATAAATCGCCAGCTAAATTCCTCGAGATTAGAAAAGCACCTTGTTCAGCTGACGAGACGGAATTCCTTGCAGAAGTTTACATCCCCATATAATCCCTTCTCTACACTTTCATCTAAAGCCCTTATCACCGTGTTGATTGGACGTTTCGGCTCGCTTTGCTTCCAATCAACTGCGTAGGAAGGTGCTTTATCCCATTAGCAATTTCTAAGTTTCATATTCTAAATCCATCTCCATTCCATGGGCAGTTCGAATCTTTCCATGTTTGATAATCCATCCAATTAAAAATAAACTGTCCATATACACAAAGAATACTGTGATTTTAGAACTATTCAAATAGTTCGTGTTGCTGATTATGGGTGCTGGTGCTTGGTAAATCTGTCGTGGCCTCAAATGTCCTCATGTTAGCATGGTGTGGAAGTTTGGAGAATGGGATGCCAGCTCAGGTGTTGATCATGTCCTCTGACCGTGATTCAAAATTACGAGGTGTTGTCCTCGGTCCTTTCCCTTCGGGATTGATCCAGGACCGTCGCCAATAGCAATAGCCCTTTGCGTTGCTTCAGTGTGACGTAAATTCACCTACCTACCCATTTGACCACTATTGAAACTGTCTTAAGTAAAGAATTGTTTCAAGTGAATTTGTTATGCTCTTCTAAATTGAAATCTTTTTTTCAAGCCTAATGTTTTGCCTTGTACACAAGAATGAATTCCAGAATTTTCCATGGGAACTGATGAGTGCACATTTTGTTCCAATTACTCTGTATTTAAAGTGTATTTGTAATACGTAATATACTTCGGAACAATACAAACACGTTTATTTAGGATTTGTTTTACTCAGCACTCAGTATTTAAGAACAGAACTTTGATCAACCGAGTGTCCGAATTATCCGATCCGAATTTGATACCGAGTTTCCTTATATTATCAGAATCTTTCAATAACAGTAACAATATAGTATAGTAGTAAATTGTTTCTGTATTTTTTGTAGGCTGTTTCTATGCACGTATTATCAGTTTTGAGTTCGAGGTGGTCTCGTTCTACGCAACCTTGGATAATCAATGTTCTACAGCGCCAAATACACTCTTTTAAAAATGAATTATCTTAACCCTCCAACTTGTTTCGACGAGATATCTCGTCCATCAAAATTTGACCAATTTTACTAATGACGAGATATATCGTCATCAAGATATTGCCGATTTTTTTATGATGACGAGATCAAGATCTGGTCAGTTTTCATCAATGACCAGATATGTTGTCCATCAAAATCTGGTAAGTGTTTTTTCTAATGACAAAATACCTTACCAAGGCAACTACCAGGAGGGTTAATGCCTTTTGCATGTTTTATGATTATTTGACATATCCCTCCGTTTTGAGTTAATGAAAGGAAATCGGCCGTAAAGACTACGTCTTTTTATGGAAGACGGCACATCTGTTTTTCCCAAGCTATTTTTATAGAAAATTATCAAGATTTCCTCATTTAATTTGAAAAATGATCTTGGAAATCGCCAATTTTTAAACGAGTTGAGCAATTTTGGAAGATTTCGTTAATCATCTGGGTATTGGGAACGTTCTTTTGGTTTTTAAATATAACATTGTAGAAGGAAATATATAATTCTGTAGCATCTCAAAAGAGGTACTTCACCTTTCCCACTCAAAATCAGTCCTCAAATTTAGCTCCTTTGCTGACCAGTTGAGTATTGCATGCATTCTAAGTATTTCGATTTCTCCGGTTTATACTCAGATCAAGAAAGTAGAGTGGAATGTGAACTGAACGAAATGCCGAAATCTTTCAATAGCCAAATTCAACTCCCAAACTCAAATAAGTTAGCTAAATTTAATGCTTGGAAATCAACAGGCTTCAAGTTTTAGAAGCCCAAAAAATCATGTTACGTTTGTCGTAGACCAATCGACCAATAATACTTGGCAGTTACATGGGATTAGGCATTCTTCAGTCTTTTTTGATGGTATTTTTAGTTGACTGTTTTTCCCAACTTTATTCGATTTGGTCACTGCTCTCAAGGGTACATGTCCTTTAGGTGTGTACGGCCTTCATCGACCCGAGGTACTCGATTGATCTTTTCTCTTCCCGTGGGGTTTACTGTGTTAAGTAAACACGAGTGTCACGCACCCACGATACCAAGCGATCTTTATCTGCTTTCCTGCTTCCATCCTACTACTCTGTTCCCCAAATCCCTCTTTTCTTTTTCACAAAAGTTTTTACTTAATGTTGACTGTCGTTTCCAATTATGGCCCTTGTGTCAAAACCCCCAAACAACAAATCAATTCGGTCAGATAGATTTTTCACGAATTTTGGCAATCCCGTATTTTTTTACTGCTGAATTGATAATTTAATTTTGAAAAGAAACGTGTCGTGTTATCGTAATCAACTATTAATACCTGAAATTCGTCCTACATCTATTTTTTCCTGTGTTAGGCACAATTTCAATACTTTCTTGGAAAGCGCCACTACCAATTTTTGTCCGATTGATTTCGTTTCCCCTGATTTTACTCGTGTTCCAATATTATGAAAAACCACTTCCCTACAATTATTGCTTCCTCCCTTTGCGGTTCAATGCGCCCACCAAAAGCATAAAATAGCCAGCCGAAGAATTCCCCCAGTGAACCAATTACTCTTGAAGAATAAATTTCCGAACAAGTCCGGCTTTAAATTGCAGTTGTCTCCTCAATGGTCCACTTGCTTTACTCATTTTCCCCATTCCTTTACATCGGAGGAGTGAAAAGAAATTGCATTCCAGTGCCTAGCAGCTGCTTCTCAGTCTAATCCATTTGCAAAGTTTCCTCGAGTTTGAAAATACGTGTTCAACTTGTCTTCTTTCCAACCGGCCACACATTTGGGGAAATTCGTTAGCGTACCCAAAACAGAAATTCGATTTCTTTATTTTCTTCTCTGAGACTGACCAGACTGTCCTCAGATGCACTTCGACGGGTACATCGAATTCCGGTTGGTCAAGTAGGAATGTTCGATAAGTTGCATGTTTTGTTTTTCGCTTTTTGTTAAAGTTGTCTCGGACGAGAGGTGAATATTTAACTCTTAACTGTTCACACACACACACACACAGGTCTGCACATGGCTATATCAGTTTTTTTTTATAAATGTCTACGTTGTCTAAACAATCCTGGAAGGTTTTGAAATAACAGTAGTTAGACGTCTTTTGCAATCGGTCATCAAAATTTCGTTTTGATGACCGAGTTTTCGGATCCAGTCCTTAATTTTTGGCTCTTGACCAAATATGTGACCCTTGTGCCATAAAACCCCAAAACAACAAATCAAATGTAATTTTTGGCGATTTAACTGTTCTTAATTCTTTCGCTTGTTGTGTCTAGGTGTGTCCACTGCCCTTGCAACATGTGAGTTGAAGGCTCAAATCCCTAGGCTTGAAGTAAAACTGGCGAAACTTCGAAAAGGTCACATATTCAACTCGCATTTTCTACATTCAGAACCAGCTCTGATATGTCCAACGTGTGATAAAATCCTATCAGACATATTTTAAGTGAATGTCCTGATTTGAATACTGTTCGACTCAACCAGTTACCTCGTGTTACCTTTTAATGTTGGTCTGATTATTCTATCAATCTATTTTTCATTTTGTCTTGTCTATGGCGCAGCTTATCCTTTTCTGGATCTTGCGCCACAAGCCATTTTCTAATTTTATTAAAAATTTGAAATGCGTTTGTGCACTATTTTATTTCAGTTCAGATTTGATTATTAGTTTTAAATTTACATATAAATCATAAAATTTATTTAATTACCCATAGTTGGAGTAGCTTGGCCAAACCTGGCCCCTGCGCAATAAAAATTCAATCCATCAATCCCCTGGTGTATTTCTCTACTAAGTCAGGTTCTATTCATCCCTGGGAGTATTTCTGTCTTCCGTGTCAATAAAAATTTCCCATGTGTGTATGTCCATTACTCTATATTGTATGTCTTGTGTCTGGTGCAACATGACTAATTATGGCTCTTGCGCCATAAAAACACAACCAACTCTACGTCGGTAAAAACTTTTTTGTGTGTATATCCATTACTTGATGTTGTTTTCCTTATCCTTGCCACAGCTTGGTCAAATATAACCCGGACCATAAAAACCCAACCAACCTTATGTGATGTCTTTACTTGCTACGCTGTTTGGCGTAGTTTGGACAAATATGGCCTTTGCGCCATTAAACCCAACCAACTTTAGCTTAAGTGCAAATTTCGACCGTTAAACCATTTGCTTCCCCTTTTAACAATCCATGCCTTTACTTTTAAATAGACACATCCACGTCCAATGTCCAGACCTTAGTCATTACACAACTTGATGTTGCATATCTTACATTTGGCACACCTTGTCCAAATATGGTCTTGTGTCATTAAAACCCAAACAACCCTATTAAGTACATTGTTAAATACACATCCACTATTTATTCAAAATTTTAAAAATTCCACCCAATTAAAACATTTTGGCAACTACATGTTTAGGTGCCATTATGCCTGACTTTCTGCTCCTAATTTTTAACCCTGAATCCTGGTGCTCCTCAAGGTGATACACCAGTATTGGCACCGTTTTTCTCATCCCTAATACCAAAGTGAATCATTTCACAAATGTTGGTGGAAGAGGATAACCCATTTGTTATATTATTCCTTGTAAACAACAGTTTTAAGCTGCTCAAAGATTAAGGTTACAACTGCTTTGTAAATTGAAACTTCCCTTCAAGGGTTTTGATGGGATATCTCAATCTTGTCCAAGATCTAGCCAATTTTGCGCAGGACGAGATATCTTGTCGAGACAAAACTTCCCTATAACTCCAAGAGGAATGAAGATCCAAGTAGGGAAAGCAAATTGTCCTTGCCCAGAACTGGTGACAGTTTGGAACAGGTTTTTGCACCAGGAGCTGGGCACTACCTTTCAGTTTTCGACTCGAAGATAAACCACAAAGAGGGTTAACCTTTCTGGTGGTCGTCTCGACGAGGTATCTTGTAATTAGCAAAACTGATCAGATCTTGATGGATGAGATATCTCGCCGAAACCATTTGGAGATTTAAGCAGTGTAGACTGTTTATCTGTATACTAACGCATTACATAAATGTCCAATTGCAAACAAGCTTGCCGATTTCATGCGCTCATCTCATTAAAAGGTTAAAAGAAATTCCGCGAGGTCCAAAGGTGTAAAATCGCATGTCCTTCGATCGACAAAGATGTTAGAAGGAAATTAGCAGGTTTAGAATTCTCTCCGACTGCAACGAAACAAACACCCAAGTATACGAATAGACGTCGCTTTGTTTCTCCCATTGCAAATTCGCAAGAAAAAACCCACAAAGACCCTAAGACAATGATTTCTGGGTAGAAAAGACAGTTTTTTGAGCGTGTCGAATAGACGACCTACGGCTTTGTTTGATGTCGAAGAAGTAGGGGAAAAGGAAGCATCTCGTTCTGTGTTGCTGCTAAAATAAGAATATTGAAAGAAGTCGAGATTGTTTTTTGTTTTGATAGCAGGGCGAAAGCGAAATGTCTTTGAAAACACTGCACGCTTCGTCCCGTCTTTTGTTATTCATCCCCTTTTACATCGGTGAGCGTTATGAAACCACCACGCAGATGGTGTGAATACGTAAAAGAAGCTTTTGGAAGCGCTGTTTTTTATTCGAATCGAACAGCGTTACATAGACCGCGTATTTAAAGTGAATGTGTACACTTTTTACAGATGTAAAGGTCTCGCACGAAATCGGCGAACCCTTATGAATGGAAAACCAATTCGAATGTAATAAAAAATACTTAGTTTCAGCGGAGGGGTTTCGCAACAACTATCTGAGGTCGGATTTAGAAGGCCCCGGTAGCCCAGTTGGCAGAGCAACAGATTAGGGTTGCTAGTTCAAAACTCGATCCAACAAGAGACCATCGTGTTCGTGAATGCTGGTGCACGTTACATTTGTCGTGATCTCAAATGTCCTCACGTTGGCGAGGTGGGAAGTTTGGAGAGTAGGGTGCTAGCTCAAGTGTTCTCGTCATATGACCGTGATTCAAAATTACGAGGCGTTGTCCTTAAATCTTCCCCTTCGGGACTGATCCCAGACCGTCGCTAATAGCCCGTTATATAGCACCACTGTGACGCTAATAATTGATTACTTACCTCAGTGAATTTTTACATATTTTACAGTTGTAGAGTTCTCGCTTGAAATCTGTCAATCTTTATGAATGAAAACCAATTCGAATGTAGTAAAGAATATATTGCTTTCAGTGGAGTAAGTCCCTCTTGGGGCTATTTTATTCTTTCTTGCATTTGGCGCAGCTTGTCCACTTTTGGACATTGCGCCATAAAACTCTAACATCCATGGGCACATCTTTAAGTGTGTACGGGAATTACAACACCAAGGTACCCGACTGATCTGTCTGTCCTACTGTTTCTCCCTGGCTGGCTTACCTTTCTACTTTTTGCTTTTCTTCCTACTTCGTTGTTGTCTTGTGTTTGGAGCAGCTTGACCAAATATGGCCCCTGCGCCATAAAACCCAAACCAACCAGTCAGGAGTAAGCGTCCATGGAAGCATAGGGTTCGTTGTGGCTTAGTGGGTTAGTAGCCCACTGCTAGCAACCTGCGAGTTGTAGACAGCACAGGTTGGATACAGATATAAATACCCTGGGGTATTTATATCTTCTGTCAGTAAAACTTTTTTGTGTCTTTCTTGATGTTTGTATAAGGAATTATTTTACATAATGGGTGCTAAATATTCCTCTTACGTAATTGTTTACTATTAATAAAAATATTTCTGGAACTATTTAGCATTCGTTTCCTAAAAAAATTATATGTTGAAGGGTACGACTATAGCACGAATGTATTTTGGAAAAGAATATTCCAATGCAAAATGTTAATATGACGCGATATTTCATCTGTATTATGAAAGATAGTTATTTAGGCAGCCCATTCATTCAGTTCATAAAACGAATTTGGAGTGCGTTGCAGACTGCAACAATCTGGAATCTGATCTTTAGAAAAACTTACATTTTTTATTCCGTTGAAAAATTTAGATGGAGGTGTGAATCAATTTTTTTTAAATTTCGAACACTGGTGTCGTTTAAGAGACGCGAATAAATCATTTAAACTGGCAACCCGGTGAAACTGGGACCGACAAAGCAATCTGGGAACTTTTTCCCTTTGGAAATCGGATAAGCCAAACACGTTCACGTTTTAGGTCAGCGGTGTTGGATATGTGGTCGGAATTCAGGTTCACGTGACGTCGCAACAGCTGACGTTGTTTACTTGAATTTTGTTCAGACGTGAGTGGATCAGATAACTCGAAAATCGAGCGAAAAATGCATGGGATGGAAATGGTCACCTACCACCAGATACTGCACTTTTCAGTCGGAAGTTTTGGAATTCGGAGAACTTTGCCCGGCAGCTGTCGGTATTTTTTTTATTGAAAGAACCGAAGAACTTAAGTTTAATTTCTTAAATTTGTGTTTATTAGATTCTGATAATTTTGTTCTACTGTTCAATTTTATTTTTCTTTCAGGTCATTTT
The DNA here is from genome assembly GCA_933210815.1 of Meta bourneti. Classification (NCBI taxonomy): domain Eukaryota; kingdom Metazoa; phylum Arthropoda; class Arachnida; order Araneae; family Tetragnathidae; genus Meta; species Meta bourneti. Next base: position 32,732,335 of record OW119924.1, read on the forward strand.
ATTCTATAAGTAGTATTTGAATCTTTTTGGCGTTTCATTGTCTGGTAGATAGATGGTTGAACTTAATGCAAACGTACTCATTTACTCGATTTTCTTTAAAGTTCGTTGTGTTCCTTTTCAAATACAAAAGTATTTCAACTCAAAAGTATTCGTCCAAAACTATTCGAATACAAAATATTCGTCAAAAAGTATTCGAGTGCAAAAAGTATTAGTCCAAAGTATTCGAATACAGATGTATTCGTCAAAAGTATCGTCGCCCGGTGTGTTGCTCCAGATGCGATGTTAATTCAATTACCTACTTAATATTTCCCTGTGTGTATCTATTACTTGACGTTGTCTTGTATTTGGCGCAACTTGACCAAATGTAACCAACCCTTGAGCCATAAAACGTCAAAATAGTCATTTTAAAACTGTCATGCACCACATAACAGTATCTGTCATATTTATAACCCTGTGAATCGCAACTTAGGACAACGAACACAAAACATACTCTATTAAGAGGACAACCTGTCATCAAATTTCATCTTCAGCAACAAAGCGAAATCCGGTATAACAACTCACGAACAAATGCCATACCATTTGAATGCCATCCAAAGACATGCTATTTGAATCGAAAGATTCCGCCGGCAAAGCTAGCGACAGAAAAGCACCATTCGCCGCATCATTAATTTGTTTATCATGACCTCTTTTGATTAGAATCGATTGTGCGTGCGTCTGATTAAATTGTCCGACATCTCCCCTTGCAACAGCCGTCTGGATTGTCAGACCGTCGAACTACTTCGGGCCCGCCTCTACCCGAAATAAAGCATGGACTCAATTTCCTGTGCCTTGGATCGCTTTTCGCCTCATCGGGACATTCGCCCTGAGACACCTGTACTATAAATGCAAACATTTTGTTGTATATATTGAGACATTTTCCTTGTTAATGTCCGTGATTGCCATTTTAAATTCTGTAGAAAGGTGTCCGCTATAAGAGGATATGTGTCAACGAATTTCGTTTTATGGAAGATCAAATAACATTTGATGCCTAGTTGTCTTATATGAAAGGATGTTCTGGTTTTATTTTCCTCTAAAGTCTGTTCTTGCTATTTGAAAAGAAAATGTTCGGTTCCAATATGCTATTTTTTTTGTGCATTGGGGTTTTCTGGTATTAAACTTGGTGTAGGTCAAGGACCCTGTTATCTTGCTACCCTGTTCCCCAATCCCTCTTTTCTCCATTCATGGCATTCTTTACTTGATATTGCTCGTGTTTGGCGCAGCTTGGCCAAATATGGTTCTTGCGCTATAAAAACTCCAATACAACCAGTAGGTGGCGCAGGTTCGATTCCTATCAGGTGCATTCCCCCCTTGGTGTATTTCTCTTCTGTATCAGTAAAACTTTCATTGTGTGTGTCAATTACTTGATATTGTATGTCTTGTGTCTGGAGCAGAATGGCCAAATATGGCCCTTGCGCCGTAAAACCCCAAAACCAACAAAAAAAACCAGCTTTCCATTCTGAAGTTTTCTATAAATTGTATTGTTACCTATTTTATTAAATAGGGTAATAATTATTAAATAATAGGGTAATAATTATTAAATAATAGGGTCCCTCCAAGTGCTTTGACGAGATATCGCGTCCATCAAAATGTGACCAATTTTGCTGATAGAGAGATCTCGCCATTGGTGGCAAAAATCGGCAAATTGTCGATTTTTAATGAGATCAAGATCTAGTCAGATTTTCTTCTAATGACGAGATATCTCGTCCAACAAGATCTGGTCAGTTTTACTAATGGTAGGCGGAGCAAGTTCGATTCCTTCCTGGGTATATTTCTCTTCTGAGTCAATAAAACTTTGTGCATACACATTACCTGACGTTGTTTATCTTGTGTCTGGAGCAGCATGGCCATAAAACCCAAAAAGCTCACCGACCAGTTTCGCTAATGGCGAGATACCACGTCGAGACAACCACCAGGAGTGTCAGTAGTCTGGTTATATTTTTTGAAAAATGAACATTTGTGACGAATTCAGAGGTACTCGTTTTAGTGTGGCCCCTCAAAAAATGATTAGTGACAATCGAGAATCTAAGTCCTATAGAAATTAGTAATTTGTTTAAATGAAATGTTCAAAATGTTATTCTTTAATCTGGCCATTCTTTCTCCTTGCAGTTTGCTTGGTAAATATGGGACTCGCGCACCTGGGACGCCCAAGCGATCTTTTCTTTTTCCTCTCACTGTTCTCTCCCCTATTCATTCCCCTTTCATGTGTATTACTTGCCATTGTCTGTCTTGTGTTTGGCGCAGCTTGGCCAAATATGGCCCTTGCGCCATAAGCCCCAAACCAACCAAAACTGTCCTGCTAGATGTGGCTAAAATGTCAGAAAGTTTAATTCTCCAACGTTTTATACGACTATTTCGATTGATATTTGTGGCAAATGTGTCCATGTAGCGCCTGGCCGCGGTAGCTGGTTGGAAGATTAGTGATATCTCGTCTTTAAAGATTTGAAATTCTCAATTTTGCTAATGAGATATCTCGTCATCAAGATATTGCCGATTTTTTGATGATGACGAGATCAAAATCTGGTCAGTTTTCTTATGATCGTGGGGATGCGGTAACCCGATTGAAAGAGCAACGGATTTGGAATCGGAGGATTGCGAGTTCGAAACTCGATCCAACCAGACTCGTGTACGTGGGGGGGGGGGCTGGTGCACATAAATCTGTCGTGGCATGGTGTGGAAGTTTGAAGAGTGGGGTGCCAGCTTAGGCGTTGACCTCTTCATCTGACCGTTGTTCAAAATTAATGGGTTTCATCCTCGGATCTTTCCCTTCGGGATTGATTCCGGACCGTCTCCAATAGCCCGTTGTGTTGCTCCCATGTGAAGTTAATTCATCTATCCAACCCCCATGCTGTTTAGGAATATGCGAACACGATTACTGTTCGGCAATATTTTAACGATATAACGATTTCAATTTGGACCCATTTTTGTTGCTCCACACTATCTGCTTAGCTGGACGTAGTCCTACGTCAAAATACATTTTCAAAGTAGAGACGTACCCAAGAGCACAGAATGGAAATTATTTTTACCTTACTTTCTGCTTTCTCAACACTGAAATACGATAGCACACTGTAAAAACGAATCAAGAACTTATTCTCCGATAGGAACGACGTCGCGAAATATAATATGAAGCCGACTGATATTCCTTAGAATAACATGCGGCAATCTAAAAGCCAAAGCACATCTTTCGTGACTTCTCTCATGCCTCCTAAGCCTACTTCACCCACACATCTCTTCCTTTTGTTATTTTTTTCCTTGCCACTTAATCTTTATTCTCCTATTTATCAGCGAACATTAATCCTGTAGATAGCGATACGAAAACACATAACAAACCCCCTTCTTTCGCCGGAGCATTCACATGCATTTGAAAAAAGGACTCTTGACCCATCGGGGAACATTTAGATAAAGAATCTGTTTTTAGCTGTCCCAGTGCGTGGTTTGGGTTTTCTCATCTTTGGCTTCTATTTTTTTTGTAATTCGTGTGGGTGGGACGAAATTCGTTTGAATATAACTCCCGCCAACGTGAAATGGTGGATGATGTAGTCCCTTTATCAAATGTTCTTTATGTAAAGCGTACTTTAATGTGTTACGTCTCGACTTTGGAAAGCTATTTGCGTTCATTACATGGAACAGACTTTAAATTGACAATTTCGTTTGTTTAATGTGATTATTCCGTATTGTACAATGTACGTACCCTGTGTGATTCTTTTTTGGCAAAAGATGACACTTCGAACTTAACAAAACGTTTATTGGATAAACGTTGAAACAAATGACAATCCCTGTCTCTGGGAAGCGCCTCACAAAATAAGATCGATCTGCAATACCCGACTGTCTTCCTCGCTTTCTCGTTCCTCCTGTCTCCTTCTCTCACCTTTATTGGATCGTATTCTACCTTGTATTTGGCGCAGCTTGTCCGCTTTTGGACCTTGCACCATAAAACCCCAAAATCCAATCCAATCCTTCTCTCACCTTCTACTCCTACCACCCATAAGTCAAACCCCTCACAGCTGTGGTCATTTATCTCTAAGTGACACTTGCACCTGTTTCCTCCTTCAGAAGGAGCAGAATATTACCTCCATACATCATGTGGAGTGTAAACCTTCCTCATGATGCCTCGAAAGATCATTAATGAACCGCAGTGGCTTAGTTGGTTTGCCTACTACGTTAGCAACCTGCGAGTTGTAGGCATGTTCGATTCCTCTAATTTACCCTGGATATATTTCTCTCACGTGTTAATAAAACTTTCCTCGTGTTCATTACTTGTCGATGTCTGTTTTGTGTTTGGAACAGCTTAGCCAAATATGGCCAGTTCACTATAAAACCCAACCAATCAAATATCATTAATGCATCCCTCGTTTACATTTATTTGACGGAAAAAATATTGCTTGGTGCAACTTTTTTGCTTGAGGCAGCCGTAAAAACCCCAACCAACCTAAACTTGTTTTGGTAGCCCAATATTCGACTGAGATGAAAGGAGGATTTTATCTAGAAAAGAAATTTCACTCTAATCGTCATTAAATGCCTTATATAAATGAACCTAAAATGTAAATCTTCATGTATCGCTCTTTAAAGTAATCCAGTTGGTAGAGTTGCGGATTAACAACAGGAGGGGTGTGAGTTCGAAACTCGTTTCCGGCTAGACCGTCGTGTTTGTGGGGTTCGTCGTGTTAAATCTGTCTTGGCCTCAAATGTCATTACATTGGCATGGTTTGGAAGTTTGAAGAGTCAGGTGCTGACCTCGTCATTTGACCGATCCGGGATCTTACCCTTCGGGATAGATCCCGGATCGTCGCCAATAACAATAGCCTGTCGTGTTTCACCAGTGCAACGTAAATTCAACTACTTACCGCTATATTGTTGTCTTACATTTGGCTCAGCCTGTCCATTTTTGGACCTTGCGCCAAAAATGCCAAACCAACAAACCTTTATCTATCACCTCTGAAAACTACGTAGATTTTATTTTCGAGTTAACAAGCGAGTCCATTAAACTTGAGGGGTCAGCGTGGCTCGGCTTTTGCCCACTGCACTAACAACCTGCAAGTTGTAGGCGGTGCAGGTTCGATTCCTCCCTATGTGTATTTCTCTTTTGTGTCAGTAAAACTTTCCTTGTGTGTGTATGTCCATTACTTGCCGTTGTCTGTCTTTTGTTTGTCGCAACATGGGGAAAAACGTGCTTCATAAAACCTAACCGCCCATTAAAATCGAACAAACCACGTAAATCAACACAGATGTATAGAAAACAAGGACAGATCCTACGAACTTTCCAGATTTAGAAGTAAAATGTTGAGATTTTCAATCTTTCGACTCGTGCAAAATTTACATTTCGAGTTACGTCGTCTTTCATGGCAAGGTGCAAAGTATAGCGATTTATTCCATTTTACTTTAAAATACTGACATCACTCCTGCACGCGAAGCGAGAAGAGTAAACTTCTTCCACTTGAGAGCGACACAAGACAACCGAAATTCGCATTCACCATAACTCATTCTCTGATCTTTTACGTGCAATATATTTTTCATCAGATGACATCGGCTTATCTTACGCGGAATAAGCTAAGTTGAGCCTCGTATCCTATTCCACTGCACACCATTTGTATTTGGAAACATGTAGACATCTTTGTACAAAGGAAAGGTAGATTGCAGAATATTTCTCTTGGGCCATATGTCTCCTATCGCCCAATGCATCAACTATGTGACCCTGTTTCTTTTTTATTTCAAGATTAGTCTTTTGAAGACATGGAAAAATTCCTTTTAGTCTCTGGAACGTGCCACTGGAATCTTATTTTAAACTAGATGTTTTTCCCCCAGTGGAATTGGAAGCTACACCGGAAAATTTGATTTTCTTTTCGGAACGTTTTTACCAGAAGTTTGGGGTTTTGTGTTCCTTGCGACATAAATTCAATGTAGTGCGATTCCTTTAGAGGTAGATTCAGGTCTATTAATATGTACGAATACAATCTAGGTATTAAATGTGATGTGGTACTTGATAGCAGTGAACGTTTGCGTTGTGACGATGTTACTTTATAGATATTTTATTTAAAAGTTTGGCATTAAAGGAGATGAATAGTTGTATTGCGCATGTTAACAGTAGCTGTTTATAAAAACCTTTTGATTCGACTTGTTCAAAAATTACGATTTACCGAACCATTCTGATCTGCTCCTTGCATACTCTAGCTTTGCTGCTTTTTGTGTATTCCTTGGGGATTCTTTAGCAATAGGGTCTTGGGGTAGCCCAGTTGAAAGAGCAACGGATTGGAGGGTTACGAGTTCGAAACTCGGTCCAGCCAAAGACGGGTACCTCGTCGAACCCACTTGGAGGGTTAATGCAGATGAAATTAATGAGGGTTAATGAAATTTTTAATTCAAAGGAGTCTCTGAGATTTTCGTTTAGGTAGTTAATTAACGTCTCACTGGAGCAACTAACTCAACGGGCTATTGGCGGCGGTCCTGGATCAATCTCGAAGAGAAAGATCCGAGGACAGCACCTCGTAGTTATGAACCACGATCCGATGACGAAAGTAGATAAGTAATGAGAGTTCGTTTAAGTTAAGAGACCAGTGAACCAAAAGGGTTTGAGATGGACTGTTAGAAAAACTTAATAACATCGTTATTGATGGGGTATAAATTGATATTTCTGTGCTGTAAAAATAGTGGACTTCAGAATCCTAGATGCTCAATCATTTACCAAAAGAACGCTACTTTTAGGCGCGACATGCTCAGTTTTTCCCCAACTGTAATGGGGACAGTATTGTATCCATTTGTTTAAGAAGGAAAAGTGCAGCATAGCAAGACAAAGCATATCCATATCACTTTCCTTTTTCGAAAAGAATTTCTTCCCCTTTAGACGTGTAAGATTCTATATATAAAGATTAACAAAAGGTATTTTACCTTGACTTGCGATTAGTGTGGCAGAACCACGAGGTCAGAAGTCGACCTTCTGAAAGAAAGACTCATCATTTTCTGCTTGAATCTCTTCGAAAAAATGTATTACGTTTCGTTTAGTGTTTTAATTCTAGGGGTCAGTTCCAAAGCGTTACTCATGACTAATTCTTTACTTGATTTTGTAACTCGCTTTTTTTGTGCAAGACTTTCCTTGGGGTTTTAATTAAAAGTAATAAGGAAAAAGATATCGCCATACTTTAGTTTCCGAATTTATAGCAAATGTTGATACCTCATAGTGTTGTGGTTGCTGAAATTATGTTAACGCTTTTCTCAGTGTACTTAAAGGCTCATAGCCTTTTAAAGATAGAATTACATTTTTGCAAACCGGTAACTTGGCTTATTGGGTTTGCCCACTGCGATAGCAATCAGTGTGTTGTAGGTGACGCAGGTTCGATTTCTCTTTGGATGCATTTCTCTCTCCTGTGTCCATATTGGCGTCTTGTCGGCTTTTGGACCTTGTCTTGTGTTTGGCGCAGTTTGTCCGCTTTTGGACCTTACGCCAAAAATCCCAACATCCAATCCAATCCTCTTCTGCGTCACTAAAACTTTTTTTGTATATATTGAGGTCGTTGGATACAGCTTGGTCAAATATAGCCCTTGCGCCATAATATCCCAAATTAAACCAGTCCTATTTTGCGTTAAAAATAAATTACTTCTATTAAAAAGTTCGTTTCATCTATTCGAAGTTTAATTTACTCTTCAAAATTTTTAATTTTTCGTCGATCAAAGCAGGGCTGCCACAGGCGACAAAACAGCGACTTTTGATACTACTTTTTGTTATCTTGGCGACTAGGGGTATCATTTAGGCAAACCAATCTCAAGTTTCTATTTTCAAAATTTTGGCGAAATTTTTTGAAAATTCACTAAAGGTCAATGCAAATTTAGTCTTTTAGATTTCCAATTTTCCAATGGACACCAATGTCGAAGTTTCTGCGCGAAGCAGTGGCAACCATAAAAGACAAATATCGGAATCTGGTTGCCAGCTTGTCATGAAAACTAAGAAAATATTTTGTTTTTTAAATTTTAAGATTTAAATTTCTTGTCTAGATCGTCGACGTCTGTTTCATACTTGTTTAGTACATTTTGCTTTTTAGCCGATTCATGTTGTATCTGAGCAACTAAAATAGGGTTTAATAGAAGACTTTTGCTCCTACTAATTTTTTAAAAATATGCTACTAATGCATACTGAGGCAAAATTGTCAAAATTATTTTTCAGTACATATAAAATGTTTTAACGTGGGAAGTAGGACAAGTAACAAAGGTAGATACTAGTGTTCAATATTTTTCCAAACTCATCTTGGAACTCTTAACAGTAGTAGGTAAGCGCAAAATTTCTCTTCTAAAGTTTTTTTGCCCGAAAAACTTTGAAAATGAATAAAATTTTGCTAATAAATTCTTTAATCTCAAAGTAAATAAATTTTGGTCGCCACACAACTCTAGATTTAAAATTTGTACCTAACTTAAGAAAACTAGCATTTTCATCGTGAAACCTTTTAACAATTTGCTTCTTTCATAACCTTTTTTGTGTCTCAAGACACTCGACACGGGAACCTTTTAGGACATGAACGCCTATGAACATGCAAACCCACTAGCTGACCTCGACCAACTTTTGAGCAATCGATGTAAGAAAATGACTCAGCGGAACAGAATCGGTACTTGATTTAAGCAAAATGAAATAATGCCAGGAAAATCGAAATGATTCATCTACTCGTTTTGTAGTCTTGAAATAATACATATTTTAAGAATGAAACGGGCTGAATCAAAGATTGATTCAATGGATGTTAAAAGCATCCTAATGGTGGGTTTTTACATAAAAGGGAATGTTAGGCGCATTCATTCCTCTGCCACGTATGGGACAACTACAGATTTTAGTCATGAAAATGGCTCTTTCATTCCTTATTTATTCTTATTAACTCTTGAACTGAAACTACATTTCCTTCAAGTAAGCTTATCCCAAATTTTGGGGTATAGATGTCATTCTTTTCTCTACAAAAGAGGTCAAGCCTCCACATAAGGGATTTCTCAATGGGACCAGAGATATCTGCTGAGGTGGCTTGATATGAGCTCTCTTTGTTTTGAAAGAATGACATAAATACCCGAAAATTTGGTATAAGCTTACTAGTACAAGGGAAAACACTTTAAGTTCAAGAAAGTTTTTCATTTAGGAATAATAAAAGGTACAGCAATTTTCATGACTAAAATCTCGTCCCATGAGTGAAGTGGAATACCCCTTTACCACTGTGAGTTGTAGATGGCGCAGGTACGATTCCTAATAGGTTCGATTCTTCCCTGGGTATATTTCTCTTGTGTCAGTAAAACTTTCATTGTGTATGTTTGTCCATTGAAGTTTGGCACAGCTTAGTCAAATATGGCCTTTGTGCCATAAGACTAGGTGCAACCAACCTTTTGGGTCTGGTAACGAAATATAACCTTGAAAGCTTTTGAATAACGTAGTACAACTTAGCTTTGCATAAAAATTTCCACTTTTTACTTTATGCCTTCTGAAATAAAATCCTGGCTATGCTATTGGACGGTTGAGAACCTTCAGTTTAACATTTATCTAATATGCAGAATTTATAATTTTTCTGATTTAACACAGCTTCTGAGACTTATAAAAGCGTAACATAATTTCGACACGAAATAATTCGTTGCTGTTATGGTCAGCATCTCCATGTTTCGGACATCAAAACCGCAAAATTGGATTAGTCCACTAAAGGCCTTTCCCGTAGCTGCATCAGGTTTTGTCTATAAAGTATCTTTTGAAGCTGGGGAAACCAGTAGAATCCCTTGCCTTGCGCACCACCTGCGTTTTTAGTTTCTTAACTCGAAGTTAGCATCCTGCGTTTGTGTGCAAGCCACCAAGAAATCCTACTTCCGAATCTGAAAATTAACCTTGCTTGTAGTAGAGAAGCACGTTTCCTAGACTCTTAATACCGGAATTTAAATTTCTCAGATTGTGTGAAATGAAGAGGAGGAAAACTGGAACGCTGTAAAATTATTGTTCTTTTTATCAGACTTCATTACATACCATCGTCACGTGTTGTCGAAGGTCCCATCTGAAATAAAAGCGCTCCTCCGGTGAATTTGCATATCTTATCGGCATTTGGAGAAGAATGGGCCTACCGGAATAAAATTCTCCTCGTTTTCGAATATTAAGTCGTTTTATTTTTTGTTTTCACCCTTTCCCATCAGCTTGGGAATTCAAATTTATCGGTAAGGAGAGGATGAAGACGAGGAGAGAACATGTGTGTGAAGCGTCAAAGCTTTTTGGTAATGCGAGAGGAATGTTGGACTTTTGCATTCTTTTGTGTATGGTGAATTTTCCTGCTCCGAAATCGGCATGAATTTTTAAATAACAGCTTGGAGTGGGATGCATTGTGCTGTGCATTACAAAGAACTCGACCGACGTGTTCGATTTTGCCGTCCTTTTAAGTTGGTTACAACCTGGGGGTAGTAGACGGCGCAGTTTCGATTCCTCCCTGGGTGTACTTCTCTTTTGTACCAGTAAAACTTTCATTGTGTATGCATGTCTATTACTTGACGATGTCTTTATTGTGCATCGTAAAATATGGATATTATGCCAAGAAACCCAACCAACCTAGCCACTCATTTTAATTCTCCAGTTGCATTGTACAAGTTGTAACAAACTCACCTAGGATAGGTCAAAGTCATCCAGCCGACCAACCAATGCTGGGAATATTCAAAATCCAATATATTCACACTTATACGGTTTCATATGCTGGAAATTATTGCATTTGTTCATTTCGGGAGACGCGAAAGTCGAATTGGTAGAGTCGTGGATTAGAAACCAGAGGGTTGCGAGTTCGAAACGCGATCAAACCAAAGACCATCGTGTATGTGGGGGGTTGGTGCATGTTAAATCTGTATTGGCCTCAATTGTGCATTCGTTGGCGTGATGAGAAAGTTAGATCCTTAGATCTTTCTTTTCGGGATTGATCACGGACCATCGATAACAGCCCGTTGTGTTGCTTTAGTGCGACGTTAATTCAACAACCTAACTACCGGTTTGAAATACGTAATTACTTTTAAAGTTCTTTGCCACCATGCAGCAATTTAACTGCGCAGCTTAGTCAAATACGGCCCTTGAACCATAGAACTCAGCCAGCCAACCAACCTATGCAGTGAAAACTCGAAATCCAGTTTCATCTTCGGAAACATTAGATTTACCACTGGAAAGATTTGATATTTCACATATTGGGAAACCAGAGAAGGTAAATAGCCTAAAAAGCCAACTGCACAACATCATAAATATTTTTAAAGTGCATCTCGAAGGAAACGAACTAGCATTGAATCTCAGAATCTAGGTAAGTTGCACAAACCATCCCACATCCATGTGCAACAAAGGGATTTATATCAAATTCGAAATCTGCAGGCCTTTCGTCACAAGTGTTTCAGTCTTCTCCTTATGAAGAAAAAGGTTTGGAGCCCAGTGAAAGTGAGGGAATACCGAAATGTAGGTGACCTCAAAAACGAGCCATCGCCTGCTGTGTGATCTTATAAAAGATCAGATAACTCTCGCCTCCGAGAAAAGATCTAGGGCTGCACTTCAGCGCGTTTGCTGTATGTCCAATGTCATTGCTACCACGGGGCTTTTTTCTCCGGATCTATTGTTTCTCGGTTGGTCTTGTTCGCTGTGGTGTCTGGGAGAGAGGCTTCCACTTTTGTGCTTTTCAGAGGGAATGTTGCGTCTCCTGGTCTGTTTTGTCGCGTTTCTATAGAAAGCAGATTAGATGTCGTGTAGTAGTTGGAATGCACATGAAATAAATAGTTAAGCTTTGTTGGAATTGGTTGTGTCGCCATGTTTGTTTCCTCGAGTTGGTAGAACCCCTGAATGAATTTTGTGGGAGCAAGAGTGCCCCCAGTTAAGTTCTAAAAACAATTTATAACCTAAAAATGTCTTAACCCTTCAAGTGGTTTCGACGGGATATCACGTACACCAAGATCTGACCATTTTATTAATGACGAGATGGTTTGTTCATCAAGATATTGCAGATTTTTTATGATGACGAGATCAAGATCTAGTCAGTTTTCTTCTTCTAATGACGAAATATCTCGTCCATCAAGATCTGCTAAAGGCGTAGCTAATGATGAGATACCTCATCAGAAGGGTTAATCAAACACAACACCCACTTGACTATGTCCTCATGGAATCTTTAGGTGTGCGGATTTCACGTGCATGAGGTCTTACTCTAGTGATATTTTATTTTTCCCTTGAGGTTTATACTATCTTCAGTAAACACGGGGGTCGGACGCCCTAGGGATATCTGGCCAAGGTAGTTCAGTTGGAAGAGCATCAGATCTGCAACCGGAGGGTCGCGAGTTCGAATCCAACCAAAGACCATCGTGTACAAGGGGGCTGTCTTCTTTAAAACTGTCGTGGCCTCAAATGTCCTCATGTTGACGTGGTGTGGAAATTTAGAGTGGAGTGCCAGCTAAGGTGTTGCCTCGTCATCTGACCGTGGTTCAAAATTACGTGATGTTGTCCTCGGATCTTTCCCTTCAGGATGGATTCCAGACCGTCGTCAATAGCCCGTTTTGTTGCTCCAGTGCGACATTAATTAACTACCTACCAGGGATATCTAAACGATCCCTTTCTGCAACCCTATTCTCCAATCCCTCTTTTTTTTTATCCCTTTCCCGACATCTTTTACTTGACGTTGTCTTGTGTTTAGCTCAGCATGGCCAAATATGACCCTTTCGCAATAAACCCCAAAATATCCAATCTCTTGACCATACAGACACATTCACTGCGTTGTTGCAAGAATTAAATGTAAAATGTTATAACTGATCGGTCTAAAAACAAGACGACAGGTCGAGTGTTAGTATGTATTTGTGCGCACTTCCGACTTAAATTTTTATTTTCATTTCCGTCGTCATGTTTGAAGGTGGGTTTAGTGTGATAACAAGTCTTAATTAAAAGGAGGAACTAACTGCAAATATCTGACAGCGGAAATTTAAGAAGGCTGTTGACGAAAACATCTTAATAGACAAATTGGTTGCACAACACCGGGCTCATCTTTCTCATTAGTGTTTTTTTTAATTTTACTGACTTAATTTATATCCTTTCAATATTAAGCAATATAACGTGTTTATGTGCCTATTAATTTTGTTACTTCATTTCTATAAAGTGTTTTATGATTTCAGATCCAAGTTTTATTTCTAAATTAGCTTTTTAAAATTTTAAAAGTACACACAACAAACAAATGATTTGGTGAAATTTAACTTATAGGAATGACTGCATTTCCAATTTATTAATAGTTGAGATAGTTTTCTAGATGGGGTGCGAAAGAAAATTGTCTTTGGAAAGAGGGCGTTGAACCAGAAAGTTTAGTAAAATGTGGCTTAGAATATTTAATGGATTTCATTTTATATTTACTACCGGGACCTTATGATTCTACCTTAAGATGAATTCATACGGTCTTGGTTATCACCCAGGTCGTAACCCACACCAACCAATCACTAATAGTTTATTCACCGTTTTGATTCTCTTTGACTTCCCGTCCGATCTCAGCTACTTCAACACGAATTCTATCATTTAACTCTAAACGAAACCCGACCAAACCGAAATAATATTTCAAATTTCCACTCCAGACTAATATCAGTCCGGAAACCACTTCTAGGGAAAAGGTTTCTGTACACTCGCCGCCAGATACAGTTATCGACTCCAAACTGCCCTCCAAAAATATCCGGCCAGCCAATCCATGTTAGTACTTTTTCCAATTTCTTTTTGTTCTCAAAGCATTGATCATGTGAATGGGGCGATGCAGGAAATCAAAGAAGCAGCGCCATTGCGAAGAGTAGTTAAGATCTTAACAAGCAGCTTCCACTGAAAGGGAAGCCATGTCATTATGGTAATGACACTCCGTTTGTGGCCGTTTCCTCCTTTTCTTTTGCATTCTTTTGTCTGGTGGCCTCGAGGGGTGGTGTTTTTTATTGCTTTCCTGGAACCGCCCTGGTTTTCAATGTATACTGATTTAACTTGTTTTCTTCTGAGTGGCACTGTTAAATGCGACCCCTAGCTAATTAAGATATTCGTATATGAGTATTTATTAGTCAGAATTATCTCTTGCGACTAAATATCTTGGGTGCATACCTTTTGGTGTGTAGGGCTACATGAACCCTTGGTACCCTAGTGATCTATTCTTTATCCATGGGATTTATTAGTAAACGTGACTCCAGGATGCCTTATACGATCGTTACTTTCTTTCGGGGCCGTGGTAGCTTGTTTGGAAGAATAAGGGATTCTCAACCGGAGGGTTGCGAGTTCGAAACTTGGCCTAACTAAAGACCGTCGTGTACGCTGGGGGGTGTACGTTAAATCTAGTGGCCTCAAATGTCCTTACGTTGGCATGGCGTGGAAGTTTGGAGATTAGGTGTTGGCCTCGCATTTGACCCTGATTAAAAATGACGAGGTGTCCTCGGATTTTTTTCCTTCGCGATTGATCTGGACCGTCGCCAATAGCCCGTTGTGTTGCTCCAGTACGACGTTAATTTACTTTCTACTTTCCCCTTTTCACAATTACTTGACGTTGTCTTGTTTGCAGCAGCTTGGCCAAAATAAGGCCCTTGCGCCATAAAACCCCAAATCATCTAAATCCCGACTGAAATATCTATTTCAATGTTCTTTTTCATGCATTCATGAATTCAGAAACGAATGTTTTGGGACTATCTATATATTTCAATAACGCACGTGGTACATAAAATCGACGTTATTTGTATACATGGTAATGGCAAGAAACGGGATGTAAACAATATAGTATCAACCGCTACGAGATTAATTCACCTATTTTCTCGAAAAGTTTGTGTGCCTAATTTGAACTAGGAGCTGCATAATATTGCTAGAACTGCACAGAACTCTCGACGCTCTAATGAAATTCTGGTTACAGAAGGCAATTAGAAATCTTGGAGATAGAAAATAGTGCAGAAAAGAAAATCTTAGCCAATTCTAAAATGGGCTTAACGGTAAAAAGTGAGAACTTTTTACCATGCGTCTTTATTAGAAATAAGAATTAACGCCAGTAAAAGAACGCTCTTTAAAAAATGTTAAGAAAACGCCGTTTTGTGTTTTTGGCTAACTTTATTTCATTTGTAAGCCTGAAATATGCATATCAATGCTTATATTCATTACAAATGTATTTAAATGTATGAAATGTAAGTAACGACACCGACTGGATATCGATTTAAATAATTAAAATCGCCCTGGTTTCTTTATCATCGTGTGTAAGGGAGTTTCCAGTTTTGTGTCTGTTGCTATCTGAAGGGCACTTTGCTGAAAAACTTGGAAAAACTGGTTGAAGACTAAGTATCACCTTGAATGTATTAGTTGTTTTCTTAAGGAAGGACATCGTATGTTCCATCGTCCATCTTTGTGTATCTATTACTTGATGTTGTATGTCTTGTGTCTAGCATGGCCAATGGCTCTTGTGCCATAAAACCACCAAACCAACCATCCACCGTACATCTAGAGCACTTTACTTCAAAATAATTACATACTTTAGCCTTAATATACCTATGCCCTTTCAGAGGCGGTGTGACAATAGACATCTTCCATCGTCCGTGAAAAGGTTAAAATGTTTTGCGAAATCAAGCGGTTTGAGATAGGTACCGTGTTTGATAAGTAGAGAAAATAGCACCAGTCAATAAGATGACTATCACTGGAACTGGCTTTATTCAAATTCAGTTTGATAGTTTCAGCTGCCTAATTCAAGATATCTAAAAAGCCTATCACATTCGCGAATCTCTGAAATGTTTGTATAGTTGGGATTTTAGACACCTACAAATATCAATTTGCAGTTCTGTTGTATATAGCAGTGTAACTTATTTCTACCATGAAGTACATTTAAGTAGACAAAGTTCCACTGTTTTCCAACCGTCTTGCTAAATTGGTGACTGGCGGTTGTGATTATGGAAATGCGCACTTTCTAAAACAAGTCAGATGTCTCTCCTGAGACATACGAGGTGGCGCTCGCAACAATCGGCGCGAACTTTGATAAATAGTCTACTGTAAGCATTTGAATTGCCAATGCGATGCCAATCACTTCAACAGCTGTCTGAAATCCTACAAGACTTCCATTCCTATCACGGCTTTATTCTACATTACCACTCGTCCTCTTTTCAACTGCGCCACACAGTTGGCTGCTAGAGGCAGCATAGGCCAGTTAGCTATTGCAATTCAATTGCTTGCATGACCACGCATGCACAAGTTCACCTGTGATCTTAATACAGCTTTCACTGTCCCACGCAATTAGCAATTTATCTAGCGGTAGCATGTGTCGAATTCAACCACTGCTGAAAACTGGAGAAGGATTTCTTGGATGGTTTGAAACTCAACTTTAAGCCGTAGGTCCCAGTCGTCCTTCGGGGTCGCCGCGGCTCATTGGGTTAGCCCGCTGAGCTAGCAACCTTGAGCTGTACTGGGTGAAGGTTCAAACCCTCCCTATGTGTATTTCTCCCTTCTGAGTCAGTAAAGCTTTCGTTGTGTGTATGTCCTTTATTTGATGCCCCTCAGAGCACATTTTTAGGTGTGTACGGATTTCACGGATCCGAGGTACTATAGTAATCTTTTCTATTCACATGCGGTTTACTAACTTAAGTTAACACGGAGGTCGCGACCCCAAGATGCTCAAGCGATCTTTCTTCTCCATCCTTTCTTTTCACAATTACTTGATATTGCCTGTCTTGTGTTCGGTACGACTTGGTCAAATATGGCCCTCGAACCATAAAACCCAAACCCAACCAACCATTACTTGATGAGGGCCACGGTAGTCCAGTTGGAAGAGCAACGGATTAGCAACCTGAGGGTTGCGAGTTCAAAGCTCGATCCAGCCAAAGATCGTCGTGTACACTGGGGTTGGTGCACGTTATATCTATCGTGGCCTCAAATATCCTCACGTTGGCGTGGTGGGGAAGTTTAGAGACTGGGTTGCCAGCTTCAGGTGTTGACCTCGTCATCTAACTGATGCAAAATTAAGTGGTGGTGTCCTCGAATGTTTCCATTGGGATTAACTTTGGACCGCCGCCAATAGCCCGTTGTGTTACTCCAGTGTGACGTTAATTACCTTTACCATTACTTGTCTATCTTTTGCTTGGTGCAGTTTGGCCAAATACCAACCCAGCCATCCTTCGGTTAGTCCGTGATCGCTCATTTTTCACTCCCTTTCCTTTTTTGCCTTTCCCTACCCTTTTGCTTTTTCTTCCTCCCTCATTGTGTTGTCTGTCTTGTGTCTGGCGCAGCTTGGCCAAATGTGATCCTTGCGCTATAAAACCTGAAAACAACTAACCAATCCTTCGGTTTGCAAAAAAAAATTACAGTAAGGCGACAAACCAAATCCTGATAACGTTATTACGCTCAAAAAAAAATTATTTCCAACATTTCTACTTATTAAAGTCGCGAATCGTTTCCAAATCATTTCAGAATCAGTTTCACGAAATACAATGGCTCAGGCTGACGAAATGGAGCTCCAAGCCAAAGTATAATCAATATACCCCGCTATATTATTCCTTTCAACGACTGCCCGCCTGTCATTTAACGTACCCTATTCTTTGCATGCGTGTCCTATTTTTCTCGGCGTTTTTCTATCAGAAAAGAGGTTCCCCCTTTTTTATACCCCACTCTCTTCGCATCTGAAGGCAATCGATACAACAAGGCCAGAACCCAATAAGGAATTGTTAACCGGGGCACGATGCACAAACAAGAGGGAGGGAAGCGATGAGACAAGTGGACATCTCTCTGCAAGGCTCTATCCTGGCCAGTGACACCCACCATCCTGTATAAGATAGCAAAAAAATCTGTGTTAGTCGCTGGGAATACCAATGTTTTTTATACCTTGGAGAGCAGCCAAAGACGATCGAGCAAGTGGGAATAAAGGCACATTTGGGATTTTATGCGAACTCGCGCCCGAGCTGCAAAAGAGGTACCGATTTGTCTGTAGTTAATGGTTTTTCCTGCTGTTTTTTCTCGCATCGCTGCTGTAGAAAGTGCGAGGGCTTTCGTTCCGTATGGGAAAGTGAGCGTTAATGAATGTCCTTTCCAGCTCGCCCTCGTTAGCAACAATAAAGCGGGATGAAGTCTCATATTTCTGGAGATGGAAATAGGTTGTGCTAGATATGGATCTCTTGAGTCAACGGGACTAATCTTTCGCCTGAAAGTCTGCCTGTTTTAAGTCAGCCTTTGTGCTGCCTTTTAGTCTGTTCTGTTTTAAAGTTATTTTTAAGTATTTCTTTTTGTAGATCATTAACTTTTGTGTGGGTGCTGAAAAGTTGAAATATGAAAATTCATCGCCGAAATTAAGTTTAACCCTCCCGGTGGTTTTGACGAGACATCTCGTTCAAGATCTGACCAATTGTGTTAATGACGAGATATCTTGTCATCAAGATATTGCTGATTTTTTTATGATGGTGAGAACAAAATCAGGTCAGTTTTCTGATGACGAGATATCTCGTCCATCAAAATCTGGTCAGTTTTTAATGAGATGCCTCATCGAGACATCCAACAGGAAGGTTAAAAATGATTCATATCAAATGAATCATTTTCTTAAAGTTCTTATTGAAGGAAGTTTTTCATAAATATAAAATTAAATATCATTTATTATTTAGGCCCTCGGGCACATCTCCTTGAGTACTCCAAGGTACTCTAGCGATTTTTTATTTTCCCATGGGGTTTACGGTCTTTCGTAAACACGTGTGTCAGGCTCCAGGTGCACCCAAGCGATATTTTCTGCTTTCATCCTATTCTATTCCCCGATCCTTTTTTTTCTCTTCCACATTTTTTACTTGAAGTTGTTTGTCTTGTGTTTGGCGCAGCTTGGCCAAATATTGACCTTGCACTATAAAACCCCAAAATCAACCTTTACTATTCAGACAAATAGAGCAGCCATTTTCAACCTTTTTCACCTTAGCACACAAACTAATTAAAAAAATTCTGTGGCACACCACACAATGGGTTTTGCCAATCTTACAAAAGTAGGTATAATTTTGAGGGATTTACAAAAAGATAGTTATTACCTCTTTTTTTACTCCAAAGTGACTTAAAAATCTCTTTGAAACAGTTTATTTATGATATTAGTAATAAAATAATCAAAAAATTATTTAAACTGATATTACTCGTGAGATTATTTGAACACGCTTGTCAAAAGTTAAAAACCAAACAGTTGAAATGAAACAAATCTTACAATTTAAACAGTTTCACCGGAACACCAGCGTCATTCTTGCGGCACATTGGTTGAAAATTGCTACAAAATTGGTATTATGATTTTACTCTGATAAATAGATCTCGAATATATGCTACTATTCCGAAAACCTCAGTATTATAAAGATTTTCGTTGATCTTGAATCAAATAAATTGGTGAGAATCTAAAAAGTTATGAATCACATTGTTTTAGAGTACTTTATTTCTAGAAACCCGTTCAATGTAAAGGTGTTCAATTGACAAAAATACACTGGCTCGTATAATTAATATATATGATAGTTCCTTCTCTTCAAAATAAGACATCTAAGTAAGACAATCTATTCAAGGCCTCTTCAATATCAAATAGTTTCAAAGGCTTTCTTTTATACATTGTATCAACCCTTCTGCCTTCGAGATCTACTGCAGCAAAGTTGTGTACTACCTGTGGCTGAAAGAAATTTAATTCCATGGAGGTTGAGTCATTTTTCTTTCCAACAATTAATAAATTGGGTAGCAACCGCCTGATGCATAATAATTCCTTGGAAACGAAAGAAAATGGACTTCTGTCGTTTTACCAGCTTTGCATCACGACTATTGATTAAAGAACAGGATAGGTTCCGTACTGAACTAATGTAGTTATAACAAAACTACGATGGATTCAAAACAGAATTTTCAAACTGTTTAAAACTATGCTTTGGGTGTTGTATCGTACACATTGAGAAAGATTTGATTAGTAGAGTAAAATCTTCCAGGGTTAAAAATGAACGCTGCTGGTGGTTGTCTCGACGAGGTATCTCTTTATTAGTAAAAAGACAAAATCCTGATGGATGAGGTATCTCTCGTCATTTGAAACTGACCAGATCTTGATCTAGTTATAAAAAATCTGCAATATCTTGACGAGATATCTCGTTGAAACCACTTGGAAGGTTGTCATCAATGACATTTAAACATTTACCCCGGTTGTCAAAATACTCGACTTGGGTTGCAATTTCAAATTACGTGAATGTATTTTTCCTACATGCCCCACAAACGTATTACATGTATAGATCGTCTAAGTTAAAGCAAAATTGCAAGTGGTGTATTTTTTAGAAAATGCCTTTTTGAAAGCAGTTAATGATCATGAAGGAGCAGATTATACTGAAGTGGCCAAGGGTTCCCTAGAGAAACAGCAAGTTCGCAAAGGAATCTCGGAAGTGATTGACAGTGGAGGGAGACTTGATCGATGTCTTTAACTACAGAATTGTCACAATCGCAGAATGGTGAATCGATATGTTGCAATCGATGAAAATAGTAATTAGTTCTTGCAATATCAGAAAATTTGAGTGAGTTTGTAACGTTGTTTAAAATGTCTTTGAAGGCGCATTTGTATCGATGGAAAGTAGTTTGGAATTTGACCGTTGTAGTAGAGCTGAGAGTCGTTGCCGAGAAAATGCTCACAAACTGTAATAAATGATAAGTGCCTGGAATTTGATTTTGTATTTGACCTTCTCTGAGCACTTTTTAGGGGAGGCATTGCTTTGCATTTGCAGTACAGGTTGCATTTACAGATAAGGTTGAAGTACAAATTGTTAGAAATAAAGGGTTGAATCGTTGGATATATAAATATACAGGAAACGTAGGAGTCAAAAACTTCGAACGGGTCTACAAAATTTAAAGATTCAAAATAAACGACCTCTAATTTCTAACCCTGGATTTTACAGAAGAAAAATAGTAAATAATTCACTTATTCAGAACCACATTCATCTGTTGCATAATTTATTGAACCAGATGTTATGAGCTCGTCTTACGAAATAATTGCGGGATTGAAAAACATATTTTATAAATAAATTTAATTATTAATCGTTATCCACTGTTCCTCAAAATACTTCCTACCAAAATGCTACTGAAATAGTGTGGAATTGTCCGAGTTTTCCCATCTTTAATATTGGGAATTTCTAATGAACCACTATTCAGGATTTCGAATATGTATGAGTAGTAACTTGTTTATTCCTGAATGAGAAGTGAAGGAAGCAAATGCGGAATCAGCGTAATAACTTATTAGAAGCATTTGAAATTGCAAAATTGACTGCAGCTCAGTCATCTCAACTTTGAAGCAAAGAAATGCAATTACTACCCTGTTTGAAATTGTTATTCCCACCCAAACCCTTGAAATTGTTATAATTTCCTTTTGCCATAAAACATCATTATTAGACTCATAGGGATCAACTGTGCCAAGCACATACTTAGTGTGCTTTCTCGGAAGGAATAAATGATAAAAAGAGAATCTTGTTTCCCAAAATGACTTTCTTGGAAGGATGTGCTCAAAATGCGGCAGAACAGCGTCTCAATTCTACACAAGCAGAAAATCGTCGTTCAACAGTTCAAGTTGGAATGAATGAATGGATTTAAGGTTACCTCGGGGACATTTTCCACTTTGGAATCTGTTGACAGACACGCATGATTGATAACCCTTTTCAAGAACAGAAATATGTTCCTGCTCTTTGAAAGGTTTTTTCCCTTACGAACTTTCCAACTTCCGGGCATTAGTAAATAATGCTGGAGAGTATGTGCTCGATTTCCCACAGCAAAACTATAGCTTATTTGCAGCACATTTATTTCACAACTTATCTCTAATTTAATCATTGAATTACATCGTAATACTGTCTTAAACTTTCTTTGTTTTCGTTTTACATTTTTTTACTGCAGTCTCAATTTGACTTATCAAGTTTCTATTGCATTATTTGCCGTTAATCACTGGATTTTTGGTTTATTAAATAATATACTTTTCTTATTTTGATCATTTTCTGATTTGCAGTGCCTCGATTATTAACATTTCTTTCTAGTCGTCTAGAGAAGCTTTTGAGGGAGTATCTTAAGGGCTTGCTTATACTGTATTTTGAGATAGGAGTTTGTTCCACTGTTTGTTTAGTACATCTTTTGAGAATTCCAAAAATCATCGTAGACCCCCTGACTATCGTCTTCCCATATCTGCTTATTGGATATTCAAAAACGTTACATAAAAATTGATTTGCACAAATTGTTTTTCATGAAAGTATAAATTACTCTTAAAATATCAGTTTGCTTTCAGTACTTCCGTATGACATCAGTACTTTTGAATAACTTCAGACTTCTGTATCCCTTAACACTTAATACAATTTACTCTTAAAATATCAGTTAGCTTTTCAATGCTTTCGTATAACATTAAGAACTTTTACTGTATCCCTGAAAACTTTAAAGGACATGCTAAAATAACTTGGGGAGGAAGACTTCATGAGTGAGAACTATCAAATTGTAAATTATTTTTGCACAGAACAAAAATTTTGTTCTTTTAGTTTTGTAATGGAAGGTGAGAGATGTGGTATGGTTCCTCCCATCAAAAAGAACTTAGGGACATCGTATGTCCCACCGTCTATCTAAAGCACTCCTTGGATATCAGAATATCGTTGTCCTGCCTTGTGTTTAGCGCAGCATGGTTCAATACTGCCCTTGCGCCTTACAACCCCAAAACTAATCATTAATCAGAATATTAAACGAAATATTATTTATACTTTAGCCTTAATATACCTGGAATATTTATATACTTTAGCCTTCACCCTCTAGAAGTGGGACATCAGACGTCAACGGCCCCTGAAAGAGTTGTACTATAAAAATATTACATATCTAAATCGTCCTTAACCCTCCAAGTGATTTCTACGGGATATCTCGTCCATCAAGATATTGGCGATTTTGCAAAAAAAGATGTCTCGTTATCAAGATATTGCCGTTTGCTTATGATAACGAGATCAGATCTGGTCAGTTTTCTGTTAATGAAGAGATATCTCGACCATCTAGATCTGGTTAGTTTTGAATGATGACGAGACACCTTTTCGAGACAACTACCACAGGGGCTAAGATAATGGACGCCTATGAGAGATTTTATAGAACCCGGGTTTTTAAAAGCTATCCATACTCACCGAGAGCTCCAAATCCCACAAATGTGGCAGTGTGAATTGCGTGTCTTCATGAATAACAGAATCAATGCAGTGTAGTTCTATATAGTATACGTCAGTTTATGTTTTTTTTTGTTTGATCACTAGTCATCGATTGTTTGGCAGAACATCTATGATATTGGTATCCCACTCACTCAAACTGCCCTCTTTGCAAAGATGACCATAAATCGTTCGATGTTCTAAATCGGACTGGCATTCTACGATACAGGACTCTTCGCTGGGTTTCTGGAACAGCGTTATAGGGAAGCAAAATTTCGTATGGGGCAATGGCTTTTCGAATGTGTATCTTTTGCTATCGTATATGTAGATGTATCCGTTTTTGCTCTCATTGTTGTATCTATATATCAATTTATCTACCATTGAGCCCTCAGGGGCACATATTTAGGTGTACACAGGCATCACAATCCCGAGGTACCCGAGTAATCTTTCTTCCCTTTCATTTTTACTCTCGCCTACTCTTTTCCTTGTGCCTCTCAGGGGAAAAGCAAATCTTTAGATGTGTACTGTCTGTCCTCTCTTCTGAGTGGTCTGTCCTCTCTTCTAAGTGGACCTTCTGTTTTACCCTTGCCTACCGGGGTCGCCGGGGCTCAGTGGGTATGTCCACTGCGCTAGCAACCTTCGAATTATAGGCGGCGCCGGTTCGATTCCTGTCAGGAGCATTCCTTCCTGGATGTATTTCTCTCTTCTGTCAGTAAAACTTTCATTGTGTGTGTATTACTTGATGTGTGTCTTGTGTCTGGCCCTTGCGCCATAAAATCCTCAAACCAACCCTTGTGTTGGGTTTTATCGATTGAAGACAGAGTTTTATACATTAAAAATAAATTTTATTACGTAGCCAAGTCTTATGGTTTAAAAACATACTTTTAGAAAACAACAAGAAGTCTGATCAGATCATGATCCCCAATACTCTTCACATTATCTCCTCTCTTTTATACATTCAAAGATTTACACAATTTTCCATATTGATGTGCCCCACACGGCACTATAATTGGAGGTTTGAGACCGATTCCAACACCTTGCCTACCTTTCTGCTTTTTTTGCCCCACCTCGTTGCCTTGTGTTTGGAGTAGCTTGGCCAAATATGGCCCTTGCGCCGTAAAATCTGAAAACACACACACACACACACACACACACACACAACAAATGCCTTGCTACTGGAAAAAAAATCAATAACAAAATCTTCATGATACAGAAAACGTGATACTAAAATTTGGCCGGGACTAATTTTTGCCCCCTTTTGGAACCATTACCAAGCATGAAACGCCTTGTTTATGAATTGAAATAGTTCTGTGTAGAGTATAATGATACCATCCAGTAGGATCTGAAATAGAACACATCGGGTGGAGATGGGAAACTTCCCCCGATTCTGACTGACCTCAAGCGTGAACTCTGGGGAGTGGGGCTCTCGTTTATTTTCTTCTCACTTTCTTACACTCTTTCTTGTGACTCATGACCTCGGCACACCACGAGCGATCCAACTGGCTTCGGAACTTGTTTTTTTCTTGCCTGATTGTTTCCGCAGACTGACTTGATTGAAGGTAGAAGAAAAAGCCCGACTTCAGTCCATCTCCTGCAGCAATTGTTTCGACATTTGACACACCTTCTCAGAAGGCGTTGGCCTTTCCTTTCTTGTTTGTGTGTGGATGCTTCTGGTCGTGTAGAAAAACTGACCAACCTTGCGGTTGGGACAAGGTCGTTGGGACGTTTACTTCTCGACTTGATCGCCCAACTCGATCCGGTTAAAAAATGTTTGAAAGCTGAGTGTATTTTGAATGTTCAGTCGTTGATTACTCCAGATTTTTTCAATATAGTAATTGAGGTGGATACAATCTGCAAGTACGCTAGATGGAATGAAATTTTGGATTTCTATTCAGTACCCCTCAGGGGGTTATTAAGTAAACACGGGTGTAATAACCCGAGATACCCAAGTAATCTATCTTTCCATTCGTTTTACCCTTACTGCTCTTCTACTTTTACTATTTTTCCTTCCCTTTTGTATGTTTACTTTGTATATTTACTTGACGTTTGCCGCATCTTACCAAATATGGCCCTTGCGCCTTTACACTCTTGGTGGTTGTCTCTACAAGGTATCTCGTCATTATAAAAACTGACCACATCTTCATAGACTAGATATCTCGTCATTATAAAAACTGATCACATCTTCATAGACTAGATATCGCGTCATTGTAAAAACTGACCACATCTTCATAGACTAGATATCTCGTCATTGTAAAAACTGACCACATCTTCATAGACTAGATATCGCGTCATTGTAAAAACTGACCACATCTTCATAGACTAGATATCGCGTCATTGTAAAAACTGACCACATCTTCATAGACTAGATATCGCGTCATTGTAAAAACTGACCACATCTTCATAGACTAGATATCGCGTCATTATAAAAACTGACCACATCTTCATAGACTAGATATCGCGTCATTATAAAAACTGACCACATCTTCATAGACTAGATATCTCGTCATTAGAAAACTGACTAGATATTGATCTCGTCATCAAAAAATAGGTAGCATCTTGATGACGAGATATCTCGTTCATTAGAAAATTGATCGGATCTTGATGAATGAGATATCTCGTCGAAACCACTTGGAGGATTAAAATCCTATCAACCTATTATGTGATGATTACATGGTGGCACGAAAAATTTATATACGCCTGAAACGTTTGTCGATAGTAATTTTTTTATGACGCACCTTTATTATGTTATATAATGAGAATGATTGAGTTCATTATCATGAAGATCTTGTTTAATGACGGAAGTATTGAGAAAAATAAGATACGAGCAGCATATCTGATAAGAATGTAGCCTCATTTCTGCATTTAGTTTTACTGTGGTTTTATGTGCATTATTTGATTGAATTTTTTACAGAATTCATTAGTATTGAATTAATTGACTGGAGGATGCGTTAGTTTTGCATGACGCAATTTTTCGATACGAACTTCTCAGAAACATTGCATGCTTTGAAGACGTATAACACAAATGTTTTTCAAAGTACTTACTATTTCACCCTGGTTTGATGTACCATCAGTGGTTCAACGTCTTTGGACCTATGGAGTCTTACCTACCTGTTTCAAACTACGAGGTGTCCTCGGATATTTCCCTTTGAGATTGATCCCTGACCGCCGCCTGTAGCCCGTTGTGAGTGACGTAAATTTAACTACCTACCAAATACTTATAAAACCCATCATGTAACAATTGTCAACTCATTAGGACCAAACTTGGAGATTTTCTTGACTAGCTGTGAAGTATTGTAGATAAAGTTTTTTTAATTTCCCGCATTCTTTTTATTACTAAGTTATGTCTGGTAAACCTTAACATCTTCCTCTTCTAGCCCAAAAGGGACGCATCTTTCGGTGCATACGGGCATTACAACCTAAAGGTATCCGAATTATCTATCCTTCCTTCTGTTTTACCCTGGCCTATCCTACTTTATGCTTTGTTTTCCTACCACGTTGTCTTGAGTTTGGCGCAACTTGGCCAAATATGACTCTTCTGTTTTACCCTGGCCTATCCTACTTTTTGCTTTGTTTTCCTACCACGTTGTCTTGAGTTTGGCTCAACTTGGCCAAATATGACCCTTGCGCCATAAAACCCAAAACCAACCGCCTTCTTCCAACAATGGTCTACGGTGCTTTTCTAATCGACACGTAATAAAATTTTAATTCACTCTGAACATAGGAAAATAGTTGAAGTCCGAGCTTTTCTTTGCGAGCTTTTAAAGCATTTTTATTAAGAAAGCATTCGATATATTCAATTCAATTAAACTTCCACGTTCCCGTTCCGGTGGTGGAAAGCTCTCCAGATATCTCGCATTCCCGTAACCCCGAACTCGTTCCATTAAAAACTAAATGGAACCCCATCTCTCTGAACCCACATTGGCTGATTGATTGTTGCGGAAAGCTCGGAACACATTCCGAGGATCCCCCGAAGTGTCTGGAAGCAGTTTCGGAGTGGATTTGATCAACGGTTCAGAAGAAATTCTTCAGCGACGGACTCTTTCCCTGAGGTTTTTTTTTACGGTAGGGGGTGAGTTGGCGATTTCACTCGACAGTTGAAATGAATGGCTGGGGTAAGGGAAAGAGTAATCGTTCGGAATGGTGTTTGGTTCAATCAGTTCGTATCAATCAGTTTCCATTTGGGGAGGAACGGGTTTGCAATAAATAGAAATTTCGAGGGTTCCGTTTTTTGAATTAAAAGCACTATCAAGGGGATTTTTTTCTGAGATGCTTCACATCTGGGAGACGTTATCTTCAATAACTCGTCCCCCACTCCTGGCACCAGTTGGTGGATCAGTGGGTTCACCCGTTGTGCAAACAATTTGCGAGCAGCCCTTTTTTTCTTTGGCTTCTGCGAATGGACCCCCTTATCCGAGGGGACAGTCGTGGCTCTGTGGGTGTGTACACCCTAGCAACCTTCGAGTTGAAGGCGATGCAGGTTCGATTCCTGTCAGGTGCTTCCTCCTTGGGTGTATTTCTCTCTTCTGTGTCAGTAAAACTTCCATTGTGTGTACATCTATTACTTGATATTGTTTTTCTGGCTCAGATGGCCAAATATGGCTCTTGCGCCATACAAATCCCCAAACCAATCAACCAACCCTTATCCGAGACAGCATTTCACACCTATTCAGAAATCAACTGACCCAAGGGCGGACGCCTTCTCGTGGGAGCCGCATTACTTTCACTATACTTCTCTTTTTACTTGGTTTGGTATCCTGAAACTTAATGGCATTGATGTAACATTGATTTTTTGATGAAATCAGCTCGAGCCGAGGATTTAGAATTCAGGATTCTCTGACCACGAAAGGTGCCATCAGTTTTTAATCAAACCAATCTGAACTAAATCGCTGCAGCAGTTGGTTTTCTACGTGAAATATTCCGCAACTATTTCAGTACGTTATGTAGTATTTGATGCTAGTAAAACTGGAACTGCTAAATGAAAAAGAATGAAACTTCTCAAGTTGGACGCATTCTAATAGTTTCGATAGAATTAAGTAGTATATACTCGTAGTTTGTAATAGGTATGGGGGTTTGTGTCAGTTTAAAGTTATTTTAATTTATTTTTGAATTGTACTTATTTTCTATGTGTTAGGATGGGAAACTGTTATCCTGAGAGGATTTACATAAGAGCTTTCATATAGTTAGTTTCAACACTGATTCATCAGAAAGCAAACTTCGAAATAATAAATTAGTGTGATAAAACACATGTATTTTAATTTATTTCATAGGTTATATGAATTAGTTCAGATACGAGAGTTTTACAGAAATCCATTGAGGAACAACTAATATATTTATGTATCTACTGACTTTAGCTGAATAAGTCGTTAGAAAGAGTCTAAAAAGCTGACCCTTGCTAGCCTAGAGCAAAATTGTTAATTTACTAAAACAATGGATCTAAACAAAACTCGGAAAATCTTAATTCAAATGTTTATTTTGTCTACTGTTGCATTCAAAGCAAGTCAGCGTGGATAATTTACATTGATACGCACAAAAGAAATCTTTATGAATGGAAAATCTTCACAAAGTGCGCGAAGTATATTTTTGACGGTTTTAAATTTGAATATATATTTGTTTTTCAAGATTATTAATTCTAAGCTACCATTGTTTCCTGCCTACTTACAATTGTTAAAAGGTTGCCTATTGTTTTAAATCGAGCAAGATGAAATAGAAACGCTAATAGAAATAGAAGACTTATTTAAATAACACAAGAAAATCTAGGAAAATACCCAACTACTGAACTACATCTTGAAGTCTAGCTGAACTATTTTCTATTCCTGAATACATAGGTGATAGAATCGTCTAGTAACCTAATTTATGGGCATTGTAATACTTTCAAGTCCTATTACAGATTTCAGTGGTACTTCTAATGTCTAAGTGCACTGTCTATCGTTCTTTTCAATGATCCTTTTCAGCTTTGCAGTGTTTATAAGCTTATAGTATTGGGGAAAAGATTGATAGCAATTCATGATTCTGTCACAGAAACTTACTATTTTCTTCAAAATCTCATTTCATATTTTTATTTGAAATTCTAAAATAGTCGTGGCTGGACGGTCGTGGCTAAGTGGGGCTACCCACTGATAGCAACATGCGAGTTGTAGGCGGTGCAGGTTCGATTTCTGTAACTTGCTCTGGGTGTATTCCTCTCTTCTGTGTCAGTACCCCTCGGGGCACATCTTTAGGTTTCACGAACCCGAGGTACCCTAGTGATCTATTCTTTTCCCATGAGGTTCACTGCCTCTTGTAAACATGGGGTTCGTGACCCAAGATGCCCAAGCGAACTTTCTATACTTTTCACAATTACTTGACATTGTCTTGTATTTGATGCAACTTGTCCAAATATGGCCCTTGCTCCATAAAACCCCAAACCAACCTTCTGTGTCAGTAAAATAATCCTTGTGTATGCATGTCCATTACTTGACGTCTGTCTTGTCTTGTGTTTGGCACAACTTGGCAAAATATGTCACTTGCGCCATAAGAACCCAAAGAACCATCTTATATAATTGTAGTTTTTTGAGAAAAAAAAATTTGATCGTGATTTAATTGTTTTCTATAGACGAGCTGACGAAGAAAGTAGCTTCAACTTTTGGAAACAAAAAAATTATCGACAAACTGTTCAGTGCTTGACTTTGTGTCTTGTGTTTAACGCAACTTAGCAAAATATTACTCTTACCCTTTAAAACCCAAACAACCATCTAAAATAATTGCAGTTTTTAAGAACAAGAAACTGATCATGGTTTAATCTGTTTTCCTAAAGACCTGAAAGACAACAAGCTTTCGAAGAAAGTAGTTTCCACCTATCACATACTTGTGGAATAAAAGAATGTGTCGAAAAGTGAAAAAAAATTATATCTTTAAATGAAAATTGGAAACAATAGAGGAAAGCAAGCGAAAAATATTCCTCCCCAACAGACAGAAACCAGTTGCAAGGAAAATCTGACAAAAGGCAAGGAAATGAAATAATGAAAACTGCGCCGTTTTTAATATCGCTTTATGCATTTGAAAAACGTCCATTGACACAAAATAAAAAACAGGGTGGAAATAAATAGGTATATTTTTGAGGATGATGGTACTTAATGCCGTCTAGCTCGAGGAAATGGAAAGATAACGATCGTAATTTTACGAGAGTTTGAGGATGGTACCAAAGCGATATTGATACTGTGTTAGGGATAATGTCATGGCAACACAACTTATCCACATTGATGGGACTCTACCATCATTATTACTGGATGAAAAGTTCCTCTATTTAGTGACCTTTTGACTCAATTTTTTGCTTGCTGCAGCCATATGGAAATGACTCTTCCTCCTTAGGGAATTCGAAGATGTTCTTCGGAAAAGTTATTCTTTTTGCTGGTTCGAGTTTCATTAGTTTTCATATCTGCATTGAAGCGGACGAGATTCAAATGTTAAAAGTACCATGTATCCTCGTTTTTCTTTTTGAAAGGACATTAGGCAGCTTATATGTTCGTGTGGACTCGGAACTGTTTTCAAAGAAAGTAAACTTTAAATGGGCTAGCTGCATTTTGTCAGTTTCTTAACAGAGTTTCAGTTTCTTAACGAGCTCCCAGTTAGATATTTCGATGTGTGTCAATGCTCAATTGATACGAATATAGCAACGTTTGTGAATTTCCGAGTTGCTTCATTGTTGATCACTGAGTGTTGTACTGCATTGTTAATTTATGAAAGCTGTTCTGCATTGTTGATTCTAATACAATCAAACCTGCCACTGCAACATTTTTACTATTCTCTTGTCAGATTGACGCTTGAACCATCTTGATTACAGAAAATAACTGAATTTTAATTTTTAAATCTTCATTGCACCAAGATCCAAGATTTTTTTTCAAGATCCAGAATCAACTATTTTGCAAGATTCTTTGAAATAATAACGATCATGTGTGGAACATTCGGCACAGGTGAGTATAAATCCGGTGATGCAAAAATTGCTGGTGATTCTATGGCACATAATTAATGTGATTATTAGAAGTGAATGTGATTATTAGAAGAAAATTACACAGACTATTGGAGATCACAATCAAAAACGGCCATCCTGCTGTATAAAAGGCATCACTTGCAAAGACATAGATAACTATTATCCTCTAAATCATGGTTAAAATTGAATTAAATATTTAAATACTTATACGGAAATTGCTCGCGCACTATAATTAAATATTAAATCATGACAGTAATAGTGAAAAATAAATTGCTCGAGAGTTTAAATTTACGAGCCGAGTTCATAAGTTTGATGTTTTGGTGGAGGAGTAATGTGAGTAATATACCATGAATCTATTTTACCAAATGATATTTAGTCAAAAGTAAAAATTCTGATTTAAAGTTTATACGACGATAGTTATTCATCTATAAGTACAAATTTTATGTTTTGCTAGACAAATAAATGAAATATTTGTTGCTTTGATTTGCATGGTTGCAAATCGTTTCGTGGTTTATCTAAATGCAACAAAACTACTTGCCCTCGTACGGTACATGTTATAGTGTTATGACATACTACATTTGATGAATAATCGACGAGAACTATTATGGGGCATTAGTATAATGGACTACATCGCGGTTGAACTGGATTAATGTTAATAGGTAATTATGGACATTCCCTTCGAGTAAAGTCTCTCGGGTGCACATCTCCTTTGGCTTCACGAGTCTACAACACTCCAGTAATCTTGACATTTCACATGGAGCTTAATGTCTTTAGTAAACTCAGGGTAGCGCTCCCGGGACCCAAGTGATCTTTATCTGCTTTCGATCCCTCTTTTTCCCTTTCACGACAGGGGCCATCGGGGCTCGGTGGATATGCTCACTGCTCTAGCAACCTTCGAGTTGTAGACGGCGCACGTTCGATTCCTGCCAGGTACATTCCTCCCTGGGTATGTTTCTTCTGTGTCAGTAAAACTTTCATTGTGTGTCTGTCTGCCTATTACTTGATATTGCATGTGTTGTGCCTGGCGCAGCATGGCCAAATATGACCCTTGCGCCATAAAACCACAAAACAACCAACTAGACATAAGAGTAAAGGGGTAGTCGTGGATCAAGTGGATATGCTCACTGCTCTAGCAACCTTCGAGTTGTAGACGGATCAGGTTCGATTCCTTCCTGATTATTCTGTTTTGTATAGGTAAAATTTTTCTTGTGGGTGTATGTGTATTACTGGACGTTGTCTGTATTGTGTTTGGCCAAGCATGGCCCTTGCACTATAAAAAAAACAACCCAAAGATATTTTTAATAAAACAGAAGATTTAATAGACACCATCATTGTACAATGTTTCATATACATTAAAATAAACGTTTAAACTCCTTAGACTCTTAAGTGTTTTATAGATAAAATATGATAATTCTGTTATCGATCGAAAGCTATATGCGCTATGTTACTTTTAATGAACTTCAATCATGTGTGGATGAACTAGATTTTGCTTTTTAAATTAACACCAATTTTTCGAGTGCTATACGTTAAATTATTCTAATCAAAATCATTGTGGCTATTCGAATTATTTGATATACTGGATGGGAAAACGTAAGTAACGGCATATTTGTCTTCCATGTTTGATTTCCATTCATTAATTGGCTCTAACAAACTTAATAAGCTATTTTAATACTTTAGGATGACAAAACAAGTCGAGTACAACCGGATTCTGAAAATAAATAGAAATATTGTTTGATCCATAGTTTTTTTTATCATTCTAATGCCATGATGAATATTGATGTTCGTAAAATGTTGCACCAGGAATATCTCTCTTATCGGCTATCTTTCCATCAATCATTGCACAATTTTTCTCTATCTTCAACAGATATTAACTTTTTTCATGAACGTTTCTTCAGATCAGCTTGGAATGTTAAACTGTAAAGCTTTCAATGTCACTCAAGTGATATCCGTTTTATTTTTTCAGTAATCTATCATTTCTAGTCTTTCCTGTAACTCCAAATAGAAGACTCGAGATTAGAAGCTCTTAGGCGTTGATAATTTTTGTTTTGAAAGTGACAGTTCGGGTCTTATGTCTAAATTCTCAAGGGGACTTATTCTATGTTAAATCTTTTTACTTATTATTTCCTAGCGCCTTACTTCCTCGAAAATGTAGTCGTTAAATAGCTTCGCAGCTGTTTTATTTGAACCACGTTTGAAGAAACATTTCAGACAATTTTCAGTCGCTTTAAAGCAATTAGTTAAAGCAATAAGTCGTGAAATTTCGTAGTTGGGATTATTTCACTTTGAAAATTGCTATGTGAAAAAGAAACAATGCAAGATAATGGAGTTCGCCTGAGTTGTCCCAAATTTGGGTAATAATTGATATGCGTTTCTTCGTAAATCAGTACTTCCAAACGAAAATGTGAAAAATCCGGCGTATTCTTTCGATGGGTTTAGATAATTATGATTTGCACTCATTTAAATTAATTATATTGAAACAATGTTTATTTCAAAGAAATAGAAACAGATAGATGTTTAACAACGTTAGCGAAATATGAGCTTTAAAGACTTAATCCCAATAATTGGACTATAGTATGAATTGTTCGTATTTAAAATTTGTAATATTGAATTAGCACGTTTAAAATTTTACTGTGTACTTTAGTATTTCGCAGCATTATAAGGTAAAAATAATGACCACGTGTAGGCGTTAAGAGTTTTACTATTCTCTACTGATATTGTTCTTAACGATAATTCCAGAAATTACCAAAACATTTTGCTTCATAATTTGCGTAGTAGTAATACTAATAATTTGTGTCCTTTCTAATACTTATAATTTGAGTTCAGTCCTTTCATTGGCAGAAATAAGAAGTATAAATCAAGGAACCAAATCTTAAGCGTAATATAAATCTTCCCGAGTTTTTCATGTTCAAAAATTGGCTTATATTTCAATATGCTCATACAAAGGCTGGAAATTAACTGTCGTTAGTCGTATTTTGAACATACACTGCTGGCCACCCAAATTGCAACACCAAGAAAGACAAGAGATATCACAACAAAATTTATTTTGTAGATAACATGTTGACCAAGTATCAAATGATTAAATTTATAGACTTCTGTGAAGTGTGGTTCCTGCCAAAATCAGTAGCCAGAGTAGCCGCCATTGTTGGAGATCACCGCTGCCACACGCGTCGGCATTGATTCAAAGAGACTTTGGATGTGTTCTTGGGGTACAGCAGACCAAGCAGCTTCCACACGTTGCCAAAGTTGATCTGGTGTGGCAGCTGGGGATGTATTCTGGGTCAATCGTTGAGCAACCATGGACCACATGTTTTCTATCGGCGAAAGATCCGGAGAGTGAGCTGGCCAGGGAAGCAATTCAATCTGGCGATTGACTAAGAACCCTTGGACAATGCGTGCCACGTGTGGTCGCGCATTATCCTGTTGAAATATGGCTGTGGGCAAGCCCTGAAGGTAAGGAAGGACAACTGGCTCCAACACCTCGGAGATATAGCGCTGGCTGTTTAAAGTACCGGCAATGCGTGCTAGAGGAGTGCGAGAGTGATATCCAATACCGCCCCATACCATAATACCCGGTGCAGGACCAGTGTGGCGGTGCATAACGCAGCTGTTCAGCATCCTCTCTCCACGGTGTCTCCAGACTCGAATCCGACCATCGTGGTGTTGCAGACAGAAGCGTGACTCGTCAGTAAAGACAATTTCATTCCATTCTGCCGTCCACATCCTTCTTTCATCGCACCATTGGCGGCGGAAACGTCTGTGGTTCTGCGTCAAGGGTAGACGAAGCAATGGACGTC
This sequence comes from Meta bourneti, assembly GCA_933210815.1. Lineage (NCBI taxonomy): Eukaryota > Metazoa > Arthropoda > Arachnida > Araneae > Tetragnathidae > Meta > Meta bourneti. The sequence continues at coordinate 32,767,201 of OW119924.1, forward strand.
TTGCGGACAGACCACTCTGCTGTAAACGGCGTCGAATGGTACGCGCAGACACTGGATGATGCGGTACAGACTGAATGTGCTGTGCTATGGTTCGTGATGTGGCTGAGCGATCCGTCACTGCCATACGCACAATATGCCTGTCATCACGTGAAGTGGTGCACTGAGGTGGATGCGATCGAACACGTCGGTCCGTCGTACCCTCCTGCATCCAACGATCACATATCCGCATTACAGTTGTTTGGTTTCGTCCAACACGACTACCGATTTCCCTGAAAGATTATCCACAATCTCGGTAGGCCACTATCCTTCCTCTGTCGAACTCGGATACTTGATCAAAAGATGATCGCTGTTTTCTACGAGGCATAATTGATCGTTTTTTTGAAAAAACCACAAGAAAAACACAATTGCCGTACTTGAAATCGTCGAAATCTCCAAGCCTTAAATAGCGCTTTGAAGTGGCGCCACAGGCGCGCGTGATGTGCGTCTGCGCTGAAATTCTAATCATTTGCATATCTCACCTCCGCTAATGCATGTTGTAAATTTCATATTATTTGCATGCTTCCTTCAGGGTGTTGCATTTACGGTGGCCAGCAGTGTATATAGTTTTGACAAGCGAGTTTCTAATCCTAGTCCTGAATTTTGACAACTTTTTTGAATTTTGTCGCTTGTGTGATGCAAATGATGACTGAACAAAATTACAAAAAATCCCTTAAGGACAAAAAGGTCCACAAATGCAAAGATCGCTATGACTCTGAGTTTGCCCACTGCGAGTTGTAGGTGGTGTAGGTTCGATTCCTGTAACGTACCCTGGGTCTATTTCTCCTATATAAAAATTAACTTTCCTTGTATATGTATGTTACTCCACGTTGAATATCATGTGTTTGATCTTTGCCCCGTAAAAACCCCCAAACAACCAACCAAACCTACGCAATCTTCAGAGAACTCTTAAAATGTACTATTCAACATTTTATTCTTAAATTGAATTAATGTAAGGAATTATTCCTTAACCACCAATAATTGATCTCGAAGTCAATACCGACAAGAGTTAATTTTTATTCTTTCACAGAAACTTGTTGATTGCAGATGGAATTCTAGTATGCAATATTAAAATCAAACTTCCCTACACCTGTTAGTCTACCCATTGATATATGCACGTGCATACAGCTATGCATGCAAAAGAAGCTTGCAAGTGCGTGAGGATAAAGAAAAGTTCGTGCCAAAAATATATCATGCAATTATGAACAGCAACAACTTTGGAGTAAAGTTGTTTTATGGCATCAGAACGCCACGCCTTAAATGTCAGCTTTATGCTTAAGTATAGTAGGATATGTCGCTTTACCGACATTTGTTACACGACGACTAATCAGATTGGATTACGCTTAGGAGGAGTCACATTTACTATGAATCAAAGATTTTGCATTCATTTAATTGGGTTTCAGAATCTAATAGATTCGAGACCACTATTTGAAAGGTTTGGGCCAGCCTTTCTGACAAATGCATTCAGCGTGATTTACCTAGAGCTGTACATATCGCTTGTCTTAATGTCCTAACTGCATATGGGGCCGCGGTAGTTGGTTGGAAGAGTAACGTATTAGCAACCGGAGGGTTGCGAGTTCGAAACTCGATCAAACCAAAGATCTTCGCGTACATAGGAGCTGGTGTATGTTAAATCTATCGTGGCCCCAAATCTCCTCACCTTGGTGTGGAACTTTGGAGAGTGGGGTACCAGCTCAGGTGTTTATCCCGGTCATCTGACCGTGGTCCAAAATTACGTGGTGTTGTCCTCGGACCTTTACCTTCGGGATTGATAACCGTCGCCACTAGCCTGTTGTGTTGCTCCAGTGTGACGTTAATTCAACTTCCTACCTAACTGCACACGACTGTTTACAGGCACATTTTTGCATTGGACCTTCTGACTCCAGACTGCTCACTCCGGTGACATAAATGGGGCTGCGGTAGCCCGGTTGGAAGAGTTACGGATGAGCAAAGGGGGCCAGTGCACGTTAAATCTGCCGCGGCCTCAAATGTCCTCACGTTGGCGTAGTGTGGAAGTTTAGAGAGTGGGGTGCCAGCTCAGGTGTGACCTCATCATCTGGCCGTGGTCCAAAATTACATGTTGTCCGGATCCAATCCCTTCCGGATTGATCTCGGACCGTCGCCAATAGCCCGATGTGTTTTCCAGTGCGACGTTAATTAAATGCCTACCTACCGGTGACATAAATATGATTGGGGCGATCTCTGACGTCACATCTTTTTGTCATCGACCTTAAAATACGATAGACGGATCATGTGGGCGGAGTCTGTCGTAAGATCTCTGAAGGGTAAATCACAAATCGACAGCCGATTGGCTATGGAAGCGCAGACTAGTGTTTTTGATCACTGGGTAATCTCTTTAACCAATCAATAATTTAGGATTCGTGCTTTTACCCACAATGCGTGACAGATCTTCAAACCGACAACCGAAAGAACATGAAGCTACGGGCACATGCTTCGTCTATTTCATTTTAGGGTCGATGCTTTTTGTCTGCTCTCATCTCTGCAGAATGTTTATTCTTTTGTTAATTTCAAGACGCTCCACCCACTCGGGCGGCAATTTCATTATTGCATTGAATTGCAAGACGTCTTATGTGTTCGAGAAAACTGGTGGACGTAATTAAAAAAGTAATCTTTTGTTCCAGTATATGCTATTCCAGGTGCAGTTATGGTTAATTCCAAGATGTTTCAAAACATCTGCGTCTCTCGCAATGATATGTTCTCAGTGGTTTTGTTTGTTTTGTGGCGCAAGAGCCGTATTTGACCGAGCTGCGTTAAATAGCAGACGACGTCAGATGAAAAATGTGAAAGGGGCAAAGGAGGAGGGTTTGGGAAACCGAGTGATGGGATGAAAGCAGAAAAATATCGCTTGGGTATCCCGGGAACGCGACTCCCGTGTTTACTAAAGACAGTAAAGCCCATGTGAAAACATTAGAACACTAGGGTACCTCGTGTCCGTGAAGTCCGTTCACACCTGAAGGACATGTGGGCCGCGGTGGCCCGGTTGGAAGAGTAACGGACTTGCAACCGAAGGGTTGCGAGTTCGAATCCAGCCAAACACCGTCGTGTACAAAGGGGGCTGGTGCACGTTAAATCTGTCGTGGCCTCAAATGTCCTCACCTTGGCGTGGTGTGGAAGTTTGGAGAGTGGGGTGCCAGCTCAGGTGTTGCCTCGTCATCTGACCGTGGTTCAAAATTACGTGGTTTGTCCTCGGATCTTTCTCTTTGGGATTGATCCCGGACCATCACCAATAGCCCGTTGTGTTGCTCCAGTGTGACGTTAACTGAAATACCCCCCCCTGAAGGACATGTGCACCTGAGGGCCATGAAATAAAGAAACAGGACAGAGAACATGCAAAAATCAAAAGATAGATCGCTAGGGTACTCCGGGATTGTGTTATGCGTGTCCAAGTAGAGTGGATCCCATAGGAAAAGATCGCTCAGGTACCTAGGGATAGCGAACCCCATACTCTCCTAAAGTGGTTTTCAATGGTAACTTGGGTTCTAGTCACTCATACCGTTCTTTAACCCCACTGGTGGTTTATCTTCGCATCCAATACCACTCAGGGGTCGTCGTGTCTCAGTGGGTATGCCCACTGCGCTAGCAACCTTCGAGTTGTAGGCGGCGCAAATTCGATTCCTGTCCTCCCTGGGATTATTTCTCTCTTCTGTGTCAGTAAAACTTTCATTGTGTGTGTCTATTACTTGTATGTCTTGTGTCTGGCGCAGCATGGTTAAATATGACCCTTGCGCCATAAACCCCCCAAAACATTCAGCAGTGGCCATCCTCAAAAGCGTGTTGTAAACTGAACTGTTCCAGGTAAGGAACAATTTGTTTTTCCTACTTGGATCTTCATTCCCTTGGATTAATTGAGCAGTTTTGTCTCGAGGTCTCATCATTAGCAAAATTGACCAGATCTTGGACGATATACCTCGTCGAAATCAATTGGAAGGTTAAATATAGACCAACAAAAGTTATGTCTTTTCCTTCGATTTATTTTACTGGTCGTAAATTTTACGTTCTCCCCTTACGCTTATTCGGTGTTTTTAGTTAACAATTTGCGTGATACACTCTATGCATGCAGTCTTTAAATTTTAATGCTAGATGTCTCATGGTGTATTTTATCGCATTTGATTTTCCTTGCATGAGTACCCCAGAGATCGCTTTCACAACATGGATTAACTGCTTTTAAATTTTGTTTGCTTTTCAATAAATGTCCGTTCCAGTAAGCCCTATCGATCCGTCTGTGTCTGGTAGTTTCTCTGTTTACCCAATATCTACCTGCATTGCTCTCAATGAGACACTGAATTATAGATAACATAAACTAATGTTTTTAAATAATTTAAGACAGCTTTCATCTTTTACTCTTATTATAGTCCTTGAAACTGATTCGTGGTACACATTAGCTATGAGTTCCCTGAATGTTTTATTTTCATCAATGTCCTGATTACGAGAGTATGAAAATTATATCAATCGTCTTTATTGACTTTATTCACCATTACAATTACTAGTTTACGAAGTATTTGCATCGCACAAAGATTGTTCCTTTGTGTTGGAGTACCTAGAGATTGCAAGGCTTGAGAATTGTTTAAATTAACAAGAATCGATCTGTCATGGTTACGGATGCAGTTAACAAATTTGGAAATTTTTTGAATACTAACACTCAGTTTTTATCGCAATGTGATCGGCGCAATGAAAAAACAAAAATTGCATTGAAATTTTACCTTTAGCTCTAAAATCGACTGCGCAAGATGAGTGAACGACCAAAAGCAAAAAACAAGCAGCAGTGATAATGCACGTAAATTTGCGTAAATCAAAGCAACTATCACAAAACACCCAATTATAATGTAAAATGTTATGGTTTCTATAAACTAAGGTAAAATGTTATGGTATATATTGTTGCTTTTCTCTCTATACTCTTGTCGTTCACTCATCTCTGACAGTGCTTTTTAAGTCGTTTTTAGAGCTAAAGGTAAAATTTCAACCCCATGTTTGGCTCTTTTCGTTGCATTGATCACATTGCGATAAAATGTGGGTGTTGCTATTCGATTCTTGTTATTTACATAGCTTTTGGGCTCATACCTTGAAATCTCTAAATCTCAAGTTTCCTTCCGATTCGTTGAAAATTGCGGTCGCTAGAGACTCGTCTATAGAGGAAGTTACTTTGACTATTCGGGAAATTTCAAAAATTCACATGTATATAAAGCAATTGGCATATTGCATGCCCAAGTTCTCCAAATCTAAGTGCTCAAAAAGTTCTCCAAGTTGGCATAGGTGAACTCATGGAAATATTCTTACAAAAAGGAAGCTAGTTTTTATCAGTGTTATTTAAATTTGGATTTTAATACATTTAAGACAAAATCGTAATTTTGTTTCTTGATTGTTCAAAGGTTCTTTATCAGCGAATTCAAATTTTCATTTCTTTTCAGATCATTCCACGCCAGAAATGGGATGGACAAAAGTTCGCCTCTTTCCTGCCAGGGCCCTTAAGAAAATCCTGTACGGGATCTGCATCTGGACCTGCCTCTGTTACCTGGTGTTTCGGATCACGAACCACAAAGGCGCTGTCACCTATCTTACCGCTCGGGTCAACCGGGGACTTCTTCAAAATGTCCAGTCCATGCAATCGGCCTTGGCTGCCGCTGCAGTGGCAGCTGGTGGCAACGCCGAATTCCCCACCACGTCACCCCCCGGAATCCAGGAGAACCTTTCCGGCAGCAGAACGCCAGGCATTCCTCAGAACTTCCTCGATTTGGAGCCCCAAGTAGACAACAGTCCAGCTCTGAACGAAAAGCAGTTGCTCACCTTGCTCGCCAACCATTCGAACCTCCCTCTGGCCTACTGGTCAGCCAACAAGTTGAGACCGATCGGAAGCAAGTCTTGCGCGAAATTTCCTAGTCTCTACGAGTTAGATTTCAACAACATCTACTGGCAAAGATTACAGACGTCCAATGGCACTTACTACCTGTACGCGGCGTACTACGACAACAGGTGGCGGGCTGGCAGTTCCCCAGTGGTCAGAATACTGGGCATGATCGATCGCATCAAGCCGATCCCTACGGTGTGTCAGCTGTGGTTCGACAAGAAGAAAACAGTCGTCTTCACTCCAGCCACCTACACTTATGCGTGGTACAGCAAGTGGGGTAACTACAAGAACGGCATCCTGCAACCGTACGTTATATCCTGTAAAGTGCCACCCAAAGAGTCCGGAGGACAAGTCCCCACCAGCGTGTCCCTGGTCGAAAATCGCTGCGACAAGCCCACGACGAACCTCAGGGTCTTGAACGAGAGACCCCAAAAGAAGGAAGACTTCGCCGTGTGTGTCAAGGGCCTTGACTTCCTGCATGAGGACCTCAGCGTTAGACTGGTCGAGTGGATCGAGTTACTTAACATTCTCGGTGCCAAAAAAATATTCCTTTACGAACTCGAGGTTCACCCGAACATTTCCAAAGTTCTGAACTACTACCAAAAAGAAGGCCTCGTCACACTGACCCCTCTGACCTTGCCCGGCAACCAACCTAACCTACCCGGATTCCGGCACCTGTATCTGAAGTCGAAGCTGACCCACAAGCGGCAGAACGAGCTCATCCCGTACAACGATTGCCTTTATAGGAATCTGTACTCGTACGAATACGTCGTCCTCTTGGACATTGACGAGATCATCATGCCGGTAGAGTACGACTCTTGGTCCAGCTTGATGAAGGAAGTGGTGAAGCGGGCACTGAAAGAGAAGAACTACACTCGAGCCAGCTACAACGTGCGCAACGTTTACTTCTTGGACGACTTGCAAGATGGTGACGACCTCCACCATGAAGCCCACGAGCAGGGGATTCCCAGGTACCTCCACATGTTCCAGCACGTCTACCGAAGCAAGAATTTCACCAAACCAGGTTCCTATGTGAAGTGTTTCCACAATACGGAGAGGGTGGTGTCGCTCCACAACCACTTCCCTCTGAATTGCCTGGGCACCTGCACCACGTATTCCATCAACACCAGCTTGGCCCAGCTGCAGCATTATCGGAAAGACTGCGTTGGGTCGTTGCAAAACAGCTGCAAAAATGACTTTCGCATCTACACCCTGAAGGACACCACTATCTGGCGCTACAAAGACGAGGCTATAAAAAGAACAACTCGAACTTTAAGCAAGTTGGGATTCTTCTCATAGTGCTTGAGCACCGTTCTATGATAGGTTCCAGCTGGTTTTTATAAAAAGCCGGGGACGTTATTGTCCGAAGATATTTCAGCGTGATCTTTCCACTTTTTTACATTTTGATTATCTTATTACAACTTTGAATGATTCAGTTCTTGCATTAATGTCATAGAAAAGAAAAAACTTTCTTACGAGATTTGTTATATTAAATTTAGTTCTTGCAGAACTTGAATAAATAAACTATTTCTGACCAAAACCGATTCCCGAGTTCTGGCTGCTTTCATGAATAATCAAAGTTTATGCCAAATGTGAAGAGTATTTCGATGTGTGGTTATCAAGTCATTCTGTTCGTGTTTTGCTTATTTTAGAATACTTAATATTCACAAAAAACATTGGGTTCCATTGAGCAACAGAGCTTTTCAAATGATTCGAAGCCAAGGACACCTAAACTCCTTCGAATAAGTTTATCAGTGATTGCTTAGAGTAACAGCTTGGTTCTCTGAACGTATCGCCGATTGCTTTGAAGCAGTGTTATAATGGTATTCAAATCGGGAAAAGTTAAGTTTGTGCATTGACGTGTAACTATGGCAACCAATTGGATCCAACATCTGTTGAACGGAAGCGAAGAACGTTTCATACATTCCATCGTAAATAATTCCACTTTTGTCAGTTGCCTGCAATTGTTTTTGTCGTTTCACTTCAACTAGTTTTCCACTTCGGCTGTATGATTTATTTCGAACATCAAGACGGCTAGTACTCTTCGTGTTCTAAAAGTTTAAAAAACTGGTGTGTTTCAAGTTGTGTGAAATAGCAGCTGGTTTGGAATGAGAAAATGATGCGAAACGAAAATGTACTCTTTCTCGCAACCATTCATTAGAACTAATTTGGATGCATTTACTTATAATTAGGTGCATTTCCATTTTTTAATCAAATCCTACTTATTTTTTCTTCTATTTACGAGTGGATACGTGATTGAAATATAGTAGTGGTTTGTTTCAAACCTTTAAACCAACGTCATAATGTAATTCCAGGAAATTCAACTCAATTTTCAAATGTAAGAAAAATTTTGATTGACTACATTAATTAACCCTCTTAACTGCCCAACACGAGATGTCGGCATCATCGTTCTAAAATGTACTATGAATATTAAGTGCCTAAGAATTGTAACACTTGTATCTAAATATATATCATTTGTTGAAACTACTTAGAATACTCTGATAAGTAACAAATATTCCTTTTTATAATGGGGAAATTTTGGCATTTTTGATTCTGAATTCGTAAAAATAGTTTGATAGTTGAGAAGTAAAAATCTTCAATTCATAATTGGGTTTAAAATTATGATTTTTCGAACTTCACAATATTCATTGCTACTCCCATTTTGCTAAATATTTGTATCTTTCATTTTTCGCCTCTAAGCATTCACGTATCTTGCACATTTCGAAAGCTTAGGTTTCGTTCTACCTTCGGCTTACAGGTACATTTCAGACATTCTAAATATTTCACCTGCCTCGCCTCTAAGATCCCCCAAGTGACAACCCTAAAAAGTAAATTTCACAAAAAAGCCAAAAAGATGGGACATCTTTAAAAATATTTTGCACCTCTATTTTAATTTGCAAAATACGCGGTGATTACTATTAAGATATTGGAACGCATTTCCTGATTTAATATCAATGTTTTGTTGGGTTTAATAGAATTAATTTTGTTTTAAATTAAATTTTCAGTTTGTTTTTCATTGTCTTGGAGTCTGCAATATGAGTTTTTTAAAGCTAGGTAGCAATTAATTTCCTTGCTATATTGCGGAAAGGACGGTTGATTGCTTTTCAAATTCAATTTCAGTGCGACGCTTATAGAATTTGATCAAGAATTTTTTAATTTTCTCTTTATTTATCGAAAACAAGTTCAACAGATATGTTGTGAAGGTCTGCTCCATAAAGTTTGGCTTTAATTATTCCTTACGAATCAATCTTGTAAAAATAAAGTAGATAAACAGATAAAAATAACTTTGTCCAACTAGTTGTAAAAACGTAAAACTTCAAAAAAATGACTAATAAAGATTTAAAACATTAATAACTCGTCAATGACCATTTTCGCAGAGCAAACCATCATCATGACAGAGTAAGCCAAGTGAGGAAAACGCGAGATTAAATATGTTCTAGAAGATTTGCTTACGCTCACTTTTTAAAGCAAGTCTTTACAAGCCGAGTGTAAAGGAGAGGAGACTAGCGTCGTTCCCTAGTGAATTCAATAACATAAAAATAGACTAACTCGAGAATAAATCACGCAGCTTGGCCTCAGGTGGTCCTTGCGCCATAAAACCCAAATCAACCAACCATAAGAATAATTAAGTATCGGTAGGAATTCGCGCTAACCATTGTCAAACAGGTGATAAACCTTAACCAGAAATTTTTCATCATCTTCGGGTGATTTTTTTATAATACCGAAAACTCATTTTGAAACTTGTCATACAAATTCCTTTTATGGGAAAATCAGAACAGAAAACTACTCAAAATGAAACCAAGGCTTCGCATTTCAACACCGGATGCATACGACCCAATGACGTCTCTGACGTTAATATCTCGGAATCCAACCGAATTTGAAATCGCTCATCACACCTTCCTTTGCCGATCGTGTCCATAAACGAGTCATGAGCGTTTTCTGATGGCGTATTGTTCCACTCTCTTCCTGTCGTTGACTTCAATGACATTTCTTCTCTGAACCCTCCAAGTTTCGACGAAATATCTCGTTCATCACGATCTGAGCAATTTTGTTAATGACGAGATATCTCGTTATCAAGATATTGCCTATTTTTTATGATCGTCCATCAAGACCTTGGTCAATTGTGCTAATGACGAGATAGCTTGTCATCAAGAGCCCAGCTATCTTTTTTTCATCCTACTACTCTATTCCCAATACCTCTTTCCCCTTTCGTGACATTTTTACTTGACGTTCTTTTATTTGGCGTTATCTGACTGATTCAAAATTATGTGGTGTCCTCGGATAATTCCATTGGAGATTGATCCTGGACCGCCGCCAATACCCCGTTGTGTTGTTCCAGTGCGACATTAATTATACCTACCTTATATTGTCGCAGCTTGGCCAAATATGGCCCTTTCGCAATAAAACACCAAAACAACCAATCTCGTCATCGAGATATTGCCATTTTTCTTGGCGGGATCAAAATTTACTCAGTTTTCTGATGACGAGATATCTGGCCCATCAAGGTCTGATCAATGTTGCTAATGACGAGATTCATTAGGGAATTGCCGATATATTTTCGATGCCGAGATCAAGAACTCAGTTTTCTGATGAGATGTCTCGTCCATCAAGATCAGGTCAGTTTCGCTAATGACGATATTTCGTCGAAACAACCACCTAGAGGTTTAAAGAAGCGTGAGATAAATCCAAACGCAATGAAGCGACCCGAACGCTCAATTTCACAGCCATTTGCTGTCTCAGGAATTCTCAAATTATCTGGAACTCGAACACACGTTCTGATATTTAACCACTGCCTGCGCCAGGCAGGTAGCGCTGCAAACTGAAGCTTTTAATTTAACCCTATTTGTAGTTCCGAATCGCGGGGATTAGAGGCCTTAGATATAAATGTGTTTCGGGGCATAATCCTGGTTTCAGTTCATCCCAACCGTTGCGCTCTGAATGACAAATGGCGGCGATATTGATTTGTAAGCCTTTGCTTTGTTGTGAAGAAAGTCGTTTTGTTTCTCGGATTGAATGTTTGCATGGAATTGATTTGTAATCAGATTAAAGTTTCATCACGCTCTCGCTTGTTTCCGAGCATTCTATTTGTGGGGAACTACATAAAATAGCTTGCAATGTAGTAGCATACGCATAACGCTCAACAAAGAAGTACTGTTTTGAAGGTTGATGTTGTGCTGTCTTTCCACGCTCTGCTACATTGATGACCCGGACGTGATTTTGAGTTGAGGTGGCAATAGCTTCCGAGGGCTGTTCGACTGCCTTGGAAGGTTGCGTCATAAAACCCAATCAAGGGATCTCGTACATGCCTTTCGTGGTTAAATAGTATGGCTATAAGATATTAAATCTGCTCCATAGTTATTGAAAATGCCGATAGCTTTTTAAATAGCTGTGTTATCATTTCGTTGTCAAAACTGACAATTTTCACATAATTGGTAATTTAAACATATCCAACTAGCTTTAATTATCTTAAATCTGCTTTTGAAAGTTTTTGCGTATGTTTTAAATTTATTTTCAGTGAAAGCATTCATGAGTCGTGTTTTTTGTGGTATAATTTTTAATCTGAATGTTGAATTATGAGAAACTTCTGCTTTACACATTCGAAAATCTTTTCAAGCCTATATTAATATTTACTAAAATAAACTTGATTGCATCAAAATCCACATTTTCCATTATCAATTCCTTTTTCTCGCGAATTTAATTGTTACTGAAGATTAATTTGTTTTGGCATCGAACTACAGAATTCTAACAAATTTTTTTTTTCAATTTTGACGCGTTTTGCCTTTTCATGACTACGCCGAAAACACATTTTGGGCCAATTCCAAAAATAATGTTTGTTTCATCGAAAAATGATCCCACTATACCAATTTCAAATGAAAGGACGTTTTGCATTTTGACTAAAACATCCCGGGTCTTGGCATGATTTCTTATTGAAGACATCAAGACCAGTTTGAATGCTTAACACCGTCCATAGAATAACTCTTAGGCGTTCCTTGTTCTCGCTAGGAACAATAACACTGAAAAAAATGACACAATCAATTCCCAATGCTCATCTTTTTCTAACTCTTAATTGGCAAAACTCCAACCAAGAGATAAATACTGTCATCAACATATCGTGACGTGAAAGTCATTTGTCTTTATATTTGTCATCTTAATGAAGTGAATTTCCTGGAATTCATATTTTTGTGTGGAATTCGTGTTTGGACCTTTTGCATTGATATGTATATGAGCAGTTTCTTCTGTCTTATGATAATGGATGTGTTAAATTATTTATTTTATCGTGCGTGAAAGGAGCATTTCTACTGCAATGTGTTGTGTAAATTTCTTTGAAAATATTCAGAAAATGTATTTAAACCATTTTGATTAATCGAAATTGTACTTAATCATCATGTCTTGGTATTTGTGTATTCTTATTTTTTCTTGAATGTAAATTCTATATAATATTAAGTCCTTTCGAACTATTAACTGCAATGATTTTCTGTACTTGGATGTCTTGACTTTTTGAGTACTTTATTGATTCTATTCAGTATTGTTGCACTGTTCTAAATGTGCCGTTTAATAGTTTTAAAATAATATAACTAGTTACCTATTGTCTTTAAGAGCAGTGATTATACAATTTTATTTAAACGGTATGCTTTCAGTTTTTAAGAACTAGTCTCTTAAACGTTGCTTAAATGTCATTTATAAAATTTTGGATTCATGAATGTTTATCAAGTTTTGAAACAAGTATTAAATTAACATTTCATTTAGGATGTAAAAATCTGCTTAAATTATTCACGCAGGTTTTTCTTACAATCGAGTTGTGATTAAATGAGGTAATTAAGTGAACTAGATGGGCTAAGAATGTTATATTAATGGATATATAAGAAAGTCGAACTGACATCTACGGTTCGGCTTGAAATTTTGTTGTGTTTTACGTTTATAATAAGCTTGTTAAGTTTTTATTTATGTACATATTGCTATTTATTCCAACTATGCCTATCCCATATTTCATCAGTATTAAATGCAAAAAATATGAAGTTGTATGATGAGGGGAATATGTCACTAATATTTCTTTATAAAATTCACCATTTCGATTTTATCTAGATATTTATGTGCTGCATGCATAGCCTGTTCCATAAATTGTATTGCAATAACAAATCAATGTTAAATTATGGCTTACATTCGCATTTGTTTTCTAAAAATATTTCTTAATACTTTTTCAAGTGGTGCAATTCAAAACTTGGTACTCTAAATTATGAAGGTGGTAGTTAAAACATTTAATTAAATATTAAAATTCTGAGTAACAAATCAACGGAGCTTTTAAAATTTAATTGTAAATTGGAAAACCACGTGTATTTTCATGTCGCTGGAAATACTAAAAGTATGAAACAAATTTTGTGTTTTCTGCTTAAATAATAAGTAGATTTACGCCCACATATAATGTGGAATATATTTTCAATAAAAGGAAGTTCGTGAATATCATTAGAATTGTCATATTTTGGGTTGACACTTTTAAGGATTATCGGGTCAAAAAATATGTATTGTCTAGTGAAAAACTATGGCTTTGATTATATGAATTAGATTCTGGTTTCATATCAAAATTTTCTGTTCAGTTCATATATATCTTTATTTTGAGTTGACACTTTTAAGGAGGATTAATATATAGTATATTTGGTCAAAAATAAGAAATATATTGTCAAGTGAAACAGAATTGTCTCAATGTGAATTAGATTGGTTTCATTGAGGAAACAATTATTACAATTTTATTGATTTACTTTCAATAAAAAGATTAGATGGACTCGATATGAGAAAAGAAATTTGTGAACGTTTTATATTTTAGAATTAAGTACTATCCTTGGATTAAAATAATTAAATTTATATATACTATCTAGTGATGCGATTTTCAACCTGTGTGCCTCATGGATAGTGAAACGGTTTAAATTGTGAAAGATTCCTTTCAGAGGTTTAGTTTTGAACGTTTTATAAGTGTTCACAAATTAATTTCAGGAAATACCCGTTTAAATAATTTTGAGTACAATTTTTTTGTTAAAGTATTAAAAACGAATAGTTTTAAAATATATTTGTAATACTTTGAATAGGTAATTATTAATTTTGTTTATGTATCAAAGTTATACCATTATTTTTTGTCAGATCGGTAAAATATATATATTTTGGTGCGCCCCAGAATTTTAGTAATTAGTTTGTGTGCATAAGATGAAAAAAGGTTGAAAATCGCTGGTCTAATGAAAAAAACAGTACTTTCTACCTATATAAGAAAGTATTTAAAAAATGCTTATTATTTATCTTTTCAATAAAAAGATTGACTCAATGTATAATAAGAAATTAATGAATATTTTATATCTTAGCATGTTTTGAGTTAACACTCATGGAGGACAAGTAGTATCCTTGGGGAAAATAATAAAAAGACCATTAACACTGTCTAATGAAAAAAATAGAAATATACGATATATATGTAGTATCTACCCCATGAGAACTGCAAATATTAAATATATTTCCAATTTGTTACCGACCCGCGAGGTACTTTGGCTCAGCTTGGTCAAATATGGCCCATGCACCATAAAACGCCAAAACAACCAATTTGTTATCAAATGTGCCAATGTAACAAATTCGGAACATTTCTTCTAGCATCCCCTATGCAAAACAGTGTAGGGCCTGTACCCATAGCAACGACCGAGGTAGACATGTGATGCAGTTCTGTGATAGACAATACATGAATAAGATTATGACTTCACTTCGAAGTTTTCTGTTCAATTTCTTTACATTATCCCTCCAAGTGGTTTCGACGAGATATCTCGTCCATGAAGAGGTGATCAATTTTGCTAGTGACGAGGTGTCTCGACATATTTCTGATTTAGTCAGCTTTGTTCTAACGTCGAGATATCTCGTCCATCAAGATCTGGTCAGTTTGACGAGATAACTCGTCGAGACACCACCGGGAGGGGAAGACAAGTCCCTCATCAATAATTTCAGGTAAAAATTGTGCCTTTATACTTCCGCTGTATTCAAACACTTCTAGAGATAAACGCACTTTCCAACTGCAAAAAGCTTTCGGCAGTTAACGGACACATTATGTAAAACTTGGTTTCTTCCTGCGTGAGCTTCAGTGTATGCGTGCGTGGCAGACCTAAATCACCCGAGAAATGTCGATAATACTCCTTAAGTGCTGTTGCTTTTTCCCCTTTCCAGTCTGAAAGAGTTATTCCTGCAGAAATTGAAGTCTTTCACGTCGAAGAATCTGCATGGCGGGACCATGAACAAATTCTTGCCTTTTACGTCTAGTTTTGTGTACAGTGTACTCGTTTGTAATGTTCTCACTGAAACGCGAAAAATACTCACTTGTTATCTCTTGTAAAAGTTGTGAATGATTAAAGAGTTTTCGATTACTCCTAACTTACAGTTCTGTGTTTGATTTCTTGGTGTTTGTTTTCATTTTCTCCGTCTGAGTACCATTGATATTGTATATCGTATCTTGCGCCATAAAACCCAAAACCAACACCATCTGAGTACCATATATGTTCTCGGACCGTCGTCAATAGTCCGTTGTGTTGCTCTAGTGCGTCGTTAATTAAAAATACCTACCGTCTGAATACCGCGGTAGCCCGGTTGTAGGAGTAACGGACTAGCAACCGGAGAGTTATGGATTCAAATTTAACCAGACTACAAAGGCGGCTGGCGCACGTTAAATCTTTCGTGGCGTCAAATGTCCTCACGTTGGCGTTTTGTGAAAGCTTGGAGAGTGCCAGCTCAGGTGTGATCTCGTCATCTGACTGATTCAAAATTACGTGGTGTCATCGAATCTTTCCCATAGGGGTAGACGTAGTTCAAAATTACGTGATATGTCGTGGCTTCAAATGTCCTCACGCTGGTGTGTGGAAGTTTGGAGTGGGGTGCCAGCTCACCTGTTCTCGTCATCTGTCCTCGGATCTTTCCCTCTGGGATTGATCCCGGACTGTCACCAATAGCCGTTGTGTTGCTCCAGTGTGACGTTAATTGAAATACCCCCATAGGGGTAGATCCCGAGCCGTCACCAATAGCCCGTTGTGTTTCACCAGTGCGATGTTAATTAAAATACCTACCGTCTGCGTACCACGGTAGCCCGGTTAGAAGAGCAACGGATTAGCAACCGGCGGATTGAAAGTTCGAAACTCGATCCAACAAAAGACCTTTGTGTACATGGGGGGTTGGTGCACGTCAAATCGGGCGTGATGTGCAAGTTTGGAGAGGTGCCAGCTCAGGTGTGACCTCGTCATCTGAACGTGGTTAAAAATTACGAGGTAGGTAGTTCATTAACGTCGTACTAGAGCAACACAATGCGTTATTGGGTCGGGTCCGGGATCTATGACGGACCGGGACCGTGGTTCAAAATTACTTGTTACCCTTGGATCTTTATCCAAGGGTAACAAATAATTTTAACCACGGTCAGATGAGGCGACATTTGAGCTGTCATCCCACTCTAAACTTCAACGTAAGGACAATTGAGGCTGATAGATTTAACATGCACCAGCCCCTATTTACAAGGCGTTCTTAGGTTGGCTTGAATTTCGAACTTGCAACCTCCGGTAACTAAGTCAAGAGTAACTGGGTTACCGAAATTTTGTTGCGTGGTGTCCTCGGATCTTTCCCCTTTCAGAGTGATCCCGGACCCTCACCAATAGCCCGTTGTGTTGCTCCAGTGTGACGTTAATTGAAATACCTACCTACGGAAATTTTGGATGTAGGTAGCTAATTAACGTCGCATTTGAGCAACTCAACGTGCTATTGGTGACGGTCCGGGATTAATCCCAAAGGGAAAGATCGAGGACAGATGACGAGAACAACAGGTGAGCTGGCACCCCACTCCAAACTTCCACACACCAGCGTGAGGACATTTGAAGCCACGACATATTTAACGTGCACCATCCCAATATAAATGCTGTCCTTTTTTTGATAGAGTTTCGAAGTCGCAACCCTCCTGCTAACCCACGACTATAACTACTGGGCTACCGAGGTCCCCGAAATTTTGGAAATGGACTTTATTTCATAAATAGGCTTATGTAAGGGGTCGGCACATAATGGGGGAGGGAGGGGGGGGAATTTCAATTAACGTCACACTGGAGCAACACAATGGGCTATTGGTGACGGTCTGGGATCAATCCCAAAGGGAAAGATCCGAGGACAACACCACGTAATTTTGAACCACGGTCAGATGACGAGGCAACACCTGAGCTGGCACCCCACTCTCCAAACTTCCACACCACGCCAACGTGAGGACATTTGAGGCCACGACAGATTTAACGTGCACCAGCCCCCTTTGTACACGACGGTGTTTGGCTGGATTCGAACTCGCAACCCTTCGGTTGCAAGTCCGTTACTCTTCCAACCGGGCCACCGCGGCCCTACACATAATGGGAAAAGTTCACATTTTAGTCCGTGGCTTCAGTTAGTAAATATAGATCAATGAAAATATGCTTTGGGTGCAGAAACCACATGAGTAGCTAGCTGACTTACATGGTTAATTCGCCCGTTTTCCTTAAACTTGAAAAATGGGACTCGTGTCTAACTCGCCGTTTCAATTTACCACGATTAATCCAGACAGCTGAACACCATAAGTTATGGCTTGGTAATCTTGACTAATAGATTGATTGGTCTAGTGGTCAGGGTTCTTTCTGGATCAAAAGGTTACTGGTTCGAATCCGGGTAATATATGGATGTCGGAAAGAATATATGGCCTCTAAACGAGTTGTGCCAGTAGAGGAAAAATAAAAGTAGAGTTAGCAATGGTAACCTTTTTATGCCGAGGATCATGTGACCAAACCTAGTAATAACGTAACCCTTAGACAACTTTTATCTGTGGGTGGAAACGAACATTCATCATTTGATTGGTCCACGGGACGGTAGAAAACGCCCATTCATTGATTCATTATTCAATTGGTCCACGCGATAGTTTGTCGATTTCGCTATTTTTGCACCACTCGAGAAATGCGCATTCACACATCTATACTGTCATAAAATGATATATCATTAAGCGAAGTGATGTCAAATCGGCCAACCGAGTCAAATTTTGAGAGCAGTCACGTGACTACTAGTCGACATGGTCATTTTTTGAAGCTCCTCTCAATACCAATGATCTGTCTATTTGCATATCGCGTATATGATTGTGCCTAAAATGTGTATTATTTATGTGAGTTATCACGTGAACCCTCCTCCCATGGTGCACCAGGATAGTGCCATCAAGAATGAAGTTGAATTAACCATTAAAAGATACCGTTTAAATCAATAAAACAATCTTATTTTAAGTTTTTGTTAGAGAAAATATTTTAATTGGTTAGAAAAGATGAATAGACTTCTGACAAACTCGAGAAAAATCCGCCTGACAAAAATAAAATGGTACTCGAGAGTTTCTAAGCATAATAGCCAAACGTTTTACACCAAAAAAAAACACTCCGCTCCACATTACACGTTCATTTTCAATCTTCTCAAAATACAGCACTCTTTATTACTCATTTAATTCAAACTGTAAGTACAAAAATAACTCATTCCGTTTCTGCTTGGAAAGAAAAATCATTTCAAACAGCAGAAATCATTCGCTCAACTTGAAAGACAAAAACTGTTTAAAAGAAAATGGAACTAAGGAAAAAAAATAATTTAAAATTAAAAAACTTCCATTTGGAAAATATTCGACCGTTGGAAAACGAACTTCTGAAGAGAAGTTTAATTAAACTTCTCTTCAGAACAGAAGACTTGCGCCATTTTGAATGTTTCTCTCTCGGGGAGAAGTTTAATGATGTGCCCCGATTTCTTTACTGAAAGAAGACCGACTTGGAGTTTGCGCATACAGAGGCGCTTCTATCTAAAAACCCAAGAGCGAAAAAGAAAAAAATAAAGAAAAAGCCTTTTTGCAACATGCGGGTCTGGTTCTCTAGCTGAGATATAGGTATGCAGCGGAGAGCATTAATTCTGGCTGCTTTATGGGTTGTATTTTAAGGCACGATAGCTTCAGACTTATTTATGACTGGTGATACCGCTCCATGTCGGTGACCCGGGGTTCTATATTGCTATGTGAACCCTGCATCGGGTATTGTGCGTCTGTGTTGAAGATAAGGGCGTAAATTATTCTCTTATTCGCATTTTTGCGTGTACGCGTATTTTACTGTCTTATCGAGCTTGATGAAGCGAGAATAAGCTTTTTTCTACCAATAGGAATTCTATCTGGAAAAGTCAGTATCTAAATTTTAACTGTGCATGAAATTTTACAGTTGGACGGTTAATGGATGAATCAAACTGAACTTCTATGAAGGCAGTTTAAATTCACTCACAAATACTCTACACATATTTTCTAGACATTAAATAGTATTCTCATCCTGCTATATAAAAGGTACTTGCAACAAGGATCACTTTTTATTCGCTTTAGCAAAGTTCAAGTTAAATAAAGTGTCACTTTCGCAGAAATTGCTTAAGCTCAAATAAAAATTCACGAGCTCAGTTCACAAGTCGTATGTACTGGTAGAGAGTAATGTGATAAATTACCAGGAATATATTTTACCGAATGACATTTGTTAAAAATTATTATATTTATCATGTGGTAATGATTCATTTAAAAGCAGAATTTTGATGTTTCACAAACGATTTTTATTGATTCTAATTTTCTTTGGTTTAGAATGAAAGATTTATCTTAATTGAAGTTTCATGTAAAAGATGGAAAGAAATATTATATGAGTAAAATAACCAGGAATAAAATTTACCAAACGATATTTATTCAAAAGTAAAAATTCTGATTTATATTTTATAATAGGATAATTATTCTTCATATACAAATAGAAATTTGATATATGTTTGCAAACGATTTTTCTTAATGTTTGAATTGCTTTAGTTTCAATTGGCGTGTGTGGAAGTTTGGAAACTGGGATGCTAGCTCAGGTGTTGACCTCGTCATCTGACTGGTTCAAAATTACGTGTTGTCCTAGGAACATTCCCCTCGGGATGGATCACTGACCGTCGCCAATAGCCCGTTGTGCTCCAGTGCGACGTTAATTCCACGCCACGTAAATCCACAATAAAAAATGGTTTTGTCTATATCGTTTACTTATATTCTTTTGTATGTCGTAACAAAAAAAGAAATAAAACAATTAATATATATATATATATGTTCGACAAAAATGACGGGGCGAAAAGGTATTTGGAATTTGTTGAGATAATCTTTAAATAACAATTATTAATTTTTATCACACTTTCCTATTCTATTGCTAAAGAGAATATATGCACGCAAAAACCTGCAGATGCAAGTTAGTCACCACAACTCCTAGATATATTTTCTACTTTGCTACTTGTAAACCATTGGACGCTAATTTTGGCAGGTAGATATTTAATCACTGCAGCAACACAACGGGCTATTAGCGAAGGTCTGGGATCAAACCCGAAGGAAAGATCCTAGGACAACACGAAGTAATTTTCAAACAGTCAGATGACGAGGTCATACCTGAACTGGCACCCCACTCTCTAAACTTCCACGTCAACGTGAGGACATTTGAGGCCCAACAGATTTAATGTGCACCAGCCCCCTTTGTACACGACGGTGTTTGGCTGGATTCGAACTCGCAACCCTTCGGTTGCCAGTCCGTTACTCTTCCCCGGGACCCAGGAAAAAATCGGAAACGCATAACAGGGCTGCCAAAGACTACTTTTTGCTATTTCTCGAAATTCGGACCACCATTTTAAGTTAATTTTGGAAGCTTAATAATTATGGCTGTTGCACACTCATTTACGGTATTACTCCTCAAGAAATAATAAAAGTTTTCAAAATGACTAAGTGATTTCTAGAGCCCGCTGTGTTACATCAATGATCTATATACCTAGTTTTCAGAATAATCACTTACTCTTTAAATACTAAAATGATCTAATTTTTTTTTTATATTTTGGAGGAAAGTAGTTCTGATTTTGCTTGTTGCTTTTGGTCATTAGGGTTCATTAGACCGTATTCTGATTCTGAACTCATTATTCTGATTTTGGTCTCTCCTCTTCATCTCTAATTAAGAGTGTTGCCATGTAAGGAACTTTGCTTTGTACACCGTAACCATGGTTACAGTCCATACTATATTCATTTGGCGATTATTCCTGATATTTTATGGATTTTCTGGGGAGCCGCCGGTTGCTGAGTGCGTTTGCTAACTCTGCTAGCAACCTGCGAGTTGGAGGCGGCGCAGTTCCCATTTCTATAATCTAACCCGGGTGCATTTCTTCTGCGGGTAGATAGTTGAATTAATGTCACAATGGAGCAACACAACGGGCTATTGGCAACTGTCCGGGAACAATCCCGAAGGGAAATATTCGAGGACACCTCGTAATTTTGAATCATGGTCATATGACGGGATCAAAATTTGAACTGGCATCCTACTCTGCAAGCCTCAGATGACGGGATCAAAATTTGAGCTGGCATCCTACTGTGCAAGCCTCCATACCACTCCAACGTAAGGACATTTGAAGCCACGACAGATTTGACGTGGGCGAACTCCCATATACATGACGGCCTTTGGTACAATCGAGTTTCGCAATACTCTGGTTGCACGTAAAATCTGCCTAGGCCTCAAATGTCCTCATGTTGACGTGGTGTGGAAATTCAGAGAGTGGGGTGCCAGCTCAGGTGTTGATCTCGTCATCTGACTGAGATTCAAAATGATGAGATGTCCTCGAATCTTTTTCTGCTATATTGATCCCGGACCGTCGCTAGTAGTAAGTTATGTTTCTCCTATGACGTTGATTCAACTACTCCTATTTCAACATATTTTAGCTTTTCGTGTAAATTGGTAGGTAGTGGAATTTACCTCGCACTGGAGAAACAACGGGCCTTTGGCGACGGTTCGGCAAGTTTTTGGATGGGTTTGGATTCTTAAGGCGCAAGGATCATATTTTACCAAGCACAAATTTTAGGTACAGTCGACGAAACACCCTCTTCATTCGAGCTATTTTAATTCGTCATTTATGCAATTTTTTAGCATTTGAATTTGTAGTGGACGTTATTTCCTATTGAATTAATTTGCACTTATATGAATAGTGCTCTAAATAAAGGGGTTGGTTCGGGTTTTTTCCGCCACTGTACATGCATGCAAAAATGTTAGAGTAGAAAGTATACAATATTAAAAAATAAAATATAATTTCAGTGAGTTGGGGGTCGTAAAACTAATGACTAACTCAAGCCAGTTAAATGGTTTATATGCGTAGGTAAACGGGTGATATGCGAAGAGTTACTTTCGCTTTGTGACTTTCCTCTAAAATTCCGATTTTCTTTTGAAGTGAAAATGGAAACTACCCACACAAAACTTAGCATTACTGTCCTGCGATCCATGTAAATATAAGATAAAATGCATTCAATCTTTTCAAATCTTTAATAATTAAGACTTCTTTAAAAGCATTTACGCCTTTTTCCTAGCGAGGAGCTTACATGAAAAGATTTTAGTGAAATATCCTTAACTAACTGAAAAAAGTAAATGGGATTTTTTTCCCTCGCACAAAAGCCCTTCAGTCGATACTTAAGCTATTGAATAAAATGCACTCTTTTTTCAAACATAAGCAGGGCAGTGTTTATGAATAGGTTGACAAGACTGCAGATTAGAGTGGTGAAATTTGAGATTTTATGCTTTTAAAAAGGGGTTTTAGTTCTAGGTGGCGCAGGTTCGATTCCTCCCTCGGTGTATTTCTCTCTTCTATGTCGGTAGGTAGGTATTTTAATTACTGGAGCAACATAGCGGGCTATTGGCGACGATCCGGAATCAAACCCGATGGTAAGGATCCGAGGGTACCACGTGATTTTGAATCACGGTCAGATGACGAGGTCAGATGAGCAGGCACCCCACTCTCCAAACTTACTCACCTCGCCAACGTGATGACATTTCAGGACACAAGAGATGTAACGTGCACCAGCTCCTTTGTACCCGACGGTCTTTGTTGGATTCGAACTCGCACCCCTCCGGTTGCTAATCCGTTATTCTTCCAACTGGCCTACCACGGCCCCATTTCTATGTCGGAAAAACTTTGTGTTTATCAAGCCAAATATGGGTTTTGCGACATAAGACCACAAACCAACCAACCCTTTTGGAAGAGGTTGGTTGTTTCATTGGTTTGGTTTTTATAGCGTAAGGGCCATATCTGGTCAAGCCTGATACAAGCACAAGACAATGTAAAATAATGAACAAACACACAAATCTTACTGGCACAGAAGGTGGGTCACGGTAGCTTATTTGGAAGAGTAACGGAATAGTAACCGGAGGGTTGCAAGTTCGAAACTCGATCCAACCATAGACCTTCGGGTACGCTGGTGCAAGTTAAATATGATCTGTCCTCATATGTGTCCTCACGTTGGAGTGGTATGGAAGTTTGGAGGTATTGACCTCGTCATCTGACAGTGGTTCAAAATTGCAAGGTGTTGTTCTCGGATCTTTCCCATCGGGATGGATCCCGAACCGTCACCAATAGACGTTTTGTTGCTCCAATGCTACGTTAGTTCAACTACCTAATTACCTTCTGTACAAAAAGCTAATATCAAGTCATCATATATGGGAACCTCTTATTGCATTGAGATGTCCCATCCCATACGTATAAGTTAGAGGAAAAATGGAAATGCGTTGGAGCCTTGACGTGGTTGCTTGTATTCTTAAGTCTGATTGATAATGAGCAGACATTGTTTTTATGCGATGTCTTAAAAATGCAAGTCATTACTCATAAGTACCATTTCTATGGACGAAACCATGAAGTAAAATATGAAATATCGCACTGTAATTAAGTAGACTACCCTACGGATCTCTTAAATAATATCTATTTAATATCAACAATTTTGCGAAAGGATTTTTGGATACATCTGGCAATGTCTTCCAATTGTTCGAAGATTTACCGCCACTCGGCATCTACACATCTCGTTTCTCCTTTAGCTCCGTGAGTCTTCAATCAAAACAATAAATATGAATGAGCCCTTTTACTAAACGAAATGCCGCAAAATGGCGGAAAAAAGAAGCCAAGTGATAATACGTTCTCGTACTCATCCGGGCATAACTGTGTCGTTTCGGAACGGCCCATTGTTTCATGCGCAAAGTCGCAGAGAATCCCTAAAACGTATTTGACTCAACAACTCAAACTTCGAAAGAAGGAAATAAAGCATCTCTTGGGGCAATTGGTAGAGCGCTTTCTCGTTCCTCCCGGAATTATTCTGCCTTTCCCAAGGACAGAATGCGTTTTTGTGTCGGGTTAAAATGCTTGATGAGCAGCGATGCCTAAAAGCAGGATCTTCACTTGAATAAAGAGGAAGGCGAAAGTTACAGTTGCGCGTATTGATCTCTCTTCTGGAAATTATCACGTAATTTCGTTTCCGTTTGGGGGGGGGGGAATTTCAATTAACGTCACACTGGAGCAACACAATGGGCTATTGGTGACGGTCCGGGATCACTCCCAAAGGGAAAGATCCGAGGACAACACCACGTAATTTTGAACCACGGTCAGATGACGAGGCAACACCTGAGCTGGCACCCCACTCTCCAAACTTCCACACCACGCCAACGTGAGGACATTTGAGGCCACGACAGATTTAACGTGCACCAGCCCCCCTTTGTACACGACGGTGTTTGGCTGGATTCGAACTCGCAACCCTTCGGTTGCAAGTCCGTTACTCTTCCAACCGGGCCACCGCGGCCCCGTTTCCGTTTTGGAAATGCCCTCTTTCCGTGTGAACCAAGTCCTGTTTGGGATTTCAGTACTGAAAAAATCGGAGTGCTTTTAAGTGAAAAAAAAATAGGTAAACAGAAAATTTTAAACCGTAGCGTTCTTTGATCTTTTGCCACATTAAATAGGTAGGTGAATTAACGTCATACTGGAGCAACACAACGGGCTATTGGCGACGGTCCGGGGTCAATCCCGAATGAAAAAATCTGAGGACACCGTAATTTTGATCCACGGTCAGATGTCGATCTCAACACCTGAGCTGGCACCCCACTCTCCAAACTTCCACACCACGCCAGCGTGAGGACATTTGAGTCCACGACAGATTTAGCGTGCACAACCCCTCATGTACACAAGTTCTTTCACTGGATCGAGTTTCGATCTCGCAATCCTCCTGTTTCAAATATGCTACCCTGACCCGCCACATCAATGATAATTTCTTTTGACGAGATGATTATGAGGATTAATTAGACTCGGGCCAAGGCTTAAATTGAAATCCGAACATCCATACGGAATTTGAACCCAAAGCCGGGGCGCCGGGACTCAGTGGGTTTGCCCACTGCTGGCAACTACGGGTGGTTGGCGGCGATGGTTCAATTCTCCGTCTGGTGTATTCTTCCTTTGTGCGTGTATGTTAGTTTACTTGACGTTGTTTGGCGCAGCTTGGCCAACTATGGGAAAGATTCAAGGTGAAACATACAGACGCATGTATTTGTGGGGAGGTTGGCGATGCCGACCACTACCTCTTCAGCTGCCCACACACGGCCAGTCACCATATACGGGCCCCGGCGCACAAGAATGAATGGTTGCGCGGGGTCACTAACAATAAAACCTCTCTATACAAGGTATCTAAGTGTGTTGTGGTCGCTGGGGAGGTGGCGGATCGTATCGCCACGCCACATAGTTAAGACCGATTGTTAATGTAGGGCTAGGTCCCGGCCTAATTTTAAAGTTTTAAAGTTTCTTTTTTAAACTTTTAATAATTAGACAAATCATTTCATGGATCGTTCATCCCCCATTTTTATTTATGTTCACCACCATATTCATTTCATGTATATATATCATTTTCATTTGGGGTGTCCTACTGTGTAGGACATCACAATCCTAATGCTTTAAATGTGTTTGCCTTTTAATATTTTAATAATTTTGTAATTCTGTAATGATATTTATTGTATTAGTTCTTGACCAGTTGGCTTGGATATTACTCTGTTCGAGCATGGTAAATTTTATCTTATATCCTTTGGGCATCTATAATATAAGCCCTCACATTTTTAAGCTCATTTGAACACGTTCATTATTGGGCATCTTTTATAAGCCCTTTTTCAATTTTAGCTCGTCTGAGTGTATTTTGAAACTTGGGGCGCCGTTTTGTAAGCCCTCCTTAGGTGTCTCATATAAACCTTCCTTTACTTTTTGGGCGCCTTTTTATGAGCCTTGTTTCTTTCCGCTTCCTGCTCAAATTTAAACCTGGTCTTGTTTCGGAGTCGAGCATTTTAAATTTTGTTACTTTTGCTCGACTCCGGGTGTTTTTTGTTGGATTCTTTCGTTTATATGTTATTTTAGTGTGTTGGCCTTGTTTGCCGCATGTTGCTCTTATTTTGATAATAAATCTGTCTGGGAGGTCGGGCTTCCCTTGATCCTCTTTCATGTACAGCGGGAATCCCTCGTCCTATTAAAAACTCTAAACCTTTAGGTGAGTTAGGAGGAGGCGAGTCTCAAATTCAAAAACTATGGGAAAGAAGGCACACCACAACAAATTATGAAGAAGAGGAGATATATATATATAAGTGGCACACCACTATAAAAAAAAAGCAAGAAGAAATAAAGAAACCACTTACCTGAAGACCTGGACACCATGGAGGAGCTGAAAGAGAACAAGAAATATACCACACCTAATCAAGGGATGCTCCGGACCCTTCGAGCGACTTCACTTAAAACTTTTTAGGCCCTATTGGCCAAATTTCTTTTTTTGAATTCTTCCTTTTATTGAATGTGGGAGCCCTGTTGGCCCAAAATTATCTCCGCGGCACAGCCGCGCGTCTTATACACCTTTTTATGAAGCCCATGTGGGCACTTGATTTGTAAAATTTTAAAAATCTTTAATAAATTGTTCGCTCTGGGCGGCTTTTTTCCGGCGGGGGTCGGCTTCGCGCCCGGCTTGGTTTTTTTTCGACTGAGTGGGGGTGTTTGCCCGCACGTGCCCCCATTGGAGAGCGGTGCTCCCGTCCGTCGGGGCGGGTGGCCCGGGGACCCATATCTTAAGTGCTGGGGAAGTCCTCATAAACCCTCCCCCCCATATATAAGACTCAAAGCCAATAGGCGAGTCGGGGGTGCGCGGGTCTCTAACTATGGCCCTTTATTTCTGGCTTCACTCTCAAAACATTTTTCATGATTTTCAGTATGGTTTTCGGGAGCAGCGGTCCTGTGAGGAGGCCCTTTTCTCCGTTCAAAATAAACTAAATTCCTTTCGTGAGATCTGCCATGCTGCCCTCACAACTCTTGATATTCAGGCCGCCTTCGACAATATGGACTGGCCCTTGCTGATGGAAATTTTAAATAATATTAAAATGCCAGAATTAATGATTCAATTCATTCACACCTGCTTTTTTGGAACGTACTATAACTTTTAATAATAATATCTCCATCAATCGCAATATATCTAGAGGAAGCCCACAGGGTTCGGTGCTCGCTCCGACCCTGTGGAACATCTGCTTCAATAGCATTTTAAGTTTAAATTCTGAGAAAATTTTCCTCCAGGCCTTCGCGGACGACCTGGAGTTGATAACGTCGGTGTAACGGCAGCTAGGGAAACGATCACCACGACAACGTGGGAAAATGAAAAGTCTTGTTGACTCAGGTGTCGAGAGGAAAAGCCCACACTCCATAACGACCACCCGAAAACATCTTAATGATTTCTTAACGACAGCCAGCCAGCAGGGGTCGGAAATCGCTGTGGTTTCAAAACAAAGGGCAGGCGCCTTTCTGTCGCTCTCTTCGACATTTCGAGACCAAGAAGATTGATATAAATGATGATGAGTTTCCGACAGGGTTTGATGGACCCTTTCAAGTCCGCCGAAGTCTGTCGTAAAAGTTGAGGGGAAAGACCAACGTGAGACAGCCAATCAAGAACGTGAGAAATCTTCAACACCCAATCCAGCACCGACTAAAAGGCGGACCAGAAACGGAAAGGAGGAGTCGATAAGCACCCAACATATAGAGTTTTTGGAGATATCATCAGAGAGAGATCACGAGAGGGGAGACGAGAGAGAGATCACGAGAGGAGAGACGGAGACAGAGGATCACAGAGGATCAGAGAGCTTGGAGAGAAGCGGTCAACAGAGACCGTTTTTGGAGCTTGGTGAATATCCGTTCACTGTTGTGCATTTATCCCACCTTGGGATCCTATACTCGCCGGAGTATTTTAGTGAGAAAGGCTCGACCGTAGCCGTAAAGGATAACCCTCCTAGAGATCCGTGTAACTGTTCATCCTAGTAGTGATCCTGTCCAGAAAGACTGAGATTTCCTGCCTTGGAACTCTGTACTCACTCGAGTAATTTTGTGTTGAGAATAGGCTCACCCGTAGCCGTGCGTTAGACTTCCCCGAGCGAAATTGTGAGGCTCGCCAGCAGCCCTAAGCGCCTCGATAGAACTTTGGACCTTCCAAGGAACTAATATTAATGAACTTTACATTCATTTTCCGACTTTTTGTACAAATTGTAAAATAAACCAATTTAGTCCAGAATCGGATATTTTCAATGGTAACTAGTCTAGCTACCCGTGAATCAAGACGTTACATCGGGGAAAATTTAATATTTGTTACCCTCCAAAACCCAAAATTATCACTTTCCATCGACAAGTGTCGGTCTATCATTTTGGCAACCAAAGCTAAACTTTCTAGAAGCCCTATCTTTAAAATTAATGGAAATAGTATTAAAATAACCCCCCCATTTAAAATATTTAGGTATTATTTTTGACAACGGGCTCACGTGGAGCGAACATATCGCCTCTTTAAGATCTAGATGTTTGGCGATAGGGGGAACCCTGGGTAAGGTAAGGGGTGGGAGCTGGGGCGTCGGTGGCCAGCTCCAGAAGATTTGGTATTTGTCAGTCACAGAGAAGATTCTGACCTATGGAGCTGGCATATGGGGAGGCAAATTCACTAAAGAGCAAAGAAAGAAGCTCCAGTCAATTCAAAGACCCTTTTTATTAAAAATGACTGGAGCATATAGAACCTCCCCTACCGACTCCCTTCATGCTCTCTGCGGGGTCCCCCCTCTCCACGTGACTCTGAAGTCACTCTATTCCAAATTCCAAATTATAAAAATGCGGCAGCTCGAACATACGCTCAACCTGTCACTTAATGAAATAGATTTTAACCGTACACTTACAGATTTACCCATCAATATCCGTATTATTAATTTTGAACCCGAACTACAAGATCCAGATTACGAGGTGTACAACGACGGCTCCGGTATTGATGGCAGTATCGGGGCCTCGGTGTGCATCTTCGAAAACAACCAGCCAATTCAGATTTTTAAATTTAAATTAAATGGCTACAACTCTCTTTCAGGCAGAGTTGTCAGTCATTCACCAAGCAATTTTATTTGCAAGAGGACAAAATAAA
The DNA here is from genome assembly GCA_933210815.1 of Meta bourneti. NCBI lineage: Eukaryota > Metazoa > Arthropoda > Arachnida > Araneae > Tetragnathidae > Meta > Meta bourneti. The sequence goes on from OW119924.1 coordinate 32,796,402, forward strand.
AGAATTGACATCCATAGTGACAGCTTGAGCTCGATTCAGGCCCTTAAATCACCATTTATTAGATCCACCTATGTCAACAAAATTAAAACATACACTGCTGGCCACCCAAATTGCAACACCAAGAAAGACAAGAGATATCACAACAAAATTTATTTTGTAGATAACATGTTGACCAAGTATCAAATGATTAAATTTATAGACTTCTGTGAAGTGTGGTTCCTGCCAAAATCAGTAGCCAGAGTAGCCGCCATTGTTGGAGATCACCGCTGCCACACGCCTCGGCATTGATTCAAAGAGACTTTGGATGTGTTCTTGGGGTACAGCAGACCAAGCAGCTTCCACACGTTGCCAAAGTTGATCTGGTGTGGCAGCTGGGGATGTATTCTGGGTCAATCGTTGAGCAACCATGGACCACATGTTTTCTATCGGCGAAAGATCCGGAGAGCGAGCTGGCCAGGGAAGCAATTCAATCTGGCGATTGACGAAGAACCCTTGGACAATGCGTGCCACGTGTGGTCGCGCATTTTTCTGTTGAAATATGGCTGTGGGCAAGCCCTGAAGGTAAGGAAGGACAACTGGCTCCAAAACCTCGGAGATGTAGCGCTGGCTGTTTAAAGTACCGGCAATGCGTACTAGAGGAGTGCGAGAGTGATATCCAATACCGCCCCATACCATAATACCCGGTGCAGGACCAGTGTGGCAGTGCATAACGAAGCTGTTCAGCATCCTCTCTCCACGGTGTCTCCAGACTCGAATCCGACCATCGTGGTGTTCCAGACAGAAGCGTGACTCGTCAGTAAAGACAATTTCATTCCATTCTGCCGTCCACATCCTTCTTTCATCGCACCATTGGCGGCGGAAACGTCTGTGGTTCTGCGTCAAGGGTAGACGAAGCAATGGACGTCTTGCGGACAGACCACTCTGCTGTAAACGGCGTCGAATGGTACGCGCAGACACTGGATGATGCGGTACAGACTGAATGTGCTGTGCTATGGTTCGTGATGTGGCTGAGCGATCCGTCACTGCCATACGCACAATATGCCTGTCATCACGTGAAGTGGTGCACTGAGGTGGATGCGATCGAACACGTCGGTCCGTCGTACCCTCCTGCATCCAACGATCACATATCCGCATTACAGTTGTTTGGTTTCGTCCAACACGACTACCGATTTCCCTGAAAGATAATCCACAATCTCGGTAGGCCACTATCCTTCCTCTGTCGAACTCGGATACTTGATCAAAAGATGATCGCTGTTTTCTACGAGGCATAATTGATCGTTTTTTTTGAAAAAACCACAAGAAAAACACAATTGCCGTACTTGAAATCGTCGAAATCTCCAAGCCTTAAATAGCGCTTTGAAGTGGCGCCACAGGCGCGCGTGATGTGCGTCTGCGCTGAAATTCTAATCATTTGCATATCTCACCTCCGCTAATGCATGTTGCAAATTTCATATTATTTGCATGCTTCCTTCAGGGTGTTGCATTTACGGTGGCCAGCAGTGTATTTTGCCGACTGTACTAACGCGTTTGGCCTGAATTGGGTTCGAGCTCATGTGGGGGTAGAAGGAAATGAACTAGCCGACCATCATGCCAAGCTGGCCGCTATCTGTGGCGAGGGATTTGTTGTTCCTGCCCCTCTCTCCTATATCAAGAGGAGATTGAGATCAATTGATTCTTGATTGGCAGGAACACCACAATAAATCGGAGTCTGGTCTCCGGCTGAAGGAGTTCATGCCGGAGATCAGAACTGCCTCCCTCGTCACAAATCGCTATTTAACCTGGTACCTGACAGGCCATGGCCCGTTCATGGCCTATCTAAAACGATTTCAGCTATCGGACACTGACCTCTGCACTTGTGGGGTGTTGGGCAGTGTCGACCACTATCTCTTCAGCTGCCCAAACACAACTAAACACCATTTGAGAGAGCCAGCGGTAATAAATAAACCCGATTGGCTCTCTGGTGTTCTCAAAAATAACATCTCTGAATAAAATTAGATTTTGTATGTTGGCAGCTGGGGAGGTGGCAAATCGCCCGCCGCCCTCAAATTGAGTTTCTCTTCATAGACAGCTTGGCGCTTAATTTGTTCCCCTCTCTGCTTTTTCAGTTTTTAATGTTTTTATTGTATTCATTGTAAATTTCGCCTCACTGTATGCTTTTACTATTTGATTTGTGTTTTCACCTGTAAATATCACAATTGTTTCATTTTCATTATATTTAATACATCGTCAGTCATACATTGTTTTACTATTTTAAAATATTTTATAAACGTGATTACTAGTTTTCCAAGTCATTGTTGTTTGTGTTTGTCAATGTTTAGTTTTTATTTTATTGTGGTTTGATTTTGCTCGTCCCTGTAAACCGGCGATCTGTACGCCGGTTGTCACTTCACTTATTTTTGTTTGCCCTGTTGGCCTGTTTGTATTTCTTTTTAAAGCATAATAAATGGTGGTGTCCTTGGTGCTTGGGGGCGCAAGTGAGGAGTCGACGGTGTTTTCCGTCGTGGGGGTTGGATGGCTCGCTGTCCTCTTTCGTGGTCACGGTGGTCGTCTCCCCCCGCTTCCCACCCAAAGGCTCTAAGCCTTGTTTTGGCGAGCCGGGAAGCGGTGGGTCTAGAAAGAGAACTATGCCCTTGCGTCATAAGAACTCAATTGAACCCAGAGCCTGTTGAATCAAAGAGAAAATATAAAGGTAGAGTGAGCAATGGAAACCTTTTTATGCGCCCGGAATCATGTGACCAAAGCTAGTAGTAACATGATCCTTAGACTGCTTTCGTCTGCCGGTGGAAACGAACATTCATCTGATTGTTCCGCATGGCATGGTAGTATACTTAAGCGATTTCACCCTTTTTGTCGGCACTCTTATAAACACACTAATTGCACACACATCCTGTCATAAGATATATTGCCAAACGAGGTGATAAAGAAAACAAATCACAATTCTGTGAAAGTCAACTTCACAGAACAGTCACGTGACTACAAGTCGACATGTTGGTCCCACTTTTTGGAGCTCTTTTCAGTAGCACTGCTCAGTCTTCCTATATTTCAAGTCTGGTTAAACCAAGGACCAGAGCGCTAACCACTCGACTAATAGCCAAAGGATTAGATAAAACAAGTCAGAATATGAAACAATGTCTAGCTTTGATACAACGGTATTAAGAACTTAATTAGGTTTAACAGGTATCCTCTATACAATTCTTTGGGTATATCTCAATTGTTACCAAATTATTCAAAAGAGACAGAAATCAATTCTTCCACAGATCTGTGGCGATCAAAATGTTTCCTGGTCTCTGTATGTAGCCAATATCTCTTAGAGAAACTCACCAAGTAATACAGCTCAGAATTGTTTACATATTAGTTCACTACTTTGTTTCTATACTTTTTCATACAAGCATGTTTATATTTCACTACTTTTCCATTTACAAACCTTTGGGCTTAAGAAATATCGTCTTTCCAATTCCATTTTAGAAATTTAATTGGTTTGCTAACCGACGAATACTTGAAAGTTTTTTTGATACATATCTTATTTTTTTCAAGCAGCTTAGGTACTTCCATGAGTTTAAAATAAATCAATGTGAAAGAAACTACCATTACTCAGATTGAACTTGTCGTTTAAAATAAATTTTTAACATTTTATTTTAATAATTATGTTTCGTAAAACCAGTCGTTTTGGGCCTTGAAGATAAAACTATAGATTTTGCCCTTCCTATCCAAAAACGGATCCGACAGACTTCAGTGAATTTAGCATGCAGATCATATCTAAGCTGTTTCAACCTCTTTCAGAATAATACAGCCTCTTTTAAGAGAAAAAAAATAGCTCATCACCAAAATTCCAATAATGGATGTTATCGTCTCTATCTTCAGTATGACTACAAATTTTTCTAATGACTGAAGTTTTCATTGATGTTCGATATTCTTAAAAGAGCTTTCCATCTCGATTTCTGTGTTCAATAACTAGTTCCGTACTAAAGAACTCGTGATTGTTGTGCTTTTGGGAAGAATTTTTTGTCCTTTTTAAGTATTTGTCCGTAGAGGAATAATATATTCCATCAGTAAAAATGGCATTAAACTGTATCCGGTGAAGAAAAAATTCTACAGGGAAAGTAGCTGAACGTTATAAAGAAACTAGATCGAATTCAGGCTTAAGTGCGTGTCAACGAAAAGAATTTAAGAATCTTAATGACAATTTTCAAAATGGCGTTTTTCTCTTTTGAAAAGTCCAAAGTACTAATAAGTACTATTACGGTTAAAAGAATAACTTCGGATTAGTTACTTATGCTTCAAAATGTAAATTTTTGAGGCATAAGTAACTAATCCGAAGTTACACATGTAACACATTTTCCCAAAAATTATTGAAAACAGGATTTAACTGGGAAAATAGCCATAATTTAAGTACTTTGCAATTAGAACATGAAGCGATTCATGAATAATGTGTGACATGAAGAATAATGCACCGACCTTCTGATGGAGACGGAGTTTGTGGACAGCTCCATCCTCTGATAATTCATTTTCAATGTGTTTGTGGGATGAAACATAAATTCTAATATGGGACAAAATATTGAAAAATTATCTATGACGATCACTTTGCTTTTTTAGCATGTATAATTTCAGGTCGGTTGGTTGGTTGCTTTGGATTTTATGGCGTGTATTGGACAAGTCCAGTATTGGACAAGCTGTGCCAAACAAGATGAAATAAAAAATCAATAAGTATATGCAATTTCGGAAAATCGAGCCAAACCAGCAATAAAGTATAATTTCAGGAATTCTGAGCTAGCTGACATGCACTTAGAATATGGGGCAGCTAACGAAAACGGAGGAATCACTGATATTGTATCCTAAACGGTTCCCGACAGACGGCTGGAGAATCACCAAACGTTTGCGAGTTTGCACTTAACTATGAGAAATTGGAACATCACACGGAATGTTTGTAAGAACAGCCAAACTAAATATGTACAGTCGCGAAAAAAAACCGATCCGCCCCTTTTATTTCAAGCACTATTCATAGTAGAGCAAATTCAAAGATATCATTCAATAGGGAATATCGTTCTCTACAAATTAAATGCAAAACAATTGTATAAGGGGACGTCTTCATAACAAATCTTGCACAGACAACAAAATTTCCAATGGAAACACCATGTTTTGATGCCTTAATCAGAATCTTCATCGTTAAATTAGTCTAAATATGAAATTTCATGACTTTACTATCTTTATATCCGGAGATATTCAATGTTAAAGTTGCTGTCAGTTTCAGGGATCATGTCTAAATCGAAAATTTGCTATTCATAGATCGAGATTAATTGTAGTTATAGCTACCCGAATTTAAAATTTTAATACTATTTCAAACGTATTTTTCAGTTCTTGCAAACGATCCGAGAATTATATTTACTAGCAAAATTGCCCGACCTCACTCGGGTTGAATTGGTTACTATACAGGGTGTCCCAAAAAGGTTGTTACGCAATTTATCTTTTTACCATTTGGAGATAGGTAGGCAATGTAAATTGCAAAAGTACACCAAATAAGGTAAGTAATTATGTGAATAAAATTATCACGTGATATCAATTTAAGCGGTTTTTAATTTGTACACAACCCCTCTAGATAAAAATCCGAGATAGCAAAAATGTTCTTTACTTGCATCCCTATCGTTAGCAGAAAACTGCATTTCTGTAGGTTGAACAGTAATGGAGGCATAATGACGCAAAAAAGTTTACTTATACCGCTTGTTCACAGCTTTCAAGCAGTCAGATTAGGGACCGTATACACAACGCTAAAAAGCATTTTTTTTTTCGGTCAGAAAGTGCAATATTGGGCAAAGTAATGTAGTATTGCAACTGCAGATGAAAATCGCAATGCATAATAGTAGACAATATAATCTTTAATAAAAATATTGTATAAAAATGGTTTAAATAAAAAGTAAAAGGAAATTTACAACGCATGCTCAAAATGTTTTCCATCTGCAGCAATGCAGAACTTAGCTCTTCATTTTTGGCCAAGGGTCAGTTTCCGTTCTAAATTTAGATACGGCCCCCTAAAAAAATGGAACCTCTTGTATCTCCGTTACTATTCAACCCCCCTATAGAAATGTAGTTTTTTACTAACGATAGGGATACAGGTAAGGAACATTTTTGCTATCTCGAATTTTTAAGTTTATTTAAGTTTTATTCCTATAAAATTGCTCAACTCAATTCGTAAAAATGACGAATCTACTACGGATACTCTCACATAATTTACCTGACAATATTTTTTATTTGTGTCACTCTTCTAATTTCGCTACCATTAAAGGAAAGATGACAAATTAGTTTGATAAGATATTTATCACTAAGTTTGTTTTAAAAACGAATACATTTTTTCTTGAAAATTCCGTTTTCTGGCACAGGGCCGCGGTAGCCCGGTTGGAAGAATAGCGGATTAGCAACTGGAGGGTTTCGAGTTCGAATCTAACAAACACCATCGTGTACAAAGGGGGCTGGTGCACATTAAATCTGTCGTGGCCTCAAATGTCCTCACGTTGGAGTGGTGTGGAAGTTTGGAGAGTGGGGTGCCAGCTCAGGTGTGACCTCGTCATCTGACCGTGGTTCAAAATTACGTGGTATTGTACTCGAATCTTTCACTTCGGGATTGACCGTCACCAATAGACCGTTGTGTTGCTCCAGTGCGACGTTAATTGAAATACCTACCTATCTACCGTTTTGTGGCAAGTGCAATAAAAGAACTTGTTTTAAAATTTAATGTCTTCAGTAGTGATAAAGTAAGGGTAAACTATTACCATTTTTTTAAAATGATAAATCAATTTGACAGCGTTTTCTAAAGAAAATCATTGTTTTAAACAAACTTTCCCTATATAAGTTGCTTAAATATAGGTTCAATTCGTAAAATAAGCCTTCTTGGCCATCTGTCGCTATGACAAAAAATTTGTGTAATACTTCAAAAGTCCTAGTTCGAATATTTTAAACATTAACGTTCTTAGAATAATGGCCAAATTCTACTTAAAATTTGCTTCATTCTAACTTACATGGCCGCTTTAAACTTTTACTTTGAGGTTGCGTTGCGTGAGATAAAAAGGAATTACAGTTTATTAAAATAATAAATATTTCAAACAGAAAACAGATTAAAACAAAATAAAAGTTGGCGGGAAAAGTTCTAAAGGTATAAATTCGTGATTCTTTTTTTATCTCTTGATCTCGCACAGTTGCCACAACTTACAACTAAAAATTAGACAGAATTTAAAAATACGAAATTAATTCGGAGTGAAAAAAATATCATTGTACGTGGCAAACGAACACGAGTTTCCGTTTTGTTGCAAGTTATCGTATCCCAAATGTTCAGAAATAGTTTATATTTTGAAAAGAAAATAAATAAGAGGCTCCAAACAAAATAGTATTCGAATTTAAATTCTGCAAATATAGTTTTATAAAAAGTAATTGATTTTTCAGCAGTACTGGTAAAACAATTTAAGTAATTGCAATGCTCAATATGCATTTCAGCTTCTCCAAAACTACCAAATTATGGTTGATTTAAGTAGAGTTGCTCAGATGTTTTAACATGAAACTTGCTTAAATACGTAAGCAAAGAAATTTGAAATAATGCATTCGCTACCGTAAAATATGGTTTGTCAAATGTAGAATATTGTCATTAAAATGTTTTGAATACATCTCATGTGATACTTGTACAAACACACAGACACAAAATCAAACAGAACCGGATGACGGACAGACTTACGCAACGAACTTCAAACACAAAATGAATGTAAGAACTCGCAGCATGCAAAGTATCATGAAAATAATGTTCAACCGTTTGGACGTAGCATGAGCACACACATACATACAGACACCAAGATGTACAAACAAACACTCCATTCTTATTTATATAGATTATGCAAGTGAAAACGATTCGAGAATTACATTATATTTATAATGCAAGTGCAAACGTTCCGAGAATTATCCGAGGTTTGTCAGACTTTTTTAAACTTGTGGTTGTCCCCTGAAATCGCCATAATGAGGAAAATTTAATATAAAGCAAAAACTAACCATCGGAATGACTCAAATTTTGCATGGTCATATTAGAATCCTGAATCGATTCCCATCAAAACAGTGTTCAATTTATAATTTTTTCAAATATTAATTTAATAATTATTATTGCATACTAAAACCCATTTTTAAAATAAAATATTTGGTGGATTTTGTTAGAGTTGTTTAACAGTAACATACAAAATATCAGCGCTATAGAAATATTATTTAGGAAGATATCCATAAAAGTTTAAGAAACTGATTTAACAATAGGAACTCTAATCTTTCTGTACTCATAACTTCGAAATGGTAGGACCTAATGACATGTAATTTGGTATATGAAGTAAAAGATTGATATAGATTTGAAATTGTTTGTCGAAATAGGGAGTTTCCATTGGAAATTGCGAAGTTGGTGCTAAATTTAATATGAAGACGGCCCCTTATGCAAATTTTAATCATTTGAATTTATAGACTTTAGTTTCTGTGAAACGCCAACTTTGAATTTTTTCTACTTTTATAATTGCTCGAATGAAGAGTGGTTCGGTTTTTTTCCGCGACTGTACTTAATAAACTGGCTATCCTTTTATTTCTGCATTCCTCTAACACTTCGCGGAGCGTTTGCAAACATGTATTCCTATATGAATACGGTTTTTTTTTTTGCGTTCCCAACCTTCCCCCTCTGCTAGTTGTAGGCGGTGCAGGTTAGATTTCCTCTGGGTGTATTTCTCTTCTGTGTCAGTAAAAACTTTCCTTGTGTGTAGATGTTCATTACTTGATATTGTTTGTTTTGTGTCTGACGCAGCATGACCAAATATGGTCCCGTGCACCATAAAACCACCCCCAACCTTCCCTCTATTTCGAAACACTCTGTATAAAAATTATTAAATGAAGTGTCTCTCTTTCCCAAATAAATAATCCTGAAATAATGCTTCAGCTTAATTTAATTATTTGAAACAAAGACACTGACAGAGACATCATTTGACCTTAGACTGGGACGTCACATATACATTGGAGAGGGAGACAACTCCGAGCATTTGTCAAGAGGTGCGAATGATTTAACATCTGCCAAGATCCTCAAGCAACATTAAGTAAGATAAGTGTAAGCCTGCTTTTGTTTTTCACTCATCCTGACACTCCACCGATCTTATTTATTTGCGTCGGATGATATTTAAATCGAGAGATCCTCCCCTACAGTCACCGCTTCGCTGTCACTTTCCACAAAATGTCAGAATTAAATTAGCATATTTGTGAGGCGAGAGAACCCCCGTGCCAGCCCAGGTGACGCACCTGTCCCACATCGCATTACGGCATTCCTAAAACAATTTATGCAACATTCATCAACAATTGCAGTGGCTTTCACAAGCTGCCTCCTCGTCTTTCACTCACTTATACCAACTATTTTCAAACCAGGAGGCCCGTATCTCTGCTCCAAGCGCGAAGATTCAAATGCAAAAATCGAAGTCACTTTGTGCTGGTTGTGATGTAAATATATTTTGCGATTCCGTCAGATGGATTATAATGCGCGACTTAAAATGGATTTGCTCTTTTTCATGGAAAAATTCCGATTTTTCGACGGGTTTAGTTAAATTATGATTCTGACCCTTGAAGAATTTTCGCATAAATATATGTTTCTGTGGTGGTAACTTGGGTGAAGACAACTTCAATTTATCAGAAAGTTCCTCATGGTTGAAGTCTGCTGTCCTGATTTATATATTACTCCATTGTAAGTTAACTACTTGGAAGTGGGTAAGTTCCCCAGAGAACTACAGGATTTAGCAATGCTAAATTCCATGAATAATAGCGTATACAGAAGTCTACCATGGGTTGGTTGAACTAACGTCGCAGTGGATAAACACGAGCAGTTGGTGACAGTCCTGGATCAATCACGAAGGTCGCTAATCCGCTACTCTTCCAACCAGATTACCGAAGCCCCTAGTCTCCCGTAGGAAAGAAGCCAGGATGAACAACATACGGCCCGTAAGTTATCTTGCCCTCGAATATACATGGGCAAAATCTAAAGAACATTCTGAAAGCGTGTCAAGCAAGATCACCTGATCTCAATCCAATAGAGCATGAAGGGAATTCTCTCGCAGGTAAACAATACAGCATACACAACACCACAAAGGTTGGTTGGGTACTGGCTTTCACAAGATTAGTTGGGTTGGGTCTCTGCCATAATTGTCCCAATTTAGCTCGATCCAACGTTAAGTATAAATGGATATAAACACAAGGAAAGCTTTACTGACACAGAAGTGAGAAATACACTAAAGGAGATATCGAATCTGCTCCCGCTACAATTCAGATTATTAATGCAGTGCAAAAACCAACTGAACCACGATGGCCTCTTGTGTATGAGGAAACACTTTCAGTGGGGTGAACCAAAATTCATTTAAATTGCAGGCTAATTAAAAAAGCATCGATAAGTTCTATAACGAGGTTAACTCCCGACTACAAGCCTTGTTAATGACAAAAATGCAATGTATCACATTGGTGTTCAATAAATTTTTCTCCCTTAGGGCACCTTTACATTAGCAGAATCCGGGTCAATCTGAATCCTGTAGAAACTGACTGTTGAAGATTGGGGAAAGCCTTCCATACGAAATAGCTTGCTCGTAGGATGACCCTTCACACTGCCTGAATTCGGAGTGTTCCGTTTCAATGCATCCGAATCCACGTTGATCAGTTTCTACTGGATTCAGATTGATTTGGATTGACTCGGATTCTGTTAGTTTGAAGGGCCCTAAAAATTGTATTTTGTGTCACTTCCTACTCCACTCAACAACTCTCCCCTTCAAAATGCGACCCGTTTTCTTTACAATCCTGCCCGAAGCTCTTATGAAGTTGGGCACTACAATTTAACAATTCTAAATTCCTACCTCTAGAATTTATCGATTCTAAATTCTACCTACGACAGCGTAGCCAGAAACTTGAATGATGGATTGGAGTCGAAATCCCAAGAAAATTATAGACCTTTATATATTTAGTAGATAAAAGTGGTTCAAAAAACAGGATATTTGAAAGTTTATGTGAGCATCAATAAAGAGGTAAAGTACTATTTTAGCAAAAACGAAAAGAGGAACAAAATTAAAACCGTAAGTCCATGTCAGTTTTTGAAAAATAGCTAAGACTAATTATTCTTATGGAAAATATTGAAATCCAAATAATACATCAATAAACTAATTTTACACATTTTGTTTCATTTTGCTGGTCATGGAAGGGTAGGTAGGCAGGTATTTTAATTATCGTCGCACAGGGGCAACGCAACGGGCTATTGGCGACGTCCGGGATCAATAACGATGGGAAAGACCGAGGACAACGCCTCTAAATTTTGAAAGACGGTCAGATGAACTCTTGGGCTGGCACCCCATTCTCCAAACTTTCACACCACGACGATCTTTGGCTGGAACTAGTTTCGAACTCGAAACCCCCAGTTGCGAATCCATTGCTCTTCTAAATGGGCTACCGCGGCCCGTTCATGGAACGGTGTTTCTTTAAATCGCTTCCGGTCAATGAACCGGAAGACAGAACTTCAACCTTCTCTCAAAAGTACTTAGTTAATTTCCATCGCTTTGCAAAATGTACTGCTCTATTGTAAATGAACTTTTATAGTCGTATATTTCCAACATACATAATTCTTTGAAGGATGTAGGCTATACGGTTTAAATGAATAACAGATTATTCGGTAGGTAGTTAATTAATTAACTTCGCACTGGAATAACACAATGGGCTATTGGCGACGGTCCAGGATCAATCCATAAGGGAAAGATTCGCGTGGTGTGGAAGTTTGGAGAGAGGTACCAGCTCAGGTGTTGCCTCGTCATCTGACCGTGATTCAAAATTACGTGGTGTTGTCCTCGGTTCTTTCCCTTCGGGATTGATCCCGGAACGTCACCAATAGCCCGTTGTGTTGCTCCAGTGTGATGTTAATTAAAATACTTTCCTACCATAAGGGAAAGATACAACTGATTGTTCGGAGAAGCCCCTTTATTGTGGGTGTCTTGAAAGAAAGCAAAATAATAACCATAGCATGTTATTGGACGTGTGTTAATCCCAATGTAGTGCAACATCTGTTGATTAGTAGTGACATCTCGCCAAGTGAATAATGTGAAGTTTCCTCATAACATCATTTCAAAAATAAAGCACTGCACTGTGAATCAGTGTTTTACGTCCTTAACACAGCTGGTGTTTATACTTAAAATGCTTCAAGTCAAAACTAACACAAAAAGATTCACCCTCTCGGTGATTATTAAACCTCAAAAGATTAATTAGGTTTTGTATGCTCGTTTTGCACTTTCCATTAACTTCTAGAAACTGCAAAACACACTTTCCAGGTTCTTGACGAATTCTGCAAAACCACAAACAAAACATTTGAAACAGTTAAAACATGGAAAAAAATTAGTTTTAGAAATTCTGTAGCTGTATCATGTGTGCATTGCTAAAACTATACAATAGAAAATGTGCCACCAAAATGTTCTTTTCTTTAGTTCATGCATTTTTCAAATTTTCAGAGTTGTTAGATGTCCCCGTTGTGACAGGGTACCATTTCTTTCAAATACCTTTCTTTCAAATTTCAATTAACGTCACACTGGAGCAACACAACGGGCTATTTCAAATATGAATGGATATATTGTGCATGCTAAGAGCAGCTATTTAAAAGATTTTTTGATTCGACTTGTTGCTATTTGAAAATTCATATTTTACCCTATACGAACCATTCTGATCTGTTCCTTGCATAATCTAGCTTTGCTAGCTTTTTGTGTATTTCTTAGGGATCATTCTTTAGAAACAAGGTCGCGGTAGCCCAGTTGGAACAGCAACGAATTATCAACCGGATTGTGGCGAGTTCCAAACTAGGTCCAACCGATGACCGTCTTGTACACGGGATCTGGTGCATGTTAAATCTGTCGTGGCCTCAAATGTCCTCACATTGGCGTGGTGTGGAAGTTTGGAATGTGGGGTGCTATAGCTCAGGTATTGATCTCGTCATCTGACCGTGGTTCAAAATTACGAGAGTTTATCCTCGGATCTTTCCCTTCGGGATAGATCCAGGACCCCGTCGCCAATAGCCCATTGTGTTGCTCCATTGCGACGTTGATTAACTTCTAACCAACCTGCCTACCATTAATTTTATGTGTGGATCTTGTGAGTCTGATAAATATATTGATTTTTGACGAAATCTATTTGAATTAAGAAGATAGAAGGTAGTGTATTTATGTACTCACAAGATGGTAAATAAGGATTAACGCCACTCATTGTGTAAACAAAGTGTCGTTTTATATTTTTGTCTATTTTTATTTCATTTGGATGTACGAAATGTGCATATCGATTATTATATTTATTATAAATGAATTTAAATAAGATCAAATACGAGTAATGACACTACCATCAATAGATGTCAGCAGTTAAGAAACTAGCG